>CM048746.1:658669397-659269397 GCA_026315105.1 Locusta migratoria
GGCTCCTTACCCCCTTCCTTAAATCCCTCATCATTTCCTTTTCCCTCTCCTTCCCTTCTGCCTGATGAAGCAGCTAGGCTGCGAAAGCTAGCATTTTTGAGTGTGTGTGTGTCTGTGTGTTTATTTGTTGCTATTACTGCCTGTGCCCCTTCGCCTGGTAAGTGTTCTTCATCTATTTTTTACGTATATTTTTTTCCTGTTAGGAATTTTTCCTCTATAATATTCGTATATATATATATATATATATATATATATATATATATATAAAACGAAAATTATAGAGGGAAACTTTCCCGGTGGGATAAACAAAAATAAAAATAGAAGACAGATGACTTACCAAAAGGACCGGCTCGTCGATAGAAACAAATAGAATAAATAAAATCACACACAAACACACAAATGCAAGCTTTCGCAGCCTAGCTGCTTCGCCAGGCAGAAGGGAAGGAGAGGGAAAAGGAAATGATGAGGGTTTTAAGGGACTGGATAAGGAGTCATTCCAATCCCGGGACAGGAAAGACTTACCTTGGGGGGAAAAAAGGAGGGTAAACAAATACACACACACCCACACATTTACACAGACGCAAGTACACTTAGGCAGACATACTGTAGAACTGGCTTTCTACAGTTCTACAGTATGTCTGCCTAAGTGTACTTGCGTCTGTGTAAATGTGTGGGTGTGTGTGTATTTGTTTACCCTCCTTTTTTCCCCCCAAGGTAAGTCTTTCCTGTCCCGGGATTGGAATGACTCCTTATCCAGTCCCTTAAAACCCTCATCATTTCCTTTTCCCTCTCCTTCCCTTCTGCCTGACGAAGCAGCTAGGCTGCGAAAGCTTGCATGTGTGTGTTTGTGTGTAATTTTATTTTATTTTATTTGTTTCTATCGACGAGCCGGTCCTTTTGGTAAGTCATCTCTTCTCTATTTTTTTATTTATTAAAATAAAGATTTTTGACTTACCTAAAGTACAGGCTTGTCGATAGAAACACGAAACACACAAAAACACACAACCATTCGAGCTTTCGCCACCAGTGGTGGCTTCTTCGGGAAAAAGAGGGAGGAAGGAGAGGAGAAAGGGAAGGATACGGGTTTTAAGGAAGTGGAAAAGGAGCCATTCCAATCCCAGGAGTGGAAGGACTTACCTTAGGGGACAAAAAGTTCCCATCTCCGGCTAGACCTTCCTTTTTGTCCCCTAAGGTAAGTCCTTCCACTCCTGGGATTGGAATGGCTCCTTTTCCACTTCCTTAAAACCCGTATCCTTCCCTTTCTCCTCTCCTTCCTCCCTCTTTTTCCCGAAGAAGCCACCACTGGTGGCGAAAGCTCAAATGGTTGTGTGTTTTTGTGTGTTTCGTGTTTCTATCGACAAGCCTGTACTTTAGGTAAGTCAAAAATCTTTATTTTATACCATTTTCCCACCTAGAAGGTCTCCTTCTACAATATATATATATATATTATTTTCTCCCCTCACCCGCCTCCCTACTCCATTCCTAAGCTGCATCTCGTTATTCCCATCTAACCCATCACCACCACCGTGACGTAACCTTTCTATCCCCTCCCCCTCCCCTCCCCTCCCGTCCCGTCACGTCCCCGATTCGCTGCAGAGCGTGATTCAAAGTGTGGCAGTCAGAGGTGATGGTTGTATGACTGTGTTGTGTGCCTGTGTGATTGCGTGAGTGCTCTATTTTCTGAAGAAGGCCATGGCCGATAGCTGAATGTGTTGTATGCGTGTGTCTTTTGTATGTGCCTGTCGCAGCTCGTCGCTACGTCTTTGCGGTGAGTTGTAAACTGTCCTCACTATATTATTTATTCCAACCTGGACTTTCCATTATTATAACATACATTTATAATTGGAGTGTTTCATGTGTCATTAGGTGAGGTGACAAATAACACTTAGATATTCATGAAGTTAATAACATATTAGTAAGTTTGTTTATAATATATATAAATTGATGTAATCCTTGGATTGGTGAAAATTGGATCAGTGCACCACAGCGAGTGAGGGCAGTGACCACAAGAGGCCTCCACTCAACAGGCAGCCTAGCAGTCTTGCACCCTATTGGCCAGTACCTCAAGTAGAGGCAGACCAACACAGCTGAGTGGCAGAGAGTGGCAGTTCTAATGTGATCACGCTAGTGTATGGAACTTGTATTAGAGCTGCCTTCCCGAGACCCCCACTTTTGTACATGTTGTGCAGTAATTATTTGTAGTTAAGAGTCTCTGTGTTTGACTTGAGATATAACACATTGGCAATGAGTAGGGTCATACATTCACATCTGCTTTTGTGTGTGTTCCCCTTGTTTTTGAGTGTTCATGGGCTTGAATGAAATACTTCCATCAGTTGGCCAGGCAAAAGCAGGAGCTATCTGGCATCATGCAACAAGTTATGCTGGTGTTACATGACAAATCAGCTTCTCTGGCTTACTTTCTGCCACTTTCCCTCCATTTTTAGAATCCACAGAGGATTGGGATGCTAACAAACACCATCTTTGGCAACATTTTCAAGTCTTCTGAGTCATGGATGTGGAGGTATGTCACCTGGATTTCTTTGCCCTTGTGTCAGGTGTTGTGGCAGTTAGTCCCCTTACAGGAATTGTTCTCTCTCTTGTTCGATGAGTTGTATGCAATGTTGTCTTCTAATTACCAGCACCATACTCATGTAGTGGCCGCTAGGATGGAATTTTACCAGTGCAAAAAAAACAATCCAACCAGTCCTACCAAGCCTAAGCTGTGAATCTTTGCATTCTGAGTCATAAAGTGCCACTTTGTTAAAGACACGTTAAAGGAGACAAATTGAAGGAGACTTGTGCAGATGTTATGGTTTGTGATGTCAGTATATATTCCACCCTGGATATAAAGGTCCAGCAATCAGTCCTTCAGCTGGAAGATTGTGAATTTTGAAGAAGTGTTGTCGATTCCCAGACCCTCATTCGGGATACCCTTTGATGTCTATGGACAACACGCATGTCAAAAAACATCAAAAAATTTTATACATGCCAGTCAAAGACTGACTGACTCGGAGACTGCAGACGAAATTGACATTTCAGTTGTCATTTTAAGAAATCCTGACACAGAATCATGGAATGCAGTATGTTGCCACCAAGTTTATCTCATAGTTCATAAGTCAAGAATAATTCATCATATATCCTGAAGAGCTTTAGGATCAGACAAATGAGAAGGGTATGGTCCTACTGACTTTTTTTTAATTCCAAAGTTCAAAACCACATTGAAAGAACAAAGATTTGCAACAATAGATGTTGCTTCACACAATCCAGCAAGGAATGTAGTAAGACTTCTTCTGGAAGGGGAAAGAGCAGTGTATCAATGGTGGAGGACACTATTTTAAAGGATATCTTACACAATAAGTAAAAGGTAAGCATAGAAATTTTTTGTGGGCAAAGTTCTGGAAATTTTTGAATGGATCTTGTATACAGACTAATATCCTTTACAGTGGTTTGCTGCAGAATTCTTGTACATATTCAAAATTGGCAGTTTCAGCTCCCAAGTTACAAGTGGAGCAATTTGTGTGCATCTTTGCTTCTGAAATGAATAAGTCCACCCTTGCTTTGGCATTCTGCCAAGAAGGTGACTGGATTGGTTGTGGCATTATTCCCACTGCTGCCTATCACTGCACTTCTGATATGCTAACTTTGAACTTGGAGTAGGGTGTTGATGGAGATAACTCACATGTGTATCTATATAGACCATGTACCAATGCCAGCAGACCAGCCATTTCCCCAGTCTCTGTAGTCTTACACTCCTCTGGCATTGTATCATTCAGTAGTCAAACCACTACAGGGAATCTCATGCACTTTGCAGCTATATGTCCTCTTCATGGGGCAGGGGTTCTGTATTTCCAACTGTGGACATCAAGATGGATGCAAATGAGCTGGCATGGGTCTTTATTGGAATAGTGGCAAATACTGTCATGCATGGTGCAGTGTACAGGTGAAGCCACTGATTCAAGTGCTTATTGCTGGTGCTACTAAGCCTGGCCAAGCAGTTCTGACACTGACATTACAATCAAATGGCTGTCATTCTTCACAATGTTCTGGGTTACATTTGGAGAGTTGTTTCTGCTTTTTTATGCAGATTGAATTTTGTTTTTCTCCATGCTAGTCTGTGTGCAGTCTTCGGATCTTATGTTCTCCTGTAGACTGAATCAACATCAAGTTTCATTTCCTCTTCCAAGTTAAGTTCTACACATTTGCAGTTCACCACCATTGGCTAGTATAGTTACAGTTGTGGATGTTGTCATTGTGGTTTTCAGTCCAAAGACTGATATGATGCAGCTCTCTCCAGTACCCTGTCCCGTCCAAGCTTCTTCATCTCTCTGTGACATTTACCCCACATACCTTCTCCAATGCTAATTTGATGATTTCCTGAAGTCACAGAATATTTGTCACCAGTTGATTCCTTCTCTTAGTCAAGAGAAGCCACAAACTTGTTTCCTTCTGAATTCTTTTTAGTGCCTGCTCATTACATATGTGATCTACCCACTTTATCTTATCATTCACCTGTAACACCACATTTCTAAAGCTTCTATCATCTTTCTGTCTGGACTCCGTATCATCCATGTTTCACTCCCGTATAGGCTACACTCAGAAAGGACTTAACATTTAAATTAATATTGGATGTCAACAAATTATGTTTTTTCAGAAATTCTTTTCTTTAGCCATTATGCATTTTCAGCAAGGGCTCCTGAGGCCAGGAGGTGTGGTTGCAGGCGCATGTCTGAAAAATTAATATCTATACATCGCATAATGAAAGCTGGTTTTGGTGCCATCAGAGGGTAACTTATGGACTGTGAATAGTTATTGCAGACTCAATTACATTTGTGAGATTGGTTATGAGGCTTGTAATAGACAGTCAAAAAACTATGTACTGAATTTTGTTATAAAGTTTGTGTTTGAAAAGTGGCAACCATGAAAGATGGAGAGGAGTGCAGTGGTGACAGGCATGGAAAAGTATACTAAATCTGAAGGGAAGGCTCTGAATTACAATTGCTAAAAATATGTGTCAACCAATCAGAGCTTCAGCAGTGATTTTATTTTGACTGAACATTCTCTGTTGAGTGTGCTATGTAGTGTCACTGCTTGGAGATAAAGACTGATAGAAGAGTTCACTCGCATGGAGGCTTGATGGTAATATGTTTAAACTTGCCATATGCTGCATATCTCTGTGTGGCATGCAGTACACAGGTGTGATTGCCTAATAAGCTGTTAATTTTGCAAGGAAATTACAAAAAAATATTTTGTTCTTAAGAGATGTTCATTCTTTTGAAAGTGATGATGATCTTATCATAGTAACAAACACATGTACTGGCTAATATGACAATCTTTCATCTGTTTTCTTTGTGGTCCACAGTGTGAACATGTCTTTTAGTGACATAATCATAATATAAAATTTAAACATTGTATACTGTTTTTTATGCAGTGTTAGTAATTATGGTGATTTCCAATTTTCAGGTTTTATTTGACTTTGCAAATATCCATCCTTTTGGTATTTGTACATTGGGTAGTGCTGATGTACTGTGAATCAAGCCATCAAATGTGTACATACAAAAAGTAATAGAGAATCTAAAGTTAAATAAACCTGTCAAATTGGGAAGCATTGCATAAAAAAGACATTTAACAAAAAACAGTGATGACTATAACAGCAACAACAACAACAACACATAAAACCTGAGGAATCAATCTGTTATCTTAGTCGAGATAAGCCAGAAACTTGTTTTCTTCGAATTCTTTTTAGTGCCTGCTCATTAGATATGTGATCTACCCACCTTGTCTTCAGCATTCAACCGGCCGCGGTGGCCAAGGGGACTGAGGCGCTTCAGTCACGGTCTGCACGGCCACTACTGTCGGGGGTTCGAATCCCCCCCTCGGGCATGGATATTTGTGCCGTCTGTAGTCTTAGCTAGTTCATAAGTAGTTTGTAAGTTTAGGGACTGATGACCCCGTAGTTAAGTCCCATAAGCTCTACAAACATTTGAATTTCAGCATTCATCTGTAACACCACAGTTCAATAGCTTCTATTGTCTTTCTGTCTGGACTCCTTATCATACATGTTTCACTCACATATTGACTACTCTCAATAAAGATGCTTTCAGAAAGGACCTCCTAACATGTAAATTAATATTGGATGTCAATAAATTTTGCTTCTTCTTAAATATTGCCATGTGAATGGTCATTACCACCCTTGCTTGCGACAACTGCATCAATACCATTATAGAGTACTAGGCATGTGCATATCACATTCAAAATTATACCCAGAAACTACATAGACAAAAATGGCAATGAAATATCGCATGCTGCTTCATACTCTTAGTCCCACGAAATGGCTATTTCTTGCCTTGCTCTGCGCAATGTGTCGGTGCACGGACGTCATTCTCACACACACTGGATCTTCACATCATCTCTCCACATTCACACACAGTTCACTTATTTACTAAATTAATAATTACCATCAATTTGTACTAGCTACTAGAAATAAAACTACTAAACACAAAGTATTCTTAAGTTATTTACAATTATGTTTCCACTAATGTATTGTACACTATCAAAACACATTTGGTTTCAGAATTCAACATCCCGACATCGTTTTCGTAGTCACGTCCTTTGTTCCTGAGTGGGAGAGACATGATCAATTTTTCCCAAAATTTTGATGCATGGAACCATCTGCAGTCCTCCGAAAACCATCTGACATTGCAAATTTTATGACTGTAGAAGGAACAATATTATATTCACGTACTGGCGATTGGGTGTACACATTAATTTCTTTGCGCTTGTCACAATGCTTCACAGCCATTTGACGATCTTTTTTGCCTTCTCTGTTCTGCATGAACTTCGTAGTTGCTGTGGATTCTACATTTTCAATGTCTTTTCTAGTCTTGGTGCACTCATTGTCATTGCATTTAATAGTGCTCCCTCGCGGCATACTGTTCTGTTTGCTTTTACAATTTTCTTCCATATTCACAGGGATGGCTTGTGGTGACATGGGAGCATACTCAACAATTGCCTCTGGGCCTGTGAATCCTAAAAGGACATGGGCGAGTTTCTCTAACATGTACAGTTGCTCCCTGTCCATTAGAATCTATTTTGTTGCAGACGGCAAACTGACATCAGCCATGACATTTACAATCACTCTATCGGACAAGAAATAACTTTTTTGTTCCCGTGGCCACCTATGAAAATTTTCTTGTCCTCTTCACATATAACTAAATTAACACTACCCTTTTTACCATCTGCACCCCATGCAACAGAATCCATAGTTTTACTGGTCCAGTCCATAACAACTGCATTACCAATTATGAAAGAAAGTGATAAATCACCAATGACAAGAGCATTAACTTACCAAGACCTGATTGTCTAACTTTTTTTCCTTTTTGCCCCAAAATGCTGCAATTAGCGAGATTCCTGTTACAGGTATCTCTGCCAATTTACTATCAATCTCCACCAGTTTCGTGTTAAAAGATGTTGAAAGTTTTGTCGCCTTCGAACCAGAATCAAGACATGCTTTCGTCTTTATTCCATCCACGGTTATTTCAATAATGGGACACCAATTATTCACCCTTTCCATCAACTTGTGGTCATCACAGTTCTGGTCAATGTCATCTTGTGCTTGCGACTGCCAGTACCACACATTGTGTATGTGATGTCCTTGATCTACTGAGGTGCTCTCTAAGTTTTCTCATTGGGTAACCTCACAGACCTCTGTTTGAAATGTGGTCTATGTGGACTTCTCTCATTATGTGACACCTGCAAGCAATTCATGTGGTATCCTTGATTTGGTGCTTCTTTTCTACGTTGCTCCTATCGGTTTTGACAATTTTTTTCATTTCACTCTAGCCTGTTCCTCTCTTCTTTCTTTCGTCCGGCATTATACCAATTCGGCTTTCCATTGTGCCAGACAAAATCTTGTGGTTCCCTATTTTCTGCCATTGGACTAGCTTTTACTTCCCTAAGTTTCTCCTGCTCCTCAATATCCTTTGATGATCTCAATTTATTGAGGAACTGCTGCTTCACAAGTGTTCTGATGAGTGCACATTGTACATGAGCAGGAAAGTGTGAGTGCATTGCACTACACCATTCCTCGTTGTCATTTTATCATCAAGGTATCCCGCCAAAATGACAAAGTGGACCGCATACGCTGCCATGACTGTGGCATGTACTATCCCCTATATACATTCATCTTTGCACTTGCCTGTGTAGCAACATTCCAGTATGTTGCCAGAAACTTCTTACAAAACTCTTTGTAATCACTATTCTCATCAGATGTGACATTAAACCATGCATCTTCTTCCTGGTCCAGTGTCTGCCATACAACAAGCGAAGCATTGCACTCTGCTACTTCTTTAAAATGCAGATATGTATCTAAACTCGTGAGGTAAGCTTTTGGATTAATACCACGCATTCTACCATATCCGTATCTAGGCAATGGTATACCCAACCCTTGAATTGGAAATGCGGCTTGAAAGTGTAATGGATTCACCTGCCCTACATTCACTTGCCGTATTGCTGACAACTCTTTTTCAAGAGCTGACACTCTCACTTGTGTCTCTTTGGATGGTTTCGATTCATTATTGAGGGACGCAGAAATTTGTGTTATCTTCACATTCAGCCATGTTTCTAAATCGTCTCTCTCTCTCTCTCTCTCTCTCTCTCTCTCTCTCTTTTTTTACATGCTTTGGTTAACTCTTCCACACTTTTAGTGATCTCAACACACAAATTGTTAGTTTTGGTTCCTAAGCTGCATCTAACTTCCACAATCTGGCTATCAAGCTTTTGATTGCAAAGTTTAAGATTTTTGAATATAATATTATTCTCCTCCCTCATTACAGTTAACTGACTAGTGTGGTTCTCCAAAATCACAAGAATACAATCAAATGTTTTTTTGCATATCACTTACTGACATGCCTCGAGCTCCCTCAATCAAAACTGAACATTCCTGAACTGATTTATCAGATTCCATATTGACTAATCTCCCAGACCTTAAAAGCATGAAAAACTTGAATGCTAATCGACACAACACACTACAGACAGAACTGACCAGGCAAAGCAACATTGATTACAACGCTGGTGAGAACAAACAAGAATGGAACCAAAACAATGCAGCAGCATCGGGAACAATGTACATAAACACAGCAATACAAAGTGCACAAGAACTTAATACAGGTTCTACAACTATTTCAAACTACAGGGAAACTGAGGCAATCAAAAACTACATACACTAACTAGAGGTATATCACATTCATACTTATCATAAACAAACACAGCACACACAAACACACCATCCATGTGCCAGACATCACACCTACAACAGACAACATATTCTACAGTAGGTATAGGATACTCACTATTACTGTGTTGTGTCCAAAATTTTATATAGATCCCAGAAGCAATATATGAAAATCAAGTAAAATTGGGCCCCACGTTAGCCACTAAATATGTGGTAAATCGAACCTCTTCCTGAATAATCTCCACACTGCACTAAAACAAAATAAAAATATAATGATTAATTATGATAGGGACATTTGATTCAATGGATTGATTTGAAAAATAAACAGCTTGTATAGAGGATTACCACAAAAAATTTAGTTTTATTTATAACAACACTTGCAAAACATTAAGTTCTCAGGACTGATTTGACTGGGCACGGACATGACAGATATGAACGGGAAAGGAGAGTACTTTCCTAGCTCACCAACATTAATTTGATGTGGGAATGAGTCATTGGATCAGTACGGTGTGGCAGTGGAGTGGTCGCGGCAGCATAATAGGTGTCTGATGTCCACTCCCCGGCTCTGCGGCTGTGTGGCGTAGTGTGACCCCTGTGAGAAGACGTCAAAGTCCCTCATCTGCTAAGGTGGCAGCTGCCTGCATGTCTTTTAGCTTCTCTGGCATTGGACCAAGTCTCCACTTTGGTGGTTTCTCCCCCAGTCCTTCTCACTCTCCAGCTACAGCTTCTCCTCAAATTTTGCATCTCTTTGGTTCTGTGAATGGTGGGTTGGTTTGGTAATTTCATCCAATAGCTGATCGCCATTATCACGGCCACACCTCTCAGACTCTGGTGGAAATTTTCTGTGGGCCGAGATGAGACTTGCAAACTGGCATCTTTCCCACATTTCAAATGTGTTGTCTTTATCTTTTGCATACCTTCTTGGTTCTAAAAAACAGTTCCTTGTGGCTGCTGTCTGTGCTAGACCTGTCTGGTGTGCCATTTATCAGGGTCTTTAACCCTGGCCAGAAACATTGTTTTGGTGGGACCACTTTATCTATACTGCAAGTCAGTCCCACTCACGCACATGTTCACTGCAGGGGTTTGCTTGTCTTCTTCCTGTCTGCAGGGGTCCTCGGTATCTCTGGTATCTGCTGACAAAGGCTTTCTCTGCACACCTGCTATTGTGTCCATTTAGTTGTATGGGGGCCCTTCCTCCCTGCATCCGCTATCACCATTTATCTGCACACTCCTAAAGTCAGGCTGGTTTTGCCATGTACATCCTTCCGAAGAAGCCACACCGATTCACCTGGCTGCCCCCTGGCGGGAGAATGTGGGGAAGCAGCCAGTGGCGAGGGTGAAAGTTGAGGTGCCTCCTGCTGGCTCCATCCAGCTCCCCAGGCTGGAGGCTGGCATGGTGTGCATGAATGCCTCAATCGGCAAAGTCATTGAACAAAAGCATCCCTTACCAAAATATTATGTGGGATTATCAGAAAAATTATTGAAGTGCTATTTTGTGATGTATTGTATGACTCCACCTTTGTTGGAGTTCACACATGATGTTGAGAATTATACCTTACTTCAAGATGACATCATCGATGACCTCCTTGTGAAAACTTACTAAGGTGCTGTGGTACATTACAATGATGGAGCTTTTCACCCGAGGAAACTGAAGGTCTTTTCACTGACTGCAAAACGTTGATGGGAGAAGCTAACCTTGTATGGTCGCCATAAAGAAGAGGATGTGTGAAAATAAGCAGAATTCAGGGACCATTAGTACTGGCATAGGATCATTGAAAAAAAATCCAGTACTCTAATCAGAATGTTTAAAATAGTGAAAACCCAAGATCCAGCATAATTTATTATTTCATAAATATCATTTGTGAACATTTTCATGACTTATAATAAACATCTTTTCAGTGCTAAGCATTGTACTTCATTAACGATCCTACCTTTATATTTGGATGTGATTGTGGTTGTTAAACAGACAGAGATGAACTGCCTCTTGAACAGAGTTCCTTTTATTAACTTTCAACATTTCTTTTTAAATAATATTAACAAGAATTTTCTAGAATTTTTCTCAACTTTTAAGATCCTTCTGGATTCATTAATATTTCCAGGATGTTCTAACTGAAACTGGAAATGTTGTTTTCCCAACTAGTGGCATCCTCTACATCACGCCATATGATATGCCACTAGGGCTATGGTAGTACATCAACATTATGCCTCCATTTTACTGACAGAAATCCATATTTTTCCTTATATTCTGTGTCAACTTTCACTTAATTTCTTTTTCACATTTCAGTCATTATGTTTGGTATGTGATACAATCTTAATATAACTCTATCAGCTTTATTTGCTGCTAATTAACATATAGGCATATGCAACTTACTATTTTGACTCTGCAGGAGAAACTAGAAAGCACTGAGCTGCCACATGTTCAGGAACATTTAGAAAAATGGGAAGAACAAATGCTTGCTGAATTTCCGCATCGGAAAGTTAAGACTTTGGTTACAGACATTAGTGGCAAAACAGTTTGTGTTACAAGATTTTTCCGAGCTCTTGCACCACCAGGTAAATGCCCTTTTTGATATTTTGGCATTTTCACTCGAGTATTTAATCCTTAATCATTTCACGCACTTGCACACATTATAGTACTGTAGTGTAATTGTTACATATAACTAAAATGTCTGAAACTCAATGTATAATCAAATTTCTAAAATTTGGTTGTAAAGTAGCTGTTGAAATTAAGTATATGCTCAGTTCCATGTTATGTCACAGGATGATCTACCTTGGTTTTGACTGCAGTTTGGCAGTAGCCATTCATCTAGTGGACAGCTGGTTAATGGTCATACCAATGTAAAATTATGTCTAGTGTTTGCAGCACAGTTAGTAAATTACATGATTGCTTTCACAGGTGGCTTGACCTTTCATTGCGTAGGATAAGCCTGTGACAGGACTGGAATAGGAAGTGCTGAGTGGGTGGACTGGACATCTCATACAGTGAAGTCTTCCACAGCGATATGATCCCTGTCACAGGGAGCTGGGATAAGAGTTGGACTAGAATGTTATGGAGATTGGGTAGGTGAAGGAACACTACTTTAAGGATGGATGGGGAGTATCTTTGGCAGGATGTCTCTCATGTTTGGGCATAATGACAGAAAATCAAAATCTTGGCAAAGGATGTGGTTGTTCCAGTCCAGGGAAGTACTAGATGGGGGGAGCACTCTTTTGTGGCTGGTTACTGGTGGTGGAGGGAGGATTTGGAGTGTATAGGGATATGGCATGGAAAATCTGTTTGCAGATTATGTCTGGGTGATAGCGTCAGTCTGTGAAGACCTTTGTGAGGCTTTCATAAAATGCATTTTTAAAACCATTGGCTATTTATTAAAACCCTTATATATCAACCAGTTTCAGTCAATAGACCATCTTCATGGATAAAAAGGTGTTAAAACTGAATGGTAAAATGCATCAAATAAAATACTTCTAGTTGAGACAAACAGGATTCAGTATAACTAAAAATGTTAAAAATACAGAATCATAGTCTGTTCTTACCTTTTTATGTTGTGTTGACTGATAGGTTTTATCTAAGATAACCACAGGCAATGGCATACCACCTCCAAACAACACCATGTCTAGTAAAGCACTGTGGTGTTCAAACCAATCTTTGGATTGTTGACTGCTTTACCTTTTACCTATACAGTGTTCTGATAATGTTTCAGATATATGTGGAGATGATGGACCAGTGACGGCAGAAATGGCTGCTCGCTATGTAGCAATGATACCTGTTATATCTGGTAACACACTATTCCCAGGACTTTTTGATGTGTGGTTGACATCAGATGTAAGTACCAATATCTCTGTAGCAAACAGTTTAATTGCATAATAATCCTATAACAGCTTCTCTGGATTAATTTTCACCAGCAATGTATAAATTCAGAATAAATAAAATGTATTCAGGCAGTGATTTCTTTCATATTAAGACACAAAATTATGTTGTTTATTCTTAAGATGATGAAATTTAATCCCTTTTATGCCAGCAATTATGAAAATATAAAAATATCAATAATGGAGGATAGGTAACAACTCACCGTAAAGAGGCTCACTGAAATGCTGACAAACATGAAAATAGATAATTACATCCACACAACTAAAATTTTTGGCCATGGGCTTCATTAAAAAAAGAAAAAAATACATTCACACAATCACTCAGATAACTATACACACACTACTATCAGGTCCGGCCACTCCAGCAACACAAACTAGTGTGAGTGGGGGGTGGAGGGGAAAGGATGTTGGGTATTGGTGGGCATGGAAAGTTCCACATTACGACACTTACAGTATCCCCTTAATTTATTACTTTTATTATTTATTTTTTATTTTTTCCTACTTAATTTTTTCTAATATTTTTCCTATTTTTCCCAACTTTATTTTTTTCTTATTTTTCCCAACTTTATTTTTTTCTTATTTTTCCCAACTTTATTTTTTTCTTATTTTTCCCAACTTTATTTCTCCTTTTTTCCTAACTTTATTTCTCCTTTTTTCCTATTTTTTATTTTTCCTTATTATTCTTATCATTTCAAACCCCCACACTCCCTCCCTAAACTCCTCTACACTTCCCTTTTATCCTTTCTCATCCTTCCCTTCACTGTATTCATTTCCAAAATTCAAATTTCTGCCTATCAAACCCTTTAAATTCCATCATGTGATGCAGAACTTTCCATCCCCACCTTTACCCAGCATCCTTCTCCCTCCACTCCCCTTCTCAGTCGTAGTCTAGCTTGTGTTGCTGGAGTGGCCGGACATGAAAGTTGTGTGTTATAGTTGTCTGAGTGATTGCATAAATGTATATGTTTCTTTTTCTGAAGAAGGCCATGACCGAAAATTTAAGTTGTGTGAATGTGAGTATATTCGTGTCTGTCGGCAGCTCAGCGAGCCTCTTTATGGTGAGTTGTTACCTATCCTCCATTATTGATTTTCCATTGTTAAAATTTGGCAAATGGGCCTTCTTCTTTCCAAAACCCTGTGTTTATCCATTGTCACTTCTCTAACTTTCTTTACTCGTTCCTTTTTTTTTTTTTTTTTTTTTTTTTTTTTTTTTTTTTGTTTCCTTACGTTTCCTGTTTCCTTGTATTGGTATCAAAATTAATGGTCCTGTCCACTCACAACAGTGCTAAATTACTGCACACATTGTTGATATAGCAATTATTCCGATCCCTGTCATTCCTACATTCACTTTTCCACCACATTCCTTGCATATTTTACCTGTGTTATTTATTATTTATTTTTCTTTTTTTTTTTTTCTTTATTGAATTTCCCTTACCTCATCTACCAGTGCTACACAGTCCATTATGGTTTTAATCCCTTCCATGAATTATTTTTCCATCATTTCCCTCAACTTATTCGCACTATTACATAGCTATAATAGTTTGTGCGTCCTGTAGCATATCATTGCTCATCTTGACATGATTTTACATGTATCGGCATATTTGAATACATTTTCTTGTATTGGTGAGCAATTTGTCATACTGTTATGCATTAATTGGTATTGGTGTGTATTTTTCGCATATTGGTTCATCGTTTTAGTAAAGGATACGTGATTTTAACTGTTAGTTCAAAGTTTTTCCTACTGGTGCATAATTTTTCGTACTAGTGCATAATTTTGTGTATTGATGCGTGATTCTGTGAATTTTTTGTGTATTTTCGTGTATCCTTTCTAGCAACCCAGCACCCATGCCTACCTCCTAATGCCTTCATCACCTATCTATCAACCATATCCCGTTTTCAAACATCATTCCTGCTCCAATGGATTCCTGCTCTACCTTTCTGCACCAGTTCAGAAGAGTTTCCCTGTCCTTGGCCTAAACCCAGTCCCACATTCTATTTCTCCAATCCTGCCTAAACCGTAGAATCCCTCCAATGGCCTAACCATTAAAATTCCTTTCTCTGGATCCTATCCCTCCTTTCACACTCACCTTCACCTTTTCAGATACCACCAATCCTTGTCCCTCACACACCTAGTACTCCAAAAGCAAATCTCCATGGCACAGGCATCCATAAACCACCTATGCTCCGTAAAGAAAGATATTTCTAATCTGCAATCCTCAGTACATGAATCCCATATCCCAAATTGAATCCCTTGCAGTCCAGCAGTTGGAGGAGCTTTCAAGACACCACCTTCATAAATTATCCAGCCTGCTGACATCCTATTGCTGCCTTGGACCACCACTTGCCAAACCCCATCCAACCCAAAGTGTTCCTCCCTGTGAACCCCTCATAGTACCTTCACCTTGCCTCTCAGACCTTTTCGACTTGCCACATCCCCCAAAACTCTCCACCAACAATCCACAATCCACAATTCTCAAAGCCAAAACAATCCCAGAATACTATTGTTAACTTTTCTGCTAAAACCCTCAACCCTACAGAAGTTTCTGTCCTATCCAGAGTCTCACCTTGAGCCTCACACCCAAATACAACCCATGTTTGACTTGCCAAAGACCACCTCTCCTTCTGCCAATCCCTACAGTGTAAAAACTACTTTGCCACTATTCCTTCAAATCAAAGCCAATCTAATTCCAACACTGAACCCTGCCTCTCCCAATTCATACCGTCATCCAACAGTGACCCTCCCTCACTCCTCCCCCCCCCCCTCCCCTTACCATACTCTTGTCACATTCCAGGAATTCCTCACATCCAACTTGGCATCACCATCATTCCCCAAGTCCCTTCTAAGAACACCAACCTTTTAGCAGAAGAAACGACAGCCTTACACAACCTCAAAACAGATCCCAACCTAATCATCCTCCCCACAGTCAAGGATTCCACCTCTGTTGTAATGAATCACAGTGCGTATGTGACAGAAGGCCTAGGTCAATTGTCTGATTCCTCCACCTACAAGTAGTGCCAGGACAACTCCATCCCAAAAGTCAAAAATGACCTATAATCCCTGCAAAAGTTGTATGGCCCTTCCCAGAATCTCTCTCCCGAATCCATCTCTCTCCTCACTCCGACAGCACCCCAGACACCTACATTTTACATGCTCCCAAAATTCCATAAACCTAATAATCCTGGATGCCCAATTGTGGCTGGTTACTGTGCTCCCACAGAAAGAATTTCAGCACTTGTTGACCAGCACCTCCAACCAATTGTTTGAAACCTAGCCTTCCACATCAAAGATGACAACCACTTCCTTCACAGACAGTCCACCATACCCATCCCTTTACCTCCTGGATCGTTACTTGTCACTGTTGATGCCACTTCGCTGTACATCAATATCCTACATGCCCATGGTCTTGCTGCTCTCGAACACTCCTTCAGACTCCAAACCCCATACCTTATTCCTTATAACCATCACCAATTCCATCCTAACAAACAATTAATTTTCCTTTGAAGGAAAAGTATACAGTCAAATCCGCAGCATAGCCATGGGCACCCGTATGGCACCCTCCTAAACTCCAAACTCTTGGTCTGGTTCAGGTTCATGATGATATTTTCATGATTTGGACTCAGGGCCAGGACACCCTATACTTGTTCCTTCACAACCTCAATTCCTTCTCCCCCATCAATTTCACTTGCTCCTTCACAACCTGGTGAGTCACCTTCCTGGATGTTAACCTCCACCTCACTGACAGCTCCATCCACACCTCCACCCACATTAAGCCTACTAATTACCTACAGTACCTACAGTTTGATAGCTGCCATCCATTCTATTGCAAAAAATCCCTTCCATACAGCCTTGCCACCCGTGGACGGCAAATATGTAGTGATGAGAAGTCCTTTACCCATTTTGCCGAAGGCCTCACAATGGCCTTCACGGACAGACATTACCCTCCTGACCTAGTCCGCAAACAGATTTCCCGTGCCATATCCCAACACACCACCAATCCTCCATCCCCCCCCCCCCAATCCCTGTAACCAGTCACAACGGAGTCTCCTCCTTGTCACCCAACACACGCCGCAGACGGGGCTTTGATTATCTGTCATCATGCCCTAAAATGAGAGACATCTTACCCAAGATCCTTCCAACCCCTCCTAAAGTGGTGTTCCATCGCCCACCCAACCTTCACAACATCCTAGGCCATCCCTATTTCAAATGTTTGTACAGCTTATGGGACTTAACTACGAGGTCATCAGTCCCTAAACTTACAAACTACTTATGAACTACTTACGAACTAAGACGGCACAAATATCCATGCCCGAGGGGGGATTCGAACCCCCAACTGTAGTGGCCGTGCAGACCGTGACTGGAGTGCCTCAGTCTCCTTGGCCACCGTGGCCGGCGGGGCCATCCCTATAACCCCACAGAATGTCACTCAGAGTTTGAGTTGACTCTTCTCTACACCATTCAAGGTCCTGTTGTTTGTGGCATGCTGTCAGAGATAATCAATATTTTGAGATCTCAACCCAGCTTCCAGTAATGTTCATGATCGAAGTGCGGCAGCCGGAGGTGATGGTTGTATGACTGTGTGAGTGTTCTATTTTCTGAAGAAGGCCATGGCCGATAGCTGAAAGTGTTGTATGTGTGTGTCTTTTGTATGTGCCTGTCGCAGCTCGTCGCCACGTCTTTGTGGTGAGTTGTAAACTGTCCTTACTATATTATTAATTCCAACCTGGACTTCCCATTATTATAATTTACATCTACTGTTGAAATATTGTTGTTTGGTACTAAAATTCTAAGTAGATAACTACCAGCCTTAGTCTTCTGATTGTAAGATAAATTTAGTTATTGGGGCTTGATACATTTTCAGACTCACTGCATCAGTAATATCAAACCTGGTAACTTTTGAATCTTGCTCCTCCAGCAAAATTTTATAGCCATCATGCACTAATACTGTTCTTCATTTTTGTAATGTTTTCTTTCTGTACAGAAAATAATAAAATAAACTTGGGTAAAGTTTGATAGTATTAAGTATAGATCTAAATGAAGTAAAACTTCCATTGTATGTATATTTATAATTTTGATGCAGTAATTCTGTTTGCTTAATGAATGTCAAAGAATCACACACTGGCAGCTTATCTATATGTATTATAAAAATATAATTGCTGTGGGTTTAATAACCACATAGTTCAAGAGAAATGTTATAAACAATAACATTTGTTAAATACTGCCAAATTGGGAGACAATGTTCCACATCTGCTCCTGAACTAATCCACTGACTTCAATGGAATTTGTGGCAGTCATGAGACATATCTCTTGCACATACTCTTTGAGTGTACTGTTTGCTTTTTGAAGACAGTCATGTTTCAGTTGCTTGTTTGTCCTAGCACTGTACACTCCATCTCATGTTAATAAATGTTTTATGTCAGCTCAAAAGTCATGTGTACAGTTATTTCATGTGTTTTTCAGATTTTCAGCTTCATGGCTTCCAACATTGGACTCAACAATAATCGTTTCAACATGTTTGCTTTACCACAGTCAGTCATGGATAAAGTGCTAATTAAGTTTAATGATGATGATAAATCTACTGATATACAACAGTTTCAGT
The DNA here is from genome assembly GCA_026315105.1 of Locusta migratoria. Taxonomy (NCBI): domain Eukaryota; kingdom Metazoa; phylum Arthropoda; class Insecta; order Orthoptera; family Acrididae; genus Locusta; species Locusta migratoria. Next base: position 658,688,091 of record CM048746.1, read on the forward strand.
TATTAGCTGCTCAGTATACAGTTCAGCTTGATCAGAGGAATCCCACACCACATGTGCTAGCCAACAAGTAACCCCCCCCCCCCCCCCTTTGCACCAGCCTTCCAGCAAGCAACAAACATTTCCTGTGAATCATGACTTTATCACTCAATGCTTCGATACTAGTGCAGTGGTTACTGATAACACCATGTCACAATCTTCTTTACATAGGCACAACACACTTTGTCAGCTTCCATGGCACCTGTTACATTTTTCATTACACACAGTGTATCCGCATTAATTTACATCTTTCATGCTGTTCAGTGTCATATAAAATTGTACACTGTCTGTTTTTCTTACTGATCTGCAACAGTTGCCACCATGATGCCCTACAACACATTTGTGGATCTGTTGTCTGCCCACATTTATCTTTCTACATTACCATCTGCTTCTATCGCCATCGTGATGTCAGTTAATTTGTGTGTAACACCTCATTGGCAACCATAGACAGCAAGTGATTACCATTAGCAATGTTGGCATTGCCCCACAATGACTTTACAGTGTGCTTCTCAAAGCTTCCAACCCTCACTAGAGATAATTTGCCTTAGTCGACACAATACTTGATGCAAACAATATCCACGGTGATGATGACTGTTAGTCTCCCTCCTTGGGCACCTTTCCAAAGAACTTGGCCCGATTAGTGACTTACTTTTAACCCACTTCTCCATCTCAAATATGCCAATGCACAGAGGATATTGTTGGAGCATCTTTCCAGATCACTGGAAGAAGCCCTATAACACATCATTCATAATGAGCAGTTAGGCTCCATCTCAGTTCTGGTGCAGGCTATTCGCCTTGGCAGACACATCAGTACTTTATGATTTCACTGTGGGCAAAATGGATTTTAGAATTGCTGGCAAATATTCAAGTGCAACTTATGGCAATATCAAATTCACCTCCAGAGGCATGTTTACAGTATGGAGGTCACATCCACGAGATCATTAAACACCATCACCAGACCATGACACCTGCACCTTCAAGTTACTCTGTCATGCAATATAATTCCACTTAATGGCATGACTCCTCATTCATTCCACCCAACTGTCATGGACGAGCCTGTATTCTTCAATAACATGAGATAACACCAGGTGGAGAAATCCCAATATTATTGAACCTCCAACCAGCTTCTGCAACAGCTGCTAAAATTTCATCTGCACGATCTTCTGTGTCATCACAACTGTCTCCACACCCAGTATACCATTTCTGCTGATATCATATAAACCACGGGTCTGCCGCATGGCACTGCAAACCTCTGTGCATGGCGTCAAACTTGCCAAGTGGGACATGGCAATGCATCTTGCACAGACAACAGGTGCCACCAAATAACTCAATCATCACTGACTTCTGTTGAGAAGTTTGTTCATCTCTTTATGTTAGACAAAAGCTGAGATGCCATCGTTGAGTTTGAAATCTGTACCAGACATGCTATGTGCTGCTAGTAATACTAACATCACAGTGTACAGTGCTACAGCCAACCCTCTGCAGTTCATATCAAGCACTATTTTTCACACGGCATATGTGAACGTTCCAGTAATCGGGATTGACTGTATGAAGCACTATGAAATATTTCCTGATATATGATCCACATCTCTCTTTCACCACTTCACAGGCATATGGTTTGGTGGCTCTTTCACACCGTCAACATCTACTCAAAGGTTCACAACTGAGACAACAACCATAATCAACAAGTGTTCTCATCTGTGGGGTCCTCCCCTAATCATTTAATACCAAAAAATGATAGTTCACATCATTTGTGTGGGGACTACCACAAAATCAATGCAAAAACAATTTTGAACAATTACCCTAATCCACACATTCAAGATTTTTTGCAGCAGTTGTAAGGTGCAAAAGCATATCATCAGATTCTAGTGGCACTTGAGGATATTCATAAGACTGCTATCATTACTCTGTTCAGCCTGTTTGAGTATTTCTTCGTACCTTTTGGACTTTAAAATGTAGCTCAGTCATGGCAGAGATTTATTGACAGTATACTGTTTCATTTTTTATTTTGTTATGCCTAATTAGATGACTTTCTTGTATTTTCACATTCAGATTCCAAGCAAAAGAACACCTCTCACAGGTTCTACAGGCCCTTAAAGACAATAGCATGACAATTAACAACGAAATGTCTCCAACATTCCTGGGTCATGAAGTAGCTTCCAGCAGTATGAGTCCCACTTCCAACCACATTGTGGTTATCATGGACCTTCCACTGCCTCAAACTTAGAAAGTATTATGAAGGTTTCTGGGAATGATTAACTTTTTTCGGCACCACATTCCATGTTCTGCTGACTTACACACATCTCTTACAGATGGTTTGGCAGGGAACAACACTTCTCATTCATGCAAGGTTCTGTGGACAGATTTAATGATCTCTGCTTTCTTGGATCATAAGTTAGCTCTTGCAAAAGCTGTTATCCTTTCTCACACTGCACCAGATGCCCATATTTCAATTACCAAGGATGCCAGTGACACCTGTGTCAGTGCCGTATTACACAACCATTTCGGCGACATCTCTCAGCCTCTGCGTTTCTTCTCTAAAAAACTTTCGAAAGTCACAATGCAAGTGTTAACCTTTCTATTCACCACATATTTTGCAGACAGTATGCACTTATATTACTGAATGCCGTTTCAAAATTATATCATAATATGTCCTATATACATCAGAAACAATGAAATGAATGAAAATCATTCATGAAAACATACATTATGTTGTAACTTATTATGTCTTTACTACCAACACCATTCACAACACATTTCACAGACAGTTTCCACATTCCACTCTACAAATCTGGAAATTTATGTTATTGTAGGATACATAGTTTGGGAGATATAACATCTTAAGCATTGAGCAGTATGAAAACGAAACTGAAGTGGATAGATAGTAAGGCAGAAAGTGATTAACAGAGAGTAAATAAGGAGTTGGTCTAACATAATAAAATAATGTTTTAGCAATGGAAAATCTGTTTGGAATGTCAATAATGGAGGATATATAACAACTCACTGTAAAGTGGCTCACTGAGCTGCTGAAGGCACAAAAATAGATAATCACATTCACACAATTTAAATTATGGCCATGGCCTTTGACAAAAATAAATAAATAAATAAAAATAAATAAAAAAAACTTACATTCATACAATCACTCAGACAACTATACAAAAACAACCACTGTGTCCCAGTCACTCCACTTTCATAAGCATTTAGACGGTGAGTGAGGTGGGTAGTGGAGGGGGAATGGTGCTGGGTAAAGGTGGGGATAGAAAGTTCCACATTGCATGATGGAATTTAAAGGCTCTGTTAGGTGGGAATTTGATTTGTGGCAGTGAATACAGTGAAGGGAAGGAGTGGGAAAGAATAAAAGAGAAGTGTAGAGGAGTATGAGGAGGGAGTGGGGATTTCAAATGATAAAAATAATAAGAAAAAATAAATATGGGAACAAGAGGAAAAAGACAGGAAAAACTGAAAAAATAAATAAAAATAAAAAGTAATTAATTAAGGGTATATTGTAAGTGGCAACACACAGTAGCAAGGAAGACATGAGTTTCAGGATAATGAGTGGGGAAGGAAGAGGGGGTGGGTGGAAGATCTTTTGTGTAGGGATGGGAAGTTATTTTATGTTGAGACCAGAAGGGTTGCAAGACTGTAGAATGTGTTGATGGGACAACTCAATCTGTGCAGTTCAGAGGAACTGGTGGTGGAGGGGAGGATCCAGATGTTTCAGGTAGTGAAGCAGCTATTGAAATCTGGAGTGCTGTGTTCACCGCATGCTTTGCCACAGGGTGGTCCCTCTTGCTTTTTGCCACAGTTTGGCAGTGGCCATTCTCCCTGATGGACAGCCAGTTCATCATCATACCAATGTAAAATGCTGTAAAATGATTGCAGCAGAGTTGGTATATCACATGGCTGCTTTCACAGGTGGCCCAATCTCTGATGGGGTAGGATAAGCCTGTGACAGGAGTGGAATAGGAATTGCTGGGTGGGTGTATTGGGCAGGTTTTGCATCAGGGTCTTCCACTGTGATATGGTCCCTATGGTAAGAGGCTAGGGTTGGGAGCAGCATAGGGATGAACTAGGAAGTTGTGGATTTTGGCTGGGTGACAGGAGGGGTCAGAAGGGTCTTGGGTAGGATGTCCCTCATTAAAGCCTTGACAAAGGATATGACTTGGCTTATTTTAGACTAAAAGTCCTGTAAGAAATATGCACCCATCAAGATCAAAATTTATTTTAATGATTCTAAAATTGCTTATAGGTTGTTTGATGAGATTTAGTTGTTCCAATCCAGGGTGGTATTGGGTGACAAGAAGGACTCTCCTTTGTCACCGGTTACTGGGATTGGAGGGAGGAGTGGTGGTATTTGGAGATATGACATGGGAAATCTGTTTGCTGACTAGATTACAAGGGTAAAGTCTGTCTGTGAAGACCTTTGTGAGGCCTTCGGCATAATGGGTAAGGGACTTCTCATCACTACAAATTCACCGTCTACAGGTGGCAAGGCTGAATGGGAGGGATTTTTGATGTGGAATAGATGGCAGTTATCAAAGTGCAGGTATTTTTGGTAATTAATAGGTTTCATGTGGATAGAGGTGTGGATGGAACCGTCAGTGAGGTGGAGGATAACATCCAGGACGATGACTTGCCGGGTTGAGACGGATGAAGCAAAACTGATGGGGAAGAAGCAGTTGAGGTTGTGAAGGAATGTAGATAGGGTGTCCTGGCCCTTAGTCCCAATCATGAAAATATCATCAATGAACCTGAACCAGACCAGGTGTTTTGGGTTTTGGGAGATTAGGAAGATTTCCTCTAGACAGCCCATAAATAGGTTGGCATAGGTGTGGGGAGGGAGTGGGGAGAATAGAAACAATAAAAATAATAAGGGGGGGAACTATTTATGGGCTGTCTAGCATGCACAGCACGCAGCTGAACACAGCACTCTGGATTTCAATGGCTGCTTCACTACTCGAGCAATTTGGATCCTCCCCTCCACCACCAGCCCTTCTGAACTGCGCAGATGGGAGTTGTCCCTTAACACATTCTACAGTCCCGCAACCATTTTTGCCTAAAATCTGTCCGCCCCTCTTCCTTTCCCACTCATTATCCTGTATCTTATGTATTCCTTGCTACTGTGTGTCACCATTTATAATATCGCCAAATTAATTACTTTTTTCCTATTTGTATATATTTCCGTTATTATTTGTATTATTTCGAATTCCCCCACTCCCTCCCCACAGTCATCTGCACATGCCTTTTATCCTTTCCTACACCTTCCATTCACTGTATTTATTGCCGCAATTCAAATTTCTTATTTCATAATTTTTTTCATAACTGTACTTTTTCCTTTTTTTCCTGACTTTATTTTTCCTTTATCCCATTTTTATTTTTCCTTATTATTCTTATCATTTAAAATTCCCCCACTCCCTCCTCTACACCTCCCTTTTATCCTTTCCCACTCCTTCCCCTCACTGTAGTCATTGCCGTAATTCAAATTCCCGTCTATCAGAGCCTTTACAATCCATCAAATAATTCAGAACTTTCCATCGCCCCCATTAACCAGCATCATCACCCTCCACTCTCCCCCTCACTCACAGTCTAGATGCTTTTGGCACTGGAGTGGCCAGACATGGTGGTTGTGTTTGTATAGTTGTCTAAGTGATTGCGTGAATCTATATCTTCCTTTTTCTTTTTTCTTTTTTTTTTTTTTTTTTTTAAGGCCATTGCTGAAAATTTCAGTTGTGTGAATGTGATCATCTATTTTTGTGTCTTTTAGCAGCTCAGTGAGCCACTTTACGGCAAGTTGTTATCTATCCTCTATTATTGACATAATAAAGGAATAATTACTCACTTGGTAATGCTGGGAACTACCACTAGTATGATTATATATACTCAACAATATTTTAATGTTTAACCCTTTAATGCATAGTTTGGCTGATCAGCTACATACCTATTTTTTCCATATCTCTCAAACTTACCAACATTTTCCATAAGTTTAAATTTAACTGTTTGTATACATACTGTTACATATTGAAACATTTCTATGGTATATAAGTAATTACAGTTCCTTCTACCACTTTCCAACATAATACTCATCTTTTGAACATTCCAATGTATGGGGGTTCTGCTCGCTGCAACATTATTCTCCTGGGGCGTCATGATAGAAATAAAAACTTCTAGGTACAATTTTTCACTTCTTCTTTAATTTGAATCAAACTTGTTGTCCACCAAAACATGAATCACACTTGTTCTCCACCAAAACATAACAAATTCAAAACAACTTTAAAACATAAACAAAGCATCGGAGCTTCGCTGACAGTAACTCCATTTAAAACGCAGACTGACAGATTCCAGAGCACTTTAGAACTGCCGAAACTCGAACTCCGCCAAAACTCGAACTCCCCCACGCAAGGCGGTGAGGCAAATATATAACATCGGCAATAATGACGTTACATTAAGCATTGTTCATAACAATAGAATATACTGATTTACAATTAACAAACATAACAGAAAAACATTTCATCTGCACAAAAATAATCACAATAAAAAATGAAAACTATACACACAATAATTTTAGATCGCACCTATCTTTTTAAGTTTTAATCACGCTACTTTTTGTTTGACAACAAACCAAAATGTTAAGTGTCAATTAATTAGTTAACGAGTACATCACACATGTTCCTAACATATATTGAACTATCAATTATATTGTCAATTCTGAAACTAGGTTTAAAATGTCACGTCAGTGAATATATACAAAGAAACACAATATACAAATTTCGACTTTACAGTAATTAAAACAATTAGCTGATCTACATAACTTGTTTATGAGCCTAACATACATACAATGCTATTAATTTTCATTTCTTTTTGTTTTTTACAAAAGATTTTACAGTTCGTCTGTTTAAGTCTTGTAATAACATACAATGACGCAACTATTGTTTATAGAACTGTCTGGAAAGCAAATATTATGAATCTCCTAATTAATGAAAACTATCACTCGTTTTAATCACAGTATCACCCAGACACTGTCCTACACTGATTCCTAGGTTGGCTATTACGTTTTTAACTTCACACGCAACATATATCACAACTGAACCACACAATTCTGGATCCAACGCAGACGGTATCGTAGGATGACATTGAGATGACAGGAGCTGGCATACGGTATCGTACAATAACATTGAGATGAGGGGGTCAGCAGTATCATTACAATATGCAAGAAGCATGTCCCAGAAATTATAAGTCACAAAGTGCTACTGAATCACTTAGACACTTGTCATGCAGGAGCATCTTGGCCATATTGTCATTCATTATGTTGTCTCCATATTGGAAATATTGGCAATGTGTCGCTGCTGGAGATTGCTTATGAGCTTGCAAAGTCAGATAACTGTATGAACCTTGCAATTGGCATGAGACAATATTAACATGGCCATTTTATTCCAGCACTGTGAGGTAACTACTGCCATCACATGACTGAAATGTCACTACATTATTCCCATGCAATACCTCTATACTTCTGAACAAGCACATTTGTAGGTGTATACTCTTGCAACCTGGCCATGTAATGAGAATGGATAGCACAAGAACAGCTAAAAAATGCTTCAGAATGGAAGTGGGAGGAAGAAGAGCAAGAGGAAGGCCAAGGAGACGATGGATAGAGGCAGTTAAATCAGACATCGAGAAGAACGGTTTTAACTGGGATGATGTCCAAGACCAAATGTTATATCAAGATCGGATGAGATGGAGAGCGTTTGTTAGCCACACCTGGGAAACTGGAGATGGAAAATGATGATGATGATGATGATGATGATGATGATGATGATGACTCTTGCAACCTATGGAAATGATTGGAACTTACTTCTGTGGTAACCTTGTATGTTATCTATTCCTGGGATCGATGTAGTGGTACACTGACTTCTCTTAAATGTTAAACAATGACCTCCTGTCCCCTCTCCTTCCAAAACTAATTGTTACTTAAATTTGCAAATATAAGTATCACCTCAAGTTATTGTTTCTTGGCAGAAATTATGTATGTTAGTGCAATTTGTCTCCCAACTGATGGAGGACATTGTCATTACCAGTAAATCTTGACCGTCACCAAACATGATACTTTTTTGTGTGAATTGTCTTACAAGCCTTCCTCGTTCATTTTGATCCATTACAATCTGCTTACAAAGTAGTTCTTCAAAGTGTTATCACCTCACAGAGTCCACAGACTAATATTGTACTGGAAAATATGCCAATGGTAGAAATCTCTTATTTCATCATTTCTTATTGCAAAGTTTTGTAGTATTTAATTTTATAGCTTCTTATACATTAGTGCTATTCTGAAGATATTTTAGACAAAAAAATTCTACCACTTTATCTGTTCCATTGTAGTGGCATAAATCACATATATGGCACAAAGTAAGATAAAAAATTATTTTATAAAATTTCATTTTGTGTTACATCACTATGTTTTGATTTGTTCCTCAGCAAGTTGTGCGACTGCTGTCTGGTGACTGTGAGGACCATGCTGTGCTGCTGTGTTGCTACCTCTTGCATCTGGGTATGCAAGCCTGGTTGCTGCTTGGAGTCGGCGTGCCACATGGACCGACTGCCTATGTTTTAACTCGAGACGCTCCTGGAGTATATCGCATCTGGGATCCTGTTTCTGGTCAAGCATGCAGTGTCACAGACACATTCTGTCCTCTGCAAAAAACTTATTGTCTCATTAATGAGGACAATGTAAGTGCTTTACTGCTGATTAAGCTACAATAAATTGGTGGAATTGGCATTTAATAACATCAGTGTTTGAGGGAGTTAAGAACCCGAGTACAAAAAATGATACTTACAACAGTTTAGTAAACAAATCATAAACCTATTCTGGCCTCTCAGAGATGTGGTAAGAGGCTGTAGTGTGTGTGTGTGTGTGTGTGTGTGTGTGTGTGTGTGTGTGTTGAAATGTCCCACTACTTTTGTTTTGTGAGACACTTCAAAAGCTGCTACTTTCTGGCAATAAAAAGTACTTCATTAAAAGATAATAATTTACGTAATTTTGCAGTTTTTATGTTTGGTGGGTGTAACAAATAACACTCAAATGCATTGATTCTTCTTTTATTTGCTAATCTGACCGATACACAATAATCCAACAGTATCAAAGCAAGACTAAGACAAAACAAGACAGACACTGACTCAATTGGTGGGGTGCACCTCCATTTATATATCTCATTATTTCATAGACCAACTAAAGAATAACAGCTAAAGTCAGAAATTCTTGCAAATTGAAAGTTAATATTTCTATAAGTCTCATTATTGACACATAGTCATTAATTTGATACACTTAGAACTTCATGAACACTTGAAATTAATTTTGCACACTATAATTATTATTGAGCAAATTAATAACTTTCCACATTACAGATGTTAATATCTCATCAGAAATTTAATTACATATATCAGAATTGATTGATAATGATATACTTCATAATTATACTATTTTTATAGAGTTATCAAAGATTAGATAAAATAGACAGCTCCAGCCATCGGAAATAAATGTTTTAATACCTTTAAAACTGAAAATCAATTGGATTAATTGAAATATATGCTTGCTTACATACAATTATGGAAATTACAGCAATGCCTAACAAATAAATTTCTAGAATTTTCCAGCATGACAAATTCTTTTTTCTTACTAATAAACATGGTTTTTCTGCAGTAAAAAGGTCTGACAGATATGTTGAAGTATTTATCATCATCTGATGTATGTTGGATAATTAAAACAACCTTAATAGACTAGATACAGTAGAACCTCTTTTTTACACTTTTCAGGGGACTTCAGTGATATGGTGTAAAACATAAGAAAATGTAAAATGCAGGAAATAATGTTTTAAATGGTAAAAGATGCTTAATGGATCAGCCTTGCATTTTCGTAGTTTGTGTGATAGATGTACATAATAGACATCTAAATACTCGCCAGGGAGTTGATTATACAATAAAGGTTATCCAAATTTTTACTATTTTAGGCGACAGGCAAAACTGGTAATTTTGTGGGAAGTAGAAATTTTTTACATAATTTCATTCATTATAATTGAGGACACCACTGCTGGGATATAACACATCTTCAAAATTACCTGAACCGCTTCGATAGATATCGTTTGGACGCCGCTACCAGGCTATGTAACACATCTTCAAAATTACTGCCATTTACCGGAATTAATTATTTCCATTCTTTTTGTATTTTTCGATGTTTCACACAACAATATTAGAGAATTTATTTGCGTTCTCGAGTACAAACATATGCATAAGTATTTTTGTGACATTTGCATAGGATTGGCATCGCTCACTATTATCGCTTTTTTGAGGTTCTGGGTATTATGATCCCAACTTTCACAGATAAAGTTCTTTATTAATCAGAAATATGTATCACAAAAACAACGCAACTACTTATTCTCACTTCAACAAAGCAACTGTTTCTGGTTGTTGGAGTACACGCCAGCCACTCTGGCAAAGAAGCTAGAGGAAAGACGAACTACACCGCCACAAATCAGCGTTATTCTCTCATTAACAAACCGTTCTGTTTGTCTGAGTACATGCCAGGCGCTCTGCCAAAGAAGCTGGTAAAAAGATCTACATTGCCACAAATCGGCGTGTCTTTATGTCAACAACGAAACGCGAAATATACGTTTGAATAAACGCAAAGTGTCTAGAAACTCGAATGCGAATAATTTTTAAGCACTATACTTTAAGGGGAAAGCCATGCTATTGTCAATTTATGTACATTCCGTCATTTTTATTCATGAAGATGCTTTCAAAAAGTGTAAAACGCAGGAAAAGCGTAAATATGTTAATGCAAAAACGAGGGCGAATTAACATTGTAAACATAGGAAATTTGACGGGACCTACCAAAAATGGTGTAAATGGCGGGATAACGTAAAAACCGAGAATGTAAAAATGAGGTTTTACTGTAAATGCTATAAGCTAGATAATGCTATAAATATATTGAAGTAAGAAAATGGACAGTGAATGAGATAAACAGTATCGAATGAATGAATAAAGATGGGGTTCCGGGTTATAGAATAGAAGATGGAATCAGATACTACAGTAGTTGCCTGCTCTAATCATTACATCACAGAGTGTGTGTGTGTGTGTGTGTGTGTGTGTGTGTGTTTCTATATCCCTCTCTACTTACAAATACAGTTTCTTCCTGCCCCCACCCCCGCCACCCAGCATTATTAGGTTCACTTCTCTTTACTTCTTGAGGTATCCATCTATCTTCTTGGATTGGTAGTTGGGTGTTCTGGTGCCACTGTGTTTCTCATTTGTATAAGTGACATGTGATCTAGTATAACAAGCAGTTCTAAGATATTTCTGTTTTCTGATGACACCAGCATGATAGTGAATGATGTTGTTGGCAGTAGTGATCCAGTATCAAATGATGCAGTTAAAAAAATAACTTCATGCTCTGTAGAATATAAAAGGATGCTAAATCATAATAAGACTCTTTTTTTTTTTACAATTCCTACCTCACAATTAAATAAAACCTGACTTTTGATTACAATCGGTAAGTGAGACTGAAATGTTCAAATTTGTAGGTGTTCAGACAGATAATAAATTGTAATCAAAAGCCCTTGTTCATATTCAAAACCTAAATGCTGCATTGTTTACCATAAGGGTAGTATCTGAAATAAGTGATAGTTCAACACACAAAAAACTAGTATACTTTTCTTATTTTCATTCTCTTATAATATATGGTGTTATTTTTTGGGGTAACTCTTCTAATTGAAAAAGGGTATTTATTGTGCAGAAACAGATGGTTTGAACAGTATGTGGTGTATATTCACCTCTTGTTGTCTACCTGTTCAGTAGTCTGGAAATTCTGACATTGTCATCTAAATACATATTTTATTTCATGCCGTTCGTTGTTAATAGTTTGGTTATTTCCAAGAGTTGACTTTCACTCCATCAACACTAGACAAAAATTAAATCTGCATTTGGATCACACATTCTTGACTCTTGTGCAGAAAGGTGTACAGTATGCTGAACATTCATTTTTAATAAGCTGCCAAAAGAATTCAAAAAACTTAGTAGCACTTTCAAGATTAAACCAAAGAGTTTCCTCATGGCTCACTCTTTCTATTCTGTCGAGGAATTCCAGCTGATTTCTGTGTTACATTGTTGGTTCTTTTTACTTGTGTTGTGTGCATATTTTCACTTTATCTATCACTACTCTTTTGTTAAATCTGATGACCAAGGAGACTTGCTCCTAAGTTTGGTTCTGACAAAAAATTTCAGGGAATAGCCCTGTAACAGGGCTGCTGAGCTCCGCAGTGTATGTCCTGGAAACTTTGCGTGAAATCTTCCTTTAAGATGGAGTTCAAAAGACTTGTTAAATTTTGTTGGATGTCAGGAATATCATCAAATATCTTTCCTTTCAAAGTGAGTTTAAGGTGAGGGAATGGGAATATATCTGGAGGACTGAGATCCAGCGAGTATGGTGGATGTTTAAGTATCACAACAATGCTCGCCTACACATACCCTTCTATGGCCCACCCCTCCTGCCTCATAGCCAACAAACTGAGCCTGGCCTCTATACCAACTCTTCCAGTCCCAGAACATTCTCCACCCAAGAACCTGCCACAACCACCACGTCACACAAACATCAGTCAGAATCAACACCAACACCAATTTCAATTCAGTTCTTAACCTCTCAAACAAGTCCCTTTCTATACCAGACATTGTCTTCAGTTTGGGGACTGGTTTGATGCAGCTCTCCTCTGTACTCTATCCTTAGCAAGCCTCTTCATCTCCTCATAAGAATGGCAACCCACATCCATTTGAATCTGCTTACTATATGCATCTGTTACTCTCCCTCTGTAATTTTTGCCCCCCACACCCTTCCCTCCAGTGCTAAATTTACGATTCCTTCATGTGTAAGAATTGGTCATACCAATTGATGCCAAAAATTCCTTTTCTCTCCAATTCTGTTCAGTACCTCTTCACTAGTTACATGGTCTACCAACCTTATTTCAGCATTCTTCTGTAGCACCACATTTCAGAAGCCTCTATCCTCTTCTGTAGCACCATATTTTAAAAGCCCCCTATCCTCTTCTTGTCTAAACTGTTTGTCATCTATGTTTCACTCCCGTATGAGGCAGCACTCCACACAAATGCCTTCAGAAAGGACTTACTTACACTGAAATTAGTATTCAATGTTAGCAAATTTATCTTTTTCAAAAACTCTTTCCTTCCCATTGCCATTCTGTATTTTATATCTTCTGTACTGTGACCATCATATACTATTTTACTGCACAACTAACAAAACTCATCTACCACCTACCACCTTTATTGTTTCATTACCTAATCTAATTCCTTCAGCATCACCCGATTTTCTAAGAATGCATTCCATTTCCCTCGTTTTGCTCTTGTTAATATCCATCTTATACACTCCTTTCAACACACTGTCCATTTTGTTCAATTGCTCTTCCAGACTCTTTGATGTCTATGGCAGAATTACAGTGTCATCAGCAAAACATAATGTTTTTATTTCTTCACCCTGAACTCTAATTCCTTTTCCAAATATCTCTTTGCTTTCTTCACAGGTTGCTTAATGTACAGATTGAATAACATTGGAGAAAGACTACAACCCTGTCTTACTCCCTTCCCAACCACTGCATCCCTTTCATGCCCTTCAACTTTAATAACAGCTTTTTGTTTCATGTGCAAATTGTAAATAATCTTCCATTCCCTATATTTTACCCCTGCTGACTTCAGAATGTGGGTGTATTTCAATAAACAATGTCAAAAGCTTCTTCCAAATCTACAAAAGCTATAAATGTAGGTTTGTCATTCCTTAATCTATCTTCTAAGTAGTAAAGTGAGTATTGCCTCCCATGTTCCTACATTTCTCCTAAATCCAAACATCTTCGCCAATGATCAGCTTCTACCAGCCTTTCCATACTTTTGTAAAAAATTTGTGTGAAAATTTTGCAACCATGACTTATTAAACTGATGGTTCTGTAATTTTCACACACGACTGCACCTGCTTGTTTTGGAATGAGGATTATTGATTTTTTCTTAAAGTCTGAGGATATTTCGTCTGTCTCATACATCTGACTCAGCAGGTGAAACAGTTTTGTCATGGCTGGTACTCCCAGAGACTTCAGTAGCTCTGAGGCAATGTCATCTACTCCAGAGGCCTTGTTTTGACTTAGGTCTTTCAATGCTCTGTCAAATTCATCTCTCAGTATAGTATATCCTATTTCATCTTCATATACTTAATCTTCCCTTACTGCAATATTTTCTTGAAGTTCATTTCCTTTGTAGAGCCACCCGTTCAGCTTTCCCTTCTTTCCTCAGAACTGGTTGTCCTTGTGAGTCTACATTTCTTAGTCTTCTGTACTCCATTTTGCCTGCTTCATTAACTGTTATATCGTTTCTTTTCATGAATTAAATTTAGAATCTCCTGTGATATATAAGGATTTTTTGTGGGTCTTGCCTTTCTACCTATTTAGTTCGCTGCTGCCTTGAATATTTCATCTCTTAAAACTACCCATTCCTCTTCTACTATTTTATTTTACCCCTCTTCTGTTTGTTGTTGGCTAAATATCCATCTGAAATTCTCAAGAACTTCAGGTTCCTTCAATTTATCCAGGTCCCATCTCCTATATCCCTACCTTTTGCAGTTTCTTCATTTTCAGTCTACAGTTCCTAACCAATAAGATATGATCAAAGTCTATATCTGCCCCTTAATATGTCTTACAGTTTAAAAACCTGGTTCCAAAATCTATGCCTTACCATTATAACATCTATCTGGTACCTTGCAGTGTCTCCTGGACTCTTCCATGTATACAACCTTCTTTTATGATTCTTGAATCAAGTGTTTGTTATGATTAATTTTGTGTTCTGTACAAAATTTTAACAGACAGCTTCCTCTATCATTACTTTTCCCCAGCCCATATTCACATAATATTTTTCCTCCCCTTCCTTTTCCTACTACCAAATTCCAGCCCCCCCATCACAATTAAGTTTTCCTCTCCTTTAACTGTCTGAATAATTGTCTTTCCCTCCTTGTTTGTTTTTTCTATTTCATCATCAGAAGAGCTAGCGAGCATATAATCGTGTACTACTGTGGTCAGGCACATTGTTTTAAACAACATTGTAGTGATTTTTCTTGCGTTCTCTATGACTGGAACAATGGACTGATAGCCATAGTCATTTAGTCCCTTTCAAAATCAAACCATCCATCCAAATTACTGTGGTCGGTGTTGGCTTTGTATCTATCTTTACTATGATAATGCAATCACTGCACTGCTCATAGTAGTTTACTAACATACCTATTTGTTTTATTCATTATTAGCCCTATTCCTGTAATACCCTCAACTGTATTTATAATCCTGTACTTAACTGACCAGAAATCCTGTTCCTCTTTCCAGTGAACTTCACTAATCCCTACTCTATCTAACTTCAACCTATCCACTTCCCTTTTTAAATTGTCTAACCTTCCTGTTCAATTAAGGGCTCTAACATTCCATCTACTATTTGTAGAATGCCATTGTTGTCTTTCCTCATGACCACATCCTCCCAAGCAGTCCCTGCCCAGAGTTCTGAATGGGGGAATATTTTACCTCCAGAATATTTTACCTGAAAGGATATCATTCATCATATATTCCTACAGTGGAGCTGCATGTCCTCAGGAAAAGTAGTGGCTGTAGTCTCCCCTTGCTTTCAGCCATTCACCATAACTGAATGGCAAAGCCACATTAGCTGATGTTACAAGGCCAGATCTGTCAATCGTCCAAACTGTTGATGCTGCAAATACTAAAATGACTGCCCCTCTTCACAAACCACATGTGTGTGTGGCCTCTACACAGAAACCACAACACTGTGGTGGCACCTACGGGGCTGTCTGTATTATTGACTCACGCAAGCCACCTCAAGTTTGTATAAAATAAAAACTGCCAGTTGACCGTTGTAGTGGACCTATGGTCTTAAAACATCAGCCATTCACCAATTAGATCATGTTGGTGAGAACTTTTCACCTGAATTGTTCCACATAATATGTGCAATACAAAAAAGCGAGTCAGTGATAAATTATTGTTCAATCTAAATAAAGAATAAAGCATAAATTTTAATTTCTCGTACACAGTAAGTAGGTTTCAGTATATATGATGTTTTGTAATATCAGCAGGATAAATGTTAAGTTTTTAATCAACTTTCCCCGTCAGTACCTGAGTCATCAGAAAGTCTTACTGCTAGGTGAAAAACCTTGGAACAATTTCAGGTACTGCACAGATTTTGTCCTTGGTGAAAGGACTGAAAAGGAGTGTACACAGCCTCATGATACCAACTAAGCAGCACAGCCAGGAGAGCATTTTCCCACAATGCCTCTCCATGCTGAACTGGCAGAGGCTTGTTGCCACTGAATGGCCTACCACTGTCAAGCACAAAGAGCTGATATTAAACTATCATGCTAGAAGTACCTGTAAGCACACTATATCTACAGGGTGTCCCAGCTATCTTGCTCACGCAAAATATCTCTGGAACAACAGCTATTGTAAAACGACTTTCAATGGTATCAATTTAAGGCTGGGCTCATGAATGTACATATTTAAAAACATTCTAAAACAAAAGCATGTGTGTTTTTATGCTATAAGCCAATTATAACTCAAGATATTGCGACGTGAAGTTGATGCTTGAAATACACGAAATGCACGGATAGTGCACATTCCAGAACTCTGACATGAACCCCATGCTGCCAGTAATCATGATGTGATTGACATGCGTAATCTCATTTTCAAAATGTAGATTATATTAATTGAAAGTTAAGCAAAACATGTTATATCATGCGGACATTAAAGAACAGCATATCATACAATAACCTAAAGTCCATATATTTTGCCTATGCCCACTCACATATGAAATACGGCGTAGTATTTTGGGGAAATAGTGGAGCAAGTATGGAAACATATAGGATACAAAAAAAGATTATTAGAATAATGGAAGAAGTAGAACAAAGAACATCATGCAAGCCACTGTTAAAAAAAAATACTCCCTCTTCCAAGCATGTACATAATGGAAAACCTAATTATTATAAAAGAATTATTAAATAGTA
The DNA here is from genome assembly GCA_026315105.1 of Locusta migratoria. Classification (NCBI taxonomy): domain Eukaryota; kingdom Metazoa; phylum Arthropoda; class Insecta; order Orthoptera; family Acrididae; genus Locusta; species Locusta migratoria. Next base: position 658,705,210 of record CM048746.1, read on the forward strand.
AAAGTCCATGCATCACCCGTTATGAAGCAGTACACTGCCACAACACAAGACAAAAAAATAATGTTCATGTTAAACAGACAAACACTGCATTATTTCAAAAAGGAGTACTACACCCTGGGATTAGACTACATAATGCCAAAGCCATAAAATCAAAAATGGACACAACCAAATTCAAGACAGCAGTCAAGGATTACTTGGTGACACACTGCTTCTATTTAGTAGATGAATATTTAGAGTTCCATAATTATAGCATCAGCTAGAAATGTAGGTCTATGAAAAAGTGTGTAGAGAAAATGTTAAGTTACTATTAGATATTACAATGTATTTATTTATATAAAAAATGTAAACATGCTGTGTAAAAGTGATAAATAACCATTTTACTCAATATGTAGAGTAACAAAACTTCTAGCAGTGAGAAACATTAAGTGGTAAATCGTACAAAGTAAAAGGTCAATCTACTTTTAATATTATAAAACAAGAAAAGAAAGATGTAGGTCAGAGATGGTCCAATATCTATTGTACCCTGTACAGTTCTAGATTCACAGGACCAATAAATAAATAAATAAATACTTATCAAGAGGTCTGAAAAGAATGATACGGTTTGCTGCCATCAACTCTCATAAGCACATAATGGTTTCCATCTTGCACGTTTTATGTATCTATGTACACAATATGAACAAGTACCGATCAGTGTACACCAATCAGGTTGTCTTATTTATCCTGCACATCCAAAATAAGGTTTATCTAATGCATTAAATGACACATTGTTTCAAACAAATGTTTCTTAACATCATTGGGTAATCTTTGTTGAGAGTACACATTTTGTGTGTCCCCAAAGATGTAAGAGATACGGGGTATAGGGTAAATGTTTTTTATGTGGAACCATGTAAATGTTATTCATGAATAACTTTCCCTGTTTAAGAGCTATTCAACAATGTGCTACACAGAATCATTTGTGTCAATAGAACATAGATGTGCGAATGATAAGGAATACACAGGTTGTGAAGAAATCGTGCTATTTACTGCCTTGATTGCCCTCATTACGCACTGAATGTAGTGCCATATTAATCGGAAAAATGAAGTAGTAATCTCGACATAGTGGCAGTGCTGGTGTGTTTAAATCCAAGAAACAGGCAGGGGAAAGCAGTACTGGCTTACATTCCAGCATTTGTATAAGTGGAGTGCTTTTAGCCTGTTACACGCCGCCTGTTGTGCATTTGTTCATCCAGGGCCCGGCTGTACCTAGTCACATGTTCAACGTAATTCCCAGTACTGCCACAGTTACCACTTTGCCTTGTTTTTGATTTCTGACCCATGGAAACACCTATATACTCCACTACCCTCAGAGTATCCCACTTGTTGTTGCTTTAGTGTGCAGTACACCACTTACCAGTATAGTCGTGCATCAGAGTATTCTAGTGACGACATGGAGGTAGTACACATTGTGAATAACCTTTGTGTTGTTGAACTAACTGTTAGAGAAAATTATGGTTATTATGTTAATATGTCTATCTTGTACCCTACTATACATACCTGTACTGTACCCTGTTGTAGATTGGTGAAAGTCTGTTCAGGCACGACGACTGTGCAGAAAACGATTCCCTGACAAGCCATCGCCTTTGTGCTGGATGTTTGGTTGGCTCACTTCCATACTTATCAAAAGGTCCAAAATGAATAATACAGTTTGCTACCATCCTGCATTAAATTCGTACCTTCCAGCAGGTGTTTATCGTGTAGGCTAGGGGTGATGCAGTTCTGTAACATCTCTGGGTACCGCAAAGTTAGTCACAAAGTTAACTTTGCTAATCATTAAACTGTTACTAAAAAGATAACTTTTTTCAATGTTAAAACTTTACTTTACTGGAGATCTATCGCAAGTTTCAGTTAATCATTAACTCATAACAATAAACTTCATGTTGATGATTTTAGTGAAATGAGCAAGTGGACCAAAAGTTTTACTGTTGTTTAAATAATAATGTTTTGCTTTGGGAAGTTCAGGTAGGATATAGAAGATAAATTTTAAAATGTTTAATCATTTAGTTTTATTATCATATAATTATCAGTGTTATAAATATCAACAATAATATATTTTCTTGAGACACAATTGTCTCTTTATAGCAAAGGTATTAAACATAAGCAGAGGCATTGAATTAAAATTTGTGCTGTGGCCGGGATTTGATCCTGGGACCTCCTACTTACTAGGTAAGCATTCAATGCCTCTCTTTATGTTTGATATCAATGTTAATCTAATGCTTTATACGACAAATTGTTTCAAACAAATTTTTCTTAACTTCATTGGGTAAAATGGCACTTTGTAGAAACTTCCACTGTGATACCATCACTACATACTAAACACATTGTTCACATCTCATGCTCAAAGCGATGACCACTGGCGTTCATACATAGGGTCACTCTACGGATGAAAGATGCCCTACTTCGTACTACTGTTTTATCTTTTATGGCTTTACAAGCATCAATAATGTATTGCTGCATGTCCTCTGGTGTTGTTAGTTAATTTTGGTAAACAACATCCTTCACTGTTAAACAAAGGAAAAAATCCAGCAATGTAAGTTCTGGAGATTGGGCAGGCCACTAAACTTATAGTTCAGAAGTGCTCTTAAGTTGTTACGTGCAGGGCACCCGTCATGCTGATACAACATGACCATTCTCCTCTTCAGAAGTATGGTGTCCAAGAGAACAGGAATATTGTGTCTTAAAAATCTGGAATATTGTCTACCATTTTGGCTGCCATTTACAAAGAAAGGTCTGATAATGGTATCTCCAATAATCCCATTCCAAACATTCACTTTCCACAGACGTTGATGCTCTATCTGTTGGAGCCATTGTGGATTGTTTGCAGACCAATAATGCATATTCCTCATATTGACAATGCATTTGTTGGAGAATGATGCCTCGTCAGTAAAGAGAACATCGGTGAAAAATTTCGGAATTGTCAGAAGTTTTTGCTGAGCCCACCAACAAAATGTTACCGTATTGCTAAAGTCATTTCCATGAAGATCCTGGTGTAAATGAACATGGTAAGGAAGGAATTTATGAGGTTGCAGAATATTCTGTACACTTGATTTTGAGATACCAATGTCATGCTCAATTTGACATCTGCTGATTTGACGTCACAGCTATGGTAATGAGCACAGCAACTTCACCACATTCAACTGTATGTGTTCTATGGCAATGTCTGTTTCACATAGATGAGATGTGAGCCAACCAAACATCCAGCAGCAAGGCGATGAGTTATCAGGAAATTGTCTTCTGCACAGTCATTGTGCCTGAACATGATTTCACCCACCTACAACAGGGTTCAGTATAGGTATGTAGAGTAGGGAACAAGATAGACATATTAACATGATACTCACAATTTTCTCCAACAGTACTAAAAACAAACATGCAATCTAATAACGTACTTCCTGTTAATGTACATTCTCCGTAGATCAGCAGCATTTCTACCATATTTCCATACCTGTACATCATATAGTATTAGTTCCACAACACAAAGTTTATTCACAATGTGTACTACCTCTGTGCCGTCACTAAATTACTCTGATGCACAACTACACAAGTAAGTGGTGTACTGCATGCTAAAGCAACAATAAATGGGATGCTCTGAGGGTAGTGGAGTATACAGGTGTTTCCATGGGTCAGAAATCAAAAACAAGGCAAAGTGGTAACTGTGACAGTACTGGGAACTACGTTGAACATGTGACTAAGTACAGCCAGGCCCCGGATGAATGAATGCGCAACAGGTGGCGGTGTGTATTTTTTTTTTTTTTTTTTTTTGTGGTTTTAGGGCGCACATCTTCTACGGTCATTAGCGCCCAGACAAGAACATAGATTTGCTAGATCTCTAAAAAAAAAATTGGTGACTGTCAGTTAGAACATCAAGAAGAGGCTAAAAATGAAAGATGAAAGACAATTAAAAGGGTGAAATATTCTTCGATAAGTTGGCCAAGTTGATAAAATGCAAAACTCTAGCAGCTGCTCGTGTGTCATCAGCTAAAATTTCCTCCAGAGTAGGCGGAAAGTGAAGGGCTACACAGAGATGATTAAAATTAACACAAGACAGTAAAACATGTCGCACTGTCAGCAGTTCACCGCAGGAGCACAGAGGTGCAGGGTCGGCGGATAGCAAGTGACGGTGGCTGAAACGGCAGTGACCGATCTGCAACCGGGCCAGGATGACCTCCTCCCGCCGAGAGAGGCGTGAGGAGGTCCTCCAAGCAGTCGGGATCGGTTTTACAGTCCTCAATTTATTGTTGTACATTGAAAACCACACACTGTGCCATGACGACACGATACTCCGGCGAAGAGCCCATTGAACATCGTCCAATGGGACGCAAAAGGTAGCCATGCGAGGCACCTATGTCGGCGGTCTCATTCCCGGGCACACCCACGTGGCCAGGGACCCACAGGAAAGAAACGTGACAGCTGTCACCTGCTAGCAACTGGAGGGAGCGTTGGAGCCGATACACAAGAGGATGGTTCAAGAAAGGGTCCTTAAGACTCTGCAGGGCACTAAGGGAGTCCGAACATATGGCATAGAAAGATTGGCAGGTATACAAAACGGCCTGGTGGAGGGCAAAAAGCTCAGCCGTGAAATTCGAGCACCGGTCAGGGAGCTTGTGTTGGAAAAGGTTGTCCCCGACGACGAAGGCAGATCCGACACCGGCAGTGCTCTTGGAACCATCGGTGTAAATAAATATGGCATTATCGAACCGCGAACGGAGTTCAACAAGCTTCGAGCGGTATACCAAATCCGGGTCGCTCTCCATGGCCAGCGAACTAAGTTCAAGGTGAGTGTGGACCTGGGCCTGATGCCACAGAGGCAATGGGCTTTTGCTCAACCGAAAGGTGGAAGGCAGGGTAAAATTGAGCCGCTATAGCAGACGGCGAAACTGAACTCCAGGTGGAAGCAAGGCAATGGCAGACAACTGATATTGGCGATCGAGTGAGTCGTCAAAAAATAATCGGTAAGATGGATGGTTGGGCATCGACCACAAGCGGCATGCGTACCGACACAAAAGTATGTCACGCCGAGTGGTCAAGGGTAATACAGCAGCCTCGGCATACAGACTTTCAACAGGACTGGTATAAAATGCACCGGTCGCCAGATGTAATCCCCAATGGTGAATAGTGTTGAGACGGCGGAGAATCGACGGCCGTGCAGAAGAGTATACAAGGCTTCCGTAGTCGAGCTTCGACTGAACAATGGCCTGGTAGAGGTGAAGCAGGACAGTACGATCCGCTCCCCATGACATGCCACTGAGGACACAAAGAACATTAAGGGATCGGGCACAACAGGCAGCCAGTTAGGACACGTGTGTGGACCAGCAAAGTTTCCGATCCAACATGAGCCCCAAGAATTTCGTAGTCTCCACAAAAGGGAGAGCAACAGGGCCAAGATGTAGAGAAGGTGGAAGAAATTCCTTGTATCTCCAGAAGTTTATACACATAAATTGCGAAATCGTCTACAAAAAGGGATCCGGAAACGTCGGGTGAAAGGCAATCTATGATCGGATTGATTGCAATGACAAAGAGAGCCACACTCAAGATGGAGCCCTGCAGTACCCCATTCTCCTGGCAAAAGGTATCTGACAAAACAGAGCCCACCTGTACCCGGAACTTGTGATCCGCCAAAAACGCTTGAATGAAAAGAGGGAGGCGGCCCTGAAGGCCCCATGTGTGCAATGTGCGGAGAATGCCCACTCTCCAACAGGTATCATATGCCTTCTCCAAGTCGAAGAATACTGCTACTGTTTGACGCTTCTTTAGAAAGTTATTCATAATGAAGGTGGACAACGTAACAAGGTGATCAGCAGCAGAGTGGTGTCGACGAAAACCGCATTGGATATTAGTCAGGAGGCGGCGAGATTCGAGGAGCCAGACCAACCGAGCGTTAACCATGCGTTCCATCACCTTACAGACGCAGCTCGTCAGAGAAATGGGTCGATAACTGGAAGGAAGATATTTGTCCTTCCCTGGTTTGGGGATGGGGACAACAATGGCTTCACGCCAACTTGTGGGAACATGATCTTCAGTCTATATGCGATTGTAGGTACTAAGAAGAAAACACTTGCCCACAGGAGAGAGGTTCTTCAGCATCTCAATATGGATTGAATCGGGCCTGGGAGCAGAAGATCGGGACAGGGCGAGAGTACGGTCTAGCTCCTGCATGGTGAAGGCGACATTATAATTTTCACGATTAAAAGAGTGAAAAGAAGGCGGCCGTGCCTCCTCTACCTGTTTGCGAGGGAGAAAGGCAGTGTGGTAATGGGCAGAGCTCGAAACCTCCGCAAAGAAACGGCCCAATGCGTTGGAAACATCAGCGGGGTCCACCAGGACTGCATTCTCCACGGTCAGGCCAGGAACCGGGGAGTGGACCTTGATGCCGGATAAACGGCGTAGGCCACCCGAAACAACCGTGGAGGGAGTAAAACGGTTAAAAGAACTAGTAAAAGCAGTCCAGCAAGCTTTCTTGCTGTCGTTTATGATACGACGACATTGTGCTTTCATACATTTATAATTTATGCAATTCTCCAAAGTTGGGTGGCGGCGGAAGGTGCGTAAAGCACGGTGCCAGGCTCTAAGCGCGTCGTGGCAGGCTGCAGTCCACCAAGGGACCTGGACATGACGCAGAGAAGAGGATGTACGCGGAATGTTCGGCAGCGGTGAGAATAACCTCTGTGAGGTAGTCGACCTGACTGTCACAGTTGGGAAAATTCTGATCGTGAAAAACAGCCATGGAAGAATAAAGCCCCCAGTCGGCTTTAGAAATGTTCCAACTGGTGGGACGAGGAGATTGGGAATGATGCAGGAAGTGGATGATACAAGGGAAATGGTCAATCGAGTACGTGTCAGAATGTGCATACCACTCAAACCGACCGGCAAGCTGAGGAGTGCTTATTGTAAGGTCTATATGGGAATAAGTGTGTGTTGTGTCTAAAGGAAGGTCGGTGCATCAGTGTTGAGGCAGACAAGATTGAGGTGTTGGAGAATGTCCACCAAAAGGGAGCCTCTCGGGCAAGGTGTCGGAGAGCCCCATAGGGGGTGGTGGGCATTAAAGTCGTCTACCAACATGAAAGGTGAAGGGAGCTGGTCAAAAAGGTGTAGCACATCTGCCCTAGTAAGGGCAGATGACGATGGCGAATAGTTATTACAGAGGGAAACAGTAAATGTGGATAGAGTGATGCGGACGGCAACTGCCTGTAGGTGAGTATGTAATGAAATGGGATGGTAATAGACGTCGTCTCGAAGGAGCATCAGAAGCCCTCCATGGGCTGGGATACCTTCCACGGGTGGCAGGTCGAACTGCACAGAGGTGTAGTGTGGAAAGTCTGCACGATCACTTGGACGCAACTTAGTTTCTTGGAGACAGACTAGAAGCGGGCAGTGCAATCGAAGGAGTAGTTTTAATTCCTCCCAAGTGGAACGAATGCCACGAATATTCCATTGAAGGAGCGCCATGATAAAAAATGAGAGAAGAAAAGAAGATAAAAAGGAACAAGCGAATCTCTTGGATGACCCGCTCTTCTTTATAAACGGGGCAGTCCCGTGAAGAAGCAGCATGGTCACCCATGCAATTAATGCAGCGAGGGGATGGAGGTAGACATTCACCCTCATGAGCGTCCCTGCCACAGGTGGCGCACTTGGCTGCATTTGGACAAGATTTACTGGTATGATTGTACCTTTGGCAATGGAAGCAGCGTGTAGGATTTGGTATGTATGGGCAAACGGAAATGACTTCGTAGCCCGCTTTCACTTTAGATGGTAGGTCAACCCTGTCAAAAGTTAAGAAGACAGTACGGGTTGGCACGAGTTCATTGTTAACCGTTTTCATCACGCGATGAACAGCCGTGACTCCCTGATCGGACATATAGTTCAATATCTCCTCATCTGATAACCCATCCAGCGATCTAGAGAACACTACCCCCGCGAAGAGTTGAGGGTGCGGTGAGCCTCCACTTTCACAGGGAAAGTATGTACAAGTGTAGCTCTAAGTAACTTCTGCACCTGGAATGCATTCTCTATTTCAAGTAACAAGGTCCCATTGCGCTGCCTGGAGAAGGTCTTAAAGGGACCTGCGATTGCATCGACACCCTTCTGAATAATAAACGGACTTACTGCAGAAAAATCCTCAACATCAGTATGTGATACCACCAGGAACTTAGGAATATTAGGCAATACTTTCTGTGGCTGAGAATCATGTTTCCGCTTATGGGTCAAGGTTATAGATGATTTGGTAGGTTTCATAGCGGAGGTGTCCCCCATGATTACCGGCGTCTCCGATGGCGCACTCCCCTTCCTTGTGGGGGCCCTCACTGAGGGCGTGCGCCTTAGGTGACTGTTCGCACCTCAGGTCACACCTCCCGAGAACGGACAGAGGGACCAATCGGCATGTTCGGAAGGTATCAGCTCGGGTAATCACCCATCCCTGGGCCCGGCCTTTACCGGGGGGTACGTACGTGCCCTACATGTCTACCGGGGCGGGGAGTTACGCCTTATCCCGTAACCGGCTATGCAGAGCGTGGGTCGACCTTCAGACATGCACAGGGAGGAAAGAAAGGAGGAAGGAGAGAAAGGGATGAAGGAGGAGGGAGAATCTCAAACGCCGAGGCGGAGATTAAAGGGTGAGTCGAGAACAAGGAGAAAGGAAAAAGAGGGGAAGGCTGAAGAACAGGAAAGGAAGAGGACCAAGAAGAGAAGACAGAGGAAGCGAAAAAGAAACCTTGGACTGACGAAAAACGCCTGTCTCCGGGTGAAGGCACAAACCGGGGGAAAGAGGGAAGCAACCTGGAACGGAAGAAAGGTCGCTTCGACTCGGGGCCCCGTGCGCGCCACACACGTACCCACAAAAGAGCTGTGGGCCCCCCTGGGGGGAACAGGTGGCGTGTAACAGGCTAAAAGCACTCCACTTATACAAATGCTGGAATGTAAGCCAGTACTGCTTTCCCCTGCCTGTTTCTTGGATTTAAACACACCAGCACTGCCACCATGTCGAGATTACTACTTCATTTTTCCGATTAATATGGCACTACATTCAGTGAGTAATGAGAGCAATCAAGGCAGTAAATAGCACGATTTCTTCACAACCTGTGTATTCCTTATCATTCGCACATCTATGTTCTCTTGACACAAATGATTCTGTGTGGTACATTGTTGAATAGCTCTTAAACAAGGAAAGTTATTCATGAATAACATTTACATGGTTCCACATAAAAAACATTTACCCTGTAACCCGTATCTCTTACATCTTTGGGGACACACAAAATGTGTACCCTCAACAAAGATTACCCAATGATGTTAAGAAACATTTGTTTGAAACAATGTGTCATTTAATGCATTAGATAAACCTTATTTTGGATGTGCAGGATAAATAAGACAACCTGACTGGTGTACACTGATCGGGACTTGTTCATATTGTGTACATAGATACATAAAACGTGCAAGATGGAAACCATTATGTGCTTATGAGAGTTGATGGCAGCAAACCATATCATTCTTTTCAGACATGTTGATAAGTATGAAATGGGATTATGCATGTCAACCACATCATGATTACTGGCAGCATGGGGTTTATGTCAGAGTTCTGGAATGTGCACTATCCGTGCATTTCGTGTATTGCAAGCATCAACTTCCCGTCACAATATCTTGAGATGTAATTCACGTATAGCAATAGAATCAATGCCATTGTTTATGTGATTTGTCATGCTATAGATTGCTGAAGAAATAATATAGGGTGTCCATTAAACAAAATCTTAAATTAGTGTTAAAAAACACACATGCTTTCATTTTAGAATGTTTTAAAATATGTACATTCATGAGCCCCAACCTTATATTGATACCAGTGAAAGTCATTTTACAATAGCTGTTGTTGTTCCAGAGATATTTTGGGTGAGCAAGATAGCTGGGACATCCTGTATAATTTCTAAACATCAGAGATCTTTGAGCTTGCAAGTGCACCATGATAGCTTCTTTTTTTTTTTTTTTTTTTTTTTTTTTTTTTTTTTTTTACCTCTATGTCCTGCTAGCCCCAGTTCCTCCTGAGTTCCGTCACCAGATTTTCCTCTGTTAGCAATGTTATTTCACTCTGTTCCAAAAGTTATTACAATAGGGTCAAAGCATCAGACGTAACAGTTCACTGGTGTTCCTGCCGCACAGGCCAACCCACACCTCTTGGCGGCAAGTGAGCCGTCAGCTGCGCACACCCACAATGGCACTATAAATCTGATGCTGTCTGCTTATTCTGACAAATACACTGCAGATAATTCAGTATTGAGATTTCCACAAATCATTTGGCATCACTTGTGCTACCCATTTGTTTACAGAACCACTGTTACAGTTCACCCCAGTACATCTTTACTGACAACCGCCATTGTCCGCCTGCCAACAAATTGTATCTTGCTATAACCTACATATAACCAACATCACAGAGTAACTCTCACTACCCTCCATACTAAAGTAATATTTAAGCTTACTTTAAAACCAACACTCACCTTTCATCAGGTGCTCTTATAGTTTCATGTTCTTCGAGTCTCTTTCACCATTTTCCACTGATTGTGGACACAGTACTTTAAAGTGATCGATTTCACATCCTACAACTACGCAAAGTGACAGCAGCTCAAAATAACCCAATGTAGAGATTTTGCAGTCTTATAATCTTTCAAATCAAAGCTATAAGCTAAACAGCGATACAGCACTTTTAATATCTACTCTGAAGTCCCCACTTCAGGCCTCTAATACCCCATCTGCTACACTAAAATTGTGGTAGTTGTTAGTTCAGTATATACTTCTTATCAGTGGGAGCTCCTCAATAGCAATATAATAGTAACCCAGCTTCTTCACATTCTGCAACGGCATGGTTATAGCTTCATATCACCTTACGAATTATCTTAGAAGATAAATTAAGTAAACGCAAACCTATATTTATAGCTTTTGTAGATTCAGAGAAAGCTTTTGACACTGATGACTGAAATACACTTTGTAGTACACAACACACGATAGTAAGTAGTCCTGTGGCACTTACTCGAGTCTTTACTTGGGCGTGGCCCACATCACACTGGATGCAGCCGGGCCTTGCTGTTATTCCACTGAGAGAGTGCACTTCCGAGGCTACATGTATGATCTGGTGGCTGGGCCTTACTTGCTATGTCTGCTGTCCAGGGTGCACCATGGCAGTCCGTGCCTCACGTGATCTTTCTGGCGGCTGCTACACTCCTCCTCCTCCAGGGGGTGACAAACCGGTGGTTCCTGAAGTCAGGATGTGGAGCACCTAGATGGAGAGATGACTTCCACTTCCATTGAGTCTAGCTGAGACCTTCGAGTATGGGCGGAAATGACCCGCATGAAAAGGTCCCTGTCGTCCCCCCACCGGAGCTCGGAGCAGAACCGGTGATAAGCTGTCAAACTTTAGGTCCAAGACCACTTCAGTAGGCAGATGAAGAGGCAGTGCAGACAGAGGTGAAGACTGCATGGTGGTGACACCTTCCTCCTGAGACAGCGGGCCAGTCCAGGGGAGAAGCTCTTGCCGGGTATTCTCTGGTGCCTATGGTGTTGTTGTAGCCCCAGTGGGATGCAGCAGCCGAGGCCCCTTGTAATGCAGCAGAATCACTTACGGGAAGGGGATGAGGTTACCTTGAGGAACTGCCGTACTGGACAGGTGCAACTGCCATTGAGAAGCCAGTGCCTGCGGGGACGGGCGGAGGGAGTCTGTTCTGCAACGGAGCTGATTTTGGTGGCGACATACCTCTCATTCCCTTACTCTTAAGATGTAGAGCCTGCTGCCATTGTGTCACAGGACTACTATAGGTATCCAGTGGGGATTGTGACCAAACCCCCCTGATCAAACTGACATATCTGGCGGAAAACCTGGCACCCCCTGGCGCAGATCAGGATGGAGGAAGTGCAGCAGAGTCTGGGGTTGGCATCCATGGAGGAACTCTGCGTTCGTCCATTAGAGTAGTTTAATGTGCCATAAAGAAAAGTCAACGCCTCCTCAGCAGGAAATGCCTGTAGGTACTTTTTCATTTGGGTCTTGATTGTACACACCATCCGTTCAGCTTTCCCATTTGATTGTGGATGAAAGGGGGGGGGGGGGCGGCGAGCAAACATGATGAATGCCAAAGTACATACAACAGTCCTGGCTAGACTGTGAAAGAAACTGAGAGCCATTGTCCGATACTAGAGTGACTGGCAGACATTCCACCGAGAAAATTTTGGAGACTGCTTGGATGGCAATCTTGGAAGTGATTGTAGGCCAGCAAACCACATACGGGAAGCATGAATATGCATTAATCACAATTAGCCAAAAGCCATTTAAAAATGGGCCTGTAAAATCAATGTGGATGCACTCCCAGGGCTGGATTGCAGGAGGCCAAGGAGAGAATGCCACTCTGGGAGATGCTTGTTGGCTCACACAATGGCAGCAAGCCTCCATGAGATGTTCCATTTCTCTGTCAATGCCAGGCCAGTAAACATGCCTGTGAGCCAAAGACTTAGTATATGAAACACCCCAGTGTCCCTCATGTAACAGCTGGAGAACTTCCCGTCACAAACTCGCTGGAACTACCAAGGTGAGATCTGTAACTGCAGTCAAAAGGAGAACTCCCTCTAAGACTGAGAGGTGGCCTGGAAGAACAAAATAGTTGCGAATAGGGTCAGAGGCACGGCCTGGAGGCCAGGAAGCCCACCCCTGTTGAATGAGACACACCACTTGCTGAAGCACCAGGTCCTCATCTGTTGCCTTTGCGACTCGAGAACTAGTGATCAGAACGCCATCCACCGCTTGGCGTGAAGTGACATCCAAATGAAAACACATTATCTCTTACTGATCAAACTGCAGATCTGGGCTCACCAGAAGTCTGGAAAGAGAATCGGCATTGGCATGCTGGCCAGTAGGGCGAAAATGAATGTCATACCGGTACTTTGAAAGGAACAGGGCCTAGCACTGCAGTCAGTGGGCAGCCCTATCCGGATTTTGGAGGCTGGACTAAACAACGATATTAATGGCTTATGGTATGTGATTAATTGAAACTTCATACCATACAAGAAAGGTTGAAACTTGGTCACGGCATAGACTATGGCCAGAGCCGCCTCCTGCACCTGCTGAGCTGGGTTAAGAGTCTTGGATGCAAACACCAGCGGCTGTTCGGAGCCATCCACATTGCAGCGGGAAAGGACTGGCCCCACACCATACCGTGAAGCACCCGTAGCCAGGACCAATGGCTTAGAGGGATTGTAAGTCACTAAACACGGGGCCAATGTGAGGTGTTCCTTCAAAGAAGCAAAAGCCCTCTTGCATGCGGGAGACCACTCAAAAGGGACACCCTTGCATAGAAGGCGGTACAGAGGATGAGCCAAGGTGGAAGCCCCGGGAATGAACCGGTGGTAATAGGCAATCTTGCCTGAAAAAAACTTGCAACTCTTGCAGCAAAGAGGGATGCAGAAGATCCCTGATACCTGCATGAAACTCACCAGTGGCTGGATGCTGTGCCTAGAGATGACATGGCCCAAGTTCTTGAGGGACGGTTGAAAGAACTTCGATTTACTTAGATGGCACTGCAGGACCACTGACCAGAATTTGAGGAAGAGGGCCCGGAGGTTGTGTGTTACTTTGTGTAACTGGTGGAATGAGGACAGAGGCAGCTGGTTTCCCAGTTTTCTGTCAGTCTCTTAAACAGCAACAGATTTGCATTTATTGTGCTGCAATAGCTGCATATTTCAGCTGGAGATAGACAACACAATTCTTCAAAATGAAAATGAATAATACCAGACATTTCCAGACATGTCTGTCCTGTTAAAAGGCTTAACCTTCAGTCACACATCTAAATTCAGCCACACTGCCCTTGTCAAAGTTCTCCTCTCTTTCATCTGTATCATTTGAGCTCCCGTCACAATCCTCAAGTATCGAACCTTGCCTTGAACAATTCCAAACATCCTCCCAAAGGGATCCTCCTCCTCTTTTCCAAAACCATCCCATGCAGACGTTCCAGGAACTCTGTACATACAGAATTTGCTCCCAATTCTTCCTGGATAACATCTCAACAACTTCCAACATCAGCCCAGCTTAATCCTGGGCCATCTAAGAGCTGAAAACAGACTGATCTATTATTATTCTTCCAGTAGACATGGATTTCACAACTGTGGTACTTTACCAAGAGGAGTATGTGCCAGAGATGCTGCATCAACTCTAAGGCACCTGTATCTGCAAACCAGTTCCCCATGACCCTATTCCCTCCATCCATATTGAGCTACAGAAAATCCCAAGAACTCTAGGTCTGTCACAAGGTCTCACCATCAATTCCACTGAAATAATCTCTCCATCTGAACCAAACATCTCAACCTTCTACCTACTATCTAAAATCCATAAAGAGAACCATTCTGACAAAGCAGGCTTCAAAGCCCAGTTTTTGTAGAACAACTCCTACCTAACATCTGCATCAGGTGGTTACAATCCCAAGCTCTCTTCGCTCACTGTGCAGTGGTAAATGACAGCTGCATTCTTATTGCCTTGCCATTGTATAGCTGTGCATGGCTGCTGGCCATGACATCACGGGAGCTCACTTCCTCACCATACATGGTAATTTTTAAATCTTATTTTTGCTGTATCCACTTCAACCATACTATGGCCAGGTCTCAGGCTGTGCTGAGCTGTTAATGGTGTTATATAATCTCAACTGTTCATAGCAAAAGGATAATTATCTTAAAAGTACTGCAAAGTTATAAACGAACAAAATAGCTAGTCAGTAGTGATGTTACAGCAAATCTGAAACAGCTCAAATCAAAATTTCAGTATTAGTAGTAGACACATTGGAAACTATTTGAGTTCAGTATCCCTAGAATCAATACAGTAAACTGAAAAGGAAACATGTTATATTTAACAGCTGCTGTTAGTCTCCTATTCACCTTCTTTATAAGCACTCCAGTTTACCATGAGGATTGTTTGTTTCATGCATGCCCTCTTGCCTTTGGTATACAAATCACTGCATGCCACATTTTATTGAGTATATTTTATATTATGATAAGTGGTCAGAAGCAAATTTAGGTGTGTCCTGCCCCTCTATTTTAGTTGATGACAAGATGATTGTTGTCAAGCTTCTAAAATTTTGTAAAATGTCTGGACCCTGGCATCAGCTTTTCAGCAAAATATGTTAGAACATTGTGGTCATTAGCTCATCCATTTGCTCCTTCAGCCTTTCCTATCTGGTATATTTTTAAACTCATTTTACTGATTTTTCAGTTTTAAATCTGTAAAAAGAGCATACATATGTGAGTACTTCCTCATATATGATTTGTGTATCATGTTAAGTAATGTAATGTGTTTACATAACTTTTCTTTTAAGACAGATATCTTATTTCACAAATATTATTGGTGTAATAGACCACACACAACCAATCTTCCCTCCAACTTCAGTAACCAGTCACAACAATGTCCTTGTCACCCAATACCAGCCCATACTGGAACAACTAATTGAAATTCCCATCTATCAGAGCCTTTACCCAATCCATCATGCAACACACAACTTTTCATCCCCACCTGTATCTGGCCTCCTTCCTCTTTCAGTCCCCACCTTAGAGTCTAGATTCTTGTGGTGCTGGAGTGGCCAGACATGGTGGTTGTGTGTGTATAGTTGTCTGAGTGATTGCGTGATTTTTCTGATGAAGGCCATAGCTGAAAATTTAAGTTGTGAGAATGTGATTATCTATTTTCATGTCTGTCAGCTGCTCAGTGAGCCTCATTATCCTCCATTATTGGTGTAAAAATAAGGTTTACTTTTTAATAGGTATGGGCAAATATTCAGAATGAAGAAATGCCTCATAGAACTCACTTTGATGTGAGCAGGAAGTCAGATTGGTACCCAGCATTTGGTAGAAATGTGAGTGCACCAACAGGAAGTGTTCAACCTCCATCACTTGAATACACTGAGACATCTTTATCAGCTGTCCAACAATTGCAGGACAAAATTGAAAAATATTTACAAAAGAATATTATGCAGTGGAGAAAAACGTCTCGGTAAGAAGCTGAGCAGTTATTCTTATCATCATTACTGAGTGTTTTCTTTTATTTTTTAAGTCATATTGAAAGAAAAAAGAAACACACACCTTTCCTTTGATTTCTACATTAAATGAACATCCATGCTGAAACGTAGCTTTGTTGTTATAATTGTGAAAATATTTGTTTCTTAAGATTTACAAAGTTATCACCATAGTCATTGTTATTTAAACGTATCTTGCAATTTCTTTTTATATTACAATTTTCAAGCTATTGTGGCCTCAGCTTGAGGCAGAATAAGTGTTAAGCTACTGAAATTTGTTGATACAATATTGAATCACTCTTAATTATCAAACAATTCTCAGAGTATTTTAAACCCTCAGTTGGTTGGATAAATTTTTCATTGTGTCCTTTATACATCTTACTGGAAATGACAGTGCACACAACAGGGCCACTTTACAATTACGTACATATATTCAAAACATTATACAAGAGATGGTAGACATGTACAACGATATTATGCCTGAGAAGGCAGGCAGCACCACTAGATAAATAAACAAATATTAGCTAGATCAACCCACATCAGTCCTGTCCATCGTGCAAACAGGCACAGTCAAAGATCCACAAGCAATTAATAGACCTCATGAGCACCCATGTCACCAGAACTGAGATGTTCTTTGTGATGCCAAGGTGGAAAAGCGGCTCTGCTGACAATTGGGATCAGACCTCTCTCCAATTAAATGTTGCAGATGTTTCTGCCATCTCCATGACTGTTGGATATGTAGCATGGATGGCCTTCTGGATAGCTGGTGTATCATACCGGGCAATCGTCTGATATTGACACTCATTAACGTCGAGGCTATCAGTGACTACATATGCCATGCCCTCGCACAACGCCAAGATGTCCAGTTTCCAGAGCCCTTCTGATGTCTGGAGGTGGGGTTCGACATTGACTTCAAACCCCCACTGCTAGAGCCCCTTAGCTAATTAGTCGACCATGGTATCATGCTGTTTCACCCAGTTTGCATGGCTCCAGAAGCACTCTTGGATGGTGTGATTCAACATTTCCTTTGTGTTGCAAGCAGTGCAGCACAGAACGTCACCAGCACTCCCGCATTGTGTGAGTTCTGGCCCTGATTGGCAAGGCATTGATTTGGGTGCAAATGTAGTTGATATAATCTCACCCAGTAAGGATCATGGTAGACTCTCACCCATTCATGCTGTCCTGTTGTTTGGGATGATGAGGGCTGCACCTTCCAAAGGTGGATGGAGGCAATCAGGCCCACATCCTGCCCAGCTACTTGGAGGAGGTCAAGGATCGTCTGGCTCAAATTCTCCACCTCACTCCTTAGTACCTCTGGAACTCCCTTCCCATCCTCACCCCCAAAAATCATCAAACTGGGCATGCAGTTCATTCTAAGAAGAGGTCAAAGACAATGAGCCGCTGTTATCCCCAACCATCCCTTACTTTACAGGGGCATGGAAATAACCTAATGTATTATTTGCTGGCAGCCACAGCCATGAACAAGAGGCTGCCCACACCCAGTTTTCAAACACTGAGAGTGCACCAAGGTGGGTTCGACCCAAAGCCAGCTCATGATGTACTGCTGAAATAACAAACACTTCTATGGTGTGTAGCCACTGTTGCAGCTTTAATGGTGCACATGTAAAAGCCTCCAGGTGTCCTGCCACTACTTCTCACTGATTAAACAAACTTTGGCCACCAGCAGGGAATTCCAATCTGAGATACCTAAACTTGTCATCGCACAGCATGAAATGGATGGTACAATGCCTGTGAGGAAGTTTATGGTAGACTCAACCTTCACCTTTTACTCCTGACCTGAAGCAACAAGGGCAAGGGAGAAGCACTTCTCAGCATTAAGTTGGAGACCAAGATCCCCAAGCAACAATGTTATAATGGTAATCAGGTCCTGAAGCCCTCCTTTGCTCTCGGAAATGAGAGGAATGTCATCCATGAAGGCAGCAGCATTGACCCGACAACCCATAACATGTGTCTCAGAAGCTGAGCCAACACAAGATCAAGGGTCATGTTGAAAAGGATAGGGGAAAGGGAATCCCCCTGCCTAACCCTACAGGCTGGTCTAACTGGACCCAAGGTCCTCCCAGCCATCTCAATAACAGTAGATCCCCCTCGTAGCAACCCCAGATGTATCCAATGAATTTGTCCAACACGCCATGAACCTTGAATGCCACTCCGAAGCACCGATGGTTTATTGAATCAAAATCCTAGGACACAACCAGAGTCATCACATAGAGAGAGTGGCAGTATCTTGATACCACAGACATAAGCAGGTCCAATAAAGGAATAAATGCCAGCTTACTTTTGTCCAGAACACAGTGCAACATAAGGCATCCACTAGGACCTTGTGAAAAGCCCTAGCAAGCACCCAGCACACTATGATTGGGTGAAAGTCAGCGGAGGATGCTGGCACAGCCACTTTAGGCAGGAGGGTAGTACGGGCCAAAAGGATTCGGGAAGGGTGTAGACAGGAAAGCAGGAATAGATTAAAGAGTTTGACGAGGATTTTGGGAAGAAAACAGCAAATCTGAGCCAGAGAGAGGCCATCTGGGCCTGAAGCAGAGCAGTGAGGGGGAATAGCTGAAGCCACCTCACAAGCTGTGATGGGAGCCCATGAAACATTGAGGGGCACAGGGCTGTGGCCTTGAAGAAGGGACTGCCTGAGAGACTCAGGATGGTCCACCTCTCCAGGTGAACATGTCTCCCAAAACTCAAGTAGGCCAATCATTGGAGTCTGATGTTGAAAATGAGTCCCATCCAAAAGTCCCCTTATGCAGCACAGCTGGTTCTTCCTACATGCCATCTGGCACACAGCACACTGCCGCCAATGACACTTCCTGTGAGATTGACATGACTGAGGATCGTGAAAAGTAACAGCCCTTCTCCTGGGTGGAGCCAACACCACCTAGAGACAAGGCCTCACAACAGTCCGTGCGATGTCACACTGATTAGGCCGCAGCCGCCCGCTGAATATGTGACCGCTGGGGCACAGCCCACTGCCTCCCAGCAGCCAGCCAATAAGATGGTGGCCGCAGCCTGATCGGTGTGATGTCGCACGGGCTGTTTTGAGGCCTTGTCTCTAGGTGGTGTTGATGGAGCAAGGACATCCAAGATGTCCTGCAGCATCTGAAGGATCATGTTGGTAGATGTTCCCAGCTCCAGATATGTGACGTCATCCAGGGCTTTGAAGCATGGAGGTAAAGGTGGGAAAGATGATAGTGTTGCCCTGATGGCTTCCTCACAGGGGATTTGGAATCATTCATCTAGGAAGACAGGAGTGGTGACCACTAGTTCAACTTGCTTAGGGAGGGCAGTCATGAAGGTGGCAACCTTCTCCTTGTACTCCTGCCTCCTCCAGATGCCATCCTCAGTGACTGTGAAGGCCAAAGATAGAACTTGTCAGAGCAAGGCTTTTGGGTACCATCATCCCCTCACACCATAAAGATGCTAAAGGGGGGCTGGATCGAGAGGGTCTGTGTATGATGCATCATGTAACATCGTACACCCCTTGTCCCTCCCTTTTTACCCCTTACACACTTTCATTCAATGCTTGAATGTTTCAGAACTTGATTATGTTGCAAATCAGAAGCTTTATATGTGCTTCACCTTTATGGCTGTGAATCTGTTAGAATGGTATGGCATGAATTGTGCTGAGATAATAGTTCCGAATGTCACACTGATCAAAGTATTCAGAAATGGTATATGTATTAACACACAGCTTCTCTTTGTAAAGAGAAATCATCAAGCTGACTTGTGTTTCCAGTAGAGAGATGGTGTATATTCAATAAAAGGAAAAAGGAGACTGTTCAACATCCACCTCCACCCTATCCCAGAGTCCAAACTTCATTATCTAGCTCTTGTCCTGTCTCCCTTTCTTTTGTTCTGTCACTGTGTATGCACAAACTCACCAGTGGCAGTACCTGTGTCACATCCCTATACTGTGCACAAGTTGCTCTCCCCATGCCTTCAGATTCACTTCTTATCCCAAATATCTGTCTCCTCTTACCTATTTTACCCAAACAATTACTTTCCCCAATCAATATGCAAAAGTACATTGTTTATTTAGGTAGCACAGTGTGGCTGCATAGGATATACTTCAAAGAATCCACAATTGGAATATAAAGTTTATTTATTCTTTACACAGATGGCATTCAACAACTTTACAATACCAAAAACAAAACACAAATACTCACTGACTGTCTCACCAACTTCGACTTCGAACTCGACCTCTACCTCTACCTCTACCTCCTTGATGCCAAAAGGTCACCAGTATATAAAACACAACAATCAATGCTTCTCCTTACATCCATTATTTGTTACAATACAAAATATTACTCACATTTAAAATTTGTGGAATTAATAAAAGTTAGAATAATCAAGAAATACTTAGTTACTAATCAACAATATAATAATAGGACAGCCCACAACTCACTGCAAAGATGTGATGACGAGCCGTGACAGGCACACAGAACACACACACACACACACACACACACACACACACACACACACAAAACACTCGCAGCCATTGGCCATGGTCCTCCTCACAATCAACATTCACACAATCACATAGGCACACAACACAGCCACACAACAACCAGCTCCGACTGTCACATCTTTGCAGTGAGTTGTGGGCTGTCCTATTACTATACTGTTGGTTCTGGCATGGACTTTCCATTATTAGTTACTAATCAATCATCTGCAGTAGATAAGATTATACATACAGTATCTTCTTATTTTCCTTGTGAAATATGAAAACTTGTTTACCATAACAATATGAATCACATTTTGTTATTTCACTAATTACACAAATGATGAAATCAGTTGATAACATGTAATCACAAAGATCTACAAAATTATAATTATTCAATAATTGATGGAAATTCTCCAGAGAGATGATAAATTATTTTTCAAAAGAGATAGATTGGCTGGCCAGTACTTACCTTTGTGCTGTACCAACGATAGTAACACATAGAAAAAAGGATGCAATTAAACAAGCTTTCGGAACTGTGTTCCTCCTTCAGGTGGATAGGAGGAAGGAAAAAAAAAAGCAAAATGGAAAGGGAAAGGTAATTCACGACCTAGGTCATGAGGATGATGTTAGAGGATTGTGGAAGTCAGAGATACTGTCAGTATGTCTGAATTCCACAATCCTCTAACACCATCCTCAAAACCTAGGTTGTGAATTACGTTTCCCTTCCTTTCCCATTCCATTTTGCTTCTTTTCCCTCTTTCCTTTCCACCTGAAGAAGGAACACAGCTCCAAAAGCTTGTTTAATTTCGTCCTTTTTTCTGTGTGTTAGTTTTGGCAGTACAGCAAAATGGTAAGTACTGGCCAGCCAATCTATCTCTTTTGAAAAATTATAATTATTTAATGTCTACCATTGAATTACATTTGCTTAATGACTATTGAATGTAATTGATTGATTTCTCTAATAACAGAGTTCCTTGGGCTACAAAATGATATGGTAAGCTATGTTACAGTGTCTTTTGACCACAAAATGTAGTTATTTACATCATTCATGATTTACATGCAATTGTCTATCATGGAAGTTTATAGAATGTTCTAGAACTGCTTTTGTTAAATTAATAATTGTGCATCTTAAGTTTCACAAAATAGACATGTCTTGTACAAAGATCCTTCTGATAAATTATTTCACCATCTTTTCCACTGTCCTAATAATATTATCCAACATAAATAAAATGTACACAAACTAAAATAACATATTGTGAGATCCTGATTAGTCTGACCATGTGTCATGTAATTCAGTAGCCTAATCACTGTAATTAAACTGAAACTCTGTCCTATGTCACAGCACTTCGTTCAGAACATGTCTGTGTGGTCTGAAAGTGGACATAGCATAACCGGTATCTCGTTCTTCAATTGCCCACCAACCGGTGTCCCGTTCCTCAATTGTCCACTAACCAGTATCGTGTTATTGAGTTAATACAGGGAGAGCCAATATTATTACAGGTTCAACACTTAAATAAAGACAAGTGGGTGTCAGCAGTGTGAGGTGTACAAGTTCTGCTGGGCACTTCTCCGCTACACCATAGCTATATTTTTCTGCTACTCATATATACAAAGGTGCCTACAATAACTGCCCAATGACAAAATTTGCATTTTCCAACATATTTCTTAAAAATGCATCTGTAACTAGCTTGAAATTACTAGGTATGCAATCAGGCAATTATAATACTGAAACATCATGTAATTTCAACTAAATATGTAAAAAATTTCTGCAGAACAATTTGGAACCGATACTGTATCGCAGTTCTACGAAAGCTGTTGCCCGAAATGGAGAAAGCATCTTTGCGATCAAAGGAATTGAGAATAGCTGAACATATTCAAGAACTGCAACAAATACTAGGATCACACAAGGCAAGTATATAGCTTTTAGTTGTAGACAGTAAATCAAACATAACTACACATACAAAATGTTTCACTATGTTGTTGTTGTGGTCTTCAGTCCGGAGACTGGTTTGATGCAGCTCTCCACAATACCCTATCCTGAGCAAGCCTCTTCATCTCCACATAAGAATGGCAACCTACATCTGTCTGAATCTGCGTACTGTATCCATCTCTTGGTCTTCCTCTGCAGTTTTTACCCCACACACTTCCCTCCAACGCTAAATTCACAATTCCTTGATGTCTAAGAATGTGTCCTACCAATTGATCCCTTCTTTTAGTTAAGGTATGCCAGAAATTCCTTTTCTCCCCAATTCTATTCAGTACCTCCTCATTTGTTATGCAATCCATCCATCATAATCTTCAGCATTCTTCTGTAGCACCACATTTCAAAACCCTCTATCCCCTCCCTGTCTGCACTGTTTATTGTCCATATTTCACTCCCATACAAAGCAACACTCCACACAATGCCTTCAGAAAGGACTTCCTTACACTTAAATTAATATTCAATGTTAGCAAATTTCTCTTTTTCAAAAATGCTTTTCTTCCAATTACCATTCTGCATTTTATATCCTCTGTACTGTGACTGTCATTTGTTATTTTACTGCCCAAGTAACAAAACTCATCTACCTCCTTTATTGTTTCGTTGCCTAATCTAATTCCTTCAGCCTCACCTGATTTTCCTAGACTGCACTCCATTACCCTAGTTTTGCTCTTGTTAATGTCCATCTTATATGCACCTTTCAGCACACTGGCCATTCTGTTCAACTGCTCTTCCAGGTCCTTTGCTGTATCTTACAGAATTACTATGTCGTCAGCAAAACGCAAAGTTTTTTATTCTTCATCTTGAACTTTAATTCCTTCTCCAAATTTCTCCTTGCTTTCCTTCACCGCCTACTCGATGTACAAATTGAATAACATTGGAGAGAGGCTACAACCTTGTCTTACTCCCTTCCCAACCACTGCATTCCTTTTATGCCCTTCAACTCTGACAACCTGTTTGGTTTTTGTATAAGTTGTAAATAACCTTACACTCCCTATATTTTACTCCTGCTTGCTTCAGCACTTGAAAGAGTTTATTCCAGTCAACATTGTCAAAAGCCTTTTCCAAATCTACGAAAGCTAGAAGTGTAGGTTTGCCTTTTCTTAATCTGTCTTCTAGGATAAGCCATAAAGTGAGTATTGCTTCCCGTGTTCCAACATTTCTCCTGAAACCAAACTGATCTTCCCCGAGGTCGGCTTCTACCATCTTTTCCATCCTTCTGTAAATAATTCGTGTTAATATTTTGCAACCAGGACTTATTAAACTGATGGTTCTGTAGTTTTCACACCTGTATGCACCTGCTTTCTTTGGAATGGGGATTATAACATTTTTCTTAAAGTCTGAGGGTACTTCGCCTGTCTCATACATCTTACACACCAGGTGAAACAATTTTGTCATGGCTGGTTCTCCCAGAGACTTCAGTAGCTCAGAGAATGTCAGCTACTCCACCCTTGTTTCGACTTAGGCCTTTCAGTGCTCTATCAAATTCAACTCTCAGTATAGTATCTCCTATTTCATCCTCATCTACTTCTTCTCCCCTTCCTACAATATTTAATTTCATTTCCTTTGTAGAGCCTCTGTATATACTCTTTCCACCTTTCAGTTTTACCTTCTTTTTTAAGAACTGGTTTCCCATCTGTGTTCTTGATATTCATACTGCTGCTTTTCTTATCTCCAAATATCTCTTATTTTCCTGCAAGATGTATCTATTTTTCCCTTATTTATACATTCTTCTACATCCTTGCATTTGCCTTTTAGCCACTCCTGCTTAGCCATTTTGCACTTCCTGTCAATCTCATTTCTTAGTCGTCTGTACTCCATTTGGCCTGTTTCATTTACTGCATTTTTATATTTTCTCCTTTCATCGATTAAATTTAGTATGTCCTGTGATATCTGAGAATTTTTTGTAGGTCTGGCCTTCCTACCTATTTTGTCCTCTGCTGCCTTCATTATTTCATCTCTCAATTCTACCCATTCCTCCTCTACTGTTTTATTTTCCCCCGTTTCTGTCAATTGATGCCTAAAGTTCCCTCTGAAATTTTCAAGAGCTTCAGGCTCCTTCAGTTTATCCAAGTCCCATCTCCTTATTTTCCTACCTTTCTGCAGTTTTTTCAGTTTCAGCCTACAGTTCAAGACAAATAAGTTATGGTCAGAGTTTATATCTGCCCCTGTGTATGTCTTACAGTTTAAAACCTGGTTCTGAAATCTATGTCTTACCATTTGTTATAACTAAATTATGTTTCGTGCAAAATTCTACCAGGCAGCTTCCTCTTTCATTCCTGTTGCCCAGACAGTATTCTTCTATCTTCCCTTCCCTTCCTTGTCTCCCATAACAATTAATTTTTCCTCTCCCTTAATTGTCTGAATAATTTCCTTTAGCTCCAAATATATTCCTTCGATCTCCTCATCATCGGCACAGCTAGTTAGCCTACAAACCTGTACTACTGTGGTCAGCGTTGGCTTCGTATCTATCTTGACTACAATAATGCAAGCACTGTGTTGCTCATAGTATTTTACCTGCATTCCTATTTCTTATTCATTATCAGACCTACTCCTGTAATACTCCCAACTGATTTTGTATTTATAATCCTGTACTCACCTGACCAGAAATCCTGTTCCTCTTTTCATTGAACTTCACTAATCCCCACTATTTCTAACTTCAACCTATCCATTTCTCTTTTAAAATTTTCTAGCTTCCATACTTGATTAAGGGATCTAACATTCCACACTCCAAGCCATAAAATGCCAGTGTAGTCTTTCCTGATGATCACATCCTCCTGAGTAGTCCCCGCCCAGAGATTCGAATGGTGTACTATTTTACCTTCAGAATATTTTAACCAAGAGGATGCCATCATCATATGTTCCTATAGTAGAGCTGCATGTCCTCAGGAAAAGTAACGAGTGTAGTTTCCCCATGCTTTCAGTTCGTTCGCAGTAACTGTGTGGCAAAGCCACATTAGCTGATGTTACAAGGCCAGTCATCCAGACTGTTGTTCCTGTAACTACTGAAAAGGCTGCTGCCCCTCTTCAGGAACCACACATTTCTCTGGCCTCTCCACAGATATGCCTCCGCTGTGGTTGCACCTTCGGTAAGGCTATCTGTATCATTGAGACATGCAAGCCGCCCCACCTCGGCAATGTCTGTGGTTCATGGAAGTGGATTTGTCTCGTTATACAAAAGGTTTTAATGCTGTGTTAGCTGAGTGGTCAAAGTGCTTACCTAGTAAGTAGGTGGTCCCGGGTTCAAATTCCGGCCACAGCACAAATTTTAATTCAATGACTCTCCTTATGTTTAAAGTTTAATAGGATTTCTAAATCTACGTTTCTGCAAAGATTCCCATGTAGTTGTAAAAGTATAGAGATCATGCAAAGATTTAGGTGCAGTATTGCTGTCTGGGCTATTTTGCAAAATAAAAGAATAGTCTCAAGGTCAGTATCTTTGGTTAATAAATTTGTGAAGGTAAATAGATCGCTATCTCATACAAAAAAAGCAATACTTCAAATGATTTTAGCAGGATGGCTCACAGGGAGATTAGTAGACTGAGGGCTAGTCGAAGGGTTTTACAAGAACCACAGTTTCCGGGAGCACCAGGATTGAGGGGAGGAGGCACAGAGAATGACGAAGGTGGCAATAGTGATGGAAGGTGGGGGGAGGGGGGGGGGGGACTGAGGGGCCTTGGTTCCGAAATTGAAGAGGCTTCAAGATTAATCACTGCCAGTATTTGACTTTGTGTAAAGAACAGTCTGGTTTCTTGCTAAAAGAAAAAGGCAGCCTTCACATTAGTCTTTTTGTTGATTACTTTTTTTCTTAAACCGGACATCTTTGATGAATACCACAGCAGTCATTCTACAATTAATTCAGTCACAATACAGATTTCCATTCTTCCCTTACAATGCTAGATGAAGTGTGGCATATCGTCTGAGATAGGCAACATTCACTGCCACGTGACAGATATCAGCAATTGCAATAGCTGTAGTAATCTGTTTTCTTTCAACTGTATTTTTTATACATTATAAAATCAGAACATACTTGCAACTGTTAAATTTGATACTTAAAAACATTATATTAAACATGAGTCCCTACATCCTTTTCGAGGGTCATTTTGTAAACAGCATTACAAAAATGTGCTTATTCTTTGTAAAATAATATGAGAGATAGGGAGTTTGTCAAATGTACAAAGTATTTGGACAGATCTAAGCAAGACTTTACTGAAAGATTTGAAGAAATATTTAATAATTCTCCATAACAGACACAAATAAAATCAATTCACAGATGATTTTGTATTACTTTAACATTACAAATGCCTAATAAATTGTCAGATTCCTGTTTTATATGATTCTGTTTTGCATTGTTAGACTCCTGTTTTACAGTTTTATTTTGAACTGTTTTTAGCTAAAGGTTCGTTTATGTTAAGTGCATTTCCTATGTTTCTAGTACGTGTTTCTATGTATCAGTGGAGGCCTATACATCTTTTCTGGCTGTTTTAATGCACAACATTTAATGGGGCTAAAATGACTGACAAAATTGGCACCACCTTCATTTTCAGATTAGAAGAAAGAAAAAAAAATGTGTTATGACACCTGCACTATTCAGTAATCTTACAACTCAATCTTAACACATTACACTCCATACAAATCACTGAATTACATGATAAACACAATGTAAAACGTCTGTGAATGTCACATGATGTGCTTTGTCATGGCTATATTACTGTGTTTGTGCATTTGATTCCATTCACCAACTAAGACATACAATTAGGGTCATTAATGAGTGAACCACAGACATTGCCGAGGTGGGGTGGCTTGCGTGCCTCAACGATGCAGATACCGTAGGTGCAACCACAGCGGAGGGGTATCTGTGGAGAGGCCAGACAAACGTGTGGTTCCTGAAGAGGGGCAGCAGCTTTTCAGTAGTTACAGGGGCAACAGTCTGGATGATTGACTGAGCTGGCCTTGTAATATCAGCTAGTGTGGCTTTGCCACACAGCTACTGCGGACGGCTGAAAGCAAGGGGAAACTACAGCCGTTACTTTTCCCGGGGACATGCAGATCTACTGTATGAACATATGATGATGGCATCCTCTCGGGTAAAATATTCCGGAGGTAAAATAGTCCCCCATTCGGATCTCCGGGTGGGGACTACTCAGGAGGATGTGATCATCAGGAAAGACAATAGTGGCATTCTACGGGTCGGAGCGTGGAATGTTAGATCCCTTAATCGAGTAGGAAAATTAGAAAATTTAAAAAGGGAAATGGATAGGTTGAAGTTAGATATAGTGGGGATTAGTGACGTTCGGTGGCAGGATGAACAGGATTTCTGGTCAGGTGAGTACAGGATTATAAATACAAAATCAGTTGGGGGTATCACAGGGGTAGGACTGATAATGAATAAGAAAATAGGAATGCGGGTAAACTACTATGAGCAGCACAGTGATTGCATTATCATTGTCAAGATAGATACGCAGCCAACACCGACAACAGTAGTACAGGTTTATATGCCAACTAGCTCTGCCGATGATGAGGAGATAGAAGAAATATATGAGGAGCTAAAGGAAATTATTCAGACAGTTAAGGGAGAGGAAAACTTAATTGTCATGGGAGACTGGAATTCGGTAGTAGGAAAAGGAAGAGAAGGAAAAATAGTAGGTGAATATGGATTGGGAAGAAGGAATGAAAGAGGAAATCGCCTGGTAGAATTTTGCACGGAACATGATTTAATCGTAACAAACACGTGGTTTAAGAATCACAAAAGAAGGTTGTATACGTGGAAGAGACCAGGAGACACCGGAAGGTATCAGATAGATTTTATAATGGTAAGACATAGGTACCGGAACCAGGTTATAAACTGCAGGACATACCCAGGGGCAGATATAGACTCTGACCATAACTTGTTAGTTATGAACTGTAGGCTGAAGCTGAAAAAACTGCAGAAAGGTAGGAAAATAAGGAGATGGGACTTAGATAGATTGAAGGAAAGTGAAGTTCTGGAGAATTTCAGAGGGAGATTTAGGCAACAATTGACAGAAACAGGGGGGAAAAACAGTAGAAGAGGAATGGGTAGCATTGAGAGACGAAATTGTGAAGACAGCGGAGGACAAAATAGGTAGAAAGGCAAGACCTACAAAAAATCCATGGATATCACAGGAAATACTACAGTTAATTGATGAAAGGAGAAAATATAAAAATGCAGTAAATGAAACAGGCAAAATGGAGTACAGACGACTAAAAAATGAGATTGACAGGAAGTGCAAAATGGCTAAGCAGGAGTGGCTAGAAGCCAAATGTAAATCTGTAGAAGAATGTATAGCAAGGGGAAAAGTAGATACTGCCTACAGGAAAATAAAAGAGACATTTGGGGACAAGAAAGGCACCTCTACGAATATCAAGAACTCAGATGGGAAACCAGTTCTCAGCAAAGAAGGGAAAGCTGAAAGGTGGAAGGTGGAAGGAGTACATAGAGCAGCTCTACAAAGGAAATGAACTTAGAGATGATGTTGTAGGAAGGAAAGAGGAAGTCGATCAAGATGAAATAGGAGATACTATACTGAGAGATGAATTTGACAGAGCCTTGAAAGACCTGGGTCGGAACAAGGCCCCAGGAGTAGATGACATACCCTCAGAGCTACTAAAGTCTCTGGGAGAGCCAGCCATGACAAGACTATTTGACTGGTGTGTAGGATGTTCGAGACAGGCGAAATGCCCTCAGACTTTAAGAAAAATGTAATAATCCCCATTCCAAAGAAATCAGGCGCAGACAGGTGTGAAAATTACAGAACCATCAGTTTGATAAGTCATGGTTGCAAAATTTTAACACGAATTATCTACAGGAGAATGGAAAAGCTGGTAGAAGCTGACCTCGGGGAAGATCAGTTAGGATTCAGGAGGAACATAGGAACCCGGGAGGCAATACTCACTTTACGTCTTATCTTAG
The DNA here is from genome assembly GCA_026315105.1 of Locusta migratoria. Taxonomy (NCBI): domain Eukaryota; kingdom Metazoa; phylum Arthropoda; class Insecta; order Orthoptera; family Acrididae; genus Locusta; species Locusta migratoria. The sequence goes on from CM048746.1 coordinate 658,734,636, forward strand.
AAGATAGATTAAGAAAAGGCAAACCTACATTTTTAGTTTTTGTAGATTTGGAGAAAGCATTTGACAATGTTGACTGGAATACACTCTTTCAATTACTGAAGTCAGCAGGGGTAAAATACAGGGAAAGGAGAGTTATTTACAACTTGTACAAAAGCCAGACCGCAGTTATTAGACTCGAAGGGCATGAAAGGGAAGCATCAGTTGGGAAGGGAGTAAGACAGGGTTGTAGACTTTCTCCGATGTTATTCAATTTGTACATCGAGCAGGCGGTGAAGGAAAGCGAGGAAAAATTTGGAATAGGAGTTAAAGTTCAGGGGGAAGAAATAAAAACATTGCGTTTTGCCGATGACATTGTAATTCTGTCAGAGACAGCAAAGGACCTGGAAGATCAGTTGAATGGAATGGACAGGGTGTTGAAGAGAGCATATAAAATGAACATTAACAAGAGCAAAACAAAAATAATGGAATGCAGTCTTAGAAAGTCGGGCGATGCTGAAGGAATTAGATTAGGTAACGAAACAATTAAGGTGGTAGATGAGTTTTGTTACTTGGGTAGTAAAATAACATGCGATGGTCGCAGTACAGAGGATATAAAATGCAGAATGGCAATGGGAAGAAAAGCATTTTTGAAAAAGAGAAATTTGCTAACATCGAATATTAATTTAAGGGTAAGGAAGTCTTTTCTGAAGGCATTTGTGTGGAGTGTTGCCTTGTACGGGAGTGAAACATGGACGATAAGCAGTGCGGACAGGAAGAGAATAGAGGCTTTTGAAATGTGGTGTTACAGAAGAATGCTGAAGATTAGGTGGGTAGATCACATAACTAATGAAGAGGTACTGAACAGAATTGGCGTGAAAAGGAATTTTTGGCATACCCTAACTAAAAGAAGGGATCGCTTGGTAGGACACATTCTTCGACATCGAGGAATCGTAAATTTAGCATTGGAGGGAAGTGTGTGGGGTAAAAATCGCAGAGGGAGGCCAAGAGACGCGTATAGTAAGCAGATTCAAGTGGATGTGGGTTGCCGTTCTTATGAGGAGATGAAAAGGCTTGCTCAGGATAGAGTAGGGTGGAGAGCTGCATCAAACCAGTCTCCGGACTGAAGACCATAACAGTGAGGTGGCAGGTATTTTCAGTCACCTAATCATCCACCACACTTCTTGAATCCAGCACAAATAAACCTAGTTTTCTCAAATGAAATTTGTTGTCTAGTATTTTCAGCAAATTCCCTGAAAATTTCCCTGTTCGTTCGATAGATGTGATTTCCCTGTCCACTAGTACCAGCAGATTGTCTACAAAGGCCACGAAACTGATCTTCAGATCATCTTTCACTTGTCCAAGTTGAGTGGGTTTTTAGTAGTTCTGATTTTTAAGTTCTTTTTCCCATTCTCTAATCATCATGATCATGCTTATGAGAATTTAGAAAATTAGCCCCTGCAAATGCCTGGCATTGCCATATGGCAATTTTGAAAATTAAAAATGTGAATTATTCTCTTACTGCATTTCATTTATTTAACCTGCCTTGGACATATCATCATCATCATCATCATCATCATCATCATCATCATTAGAGACTGATTATGCCTTTCAGCGTTCAGTCTGGAGCATAGTACTTCTAATAAAATTCCTCCATGATCCCCTATTCAATGCTGCCTCATCTGATGTTATGCCTTTTACTTCAAAATCATTCTGCACCGAATCTAAGTACTTTCTTCTTGGTCTACCTTGACTCCTCTTACCCTCCGCTGCCGAGCTCATGAGTCTCTTAGGTAACCTTGCTTCTCCCATGTGTGTAACATGACCCCACCATCTCAGTCTGTTCACTCTAACTGCTTTATCTATTGTGTTCATACCCAGTTTTTCCTTGATTTCCTCATTATGGACACCCTCCTGCCATTGTTCCCATCTATCAGTACATGCAATCATTCTTGCTACTTTCATATCTGTAATCTCTAACTTGTGAATAAGGTAACCTGTATCCACCCAACTTTCACTCCCATACAACAAAGTTGGTCGAAAGATAGAGTGGTGCACTGCTATCTTAGTCTCGATACTTACTTCCTTCTTGCAGAAGAGAGTAGATCTTAGTTGAGCACTCACTGCATTAGCTATGCTGCACCTTGATTCCAGTTCTTTCAATATGTTGCCATCCTGTGAGAAAATACATACCAGGTACTTGAAACTGTCTACCTGTTCTAACTTTGTTCCTCCTATTTGGCACTCAATCTGTTTAAATCTCTTTCCCACTGGCATTACTTTTGTTTTGGAGATGCTGATCTTCATATCATAATCCTTGCACCTCTGATTGAGCTCTGAAATATTAGTTTGCAACCTTTCAATTGAATTGGCCATTACAACTAAGTCATCTGCATATGCGAGACTACTTATTTTGTTTTCACCTATTTTAATCTCGCCCTGCCAGTCTACTGTTTTCAACATATGATCCATGAATACTATGAACAACAGTGGTGACAGGTTACAGCCTTGTCTTTACCCCTGAAACTACCCTGAACCATGAGCTTAATTTGCCATGTACTCTAACTACTACCTGACAGTCTACGTAGAGCCCTTTAATTGCATGCAGAAGTTGGCTTCCTATACCATAATCTTGTAGAACTGACAGTAGCTTCCTCCTAGGTACACTGTAGGACATAATAAATAAAAAATACTTGATTTTTTAATTATATGCACCCTAATGGGTTAATCCGTGTTCTTTGCTAGAAGTAGGCCGGCCATTGGTGAGGCGGAGTTTGTGAAAAGTGGCATTTGTGACAAGGGAGATGGTGTTGAGGTGCAAATATCCTTGTGCAGAGGCCTAAAGAATGTTATCACACTCGTGCAAGTGTTCATTAGGTCATGAGAGACAGCAGTGTTGTTAGTGGCCGGCTGCGGCACCAGTGGTTTATGGAGCAGCTGCAGGTGGAACTGGCAGTGGTAGTGAGCCACTGTAGAAAAATGGCTGAACTGAGCAAGCTTTGTTCTCATCAGAATAGGTCACAGAAGCTGCGAGCAATCGGGGTGGTGCACATCTTCGAGGTTGCTAATTTAGCTGCAAGGGGTGACTTGGGTGCTGGTGGCCAGTTGGCGAATATGGCTGCTGTGAGAGTGTCAACTGTTGGTGTTGCCAGAGGCAGAGGAAGGGTGTTTGTTTACATATGCATGAGTCAGGCAGCACAGCCAGTGAAGAGTTTCACATTACACTAGAAACTTTGCATGTGGAGATGCGAAGTCACTTGAAGCTCTCAAAGAGTGATCACTGTCACTAAACTGTCTTTTGCAATCTGTTAAAATTGACTGAAGCTCTCACAGACAATGTCTCATAGAATCGAGCTCAACAGTCTAGTCGCTGTGACAGCTCACTGTTTTCAAGGTGGAGATGGAGCCCTTTGTCATGTTCTGTATACACACGGCACAAGCAGAAAAAGGCTGTGGGTGTTTTCCGGATGGAGTTAGATAGGAGCAACAAATCATACTTGGACACAAGTGATGCCATGTAGCAAAATGGATGTATTTCCAAAAATAGTATACAATTCCTGAGATTACAGCCTGAGGAGGACCGTAAGTAGTACAACAGAGGTGATCATTATTTTGGGTAGAGTAAGAAAATGAAATGAGGCCAAGGAGCTGTGGAGTGGGGAACATGCTATGGATTCATAGCTGGTCAAAGAGAGGGCTTTTTCAGTCAGTAACGATCTCGCAGCTAGCTAGAGCTGAACCTACGTAATTGCAAGTTTCATGCTGTGATTGGCTATGATGCTTGGTAAAGACTTTGATGTAAGTGTTGCAATCAGCAGTTGTGTGCCCGCCATTGCAGGGATTGGTAACATATACCGATTACCAAGCACAAATCGGTTCAGGTCGGTGAATCTGCAATGCCATATCGTGGTTTGCATGTAGCATTGGTAGGTGCCTGTCATTATGGTTGCAAGAGGTGATGCCTAACTCATCTGTGGCCAGAGTTTGGGTACTGGCAAGGGGGATGGTATTTTCTGGCGGACACCCAGATGTAATGTGACACTAACCATGTGGATAGTGAGGTTGAGGTTCTTGTGGGAAGATTACCAGTGGCAGTGGACAATCTTCAGGATCTTAGGTTCCAATCTCAGCCTGTTATGGTGTCATCATAGGCAGTGAAGAGCCAGTAGCTGACTCGATCACTGGCAGCAGATAAGTTGGTTCACCCGGTGAGTCCACTATGTAGTGTGGGTGGTCTCAACCTACAGCAGGGTGGCACACAGTTTCAGTGAATGTGTCCACAGGGCACTACACACGTTGTTGTTGTTGTTGTTGCTGTTGCTGTTGTTGTAGGTATGTTGAGTGTACCTGGTCAGTGATGCAGACTCGGCTTTCCACTATGTACAGCACCTGCTGGGCAAGTGCCATCTAGACATCATAGGGCAGCTTGGTGGTCCAGACAGACAGTAGTATCTCTTCTGACATCAAAGTATCATTAGCCATGAGTTGCATTCATGACCAGAGTCATGACAGTGTCCTATTGCCAAGAACCTCCTGGTGTAAGACATGGCAGATGATTTCATCCAGAACAGAGTGTCTGACACAGGCTCAAGCATCATTTTCTTGACACTGGTGCACTTATTTTGCTTTGGAGTTGACCCAACCAGATAGCAGATCAGGTCGATGTGTTCGGGCAGGTGTGTGACGAGGCACAGGAACTGTGAAGCCTCATCCAAGGCATAATAGTGGTTGAAGATCTCTTCAACCAAAGCAAACAAAATAGCAGTAGCTTTGGTGGAAAAATGGAGGAAGTGTAGGGAGCCGACCTGGTGGATGGAAGGGGGGGAGGGGAGATTAAGAGCTGCTGTGTGATCTTTTGTAGTAGTCTTGTGATGAGGCAATGGTGTCCAGCAAGGGCATAGCACATGGCAGCACTCAAGAAGTGGGAAAATGAACAGCAGGAACTGGACAGAAAACAGTGCAGTAATCCAAGATGACAGTAAGTCAGTATTGTTGAATAAACAGGCAGAATGACAGCAGGATCCAAGTGTGGTTTTATGTAGGTTGAAGCCATGTCAGTTTGCATGAGCAAGTATGTCAGGAAATAGTGCTGATAGTCTGGTGTGCCCAATGTGACCCAGGCTGTGGATCATCACTGACCTAATGAAAAGGAAACTCAACACTCATGTGTAAGGGTGAGGCACCGTAGTTCATATCGCCAACACTTGGAATGGGTGAGTGTGCCAAAATAACCAAACACACATCATGGGTAATTTGTGGTGTGCATGAGACTGCATGGGGTGCACATTGGCCCTGACACTTGTTCATTTGCTGAAGACAAGAACATGCAAAAAGGTCAGCTTTGTGAACAATGGATTGTGTCAGGGGGAAGCACAAGTACAGGAGAAGAGAATATGCTTGTTGAAGCATGTGGTTTGCGGATGGATACACTGGTAAAGGTGGCAGAGCAGTTATTCAGTTATTCGTAACACAGGCACAATGTTTTTCAAACTGTGATGTATAAGCCTGAAAGTCACCATGGAAGATATTTGCGCATGAAACAGCACTGTGGGGTACATTACGTCTGGAATACACACTTTGATACACATTTGTTGAGGCAAAGCCAGAATCATTGTTCAGGCAGATAACCTCTAAAAGGTATGTTGCAGCATACCAGATGCTATGGCGCACCCTGCAAAACCTTGCATGTGCCAGCTCAAGGGATTCACACGCTGCACACCGATAAGTCGGCAGCGGCAGATGTGATGCAAATGTAGATTTGACTTCTGTCTAGTATTCACCGAGTGAAAGCTACCAACCTGTGGGAATAAGCTGATATTATTAACAACAAATGACATTAAAGAAAAAACATATTGTAAAGCCAGTGTCAAAATTCCCAGACTACTGAAAAGGGGTCAACATGACATTCGTGAACTTATACCACATATTGCTCAAACCGCCCGTTTTTGAGCCAGAAATATCTTATTTGCATCAGGCGAGTTACCCCATAAAAATAATGCTGAACGTCATAAGTGAGAGAAATTAAGGGTAATATACTACTTTTCGTGTTGACAAATCACTTATTTCAGATATTGTTCCAATGATAAATATAGCACAACATGGGCTTTCCACGACAGCTTACTGTCTATCTGAATACCTAGAAATTTGAACTGTTCAGTCTCACTTATCATATGCCCATTGTGTGTAATCAAAATGTCAGCTTTCATCAAATTATGTGTTAGAGATTGTAAAAACTGAGTTTTACTGTGACTTAATATCAACTTTTTTTTTACAAGCCATGAACTTATCTTTTGAACTGCATTATTTGATACTGTGTCAATATTACGAGCAACATCCTTCACTACCAAGCTGGTATCATCAGCAAACAAAAATATTTTACAGTCACCTGTTATACTTGAAGGCATATCATTTATATAAATAAGAAACAGCAATGGTCCCGAAACAGACCACTGGGGCACTCCACACTTAATTGCGCCCCATTGCGATTGTACGTCATAGCCATTTTCTACACTGCAGAGAATTACCTTCTGTTGTCTATTATTAAAGTAAGAGGTGAACCAGTTGTGAGCTACAACTTGTATTCCATAATGTTACAACTTCTGCAACAATATTTTGTGATCAACACAATCAAATGCTTTTGTTATATCAAAGAAGACACCTAATGTCTGTAGCCTCTTACTTAACCCGTCAAGTGCCTCACAGCGAAATGAAAATATAGCATTTTCAGTCATTAAACCACTTCTAAAACCAAATTGTACATTTGACAACAAATTATGTGAACTGAAATGATCGCTTAATCTGGAATATACAGACTTTTCAATAACTTTAGATAAAACCGATGGCATAGAAATAGATCTATAGTTGTCTACATTATCCCTTTCTCGTTTTTTATAAAGTGGTTTCACTACTGAGTACTTTAATCTGCCAGGAAACCAACCATTCTGAAAGGAAAAATTACGAATATGGCTTAGTACTGGGCTAACATATGGAGAACAGTACTTCAGAATTCTGCTAGATACCCTATCATATCATGAAGGACCATTTCAGGTAACAGCCTCGGAAAGGCATTTTCTACAAATGTTATATGATTACCTGTAGAAACTAGGGTTTTGTTTAGTTCACCTGCAATATTCAGAAAGTGATTATTGAATATTGCACATATATCTAACTTGTCAGTGACAGAAACATTTCTACTACGCACTGAAATTATATCTTCTACCTGCTGCTGCTGACCAGACACTTCGTTCATGACTGACCAGATAGTCCTGCTCTTCCCTCCATCTACCTCCATATTCATCTCCTCCTCCTCCATCCATTCTATACATCGCCTTCTTCCCATCTTCTGATATAAACAATGGTATGTGTAATTCTCAGTATGTACTTATCTGAATCTTCTATTAGTCCATCTCCTCCACCCTCTTCTACTCCCACTTCCTCCTGTTCCTGTACATTTTCTCCTCTCTGCTATCTATTAAAAATCACACATATCTGCCAACTTTCATGGTGAGTGATAAAACTGTGTTGAAGGCTATTGCAAGTTACCCTCCACCACACACCATATAGCAGCTTACAGACAGTAAGGAACTTCTCCATGAAACCATATATGAGGCACTGAGAGCAATAGTGGACTAACTCCAACCTTCCTCCAACAGAGATAATCAAGGTAGAAAGATACTGAATTCAGCAAACAGATTCTGTTCTTTACCTAGTCATTGTATGTTTCAACTTTTAGCTTCTCGCAGTATTGCAGGTCTCATAAATGCATCACACAACAAAATTACATCTTGACCTTTAAAATTCCCAATTTTTATGTGGTTTAGTCCACTTCAGCATTACACGTAACGTTACTTTCAACAGATAGTCACTGTTGCATTAATTGTACAGCCTCTGTCACTGAAGGATTTCCATTTACTTTTGAATTCAGACATATTTCAAATTGTGTACCTTGCAATCCAAGTATGAAAACATCAACATTGGAAAAGAAAGTCAAGTAATATACATCAAACAAATGAGTATGCAAATACAATGAGGGATGAAAAACAACATACTCATTGAAATAGCTACAAAATAGTGAGGATACAAATAGTTAATGTTCTTTTTGTTTACATCATTGAACAGCTTTACGAAACAATGTCATGAAATAATGCAATTGCAACAACCACAAAGGTGTACACAGACTGTTACTGCACATCATAATCTTGATGATACGGGCAACATATTTGCAGGCTTTGCAACTGCTGTCCTCAGGTTCTTATAAAAATCATGGTGAACTGGTGGAATTAAGTCCAGTAGACTCAGGAAAATTTGCTGCCAAATAAAAATTCCAAATCACCATGAACATCTGTTAATTGTTTTCCAATGGGCAATTTCAAATAACAATGAATATTGCCGCGTTGAAATGATATGTCATGGTAAGGCAGAGATGGGAGGGATGGAACATTTGGTGGCAAAGAGGATGGTGTTATTGAAAAAGTCGACCTGGTCATGAATACTGGGGAAATGATGTCCCCTGAAGGTTGATAAGGAGGAAAAGAGCTGCCAGTTAACTTTTGAAAGCTGCCAGTTGCAAAGTCTCCTTTATGGGGTGGGTGTCAGCAGATGAATGACACATGGGAAATGGTTACTGGACTGTGTCTCTGCAAGGATAGACCACTCAAGCTGACGAGCAAGCTGAGTAGTACAGAATGAGAAGTGTAGATGAAAGACAATATGTGTGGAGTCTGATAGGAATGTGAGTTCACCAGTATTGAGCCAGATGAGATTGAGATGACTGAAAATAGCCACCAAGAGAGAACCCCTCTGGCAGGGGCGCGGAGAGCCCCAAAGAGGGTGGTGGGTGTTGAAATTGCCAACCAGCAGAAATGGACAAGCACCTTGCCCTGTACGATGCAGTAGGTCTCTCGGGTAACGAGTGAAGATGATGGAGTGTAGATGGTGCAGAGTGTGTAAGTGAAACCAGAAAAGGGAAGTCTTACAGCTACAGTTTGGAGCTGAGTATCTAAGGAAATGACATTGGTATGGGTGTTCTCTCTGATAAGAAGCATGATGCCCCCATGAGCTGGAATTCCTGCTACAGAAGAGATGTCAGAATGGACTGATGTGAAGTGTTGTACATGAGTGATCATGAGGATTTAATTTCATTTCCTGCATGCAGATAGTCATGGGACACTAAGTTTGCAGAAGAAGCTGCAGTTCTGCCCTATTAGCGCAGATATCTTGAATATTTCACTGAAGAATAGCCAATTTTGATAAGAAGAGAGATGCATAGCTGGATTGCTTCTCTGAAAGTGTGGTCAGCAACCCTGAAGATGGCGTGACGTCCATAAGTTCCAGAGCTGTCTCTGAATGGACAACCACCTGAGAAGTCATGGGGACTTCATCGTGGGATTTGCACTGCTTTTTCTTCTCCCTTTGAGGACGAGAGTAGTCATCAAGAAGGGAGCTGGTTGAGGCGACATCCAAGTCAGAGGGGAAACTACTGGCCTTCAGGCTTTGATAGTGTTGTTCCCAATTGTGACTCTGCTTGTCATGATTTTTCTTTTTACAGTGCTGGGGAGGGAGGTTCCAACAGGTGCCACAGAAGAGGCTCCTTTTGTGGTTGGGGGGGGAGGGAGAGATGGGAGAGCAAGTGATGGGAGAGCAAATGATGGGGGAGCAGGCGACGGGGAGAGCAGGTGATGGGGTTCGGGCGCGACGGTGGTACCTTGAGAGTGAGGAATGGTTACCGCCTACCGCCAAGGGGACAGGGGGAGCATCACAGGAAGAGGTTAGGGAAAGCGGTGTCAGCGGGAGTGATGCTACAGAGGTAAATGTTGATGTCAGTGATACCAGGTGAACACGATCATACTTCTTTCAAGCCTCAGTATATGACAAATGATCTAGAGTCTTGTACTCTTGAATTTTTCTTTCCCTTTTGTATACTGGGCAATCCTGTGAATGAGGAGCACGTGGGCCACAGCGGTTTACACAACTAGGTGGTGGAGTGCAAGGGTTTCCTGTATAGAGAGGGTAGCCACAGTCACCACAAACAGGGTTGATGTTGCATCTTAAAAACATATGGCTAAAATAGAGGCAACGGAAGCAGTCTATAGGCGGTGGGATGTATGACTTCACGTCACATCTGTAGATCATTACCTTGACTTTCTCAGGTAGAGTATCCCCTTCGAAATCCAGGATAAAAGCACCAGTGTCAACACAGTTACCCTGGGGGCCTCTCTGGACATGATGAATGAATCTAACGCTGTGCTGTTCCAGGTTTGCCCCAAGTTCCTCGTCTGATTGTAACAGAAGGTCCCTGTGAAAAATAACACCCTGTGTCATGTTAAGGGACTAGTGAGGCATGATGGTCACTGAGATGTCTCCCAATTGCTGACAGGCTCGAAGTGCATCCGACTGGGTGGGAGACGACATGCGAATCAAGACAGAGCCAGATTGCATTTTGCGCAGTGCCTCGACTTCACTAAATTTTTCTTTGATGTGTTCTACAAAGAAGAGAAGTTTGGTAGCAGCAAATGTCTCCCCATCTGTCCTGGAACACACCAAGTACTTAGGAAATGGCTTTGCATCTAATCTGCATGCCTGACCCTCTTCCCAGGGTGTAGCCAGGGAGAGAAAGGCCATGGAGCAGAAGAAAAACTATTACTGTCAGGAGAGAATTTGGTCGCAGGAGAGTGGCTGGACACCATAACTCGTTTCATGTGCAAACCTTGGTACTACCCACTTTGGTCAGGGGCTCGTCCCATGGGCACCACCCAGCCATAGCAAGGACTGCCTGGTAGGATGGTTGTTGGTGGGAGTTCCCATACCCCAAAAGGATGGGTTATCACTCTTAGGCATATATGGGGCATTTGTAGATCTGGTACCAGTAATGTGATCCAGGGGGGCTCAACCAATAGAGTACATAACAGAACCCCCACCCCCTCTCCCACACGGACTGGCTACAAGTGCTGGGTACCTAGCAGGTATAGGGGGCTAAGGCGAGGAGGGAGTGGGGGAAGGAAGGGAGAGAGAGGGATCTGAGCCATAGCAGTTAGATAGGGAGTTATTCTTCTAATGGCTCATCCTTTGAACGGAAATTTTGTAGTGGAGGGGGACTCAAGTAGGCCAAAAACAAGAGTAAACAGCAAAGAAATCAAACTCCATCAGCGGTACAATAGATAATGGAGCCTGGGAAAACAGAAAGACAGGCTTCAATGGCTCGGGGATCCATGTGTGCCACATATTAGGGATGGGAAAAACCGACTGGTTAAAACCAATACCGGTATTTTAGTTTTGAATAACTGTTTTTTTTCGATATTTATTTGGTGTCAGTTGTAACCGGTTTATTTTATTTATTGCCAAGAACCGGGTAAAAAAAAACGGTATGACTACTTCCTGTAATAGTGGTTCAAAATGTGTTTTTGTAAACAATTTAAAAAAAATTAAAACTAGTAGACCCTAATATTTAGGGCTATTCCTCAAATTTCCACTGCTGTGAAATATTAGGTCATCACAGTAACTAAGAAAAGCAATCAGTGATAATTTAAGAACAATCCTGGCGTGGCATAAGAACTTAAGGACTGGTGCAGCTGGTGAGGCATCGATGCACCTGTTGCTGTGTGGCGTGGCCTATTACACAACGCGCGTGCACCGGCAGTGTACGAGACTTGCCTCCGTCTGGTCATGTGGCAGTTCCTTGCTGTCATCGCCAGACATCGGTTGTGTCTTAAATGGCACCATCCCGAGTGTGGAAGTACTTCACGAAGCACGGGAGCAGTGAGGTACAAGGCTCCATTTGCTTTAAAAAGCTGAAAACGGGTGGAGGTACTACAAACATGCTGTGTCATTTAAGGAGAACACATCCAAAATGTTTCTTGAAAGAGAAGCTAAATTCGATTCATATACCTATTATGTAAGCTTGGTATAATAACTTTTAATGTATTATTATACTGTTATGCTAACAAGTTTTATTAATGTGATTCCCTGTAAGCGAGGGGCTTTTTTAATAACCAATATGGGTTTAAGAAACATTGATCATGTGGTGCCTCGCAAGATAGCCGTGCGGTCTGAGGCTCCATGTCACGGACTGTGCGGCTCCTCCAGTCAGAGGTTCGAGTCCTCCCTCCTCCCTCGGTCATGGGTGTGTATGTTGTTCTAAGCGTAAGTTAGATTAAGTAGTCTGTAAGACTAGGGACCGATGACTTAAGCAGTTAGGTCTCATAAGAACTCTCACCCATTTGAACATTCTTTGATCATGTGGTACACAGCTTTCCTAGTTCAATTTGCGTAAATTTACACTGACAACAATCATACTGTTAGTCGGAACTGTGACTTTATTTTTCGAAATACTTCTGCAGCACTGATTGCAGTTCATTTACGAGATATTCGTAAACGCTGGCTCATAAGTCCAACTTACGGAGTGGTTGGCTCAATATTCGCAACTGCCGGATGGAAATACTAGGCCAGTAATCTGTATGCTTTGTATATCGTCTTCTACGGCCTCCTGACTAGGCTTACACACACTAAAGAAGGCGTAGTATTGGGGGTGGGGGGATCTTGCAAAATATGGAAAGACTAGTGATTTGTCGTATACCGTAAATTTACCTAAATATTAACTAAATTTCAAAAGTTTCGGTTTTGGCCGAAACTAGAAGAACCGACGGTTCGACATTCGAACTCTACTGGAAATAATAGCAATAAAGACTGAAAACCGATTATTTAAAAAACCGGTTATCTTGAGCAATTTTTACGGTGCGGTTACACTGGAGATGAAAAGAACCGATATAACCCAAAACCGGTTGTTTCAGCAATAACCGCCATCCCTACCACATATGTACCCACAAAAGAGCTGTGGGGCCCCCAGGTGGGGTGCTGAGGGTGGGCTGGGGGGACAGCTGGAACTGAGAGTTGTGTGACTGTGTTGTGTGCCTGTGTGATTGCATGAATGTTCTATTTCCTGAAGAAGGCCATGGCCAATAGCTGAAAGTGTTGTATGAGTGTGTCTTCTTGTGTGTCTGTCACAGCTCACTTCCTTGTCTTTGTGCTGAGTTGTAAAATGTCATTACTATACTGAAGTGAAGTCTATGTTCAATAAACTGTTAATTGTGTATAATATGTTTTTAGGTTTGTGGATTTCCCATCAATATGCCGTATACTAACATGGAAGCTATTAATGAGACTGTGAAAGCAACAGGCGTTCATAACACTGAGAATGAAGAAACTGAGTTTGCACTTGCAGTGTACATTCATCCATACCCTGGCAATGTTCTCTCTGTGTGGATATATGTAGCATCTCTCATCAAAAGGCGGTAAATTATTAAGCAGATACGGGATGGTAAATTATTTCTAGTAGTGGTAGGCCATTATTAATGACAAATTGCTGATGATAGCCTATTGTACAAGTACATAATGTAAGGCTGTCATAAAATTTATGTTACAGCTCATTAATTTTAAGCAAGATAAAATGTATAACCTCTTCTATTTTTGTCCATTGTTGTCAGTGTTTAATCTCTTCTGGTAAAGTCAACAACTGAAATCTTACTTGGACAAGAACTGTCTTCTAGACTAAAAATGGCAGTGAAGAAGTAACATTCCTAAAAAAGAATAGGAGAGTATGCAGAGTGATTACATGTAACAGTTAAGTTAATGAATCAAACTACGGAAATTCCATGAAAGATTCAACAATATTTTTCAGAAGGATAGGTTGATAACTCACCACAGAGATGTCTGATGAGCTGCAGAAAGGCACAAATAATAGAATATGACATTAGAGCTTTCGGCCATTAAGGCTTTTGTCAATTAGATAGATAGAATGGCCACAGGAGCTGAAGATGGCAGTAATGTCTGAGTGAGTGTATGTTTGTGTCTCTCTAACCGATGAAGGTCTTAATGGCTGAATGCTCTAATGTTGTATTCTATTATTTGTGCCTTTCTGCGGCTCATCGGATGTCTCTGTGGGAAGTAAGCAACCTATCCTTCTCAAAAATATTGTTAAGTTAATGAATGCCATGTTAGATTGTGACCATAGCACAACTAAAATGGTTTTTACACTGTATGTAGAGATATAAGATATAATTATTGTAAAAATGTTTCATAAAACAAAATAAATATTATATTTTGGACACTGTTTATAGCATTTAATAATATTTGTATTTCCTGAGCAGTTCAATACATATTAAACTTACCTCCAAATATAATCATATAATAATTGTGGTTGAGAATCATTCAGGATACTAATTAATTTAAAAATAGAAAATCCTATTCCAAAGTCAACAATTCACCATAAAATGGTTTGCTGAGCCACGTAAAATAGATAATCACATTCACACTCTTAAATTTTCAGCCACGAATATGATGAAGACGCGGCTGAAAATTTAAATTGTGTGAATATGATTGTCTATTTTACATGCCTTTCGGCAGTCAGATGAACTACTTTATCATGAGTTGTTATCTATCCTATTGTTGTTGTTGGTTGGTGTTTTAGGAGGACAAAACTGCGTAGGTCATCAGTCCCCCTTCTACCACTGAGTATCATAAGAAGAGACAAATGTGGTAAAGAGCCCAGGGATGAAAATAGCAAAGGGGAAGAATATCACCTTGAGTCATTAAAAGGATGATAACGTCAACAAGAGACAACACAAAATGAGACCATCACACAGAAACACTGAACAACAACAAGAAATTGAAAGAAAACGCTGACCAACCATGAGAGTACATAGAGGGAGGAACAATCATGCAGCAACACAAGAAAACCTCCAATCAGAGGACACAAGACAAGATGAACATAGAAAATGGACTAAAGCAAAGCCTTATGAGAGTGGTAAAACCACTGTCATGAATAAAATTTAAAACTGAATCAGCCATTCTAACATCGTCACTTAAAACAACAGAGTTGCTCAGTGACCACCGGCCAGTACACACGTGACAGCAGCAGCAGCTCTACATTGTAAGATAACCGGCTTCTTAATAGAAGCGACTTATTTTCATTTCGTGTATACTTTCTTTTACAGTTCTTAAATCTTTAGTATGCTCACATGTTTATTTACTAAGAATTGCATTTAGTTGTCAGTTCAGTTGTTATTTTGATTTATTAGCTCGTGTATATATTTTTCAGATCCGCCGTTAACAAACTGTTTATCAAACTTCTGTGTCCTCAGACCTACTTACTTGGAAGAAACATAGGTTTTTAGAATGGCTAGGAACTGTGACTGCTGCAAACGGATGGAGGCAGAGTTGGTGACTCTTCACTTGCAGGTTCAGGCGGCGTTGGCTTCGCTGGAGACGCTTGAGACTGCGGTGAATGGGCGCCGCTGTTGTGGGCCGCTCGCGGGGGTGCAGCAGACGGCCTGTGCGTCTGTTGTGCCCTCCGATCGGCCTGCGGCTGTGGCCAGCCCGCTCACTGCCCACGAGCAGGTAGCCCCCCAATCTGTAGTGGATCGGGAGGTCTACTCAGCGCATGTCAGGCGGCGTAAGACTTCCCGGGGGACTGAAGTGGAGGCCTCCCCCATTAGTCTTGCCAACAGATTCGAGGCGCTGTCTGTGGCAGAGGATGTTCCTGACACAGATGGTGTCGCTTGTCCTGTACTCGCCTCCCTGCCTTCAAGATCCGGGCACTCACAGAGGGTGGGTTTGTTAGTAGTTGGGAGCTCCAATGTTAGGCGGGTGATGGAGCCCCCTTCGGAAAATAGCTGCTAGAGAGGGGAAGAAGTCCAATGTGCACTCTGTATGCATACCAGGGGGAGTCATTCCAGATGTGGAACGGGTCCTTCCGGATGCCATGATGAGCACAGGGTGCAGCCAGCTGCAGGTGGTGGATCATGTTGGGACCAATGATGTGTGTCGCTTTGGATTGGCAGAGATCCTCTCTGGTTTTGAGTGGTTATCAGAAGTGGTAAAGACTGGCAGTCTTGCTTGCAATCTGAAAGCGGAGCTCACTATCTGCAGCATTGTCGACAGGACTGACTGCGGACCTTTGGTTCAGAGCCAAGTGGAGGGTCTGAATCAGAGGCTCAGACAGTTCTGCGACCGTGTTGGCTGCAGATTCCTCAACTTGCGTCAAAGGGTGGTGAGTTTTCGTGTTCCGCTATATAGGTCAGCTACACGTGTAGCTGGGGCTGTGTGGCGTGGAATGGGTGGTTTTTTAGGTTAGAGGGCCTCGGGAATACACAAAATGGGTTTCAGTCTCAAAGGGGGAAGGTAAGACACAGGAAGAAAGCAGATATAGAAACCATTGGTATAATAGTCGTAAATTGTCATAGCTGTATTGGGAAAGTTCCAGAGCTCCAAGCGCTGATAGAAAGTACTGAGGCACAAATCGTTATAGGTTCTGAAAGCTGGCTGACGCCTCAGATAAGTTCGGCTGAAATTTTTTCAAAGGGCCAAATGGTCTTCAGAAAGGATAGAATAAATAAAAAAGGGGGAGGCGTGTTTACTGCTGTTACTAACAGTTTATCCTGCAGTGAAATTGAGACAGATACTTCCTGTGAGTTGGTCTGGGTAGAGGTTGTACCTGACAACCGGAATAAATTAATAATTGGATCTTTTTATAGGCCCCCTGACTCAGACGATGTGGTTGCCGAAATGTTCAAAGAAAGCTTGAATCACATTTCAAATAGGTATCCGAAGTATACTGTTATAATCAGTGGTGACTTAAATTTACCCTCGATATGTTGGAATAATTACGTATTCAAAACCGGCGGCAAATATAAAACTAGTTCTGAATGCTCTTTCTGAAAACTACTTCGAACAGTTAGTTCATGAACCCACTAGAATACTAAGTGGTTGCGAAAATATCCTTGATCTCCTAGCAACAAATAATCCTGAGCTAGTAAAGAGCATCAAAACAGATACAGGGATTAGCGAACATCAAGTTGTAGTAGCGAGACTGAATGTTGAAATTCCCAAATGCACCAAAAATAAACGAAAAATATATCTATTCAATAAAGCAGATAAAACTCTGCTTCACGCTTTCCTGAGTGATAGTCTCCAGTCTTTCAAAACTAAAAATGCAAGTGTAGATCAGTTGTGGCTTACTTTCAAAGACATAATATCTGTAGCAATCGAGAGATTTATACAAAATAAATTAATAAAAGAGGGGGGCTGACACCCTGTGGTACACAAAACAGGTCAGATCACTGTTGCAGGAACAAAGAAAAACACATGCAAAATTTAAAAAGACAGAATCCACAAGACTGGCAATCTTTAACTGAAACACGAAACCTAGCGCGGACATCAATGCGAGAAGCCTATAGTAGTTACCACAACGAAATCCTGTCTCGTAATCTTGCAGAAAATCCAAAGAAATTCTGGTCATATATGAAGTACACTAGTGGCAAAACACAAACAATACCTTCACTACACGATAGCAATGGTAATACTACAGATTACAGTATTGCTAAGGCAGAATCACTAAACACAGCTTTCTGAAATTCGTTCACCAAAGAAGACGAAGTGAACACTCCAGTATTCAATTCAAGAACAGCTGCCAGCATGCGAAACTTAGAAGTAGATGTTCCTGGAGTAGTAAAACAACTTAAGTCACTAAACAAAAACAAATCTTCTGGGCCAGATTGTATACCAACTAGATTCCTCTCAGAGTATGCTGATGCAATAGCTCCGTACTTAGCTATAATTTACAACCAATCACTCAGCGAAAGATCCGTACCC
The DNA here is from genome assembly GCA_026315105.1 of Locusta migratoria. Taxonomy (NCBI): domain Eukaryota; kingdom Metazoa; phylum Arthropoda; class Insecta; order Orthoptera; family Acrididae; genus Locusta; species Locusta migratoria. Next base: position 658,752,255 of record CM048746.1, read on the forward strand.
AGACTGGAAAGTTGCTCAAGTTACTCCAATATTCAAGAAAGGCAATAGGAGTGATCCCCAAAATTACAGGCCAATCTCATTGACGTCAATTTGCAGTAAGATTTTGGAACATATAGTTTATTCAAATATTATGAACTACCTCGAAGAGAACAACCTATTAACCAATAGACAACACGGATTCAGAAAGTATCACTCTTGTGAAACACAGCTTGCCCTTTCTTCACATGAAGTGTAAGTGCCACCGATAAGGGATCTCAAATCAATTCCATATTTCAGGGAGGCTTTTGACACTGTACCCCACAAGCGGCTTCTTATGAAATTGCGTGCTTATGGAATATCTCCACAATGGTGTGATTGGATTAACGATTTCCTATCAGAAAGGACACAGTTTGTTGTAATTGATGGTAAGACAATGAAGCGGCACGGAAATGTTGCACGAATTGGGGTGGAAATCATTAAAAGAAAGATGTTATTCATTGCGGCGTGATCTGTTTGCGAAGTTTCAATCACCGACTTTTACTTCTGAATGTGAAAATATTTTGCTAGTACCCACCTAGTTAGGGAGACATGACCAGCTCAATAAAATAAGAGAAATCAGATCGAAAATGGAATGATTTAGGTGTTCTTTCTTCCCGCGCGATATTAGAGAATGGAACGGTAGAGAAAAGTCATGAAAGTGGTTAATGAACCCTCTACCATGCACTTGAATGTGATTTGCAGAATATCTATGTAGATGTAGATAAAACTGCAGGAAAATTGAAACTCCACTGCAAGGCAGCAAAAATAGGACAGTCCAGTAAGATGTGGGCTACTGTCAGGCAGGAGCCACAGTGACACTGGGGTGGGTCCTCACCATGGAGGAGAACGCCATGTGTCAGCCAAGTACGCCAATGTGGAGCTGGCACAGGACTACAGAGTTCTGGCGAGAGATCCTCATGGAGGAACACCACACAACCGTGGCCTCCTTTACAGCCCAAAGTTTGTTGGGAATGGTGAGGTTATGCCACTCAGTATCCCAAAGCTTAGAAATCCAATGGCGCAAAACAGACAGGAGATCAGAAGGCATTAGGCTGATATCCAGCACAGACTAATCAACATGCTGTTTAGCTAGCCTGTTGGCATATTCATTGCCCAGGATACCAACATGATGTGGAGACCAGACAAACACCACTGACGAAGCGGACCGGTCAAGGGCAAAAAGCATCTGCTATACGGCTAAAACCAGAGGAGAATGTGGGTAGCACTGGTCCAGAGCTTGCAGGCTGCTCAGGGAGTCACTGCAGATAAGGAAAGATTCACCTGATCAAGACTGTACATATTCGAGAGCTCAGTAAATGGCCACCAGCTCCGCAGTATAAACATAACAGCAATCAGGCAGAGAATGCTATTCGGTATGGCCATTATGAACGTATGAAAAGCCAATGCGACCCCTCGACCATTGAACCACCCATGTAGACCAGATTGTATCTGGTAAACTCAGCTTCAACAGTGAAGAACAGACGGCAGAGTGCCTCTGGAGGAACTGAGTCTTTGGGTCCATGGACCAAGTCCAGTCAAATACACGGTCTTGGCTTGCACCATAGGGGTTTACTTGTGCGGGCCTGATACAGAGAAGGAAGAGGGATTGACTCACGTTCCAACAGAAGGGACCTGACGCAAAAGGTGATTCTATGACCTGATCTGGGTCATCGTCGTTGGAGACGGATGACCACATTGGAGAAGAGCAAATGATGGTTTGGGTGGCCTGATGAGCTATGCACATTGGCTGCATAGGCCCCAAGCAGTTGTCAGCACCAGATCCCCAGAGGTGGGACCCAAGCCTGAACAAGTACGCTGTTCACAGGGCTGGTGCGGAAGGCACCTGTCGTGGTGTTGGACCCCACAGTGGTGAATGGGGTCCAGCAAGTGCAGTGCCGAAGGTGATGCAGGGCCCAAAATTGAGACGGGATTGTACCAGTGCTGTGTATAGCTGGAACAGTGTGCACCGATCAGCACCCCAGGTTGTTTGGCCTACGAGACAAAGAACATTGAGATGGTGCCAGCACTCCTGTTTCAGCTGATGAATGTGAAGGAACCAAATCAGCCGAGAGCCAAAGATGAGCCCAAAAAAATGATGAGTATCCACAACCTCTAATAGGTGATTGTTGAGACAAAGTTCGGAACGATGGTGAACCGTCCAACGCCGACAGAAGTGCATAAAACTTATCTTTGCAGGGGAAAACTGGAAGCCATGGCAAAGAGCCAAGAACTGCAACTTCTGAATGGCTGCCTGTAATCTAAATTTGGTGACTTCAGTGCTGGAGGAGCTAAATAAGATATATAAGTCATCAGCATAGAGAGAAGGGGATACTTATGACCCTACTGCTATCACTAAGCCACTAATGGCCACTAAAAATAATTTTCTACTCTGTACTTTAATGTATGGAAGGCTGGTGGGTAGTTCACAGAGGAGGAGGAGCAAGCATAACGCTCCCCAAACATCTCTGCAAGTGTGGGCGGGTCCATACATATAGCTCCATTCATGGAGATCCCAGGGATTCCTGCTGACATCTGGTACCCCTTTATGCACCTGATTTTGCTCCAGACGTGTGAGGTGGATGTACCTGTCCCAATAGTGGAGATGTACATCTCCCAACACTACTGTTTTCGTTGCTTTATAAGTTTGCAAGGTGTTCTGAAGAAGGTTGCTGCTTGTACCGCAGTAGGGCCCACTGAACGAGAATTTTTAACAATTATTAAGATTGGTGGGTGCTTTAGGACTGACTAAGGAAGGGTAGGGTCATCTACATATCTTTCCTTGCTACACTTTATTAGTATAAACAAACCAACTTGAATAGTTATCAATTAAAGCTTTAGAATTAAAGGAACAGTCAAAATGGGTGCAAGCCGGAAGAGCCTGAGGTAAACCAAACAGCTAAACACTCAGTTTGGAAACCTGACACTAGGAATGGTATCTCCTAATGCAATGATAACTTAACAGAAGAGAAGCCCGCAATCCCATGGCAGGAACGTAGACCTCACAATACGACGGAGACACCACCCGTTGCTGTTATGGCCTAGCAGGCCATTCAGATCGTGTGCGCCGGTATTGTGTTCCGTGGCTGGCACGGGCCCGGCTGATATAGTTCCCGGCCTGGCCACAGGAGGGCAAGGTCATTGAAACAGCTGATGGGAGCTGCGCGCCATCTGCTTGCAGAGCGCTGTCAAACGGCCGGGACGGCCTGCCGGGCCATTCGACAAGTGTATGCGGAACGAGCAATATTGTGCTTACGAACAACAGTGATTTCTTCAGTGGCGACGAGGTTTATGGTAGCGTGGTCTTCCTGCCGCAGTCATGGCAGAACACCTTCACGTGTTGCTGATGAATCTTCAGTCATTACCGGAAGTTTTGGCTCAACAGAATGCTTCCCTCACGACGTCTATTGACACCTTGACTAGGGCTGTGACACAACAGGTCGGGTTGCGGTCTTCTGTGCCCGTTCCTCCATTTCCTCCCTTTGACGACTACGACTACGAACAGTATTTACGCCAACACTTCGTAGCCTTCCAGGTGTGTGATGAAGGTAAGCAAAAAGCTTATTTCCTTTCGTGGGTCTCACCTCATCTTTTTTGTTTGCTGCGCGATTTGGCGCCACTTCAGACGCAGGCATCCCTGTCCTTTCCAGATATCTGTTCTCTCTTTGCAGCATATTTTCGCCGCCACTCTCACGTGGTGTCAGCCCGCATATCTTTCTACCGTTCGCGGAAACAGCCGGGTCAGTCGTACCGCGCGTGGGCCCCGGAACTGCAGGGGCTGGCCTGTCGTCGTATGTTTCGGTCCGAGCCGCACGGTGATTCGTATGCGGACTCTATGGTCCGCGATGTTTTGATTTGTTTTGCTCCGGACCTGGACGTTCGCAAGCAGGCTCTTCAATCAGACGATCCGTCATTAGCGGAGGTTTTGCATATTGTGTGCGCATTTGAAGTTTCTGAGGCTGTGGGGAGTCAACTTACCGCTTGGGGGGAGGTATCCTCAGTTGCCGATTCAGCCCAGTTATCCACGACGCCGGTTTCTTCAGTGGCGGTTGTTGTGTCGCCCTCCCCTCCCTCCCTTCTGATGCCGCGGCGCTCGCCTGTGTCGTATAGGCGGGGGGAAAAGCGGCACGTGTCACCCGCTTCAGAGAGCGAGCCGATTTCATGTCTTTCGTGCGGGGCGTCCCACTCTCGGGAATCGTGCCCGCACAGACGGGCCACGTGTAATCGTTGTGGAAAATTCGGACACATCGCCCGAGTGTGCCGCTCCTCTGCTAAGAGCCACAAAAGGACCTCTCACCCTCGCGATTTCGGCACGTCACCCATGGGTATTAATAAGGTTGTTCCCGTCGGCATACAGCCGCCGAAATTGTTTATAGACCTCCGCATTCTGCGGAAAACTTTCACGCTTCAAGTGGACACTGGTGCGACGACATCGCTTCTAAGTTCTGCTACTCATCAAGCATTAGGCTGCCCCACTTTAAGTCCGGTGCCTCGCGCGTTGGTCAGCTATGGCGGCCACCCTATTCCACTATTGGGGTCGTTTGTCGCCAATGCTACATATCAGAACGTTAGCTGCTCAGTACCGTTTGTGGTAGTAAACAGTGCAATGGCTAGGAATATCTTCGGCCTCAACGCTTTCCACGCTTTTGGCTTTACTATTACCGATTCTGTCTGCTTGGTTTCCGATCAAATTCCGTACGAGAGTCTCACGCAGCTCCGCGTGGAGTTCTCGTCCTTGTTTGTGCCGGGTCTTGGGTGTGCTAAGAATTTTAGGGCCACTATTACACTTAAAAATATGGCTCGCCCCGACTTCTGTCAGGCTCGGCCTCTCCAAATCGCCCTCCGCGGCGCTGTTAAATCTGAATTAGATCGCCTGACGGCGGAGGGTATTTTGCATCCTATCACCGCAAGTGAGTGGGCCTCCCCTCTAGTTGTCATATGCAAGCCCTCAGGGGCCCTGCGTTTATGTGGCGACTTTAAGAAAACTGTAAATTCTCAATCCATTATTGATTCTTTTCCCATGCCTTGCCCAGTGAAATTGATAGATCGGTTGTCAGGGCGCCAGTATTTTTCGAAGATAGATCTGGCAGAGGCTTATCTCCAGTTGCCTTAAGATGATGTCTCCAAGCAGGCACTGGTGATTTCTACACCTTTTGGCCTATATCAATATCAGAGATTGTCATTCGGGGTGGCCGCAATCTTTCGGCGCTTTTTGGAGCAGTTGCTAGCGCCGGTCGCCTGTTGCGTGAACTACATGGATGATATTGTGGTGACGGGATCCACAGCTGCTGACCATATTGCTAACCTCCGTTCCTTGTTTTCCATTCTGGAGGCGGCTGGCCACCGTTGTAATTTCAAGAAATCTTCTTTCTTCCAACTGACTATCGAGTACTTGGGCTACGAGATATCCAGGTCGGTGGTACGTCCCGTGGCAGAGCACGTACGGGCAGTCGCAGATCTTCCCCGTCCTTCTTCCGTTCATGAACTTAAAGTATTCCTGGGAAAGATCGCCTATTTTCATCGCTTCCTCTCGCAGGTAGCCACAGTGGCTCACCCCCTGCACCAACTGCTGCGTAAAGGTGTCCCATTTCACTGGTCTCCAGCTTGTGAGCGGGCTTTTCAATCACTTAAAGCGGCCCTCCTTGAGGTTCCATGCCTCGCGGCGTACACCCCGGGGGTGTCGCTTGTGGTGGCTGCAGATGCCTCCCAGCACGGTGTGGGGGCAGTGCTGGCACATCGGTTCCCCGATGGGTTGGAGCGCCCATTGGCATTTGCATCTAAAACTCTTAGAGAGATGCAGTGCCGGTATTCCCAGGTGGACAAGGACGCACTAGCCATCGTTTTTGCTCTAAAAAAAATTATGTTTATCTCTATGGGTCAAAGTTCACCCTATACACGGACCACCGCCCCTTAGTGTCTTTGTTCCACCCATCGCCGGCTCTTCCAGACAAGGCAGCCCATTGTCTTCAACGCTGGGCCTTGTACCTCTCTCATTTTCATTATGAGATACAGTACCACCGACGTCTCATCACGCCAGTGCCAACGCCCCATATCGCGCCTCCCGGTAGGCCCCGACCTGGTCTTTGATGCCGAAGAGCTTTTGTGTTCTGCAGTTGACGAGTTGGCAGTAGATGTAGTCTCCGGGTTCCCTATCAATAGCTCACGGATCGCAAAGGCTACCGCGACTGACCCTGTCCTCCAGGTCGTCCTTAAACGGGTGAAGCAAGGCTGGTCGGAGCATCCTCCACGTCGGGCATCAGACCCTCTCCGCAATTATTATGCCATTCGTCACCGCCTTAGCGCCTACGAGGGCATTGTACTTCTGTCCACGGAAGACAGCTCCCATCGAGTGTTGGTTCCAGCGTCATTGTGCCACCGGATTCTCGATCTACTACATCGGGACCACTGGGGCATCTCTCACACAAAGATGGTTGCCCACCGACATGTATAATGGCCAGGCATAGATGGGGACATAACTCGCCTCATTGCAGGATGCTCTTCTTGTGCATCCCAACAAGCAGCTCCTTGCTCATCTCTCTCTCCATGGCCCACTCCATCTGCACCTTGGGAACGACTCCATGTCAATTTTGCGGGGCACTTCTTAGATAGCTACTGGCTTTGCGTCATTGACGCATACTCCAACTTCCCATTTGTCGTTCGTCTGGCCTCCACGTCCGCGGAAGTTACCACACGTTCCCTGTTAAAGATATTTTCTATTGAGGGTCTCCCGGTCGCATTGGTGACAGATAATGGGCCATAGATTACTTCACAACACTTTCACGATTTTTGTTCTACCCATGGGATCCACCATGTCCTGGCCCCACCTTTCCACCCACAGTCAAATGGGGGCAGCGGAGAGGTTTGTCCGCACTTTCAAGACACAAATGTGCAAGTATGTGGCGTATCTTTCAGTGGAGGAAGCCCACCTCCGATTCCTGTCATCCTATCGGTCCATCCCGGCAGGTCAGCAGAGCCCCTCTGAGCTCCTTCATGGCCACCCTCATAGGATGCTGTTGTCCCTCTTGCATCTGGGCCCTTCTGCACCCCGTCCTCGTCCTCTGTCACGTTTTGCCCCTGGCTCAGCTGTCTGGGCCACTGGGCTCGAGGCTACGGCCGCCATCCTCGTTGGGTCCTGGCCGTGGTCGTTTGGGGGCTTGGCCGTCGTCTCTGTGAGGTACGTTCTCCTACTGGGATCCTCACCCGCCACCACGATCAGCTCCGGGTCTGCCATCCTCCTTCCAGACCTACGGTCTGCCATCCTCCTCTTCCGGGTCTAGCCCCCCCCCCTCTATCGCGAGCGCCATCAGGGGACAATTCTCTACCAAAGTCATTATCGCGGACAGTGGCTGGGGGGTGAGGGGATTTCCCGCCACCGTCGGCGTCCGAGGCCCACTTCCCCTCCGCAGCCCCAGCGGCCAGCTACAAGGAGTGGACAACTCCAGTCACCGGCAGTGGGGGCACCTTGACGTCAGCCGACGGAGGCCCGGAGTTGCCAATGGAAATGCCACAGGAGGGGGGAATGGAGGACCCACCGTCATCGCCAGTGTTGGAAGCAGCAAGACATCGCTCGTGAGGGCGAACCCCTCGTCGATCAAAGGTAGTTCTGGCTAGGGAGTGGATGGAGCCACCAGATGATCGGATGGAGGTGGAAGAGTCCCAGCAGCCAGAATCGGCACCGCCAATCCAGAGCCCGGCTCCTCGCCCCAAGGGGGGAGGAATGTTATGGCCTAGCGGGCCATTCAGATCGCGCGTGCCAGTATTGTGTTCCATGGCTGGCGTGGGCCCGGCCAAGATAGTTCCTGGCCTAGCCACAGGAGGGCACGGTCATCAAAACAGCTGACGGGATCTGTGCGCCATCTGCTGGCAGCGCGCTGTCAAACGGCCGGGATGGCCTGCCAGGTCATTAGACGAGTGTATGCAGAATGAGCAATATTGTGCTTACAAACAACAGTGATTTCTTCAGTTGCGTCCAGCTCCCCAGGGCTGAGTGGCTTCAGAACATGTAACAGCATAACACCAAGCACATTAAAACTAAATCAAACACAAAACAGGTCAATAAAATAACACACAGAAAACGTGACAAGAACGGGTGGTGCTAAACAACCTCTTAATACTGAAACTTTAACCACCTGCACGATAAAATTTTACAATCACTACTGCCCAACGGTTTACTAAATAACTTATCAGATGCACTGAAAATGCATGATGAAAAGTGCCCACAAAATGTTACCAACAGCCATTCCTGTGGTTAGAACTTGAACTTTCCAGTGACCAAGTTCACTCGGATAAACCACCACTGACAGACACTAAATCAAACATACCAATGACTGCTTCTGCAACATATCAATAATAGTTTTGCACAAATATTCATCACACCTTCACGCACCAATGTTTAAACACAACAGAGGCTGCACTATACAGCACTTCATCAATCTGTGCTTAAGCAGCCACAACTAGCAGCCGCAAATAAATAAAAGGTTTTCCTTCAAATGAAGTAAGGCCCTAGAAGAACACTAGGCCCTTTCCTCTTGACAAGACATGACGATTACTATCAACACCATGAGCTCTAGACCCCAGGCAACAACATGAGTCAAGCATGCCCAGACAAATAGGAACACACAGCAATGAAAATCAAACCACCTGGGTGGTTACTGTCGGTGTCTCGCAGCCACTCCGTACTTCCAGACCAAGCTCCCAATCACAAGCCCCCCATTCTCACACCACCCACCAGGGCACATGATATCAGTGGCCAAAGAACTCACAAAACCAAAGATAAACTACTCCCCACAAACTGAGATAAAGAACCCATGGTTCACCCACCTGTAGTCTTTAATGGCCTCAGCAAACTCAAGTGACCACCACGGCACTGTCTTCCAACATGAGCACTTCGAGGAACAAGGAACAGTATCTTCTGCAGCTGAATTAATGGAGTGTGTGGCGCTCTCGACCACCACATCAATGTTGTGGAGTGGGAGAATGCCAATGATGGCAACAGAGGTATAGTCTTCCCAGTTAGCCGTGTTTAGGGAAAATGGTCACTGCCACACAAGTCATCATGGGCTCTCCAGTGGACAGATGGTGGAAGACTGTGGCTGCAGATGGATAGATCAAGGGCCATAAACGTGCCATGCACCACACTAAAATGAGTGGGGGCACTAGTATTTAAGAGGCAGAGGTCGAGTTGAGATAGCAAGTCCTCAACAACCCTACCATGGCCAGAGATCGTGGAACCACCCCACAATGGATTGTGGCCATTAAAGTCGCCCAGTAGTAAGGAAGGTGGAGGGAGTTGAGGTATAAGAGCAGGCAAAAAATTCAGGGACACATCACCATCTGGAGGCAGGTAGAGACTACAGACTTATCTCCTGTGTTGTCCTTACACAGATAGCCACTGCTTCTAATGGTGTTTGAAGGGGCATGGGTTCACTACAAACAGAAGTGAGGACAGAAAGACACACCACCTGAAACCCTGTTATATGCACTATGCTTGCAGTAATATCCCCTGTAGCTACGAATGGCAGGGAGCCACATTTCTGGAAACCAGGTGTCCTGAAGAGCAATGCAGAAAGCAGGTGTTATGCTCAAAAGCTGTCGTAGCTCAGCCATGTGGGGGGAAGAACCTCCACGTCGTTCTCAAAAGTGGTGGGGACGGGGGGGTTGTGGTGTAAAAGCCGCTGGGGTGTACTTCATCTTGTCTTTCTTTTTATGTTTTCTTCTACCCCTTTTGTCCCTCAGGGGTTTTGCCGGGGAGGGGGCTTCTCAGACTCACAAGGGAACGATTCAATAAGGCATGTCAAAACCTACCCTGAAGTTTTTTTACACAGGTAGAAGACAGTGAAAGAAATGCACTGTCAAAATTTTAGCTGCTAAGAGACACTGCAAGTTTTCTTCTTAAAAATAGCTGAAAATATTGCTAAGTTCGTTGCATGCCAGGTGGCGGTAGAAATGTAAACCCCTACTGGCACTGTCGCAACAGCGCATGGACAACTAGCGTGCGCACACACACACACACACACACACACACACACACACACAGTCAAGGTCAGCGGTATATTGTAAACAGAAAACATGACACAACCCGATTGTAATTTGTAAAGGACGTTGCATGTTATCGTTCATCTATTAACTATTATCAGTTGAATTTTGCAGTATTGGTAAGTATTGACAATAAAGATAAAGCTGAATTAATATTTATTGTGCTTTCATCAGGCATGCCTGCTTATAGTATCTTTTGTTTTTCTTCTTCCAGTTTCACATTAATGTGGAATCCAATTAACGTTCTCAATTTAGCAAAGATGAAATACAAAGAACGTGGTTTCCAGCCGAAATCACCTATTTCTCCTGAGGATGTACATGTGTGTAATTTGTTGATTGATTTCTTTGAGATTCATTCGAATGATATCGACATTTTGTTTGAAATTGTGATAACGTTAGAAAAAATAGGAAATAACTGCGACGATTTCACGAACTGCGACGATTCCACGAACTGTGACTCGGACGATGTCAGTTGTGCCAGTAACAGTTCTGAAAAAGAATACCTTCCAAGCCTTAAAAAAAAAAAAACCACACACATACTACATCACCTTTTAGCGACAAAGAAAATGCAGTGAAATATTGGTTAAACGAAGGACGAGAAAAAACGCTTGAAGTTAAGCAGTGTGCAAAGGCGTTTTCGTTTCGTAAAATTGGAGCGTGAACTTTATAAATGGAAGAAAGAATTACATGAAGAAAGAAATATGCGCCAAACGGAAATTCGAAAACATCTGAAAGAAAAACTGTTCGAAAGATTTAGAACTGCTCGTGAGAGGCAATGCACCGTTACTGATGGAGATCTACAAGACTGGGCCCTCCGAAGTGCATCTGACACGAACATTGCTAATTTCCAGGCTTCGTCAACTTGGCTACAAAGGTTCAAGAAAGTACCAAGTTTACATCACTTAAACTTGTAGGGCAGCTACCAGTGATAGACAATGCCATAGAGAAGTTCATAAGTGACAAAGAGGAAACTTGCTGTTATCCCTGCAACAGCTGTTTATAACGCTGTTCGTGAAAGAACTGCATGCACACCGCACTTTATCATTTCGGTGTGAAAAAAAGACGGGGTCGATTGCCCAATCAATGAATGCAATGACACATTCATATACGATAATGTCAGTGAGTGGTTTACTGTTTCCGCAGCTGTATATCTGTCTTCAAGAACCTCAAGGCATATTAGGACCAAAAATAAAAAATGGACTGTTTAATTGCAAAAATCTTGTAATCAACGTATCAAAATCTGGAAAAATGGGAAAGAATAATTTTCAACATTTCGTTCAAAATGTATTCCTACTGGTTGCAGAAACTAATTCATTACTTTTGTTGGATTCATGATCTGGCCTCTGTTTTTGTTGAGGACGGCGAGAAATCTGTGGCTGTAATGTGGATTCCGCCTGGAACTACCAGTGCGATTCAACCTCTCGATAAAGAATTTTTTCGACAGTGGAAAGCATTTTTTAGGAAATTATCAGACAAAATAATTTTTTATACCTCTCTCTCATTCCAGGTTTATCAGCAGAACAGTATTCTTAAGCTCCAGTCATTTGTGCATTACCAGTTTTCTTCGTCACGCTTTACGAATTTGATCACGTATGCCTGGTATGCAGCACAATATGCAGAACAATGGCCGGAACCATTTCTGACTCCGTCCCAGTTCTGTCTAAATAAAACTAGTGGTTACTGCAAAGTGCCTGAATGCAGCAATTTTTCCTTTGTCCGGTGTGCCTGGTGCAAGAAAAATATTTGTTTTTGTCGTTCAATATGCACTTCAAATTTTTTTGATGACTACATGGAATAAACAAACAACTATTTCACTGATAGTCAAATGCACAAAATTCAAAAATTGCTTTAAGGAATGCTGACAGGAACTGTAATAAAATGTGGTATTGCTAAACACATTTCATTTGAACAAATTAAAAGTCCACTTTGACGGAAGTCGTCTATGACATCAGACACTGTCATGAATTTATTCTCTCTCCTACCCACTTTTATCAGAATTTCATGTGCAAGAGCTGAACTGTTCAAAAAATGTTTGTACAGTTAAAGCCAGGTGTTCACCAGAGCAAACAAACTAACAAGGATGAGCAAAAGAAAATTCTATCTGGTGTACCCAGTAGGCCTCTTGCAGGTCTTTCAACTGGATGCCACTACAGCTGCTTACGTGTCCCTAACCTTTCCCAGTTACCTGATCGGAAAATAGAGACCTGCAGTTTAACGTGCAATCCAAACAACATTTCTTTCGTAAACACTCCACCATCTTTGAGCAGGGAATGCTCGGTTAAAAATCGTAGTGAAAAAATTTGTGGTCTGAACGTGATTTGATCCTGCGCTCTCTGGTTCACAAAGCACGCACTTTGCCACTAGACCAGTAGACCTGATATGCATAGTGTTAGTGCCAGCCGTGTCACCTTCTTAGATGATGCTCGACTTTGGTAATTAGTGTTCTCTTTATAAAAATCTGCTCAATGCTAATGAGAAGCCAGAGAAAAATTGCAGCCGACATATAAGGAAAATTTTGGACCAGTGCTAAGGGGAGATGGAGATGAATTCCATGTAAAGTACATGATCTCAATGCGTGTCTCGCCTCCATACAAATTGAGACGCACAAATTCTTCCTTCCCTTCGCCATTTTGAATACTCCGCCAAAAATAGTGTGCCGCCATGCACAATAATCCTCACTGAATAGCAAAGTTTCGTGCTGTGGCTCTAACAGGTTATAGTTGTGTGCTGTATGCCTAATATTAATTCCAAAAACTAAAAACCAATAACACACCGTTCGCAGGCAATGTTTGCTACCTTGCTTTCTTTTCCGTTCCCTCTAGTACAAACGATTCAACCAATATATAAGCGAATGGTAGTGAATTTTCTGCAAATGCTCATTCGTTAATGTTTACTTCCATTCACGACATTGTAAAGCAGACTTTAGGTGCATAATTCTGCTATGTGGCACTGCGTGAGTGATTCGCCGAGCGTACAAACCGCAGTTATAAGCTGTTCTTCACGCAGCAAAAATGCGTAACTCAACACAATTTTTTAAAATACTTGCAGTGCCTCTTAGCAGCTAAAATTTTGGGAGTGCATTTCTTCCATTATCGTCTTTCTGTGCTAAAAACTTCAGGGTATGTTTCGACATGTCTTATTGGACCGTTCCCTTGTCAGTCACAAGGACTGAGGAGGAGCGCGAAGCCCTGCGATCAGCCCCTGCTCCTGGCTAGTGTTGATATCAATATTGGTGTAAGGGAGTGTCCAAGTGACCCCTTCCGAACAAGGAAGACCAGAGAATGTTGGTCTTTCTCTGACTGGCGGGTGGTAACTGCTCCCGAAGCAATCAGCTTGGGAGCAGTTCAAGGAGGAGAACCCCCAACCACCGTGGGGGCAGGCATAGGTCGGCGGTCCTGGGGGCACACAGCAAGGTATGTAGTAGGAAACACTGTTGTCGCCAAAGAGGGTGGCGACGAGGTTACTGCTGTGAAAGAAGTTGACATTTGTCCAGGGTGCAGTCACTCAAATTTCTTCTTTGCCTCAGTATATGTCACACAGTCCAGGGTCTTATATTCAATGATTTTCCACTCCCGGAGAAGAGCGGGAGCATTCCGATGAGCAGGGAGGATGGTTCTGATCACAACTGGTACAGATGGAAGGTGGTGTGCATGGAGCGTCTGGATGTGCTGGACACCCACAGTTCGTACATGCAGTGCTGGAGATACAATGAGGGGACACGTGGCCAAATTTCCAGCATTTGAAGCATCTCAGAGGGGGAAATATAAGGCTTTAACATCGCATTGGTAGACCATCACCTTGACCTTTTCAGACAATGTATCACCCTCAAAGGCCAAGATGAAGGCTCTGGTGACAACCCTATTTTCCTTTGCACCCCTATGGAAGTTCCAGATAAAACGAACTCTGCCAACGAAACCCAACTTTGATCTCTTCATTGTGGGTCATCCTCCTTGATGCCACCCACTCCGATCAGGGGCTCTTTTCACGGGCGCCACCCAGCTGCAACAATGGTCACCTGGCAGGATGATCATTGCCAGGAGTCCTGATGCCCCATATGGAAAAGCATCTACTCCTTGGCTTGCAAGTGGTGGTCTCAGCCCTGGCATTTGAGTGATCCCTGCATTGTCAGAGGGCTACATTCAAGAGGATACATGATGACCCCACCACAACAGACTGGCTACCGTGCTCGCTTTCTGGTGGTACATGAACCATTATGATAAAGGGTGCGTAGGTGACAGTGTGCAGTGATCATCATTTGCACTGAAATGAGATGCCTTGCTCGATGGCTGAGGAGAAACTGCAGTTGTAAGTCCATTCCATAATGGGTGCATAGGATGTCATTGCACGATAAATACATGGTGCACCACATAAGGTTTCCTTCCCCAAATGGTTCACTCTTCGGAAGGATTTTGAGTATGGAGGTTCAAACCCACATAGGGGGAGGGGAGGCATAATGTACGGTTGAAACATGTGGAGAATCCTTTTAGTCACCTCTTACGACAGGCAGGAGCTATTCTTACCCACAAACCCGCAGGGAGATATCTATCTTCTATTATCGATACTAATTAATGTACTTATATATAATGCAGTATAAATAAGGTGCCATTTCATGGGATACCTCTTCATATCAGAGTGGACTTCCTTTTGTCTGACAAAATGCAGCAACTCAGAATGGTGTGGACTCAAGTCATTGGAAGCCTCAGCAAGAGTCTTGCCAACATAGCCCTCCATAACTGTGAAAATGTTACCAGTGTAGGATTTTATGCAAAAACTGACTTCTCATTTATGTCCCATAAATATTCAATGGATTCCATCCGGATATCTGGGCAGCCATTTGTCCAGAATGTCCTTCAAACCAGTTGCAAATAGTTGTGATCTAGTGTAATAGATATGACTTTTAATGGCTGCAGAGGGTCTCTAAATAGCTGAACAATCATTTCCATTATCAACTCAGATGTAGAAAACAACCCAGTCAGTTCCATGTAAAATAAATAAATAAATAAATAAAAATAAAAACACAGGCAAGAGACAGTGCCTTGTTGACAGCTTGGGTTCATGGCTTTGTCAGATCTGGGTCACACACTAACCCTACCATCGTCCGTTACCCTGTTACCAACACTTATGGGCAATGACCAAGCTGCAGTTCTTCAGTATTGTACAGTCTAAACAATCTGGTCACAAGCTCAGGGGAGTACATGTGATGTCATGTTATTAGCAAAGGCACTCAAGTCATTTGTCTTTCATGGCTCATTAATGCCAAACTGCACGATACTAATATTGTAAGTGTATCCCCATCAAATTTTCATGACAACCATTCAATTTATTTTGATGAAATGCAGAATGGCTACAGCCTGAATCCAGATGAACACTTGATACTTTATGAAGTATGCAATACATGGCATGTATTCAATTGAAGAATACTGTGCAAAATGGGGAATAATATTTAATCTTTTAAAAGCTATTTATTGTTTCACTTATTTGTGAAAATGCTTAATAATGGGTCAATATGTACTACATAATACAATTCACCATAATCACTACAATTCTTATACAGTTCTCAACATAATTCACCCATACTTCCATATTGATACTACTAGTATTACATGCGAAAGTACTCTGTCACATTTTCATGACTATTGCTTTACTAATTTCAATGAAATTTGAAAGAAGGGAGGAAGATTGGGGTTTAATGCGCCATTGACAGAATGGTCATTAGAGGCAGACTGAAATTTGGTATGGAGTTAGCTGAGAAAGAACTTAAGAAATTGTAACATAGCAAAGATTGATAACTGTCATACTGTGAAACATAGCAAAATAAAATTTTTCAAATTGTCAGCATCAAAAGTTACTAGAGAAAGGATGGGTTCATGGATGTGCAAAATCAAAAACATCACATTAAATTAAATGTATTAAATTAAATGTATTTCCTTCCATTATGTAGAAAATCCTATTGCCTAAAATATTATCAATATATACAACTGCCTTTAATTTTTTTAATAGTACAAGAATAAAAAGTAAAGAACACTTTTGAAAAGAGATAGATTGGCTGGCCAGTACTAGTCTTTTTGCAGTACCGCTGATAGTCACACACACAAAGAAAACAGGAGAAAAATGTAACAAGATTTTGGAACTGGGTTCCTTCTTCAGGTAAGAGAGAAGGGAAAAACAAGGAATGGGAAAGGGAGGGGAAGGTCATTCACGACCTACGTCATAAGGAAGGTCATGCAGAAAGGTAGGAAAATATGGAGATGATGCCTGGATAAATTGAAGGAACCTGAAGTTCTTGAGAATTTCAGAGGGAACTTCAGGCAACAATTGACAGAAACAGCAGCAAATAAAGCAGTAGAAGTGCAATGTGTAGCTTTGAGAGATGAAATAGTAAAGGCCACAGAGGACCAAATAGGTAGAAAGGCAAGACCTACAAAAAGTCCTTGGACATCACAGGAAATACTAAATTTAATTGATGAAAGGAAAAAATATAAAAATGCAGTAAATGAAACAGGCAAAATGGAGTACAGACAATTAAGAAATGAGATTGACAGGAAGTGCAAAATGGCTAAGCAGGAGTGCCTAGAAGGCAAATGCAAGGATGTAGAAGAATGTACAAATAGGGGAAAATAGATACAGCCTACAGGAAAATAAGAGAGGCATTTGGAGACAAGAAAAGCAGCTGTATGCACTGTATGAATATATAAAAAAAACTCTAATGGAAAACCAGTTCTCAGCAACGAAGAGAAAGCTGGAAGGTGGAAAGGGCATAGAGTCTGAAAGACCTCATTCGGAACAAGTCCATTGGAGTAGATGACATTCTCTCACAGCTACTGAAGTCTCTGGGAGAGCCAGCCATGACAAAATTATTTCACCTGGTGTGTAAGATGTATGAGGCAAGGGAAATACCCTCAGAATTCAAGAAAAATGTAATAATTCTAATTCAAAAGTAATCAGGCACAGACAGGTGTAAAAATTACAGAATCATCATTTTAATAAGTAATGAGTGCAAAATTTTTTACACAAATTATTTACAGAAGGATGGAAAAGCTGGTAGAAGCTGGCCTCAGGGAAGATCAGTTTGTATTCATGAGCAATGTAGAAACACTTTATTACTGATCTTAGAAGATTAAGAAAATGCAAACCTACATTTGTAGATTTGAAGAAAGCTTTTGACAGTGTTGATTGGAACACACTCATTGATGTTCTAAAGTCAACAGGGTAAAATACAGGAGAAGTGGGGCTTATTTACAACTTGCAAAAAAGCCAGACTGCAGTTATTAGAGTTGAAGGGCATGAAAGGGAAGCATTGGTTGGGAAGGGAGTAAGACAGGGTTTTACTTTTTCTCCATTTTTTTCAATCTGTACATAAAACAAAGTTTAAAGGAAAGCAAGGAAAAATTTGGAGAAGGGATTTAAAGTTCAGAGTGAAGAAATAAAAAACATAGCATTTTGCTGATGACATTGTAATTCTGTCAGAGACACCAAAAGACCTGGAAGAGCAATTGAACGCAATGCAGAGTGTCTTGAAGGGAGCATAAAAATGTTCAAATGTTTGTTAAGCTTATGGGACTTAACTATAGGGTCATCAGTCCCTAAACTTACAAACTACTTATGAACTACTTACGAACTAGGACGGCACAAATATCCATGCCTGAGGGGGGATTCGAACCCCCGACCGTAGTGGTCGTGCTGACCGTGACTGGAGCGCCTCAGTCACCTCGGCCACCGCGGCCGGCAAGGGAGCATATAACGTGAACATTAACAAGAGCAAAACAAGGGTAATGAAATGCAGTCTAAGAAAATCATGCTGAAGGAATTAGATTAGGTAACGAATCAATAAAACTGGTAGATGAGTTTTGTTACTTGGGCAGTAAAATAGCAAATGATGGTCGCAGTAGAGAGGATATAAAATGCAGAATGGCAATGGGTAGAAAAACGTTTTTGAAAAAAAAGAAATCTGTTAACTTCGAATATTGCTTTAAGCCTAAGAAAATCCTTTCTGAAGGCATTTGTGTGGAGTGTTGCCTTGTGTGGGAGTGAAACATGGATGATAAACAGTGTGGACAGGAAGAGGATAGGGGCTTTTGAAATGTGGTGCTATAGAAGAATGCTCAAGATTAGGTAGATAGATGACAACTAATGATGAGGTACTGAATAGAATTGGGGAGACAAGGAATTTATGACATACTTTGACTAAATGAAGGAAACAATTGGTAGGACACACATTCTTAGACATATAGCAATATTGAATTTAGCATTGGAGGGATGTTTGTGGGGTGAAAATTGCAGAGGGAGACCTAGAGATGAATACAGTAAAGCACATTCAAATGGATGTGGGTTGCTGTTCTTATGAGGAGATGAAGAGGCTTGCTCAGGATAGAGTCGGGTGGAGAGCTGTATCAAACCAGTCTCCAGACTTAACACCACATTAACAGCAACCAGCTTGATTAGAGATGAAGGAGGAAACACAGTAACTGAGAATAAATGGACTCTGGAAATATGGCAGAGATACTTTACTGACCTGCTGATTCAAGAGAGAGATCAAGCAGAGAATATCTCTAATGATTATGATCAAGGATTGAATGATGAACAGCCACTGGATGGCCTAGGGTTACAAGATATTAAAAAAGCTTAAAGGAAAATGAAAAATAACAATTCCACCAGCATACAGCATTCCTACAGAATTGCTAAAATGTGGAAGCTCAACATTAGAGCAGTCAGTTTGACTCTCATATGGGAACATGAAAGGATACCAGATATATGGAATGAAGGAATATTATCTCCCATACTTAAAAGGGCGACCAAATGTAATGAAGAAACCACTATGGAATCATCTTCCTGAATGTGGGGTACAAGGTGTTATCTAATATTTTTGATCAGCTGCTCCCACAGGTGGATAAAGAAATTAGAACATAACAAACCAGTTTTGACAAGGAAAGCAATAGACCAGATTTTCAACCTGTAGCAAATTTTGTAGAAAACTGTTTAATACAGAACTGGAACACATTATATCTTTAATGCTGCATACAACAGCATCAATATAAATCAGTTGTTTCATGCCTTAAATGAGATGGGGATACATGGAAAATTCCTGGGAATGGTTAAAATGACGTCTGATGTAAGAAGCCGCATTATTCAGACTCCTGGAAATAAAAAAGGGCAATGTCGAGGAGATGCATTAGAATCATTATTTAATGTAGCACTCAAGAAGGTGATTACAGAAGCAGGCCTACTTACCACAGGCACCATCATCTACAGGTCAATGCAGATTTTAGCATATGCAGATGATGTAGCCATCATAGCACAGACAGTACCAGCATTGAAAGCAGCTTTTACGGCCGTAAGTCATGCAAGTAAGAAGATGAGTTATACGATAAATGAAGATAAAACTAAGAACATGGTCTGTGAAAATGAAATTATCAAACGGCATTGTTGGCAGGGAGATCCCAAATGGGATTGTTCGGCCGACGTAGTGCAAGTCTTTTTAGTTGATGCCGCAAGCGCAACTTGCATGCCGATGATGATGAGATTATTATTATTATTACTATTATTATTAGGACAACACCCAGTCCCCTGCCGGGAATCAACATGGGCCCTTGCATCAGTGGTCAGAGATGCTGCCACTGAGCTAACAAGGCGCACACTTGGCCTGTGAGAAAGCATATCAACCCAATACGCCATTAAATTTCAGTGTGAATGGATACATATTTGAAAGAGTTGATTGCTACAAGTATCTTGGTTCCAGTCCCTTGCTTTAATGACATGTCAACTGAAATCAAGATTAGGCTGATATCAGCATGTTTCACCTTGAGTAATTTATTCTGGTCAAGTCTTCTCAGTCACCCAACAAAATTCACTATTAATAAAACCCTTGTTAGACCAGTTCTCACTTATGCTTAGGAAACATGGCCCTTGACGAAAACTGATGCAAGGCTGCTCAACAGATTTGAGAGGAAAGTTTTGAGGAGAATAATTGCCCCTGTGTACGACAGAACAATGGAGGAAAAAGTGTTCATATCACAAGACGTAAACAGATATTCTGAAATTATTCTTGGATGAAAAGATAATACACATTATCACAACACATACTAACATTTATTAATATTTACATCAGTGAAGTTAATGATTACTTTAATAGTGAAAGGGATGCTAAAGAAACATGTTATATAGATCAAAGCTTTCATCAGTTTGTTATATCTGTGTGGTTCTCCAAGCATGTCATTTATGCACGAGTAAAAACAGATTCATGTTTCTGTTGAGATGTTAGAGGTTTGATAATATCCATGACAGATGTATTTGCAGAGAGACTGACAAGTTAACTGCCATCAGAGAGGTACTACATCTATTTCCAAACAACTGTGTGTGTAGTTTTAGGGTGCACAACTTCTCAGGTCATTAGCGCCCAGATCGGAACAGAAAGAGTATGAAGAGAAAGCTAAAACAGAAGGATAAAAATAGAAGGGTTAAATATCCTTTGATAAATTAGCTATGTTGATAAAATGCAAAACTCGAGCAGCTGCTCATGTGTCATCAGCTAAAAGTTCCTCCAGAGTAGACGAAAAGTGAAGGGCTACACGGAGATGATTAAAATTAACACAAGACAGTAAAACATGTCGCACAGCCAGCAGTTCACCGCAGGAGCACAGCGGTGTAGGGTCGGTGGATAGCAAGTGACGGTAGCTGAAACGGCAGTGACCGATCTGCAACCGGGCCAGGATGACCACCTCTCGCCGAGAAGGGCGTGAGGAGGTCATCCAAGTGGTCGGGATTGATTTTACAGTTCTCAATTTATTGTCGTGCAGTGAGAACTACACACTGTGCCAGGACGACATGATACTCCGGCAAAGAGCCCTTTGAACATTGTCCGATGGGACGCAACAGGTAGCCATGCGAGGCAAAAGAGCTGCTGCCTTGGCTGCTATGTCGGTGGTCTCATTCCCAGGCACACCCACGTGACCAGGGACCCACAGGAAAGAAACGTGACAGCTGTCAGCTGCTAGCAACTGGAGGGAGCGTTGGATCCGATACACGAGAGGATGGGTCGAGAAAGGGTCCTTAAGACTCTACAGGGCACTAAGGGAGTCTGAACAGATGGCATAAAAAGGATGGCGGCGGCGGCAGGTATATAAAACAGTGGAGGGCAAAAAGCTCAGCCATGAAATTCGAGAGTGGTCAGGGAGCTGGTATTGGAAACGGTTGTCCCCAACAACGAAGGCAGATCCAACACTGTCAGTGCTCTTGGAACCATCAGTGTAAATAAATATGGCATTATCGAACTGCGAACGGAGTTTGACAAGCCTCGAGCGGTATACCAAATCCTGAGTGCTCTCCTTGGGGAGCGAACTAAGTTTGAGGTGAGTGTGAACCTGTGCCTTATGCCACGGTGGCAATGGGCTTTCGCTCAAACGAAAGGTGGAAGGAAGGGTAAAATCGAGCCGTTGTAGTAGGCGGCGAAACCGAACTCCAGGTGGAAGTAAGGCAATCGCAGACAACTGATATTGGCGATCGAGTGAGTCATCAAAAAATAATCAGCAAGATGGATGGTTGGGCATCGACCACAGGCGGCATGCATAATGACACAAGAGTATGTCACGCGGAGTGGTCAAGGGTAATACAGTAGCCTCGGCATACAGACTTTCAACAGGGCTGGCATAAAATGCACCGGTCGCCAGATGTAATCCACGATGGTGGATAGAGTTGAGACGGCGGAGAATCGACGGCCGTGCTGAAGAGTATACAAGGCTTCCATAGTCGAGCTTCGACTGAACAATGGCCTGGTAAAGGTGAAGCAGGATGGTACGATCCGCTCCCCATGACGTGCCACTGAGGACACGAAGAACATTAAGGGATCGGGCACAACGGGCAGCCAGGTAGGACACGTGTGTGGACCAGCAAAGTTTACGATCCAACATTAGCCCCAAGAATTTTGTTGTCTCCATGAAAGGGAGAGCAACGCAGCCGAGACGCAGGGATGGTGGAAGAAATTCCTTGTATCTCCAGAAGTTTATACACACCGTTTTCTCAGTGGAGAATCAGAAGCCGTTTGCGATGCTCCAGGAATATAGACGGTCAAGACAGCGTTGAAGACAACGCTCCAAGAAACATGTCCGCTGGGCGCTGCAATAAATTGCGAAATAGTCTACAAAAAGGAATCTGGAAACGTCGGCCAAAAGGCAATCTACGATCGGATTGATTGCAATGGCAATGAGACAGACCCCTGCGGTACCCCATTCTCCTGGCGAAAGGTATCTGACAAAACAGACCCCACCCGTACCCGGAACTTGCGATCCGCCAAAAACGCTTCAATAAAAAGAGGGAGGCAGCCCCGAAGGCCCCATGTGTGCAATGAGCGGAGAATGCCCGCACTACAACAGGTATCATATGCCTTCTCCAAGTCGAAGAACACTGCTACTGTTTGACGCTTCTTTAGAAAGTTATTCATAATGAAGGTCGACAAGGTAATGAGGTGATCAGCAGCAGAGCGGTGTCGACGAAAACCGCACTGGACATTAGTCAGGAGTCGGTGAGATTCGAGGAGCCTGACCAACCGAGCGTTAACCGCGCGTTCCATCACCTTACAGACGCAGCTCATCAGGGAAATGGAGCGATAACTGGAAGGAAGATGTTTGTCCTTCCCTGGTTTGGGGATGGGGACAATAATGGCTTCACGCCAACTTGTGGGAACACGACCTTCAGTCCATATGCAATTATAGGTACTAAGAAGGAAACACTTGCCCGCAGGAGAGAGGTTCTTCAGCATCTCAGTATGGATGGAATCAGGGCCGGGAGCAGAAGATCGGGACAGGGCGAGAGCACGGTCGAGCTCCTGCATGGTGAAGGAGACATTATAATTTTCACGATTAAAAGAGTGGAAAGAAGGCGGCCGTGCCTCCTCTGCCTGTTTGCGAGGGAGGAAGGCAGGGTGGTAATGAGCAGAGCTCGAAACCTCCGCAAAGGAATGGCCCAGTGCGTTGGAAACATCAACGGGGTCCACGAGGACTGCATTCTCCACGGTCAGGCCAGGAATCGGGGAATGGACCTTGATGCCGGATAAACAGCGTAGGCCACCCCACACAACCGTGGAGGGAGTAAAACGGTTAAAAGCAGTCCAATAAGCTTTTTTGCTGTCGTTTATAACACGACGACAGTCGTTTATAATTTATACAATTCTCCAACGTTGGGTGGCGGTGGAAGGTGCATAAGGCACATCGCCGGGCTCTAAGAGTGTTGCGGCAGGCTGCAGTCCACCAAGGGACCGGGACACAATGTGGAGAAGAGGATGTACGAGGTATGGAATGTTTGGCAGCTGTGAGAATAACCTCAGTGAGATATTCGACCTGACTGTCACAGCTGGGAAAATTCTGATCGTGAAAAAGTGCCATGGAAGTATAAAGCTCCCAGTCGGCTTTAGATATGTTCCAACTGGTGGGACGAGGAGATGGGGAATGATGCAGGAAGTGGATGACACAAGGAAACTGGTCACTCGAGTACGTGTCAGAAAGTGCATACCACTCAAATCGACCGGCAAGCTGAGGAGTGCATATCGCGAGGTCTATATGGAAATAAGTGTGTGTTGTGTCGGAAAGGAAGGTCGGTGCACCGGTGTTGAGGCAGACTGATGACTGAACTTTAGAAGCAGCAGGAGGAAGTGGGGGGCAATGAATGGGCACTCTTCGGGCTCGCCATTCGCACAACCGTGTCAGCAAAAGTGAAATCACAGGTCTGCGTACCTGCATCCTTAGTAGATCGAGTGGAGGTGAGGACCTTACTGTATGTGCCTGCTGGAAGGACAGTGGGCTTCCGACTCGCTAATAACTTTCGAGCAGCAGATTTTGATACCTTTTCCGTGACCTGAATTTGCTGAATGACCTTTTTGTCTTTATAAACAGGGCAGTCCTAGAGGAAGCAGCATGGTCACCATTGCAATTAACCCAGTGAGGGGACAGAGGAGGGCAATTGCCCTCGTGGGTGGCCCTACCACAAGTGACACTTTGCTGCATTTGGGCAATGTTCACGGGTATGGTTGTACCTGTGGCACTGAAAACAGCGGTTGGGTTAGGTACATAAGGGCGGACGGAGATGACTTCATACCCTGCTTTGACCCTCGACGGGAGGTCAACTCTGACGAACGTCAAAAACACAGTACGAGTCGGTGTCAATTGATTATCGACCTTTTTCATCACCCTGTGGACGGCTGTCACACCCTGATCGGACATATACGATTGGATGTCTGCATCAGACAACCCGTCAAGGGATCTCGTAAAAACTACCCCCCGTGACGAGTTGAGTGTGCGGTGCGCTTCTACCTTAACTGGAAACGTGTGTAACAGTGTAGTCCGGAGTAGTTTCTGAGCTTGGAAGGCACTTTCCACTTCCAGCAACAATGTGCCATTGCGCTGACGTGAACAGGTTTTAACAGGGCCAGCAATTGCATCTACACCTTTCTGTATAAAGAAAGGATTGACAGAATTGAAATCCTTTCCGTCGGTGCGAGAGACAACCAGAAATTTAGGTACATTAGGCAGAGTCTTTTTTGCCTCAGGTGAATCTAACTTAAGTTTCTGGGTCAACATCACGAAAGAAGAGAAGGAAGTCATCGCGGAAGTGTCCCCCGTGATTACCGGCGTCTCCGATGGCGCGCTCCTTCCTAGTGGGGGCCCTCTCCGATTGTGATTGTTCACACCTCAGGTCACACCTCCTGAGAACTGACGGAGGGACCAATCGGCACATTCGGAAGGTACCAGCTCGGGTAATCACCCCTCCCTGGGCCTGGCCTTTCCCAGGGGGTACGTACGTGCCCTACTTGTCTACCCGGGGCGGGGAATTACGCGTTACCCCGTCACCTGCTACGCATGATAATGCGTGGGTCGGCCTTCAGACACGCACAGGGAGGAAAGAAGAAGAATAGAGGAAGTGAAGAGAAAGAAGGAAAGAAGTGTCTGAAACGCCGAGGCGGAGACTAATGAGGAGGAGAAGAAGGCTAGGAGAGTACAAGGAGAGAAAGACAGAAACAAAGGGTAAGAAAGGAAGGAACGAAGGAAGAAGAACGACAACAAGAACCACCGTAGCTCACGAAATATGCCCGTCTCCGGGCGAAGGCATAAACCGGGAGGGAAAGTGAAGCAGCCTGGAGCAGAAGAAAGGCTGCTCCGGCTCGGGGCCCCGTGCGCGCCACACACGTACCCACAAAAGAACTGTGGGCCCCCTGGGGGGTCAATGTTCCATTGCGCTGCTGGGAACAGGTCTTAACAGGGCCAGCAATGGCATCAACACCCTTCTGAATTACAAAAGGAGTAACAGAAGTAAAATCTTGACCATCAGTTCGAGAAATAACCAGAAATTTGGGAAGATTAGGCTGGGGTGAATCGATCTTTCTTTTTTGGATCAAAGTCACAGTAGAAGAGAAGGAAGTCATTGCAGAAGTGTCCCCCATGATTACCGGCGTCTCCGACGGCGCGCTCCTTCCTTGTGGGGGGCCCTCTTTGAGGGCTTACCCGCCTTAGGTGATCATTGACACCTCCCGAGAACAGACGGAGAGACCAATTGGTATGTTCGGAAGGTCCAGCTCGGGTCATCACACCTCCCTGGGCCTGGCCTTTACCAGGGGGTACGTACGTGCCCTATTTGTCTACACAGGGCGGAGAATTATGCGTTACCCCGTCACCTGCAACGTATGATAATGCGTGGGTCGGCCTTCAGACACGCACAGGGAGCAAAGAAGAAGAAGAATAGAGGAAGTGAAGAGAAAGAAGTGTGTCAAACGCCGAAGCGGAGACTAAATGAGGAGGAGAGGGAGGCTAGAAAAGTACAGCAGGGAGAGAGAGACACAGAAGCAAAGGTTAGGGAAGGAAGAAACCAAGGAAAAAGAAAAACTAGGACAGGAAACCACCTTGACTCACAATGGACGGCCATCTCCGGGCTAAGGCATGAACTGTGAGGGAAAATGAAGCAACCTGGGGCGGGAAGAAAGGCTGCTTCAGCTCGGGGGCCCGTGCCCGCCACACATGTACCCACAAAAGAGCTGTGGGCCCCCTGGGAGGCAACTGAAGATGGGAACAGAGTTCATTTTATAGGGAAAAAAATGAGATGTAACCAATAAAGCCTTAAATAGAGTGAAGTTCCTAATTTGAAGCCTGCCATATGCAATTCGAAGAGCATCTGAATTACAGTTAGGTATTCAGGAAGTTGTGGAACAGCCAGAGAAAGTAATTGTATCACGTGGCATGTGTTGTATTTGTGGAAGAGCAATAACTAAAACAACTCATAAATGGTGTACCATGTGCAAGAACTGGACATGTTTGGATCATCTGAAAGACATACATATAAACTTTGCTGCCAAATAATGTGTTCTTTATTTCAATTTTGTTTCCACTTTATCAGCTAAATTTCTGTTTTTATATGCTAATTAGTTAGGTCCTTGTTTTGAAATAAAAAAAATTCATGTTCTTTGGGTAAGTACTTGAATTGTTAATAATAAAAAAATTTAAAATCATTCATATACACCATTCAAAGTATCTACATGAATCACATTTTGTGCATGACATCATCCACACAAGCAATGGCATCAGTAATTATCAGGCAAGTTTTTACAAAGGGTAATGAAGCTGATTTTCTGTATGATTCAGTTTGACTATCGTAATTATTAGTGACCACAGGGAGAATGGCTCCTAAATGCAGGCACTAATGTGTTGACATCAGAGGAAGGAATGAGTGGTTTGTTGCTCTGGTGAAAAAGTCTTAGTCCATGACTAGATGAACCACAGAAAACCTAAACCAATCTATTTCTGTACAAATGTAATGTATCAAAGAATTTCTTTAAGTAAAAAACATAATTTGTATTTTCATATGACCCCATTTAATGTTAATTCAAAAGTGAAAATACTATGTTTCCACCAAATTTTACAATTAAAGGTCCTATTTACTATGGAACTGGCTTCTATTTCCACCAGATAATCACTATCACTCATCATAACAAAATTACATGCACATGCAGCTGTAGATAACAGCTAACATAAATAATGGGAGCCTTGTACACAATACCAAAGACAAAGTCATACTTTATTCAACTTACTGGAAGAAGATGTAGTCACCTGCCCTCTGTTTCACATCTCCGAGTTTGACATCAATAGTGTCATAAATTTGGCAGCAATTGTTAATGACTTCCCACACAATCAAAATATAACAAGAGTTCATATCCCAGTTATGTAGTCTGTTCTATGAAAAAATGCCATTTAGGAAACATCTACAATAAAAACATTTATACTAATAGGAAATAATAGTATTTCAAGGATGGGACAGCAACACTATTAAAAAGATAGCTTGTATTCACCTCACACGCAAAAAAGTACGACTGACATCTTGAACCTTTCCAGTGTTTTCTACCTACCCCCAACTTTCTCCAGAGCTTGTAAGAGCCATTGCTTGATTGTAACAAAGTATGCAATATGCACAGGACAGACTACCAAAGGATATCAGTTGTCATCTTAATGACCAAACACAGATTGCTGCCATATTTGGATGTTGGTTGAGGTGCACCCAGCATTACAATATACTGATGCAATTATTCCCGCACCCTTTATTGCGATGTGTTTCATTTAGTCTGAATTTGTGAACACACTTATTTCCAAAACAAATAAACTTTACTTTAGGAGAGGATTCAGTAAAGGATTAAAAATAAATTACTTCACAATCTTACACTAATTTATTGCATTATTTTATTTGTTACAATTTTAAAGTGCATTGACTTACTTTATAAACTTTGGTTTAGTGTTTATTTGTACCTTTCAGTAAATGCATTCAAGCTTTAAAAACTACACATATTTAATGAGAAACACATATAGCAACATTTAAATTTTATTCTAGCAAAATGGAAACAACATTGGGAAAATTCCCATACTGTATAATACAGATTATTCATCTGCAGCTCTACATTGTAATAAGGCAGTGTAATTACATATAAAAATAGGCCCTCATTTTTCCGTATCGAGTTGCCATTTTTATTTTGTTATCTGCTAGATTTCTGTGTTCACAAGAATTTTATCACTCAATGACAGTCTCAATCAGTCATAAAAAATGAAGTGTATTAGTAAAAAGAGAAGTGCAAGTATTCAGGACATTGACAGTTGTGTAACATGTTTCCATTGCTGTACATTTTATTTTGGTTTAAACTAAGTTTCATTTTTGAAAATATGGTATAACCTAGATAAGATTTGGAACACTAATTTCAAATACTACATAAGACATTAGCAAATCATCCATTTATACAATTACTTTTACAAATAATTGTTAAATATGTCCAAAATTGAAGTAAGAAAAGAACATATAATGTACAATACACATGAATAGTATTCTAAACACTACAAATTCTTATACATAAAAGACAGCTTAAAGTATCAGGAGAAAACATCAGGAATTGGTTCTCTCTTTTGCAAAATGCTACAAAAATGAAAGTTCAAACTAAATCATAGAGAAACCTCAAATAACTTTTCTCTTACTGTGCTATGGTTGAAAGTAGTGACCAGGAAAGTGATAAGTAATATAATTTGCATAAACAAGTAAAATAAAAATTATAGCTTTGCTTTTAAATGTTCAAATATTAACACAATGAGTGTTGCAGACAAAGTAAGTGTTTCAACACCAGATCAGGTCACAACATCAAGTATCAGCCCATTCTGCGGCTGGCAGCAGTAAACGTGTTAACAAACCAGTAACCCAACAAGAATTCAAGTCCCTCATACAAAGTATATTCAATTGTTTGATTACTTCACAAATGAGTTATTCTTGCATCTTAATGTTTATATCTCCTACACTGTGTATCACATGATTCTTTGTTTGACTCCCAGCCCGGCTCACGTTTTCACTTGTCACTATTTCATAACACCAATGCCATAGTGATCATAATAGTCATTCCTTTCCTTCTTCATCCTTCTCCCTGCCTCTTTTTACTTAAAAAAAAATACCACATCCAATATAGCTGCAAACCAGGTGTGTTATCTGTTCAATTGAACATGTCCAAAAGAATACACACACACAATGATCTATACAAATAACATGCAATGATCATGCAGGCTATGCCCTTAGCCTGTATGATGATTACATGTCAGTTGGAAGCATAGCAGAAGACTTAAGTCAGAGCGAAAAAGAAAATTCAGAGTTGCACAATCATGTAGGTTTCAGTGGAAAAGGTTAATCCCTTCACATTAAGATTATACCTCATATGAGTACTTTATGACAGCACTTAACATTTTTAAATTCATTCAATAATTATATGAATATTATAGCGGGAAGGTAGGAAAAATGTATAAAAAAAGAGAGATCCTTTCACTTACCCAAAGCACAGGCCTGTAGACAGATACACAAATAAAAACACACACAAACACAAAGATTCAAGCATCCTTCCCTTTTTCCCCTCCTTACTACTCCTTTTCCTGGCGAAGCAACAAACGGTTGCGAAAGCTTGAATCTTTGTGTTTGTTTGTGTTTTTATTTGTGTATCTGTCTACGAGCCTATGCTTTAGGTAAGTTAAATGATCTATTTCTTATACACTAATTATATGAAATATTGAAGAAAAAAGTTTTGCCATAAAAAATGTCAGATTGGCAACTTGCAGCTTGGTCTAAGTGACTGTTTTGACAGTTACAGAATACAGATTAGTTTTGCATCCAGAGAGGAGTGAGACAAACTGCCTCTAGCATTCCAAACAAATTAGGAACAATCAATAGTGTTTTTCCTCTATCAATTCTGAGTAAGGAAGTGAATTTAAAAGAACAAGTTTCAAAATGTAGAGAATTCCATATGTATGTACATGGTAGCTTCTCTTCTTACACAAAAACCTATGTATACTGCAAGTCACAGTTGCTACATGATTTATGAAAAACATTTATTGTATCGAGCAGTGTGAATGTTTTACCCCCTTTTTCACATAGTTAGTAGTTAACATGTTCGCTGCAGATGATGCTTATAAGCGTTTCCGCTGTCAACACACCAGTGGCTAACACTTACAAGCAGCGTACCCACTGAGTACTCACTTTAGTTTGTTTGGCTGTGCACTCGTGTAAGTACAAGCCACCAGTCTGCAGTCAGGTGTTTTTGTCTTTAGTGGTTTGCTATAAAAACATCGCCTTTTCACCTTGCAAATTTATTTGTTGTATGGGATTGGGTTTCTATAGCACCACTTACTGTTTCTTTTTCTCCATTTGATAAACCTTTTGGTGTTTTCAGACTAATTCTTTCTCAATGAAGCAGATTTATCACTTGTTTGAATTTCATTTTCTTCCTAGTTTGCAATAAAATCAATAAATCAGAGGCATTCTTAAATTTGTCTGCAATAAATGCGTATGACACTTATAAGCGTCAGACAGCTTGCAGCATTTATCACATAATCGGCATGCAGCTAGAGCATACTTTTATTTCTACATCTAGCACCACCTCTTGTGCAGACGTTATATTCGCTTTCAATATTACAGGTTTTGCAGGGGTCTGATTTTTAGCTCTCACCGCACAACCGCTTACAGGCGTTTGCCTTGAGCGTTAGTGGCTCACACTGGTGACTGCAGCAAACATGTTAAGAGCACGTGATGTTCAAGTGATATAAATGTGTCATACATAGTAGCAGTGCTGAATCTTAATAAGGGCACCCCTCTCCTCCTGTCAGCAGCACATCACCTTGTTAGTTCACCAACTTTAAGTTAGTAAAACAAAGTGGGACACTTGCAATTGCCTTTTGACAGTTGGAAATTTAATAGGAAATAGCTCCTTAACCTCACACCTTAGAGGAAAATAGAATAAAGAGATTTTTAGAAGAGAAAATTCTCCACACATATGCTCTATTGTGATTGTTTTCCATACTTCACACAATTTCAGAGATATTTGCAAAAATAATGGCAATTTGACACCGACTGTGTATGAATGTGTGTGTGTGTGTGAAACACATTCCCACTTTCTAGGTCACAGCGTTCAACTGATTAGCACTAAATTTTACAGACTTATTTGTTGCATGCCAGTGATCAGAACCTCCCTCTGGCGGCATAACCGGATGCTGCTGGAGGACAGCACTATGCTGTATCTCGGCTGTTATGTTTCTGATCAAAAATGAATTTAAGTAAAAGGTTGCATTCTGATCTAGAGTTTTGTATTTTCTGTTTTAGACAGTGCAACAGGTCAACCTAACCTATAAATACAAAGTTTAATGTCATTCCATCTGATGATGGGGGTTTAAACCCTCTAAACACGTTGTGGGTACAATAAAACAAAGTGACTGGTAACAGTAATACCTTCTGTTTCAATCAATTTCAAGTAAAAGTTGTTTAGAATTTGAGTAACTTTTGTTTGAATTTTTTTTCTTCGATATTTTGACTCAAATTGTATACAAGTCTAAAGATATAATTCTTCAAAGGGTCTACCATCACATTCTTTTGCTTTAAGTCATTTAATGGAGATTCAAAGATTTGAGGTCAATATTTCATATGAGGATGAATATATTGCAGGATAATATACTCATCATTAATAATCATAAATCATTATTATTACGATTGATAATATAGTGAGGACAGTTTACAACTCACCGCAAAGACATGGCGACGAGCTGCGACAGGCACATACAAAAGACACACACATACAACACATTCAGCTATCGGCCATGGCCTTATTCAGCAAATAGAGCACTCATGCAATCACACAGGCACACAACACAGTCATACAACCATCACCTCCGACTGCCGCACTTCGAATCACGCTCTGCAGCGAATCGGGGACAGGAGGGGAGGGGAGGGGAGGGGAGGGGGAGGGGATAGAAAGGTTACGTCACGATGGCGGGGATGGGTTAGATGGGAATAACGAGATGCAGCTTAGGAATGGAGTTGGGAGGTAGGTGAGGGGAGAAAATAAAATTGCATGCACACTGCCAAGTACACAAGACCGCATACACACACGCGCGCACCCGCGCACCCGCGCACCCGCGCACCCGCGCACACACACACGATCACACACGATCGCACATTCACGCACCACTCAAAATAGGCGAGGTTTGGGATAGAGGGGTAGGAACAGTAAGGTATGGAAAAAAAATATATATATAGGGAAGTTATCGTAGGTTGAGGCCTGTGTTGAGGCCTGTGTTGTGTGCCTATATATATATTTTTCCATACCTTACAGTTCCTACCCCTCTATCCCAAACCTCACCTATTTTGAGTGGTGTGTGATCGTGTGTGTGTGTGTGTGTGTGTGTGTGTGTGTGTGTGTGTGTGTGTGTGCGCGCGCTCGAGCGCATGCGTATGTGTATGTGTGTTTATGCGGTATTGTGTACTTGCAGTGTGCATGCACGCGCGCGCATGCGTATGTGTGCGTATGCGGTATTGTGTACTTGCAGTGTGCATGCATTTTCTACAGTATGTCTGCCTAGGTGTACTTGTGTCTGTGTGAATGTGTGGGCATGTGTGCATTTGTTTACCCTCCATTTTTTCCCCCAAGGTAAGTCTTTCCTCTCCCGGGATTGGAATGGCTCCTTACCCCCTTCCTTAAAACCCTCATCATTTCCTTTTCCCTCTCCTTCCCTACTGCCTGAAGACGCAACTGGGTTGCGAAAGCTTGCGATTGTGTGTGTGTGTGTGTGTGTGTGTGTGTGTGTGTGTGTGTGTGTGTGTGTGTGTGTGTGTATTCATTTATTTATTTGTGATGCTGTCACACCTGTGCTCCTCCGCCTGGTGAGTAATCTTCGTCTATTATATATATATATATATATATATATATATATATATATATTACTTTATTTTATTTTATTTTCTCCCCTCACCTGCCTCCCAACTCCATTCCTAAGCTGCATCTCGTTATTCCCATCTAACCCATCCCCACCACCGTGACATAACCTTTCTATCCCCTCCCCCTCCCCTCCCCTCCCCCCCCCCTCCCCGATTCGCTGCAGAGCGTGATTCGAAGTGCGGTAGTCGGAGGTGATAGTCGTATGACTGTGTTTTGTGCCTGTGTGATTGCATGAGTGCTCTATTTTCTGAAGAAGGCCATGGCCGATAGCTGAATGTGTGTGTCTTTTGTATGTGCCTGTCGCAGCTCGTCGCCACGTCTTTGCGGTGAGTTGTAAACTGTCCTCACTATATTATTAATTCCAACCTGGACTTTCCATTATTATATTATTACGATTGGCTTCATTATTTCCAAATGTGGCCTCCAAAACTCAAATTTATGCTGTAATTGTAATTCTTTGGAAAGTCTTACAATAAGGTCCAAAAGTAAAAAAAAATATATATAAATTAAAAAAAATCACATGGACCTTTTTTGTATACTTTTGTATATATTTCAGACAAAAATAATAAAAATATAAATACAAATAATGTAAATTTAAATGTGTAAAACAAATGTATTGTTATTTTAAAAAAAATTAATTTTAATAAAATAAATACAAAGGCTGTTAAGTAAAGAATGAATTATAATTTTTTTTACGGTGAATCTGTCACACAAATTTAATCATCAGTATTGCATACCACTGCAATGGATGTAACATGGCAGGAACCATGTGCAGCTTTGAAAATCTGCTTTGTCTCAAGAAGTCTTCAGCTGAGGCTTAAACAAAGTTACAGGAGGCATATGGAGAGTCATTTCTTCCCTACAGAACAGCTCTAATGTGGTTTAAAATTATTAAATAGGAGAGACTATTTAAAAGGGAGGTGGAGCCAATACTCCCGTTACTGCTCTTATGGCTGAAATCAAAAACACTGCTGCTGTCTTTGTAAAAGAGAATTAATGAATTGCCCTAAGACAACTTTCAGAAACACTGCACATTTCATTGGGTGTCACCTACATTGGTGACAGAAACATTACACATGAAACATTTCTATGTGGTATGGATTCCAAGAGTGTTGACTCTCTAACAAAGGACATTTGCATCTAGGTCTGCATGCAGTTAAAGATGAAGTTAGAGGAAGATTCAGAGTTACTTTTAAATATAATCAACTGTGGATGAAACATGGTTACATCATTTTGAATCCAAGAGCAAACAGCAAAACACAGTGTGGAAATTCCTCCATCACCAACCCCCCAAAAAAGCAAAAAGTGATTTCTTCCACTGGGAAAGTTATGGTCATCTCTTTCTTTGATATTCATGGAATGGTTTATCACCATGCATACCTTCACACACATCAGTAACTGGACAATACTCTAGGGATGTCCTGAAAACATTACAAGTCCATACCAGGTACAAAAGACCACATTTCCATGAAACTCGCTGGAAACTGCACCACAATAATGCGCAGCTACATATTATCAATGTTGTTGCTGAATATCTTGCAAAAATCTACGTGAAGTCCATCCTCCCTATAATCTGGATTTACCCCATGTCACTTTTCTGTTCTTGAAGTTGAAGAAACACCTTCATGGGAGGTCGAAGCATAGGTAACGGATGTGAAGCTAATTTTGAAGGACCTATCAATAAAAAAAGAGAAAAATGGTTTCCAGCATGTATCCAAAGACTTGCAGAAGAGGTGGGACAAGTGCATTGCATTCGTGTGATACTATTTAGAGAAGGACCATCAAAATTATAAGGTTGAGTAGAGGTATGTTAAAAAAATATCATTCATTATTGTACAGCCCTTTTATTATGTAATTTTTTATATATTTAATTCTATATTGTTTATATTTTTATTATTTTTTGCCCAAGATACTTTCAAAAATCATAAAACTAAATTTGTGTGATTTCTTGATCATGTGGTACCTCTCTGTGATTACCACCTGGGACAGAGACTCCTGTTTGACACCCCGCCCCATCCCCAGATCTGGCACTGCACTGCACAGTCAAAATATGGCATATACAAACATGTGCATGTGGTGTTACTTATTTTGTTCTCGTATTTAAAATGACAACCACAAATTGCCAGAATTTCCAACTTTGAAATCTACAAATTAATATGCAATTCATCTCCATCATGTTCAAGTAACAATTTCAAAATATAGCACAATGTTTATATTCTATGTAATCAGTTAATGACATGAGGATGTAAGTAAAAACTACATTCA
This sequence comes from Locusta migratoria, assembly GCA_026315105.1. NCBI lineage: Eukaryota > Metazoa > Arthropoda > Insecta > Orthoptera > Acrididae > Locusta > Locusta migratoria. The sequence goes on from CM048746.1 coordinate 658,787,317, forward strand.
TGGTATATAATAGATCTACATCATGTTTTCTTTCTATGCCACCTGCAGAGTGTAGTTGTGGTAATAGATCAACAGCTGTGATAGATTTTTAATTATCTCCTTCAAGACTTACTAGAAACACCTGATTGGCAGATTAAAAAAACAATAAAACACGCAAAGGGGGAGGGGATAGAAAGGTTACGTCACGGTGGTGGGGATGGGTTAGATGGGAATAACGAGATGATCCCCACCACCGTGACGTAACCTTTCTATCCCCTCCCCCTCCCCTCCCCTCCCGTCCCCGATTCGCTGCAGAGCGTGATTCGAAGTGTGGCAGTCGGAGGTGATGGTTGTATGACTGTGTTGTGTGCCTGTGTGATTGCGTGAGTGCTCTATTTCTGAGGAAGGCCATGGCCGATAGCTGAATGTGTTGTATGTGTGTGTCTTTTGTATGTGCCTGTCGCATCTCGTCGCCACGTCTTTGCGGTGAGTTGTAACTGTCCTCACTATATTAAAAAAAGTAGTTGCCATGACTTTGCCTCAACCCTGGTATATGATTAAGTAAACTACAGTATGATTTAACCAGTACCTCTCCCCTGCTCTTCAAAATTCACACGAGATGCATGCCACAAGAGAAGTGAAATTTTCATTCAAAAAACATTTTGCAGTATATGCACTTTTCTTGTGCAGAAGTACAGGTGCAAGGGTTGAAAGATATACGGACTGAAAAATACAATGAATGTATATACATTATGACAGCTGTATCCTTTGTTTGTTTTCTAAGAGTTTGCATTAAAAGTCATTCCAAGATTCATCCTGGAGGGAGTTAAAAAACTGAAAAATATGGGAATTGCTGTTATTGAGTATTTTGTAGCACTTCTCAAGCATTTAAATTGTTTGATAGCATTATTTTCTGATGAAAGAAATGTAATTTCAATCACAACACATACATTTGAGTAAATTATTGGAAGCTGTTTTGGAACAGCAAAGGTTCTGGCAATTACAAAGTTTGTTCCTAAAAATGGACAAGAAAATCACTAATTTTCAATTTTGAAATCACATAGCCATCTCAGTTTATTGGTCTTTAAACTTTTTTGCTGTTGGTGGATGAAGCTGTAGCATATGAAGATGTTACAACCCCTAGTGAAAGTTGGCAGGGTCAACAATGGATAGACACATGGTGCATAGACTCCTAATTTATGCTCAACATAAACAGACTTAACATACTGCAAATAAAAAGACCCTTAACTGTATATGACTACACAATTGCAGATCAGGGAAAGCCGTTACTTACACAAAATACTTAGGAGTATGCATAAGGAGTGATTTGAAGTGCAATAAACACACAATATTAATTAATAACTTCCTGGCAGATTAAAATTGTGTGCTGGAACTGGGACTCGAACCTGGGACCTTTGCCTTTCCCAGGAAGCACTCTAGCAATGAGCTATCCCGACATGACTCACGGTGCTGCCCCACAACTTCAATTCCGCCAGTACCCCACCTCCTACTTTCCAAACTTCACAGAAGTTCTCCCGCGAACCTTGCAAGACTGGCAATTTTAATCTGCCAGGAAGTTTCATATCAGCGCACACTCCGCTGCAGAGTGAAAGTTTCATTCTGGACACAATATTAGTCATGGAAAGGCAGACATTCATTGGAAGAACCCTCCAAAGGTTTAGTCAATCAAAGCCAGTAGCTCAGAAAATACTTGTTTAACCAGTGCTTGAATACTGCTTATCAGTGTGGGGTCGTACCACATAGGATGACAGAAGAGAGGGAAGATCCAAAGAAGAGCAGCACATTTATTTACACATTAATTTAGTAAGTGCAAAGCATCAGGGATATAGTCAGAGCACTAGTGGCAAATGCTGCAAGAGCAGCATTTTCCATCATCATGTGGGCTACTGTCAGAAGTTCAGAAAGTAATATATTGCTTCCTTTTATGTTTAACTTTGCACAAAGACCATGAGTATAAAATTGGAGGGATTATATGCCACACAGCGGCTTACTTGTGGTTATTTTATAAACAATGTCTAACTAAAAGGAAAAGGAAGTGACAATGATACACAATGTACACACTGCCATACACTATAGGGTGGTTTAAGGAGTACAGATGCTGGAGTAGACATACACAGTATGTTACTTTGTTGTTTGCAGCCTTTCTGGGAAACTTCAAATGGTAAGTAGCTGGTGGGTGTAATGAAAAGGAGAATAAGAAAAATTATTGTTGCTATTACATTGAAAAGTAGTGAAAGCAATAATTCACTGAAAACCCATGGTTAGAAAAGGTCTGCTTACAGCAGGCATGTGTGCATGGTCTATGTAGGACTCAAGAAGTGCCGTAAATAATTTTTAAAACTTACAGTGTGGACCGTTTTTTTATCCCACAATGCATTATTGAAAATGTATTAACTCAGGGTAACATGTCTAGTAAAACACAATTACAACATGGATGAGGAAAAATAATACATCAGTGTTTGGCAGATAACTGATGAAGTGGAATACAAAATAGTCTAATGTCAATGCAAAGCTGACCACATCAGATCTAGCACATTTTAAGTGTCACTAAAAAGACTCAGGGTATTATCAGTGAACTCCAATTTAAATGTTTTTACAAAACATGCCAATGCCACCCTAAAAATGTTACACCACACAGTTTTACTACTCATGGTCTTGCTGGAGGTAGTGTGTCATTGCCTTACTCCAATTTTTGAACTGACTTACCCACTTATAGGGGTAACCATCAGTGGAAATTGACATTTTTCACAACAAAAACAACACTGCCAAAGGTGAAAGAAAATAACATAAAAATTCTAGTATTGGCCATGGATCGATCCTGTGGCCTTTGAATTTGTAGCCTGACACTTTACCACTTAGTCACTGAGCAACTATAGCATCCTGTACAACCAATGTGTACTTGGTTGCCAGACTTTGTGTATATGAAAATTGTTGTACAACACCCACAACACTGATATATTTCGAGATTGGCAAACATCATTGTGGAAAGTTGAAAACTTTCCTCATTGTTTAAGATTAACATCCCACGTCTAGTATAGAATAGTCCGGAGAAAACAGTTAAAAACATTAGCACACTGAGGGACCCGTACATTAGGCCTAGATCATACTGAGCATTTTTAAGATAAATCCAGTCAAACTATTTATGACATGCCTCCAGATTTTTCTTTAAGGCCACATTATATTCAGCAGGATTGCCACATAACAAGGCTGATGCGAAGAAATTGTTACAATACTGCACTGTCAGATCTGTCTTAATTAAAAAGTAGATCTACAAGGTATGATGTAAAAACATCAAAAGTAATAATACATTTTATAACATAAACAAAGGTACCATGTATTAAAACAATAACTTCAAATACCATATGGCTAACAATGATTATTATAATTATAAATGGTCAGTTACTTTTTGTGAATACTGTGCATGCATCAAGAGGTGACCCATGGTGAATGTGATTTGATTTAGGAAAACATTCTGTTTTCAAATAGGAAGTGACACTTCAATGCTCAATTATTGGACATTCTTATGTTAACACTAGTGACAAAAATTTGTTCTGTTCTTTTAATAAATTTTCGTTACAGTTAATGCCACATGCAATAGTAACAAATTGAAAAGTCGCCTTTCTCCAGGGTTCAACTCTTATTTATGGCCAGTCTGTCACACATACCAGATATTCCTTATCTGCTTCACAACATTTCTTTATATAGCTTATTCACAAGCACAATATATTTTCTGTAAGGAATGTGGTTCATAAAACAATATCAAAACTATTACCAGTTCAGGCATTTTCCTTCACAATGGAACAGATGCAACTTTGTTCCTTTTTTACTCTTAAACTACAGTACACTCAATATCACATAAATATAAAATTATAGCTCTCTTTCAAATTGTTCAACTAGTTATAAAGGTCACTATATGCAAGCAATAAATGAAGAGATTCTGATTTTGCACTTTTTGCAAGCTAATTGTGGTGTCAAATAATTTAAATATATTCAGAATGTGATTTTTTTGTAAAATTAAAATATCATCTAAAAATAATACTCATTATACCACTTAGACATATGATACACAATATAAATACATCTCACACAACTATAAACAAACTTTAAAAATGGAAGATCATAATATTTGAGACATGCACACATGAAACAATACCACAATCACTACTATCCACCACAGTTGGTTCTACAGCTTATTGCAAAACAGTATATAAAATAAACTGACTAGAAAACCACAGACTTCAACTTACTGTCAATGATAAAATGCACATGTTTCTATAAAAGAAAGAAGGAAACTCCAAATATAGCCTTTGGTTGTCAAGGAGGACATCCCCCTTTTGAAATTATATCGTAAGTGAACAGTGTCTGCAATGTCTCCAAACAAGCAAAATTTCTATCCATGGTCTCTTTCAATACCTTTCAAAAGAGCTATCATATTTTCAAGGCCAAATAGAAAACCTCGATCAGGACCAGAATAAATAACAGGATTGTCCATGCCTTTATGAGTAGAATGTGCAAAGTCTATTATTCGAACATCTATTAAAGGCTCTGCCTGGGTAGTTGCAGGTGGCCTTGGTGAAGGCAATGGAGACTGAGACACTGCATCATCAAAAAGTCCTACACTGGTACACCTACGATGGACTGTACCGGCTTCATCCATTGTAAGCTCTTTCAGTGGGCGATCCAATAGTTCTACACTAGAACTTCTTCTACTACCATGTGTTGAAGAACATTTTTCTTCTTCCTGTCTCACTGCAGAGTTTTGTACTGGTCTTATTTCAAAATCGAACTTAGTCTTCCCCTAAAATTGAAGAAATCTTTAGATGGAACATCAACCAGAATTGACAAAAATCAATATTACACACAACTTAATAAAAATTGGCAGTTCATAACACTTTTCATCGTCATAAGTAATGTTATGTTTGTATGACATCACAACATATAAGCAAAGCTAATATTTTGGTTGCTTTACTTTCGAACAGTAGACGACAAAAGAGCTAGTCAAACTCAAGTTATTTGGTTTCCTAAGACCTAAATTTGTACATTAAAGATGAAACTGTTACAAGTTGAAAACTCCAAAATCAAGCATTGCGAGAAAATTAAAAATGCAAACAATTGAGTGCTGTTATGGAGTTTCAGTATATATGGAGTCAAAAATTCAAAACCAAATGGAAAAATCAGCGAGCTATCAGAGATTATTGAAAGAGTGAAAGTCCAGAAGTTAGTATCCAAAAAAGCTTTGAAATACATGTTCAAAATGTACATTTTTTATAAATTTATTCTCTGTCTGTAAGCCAACACACACACACACACACACACACACACACACACACACACACACATTGCTGGCTGAAGCGGAATTCTGTAACTGCAATTTGGCAGATAGATTATGGGGCACAGTGAGGGGGTATGGTTACATCAGGTGGTTAGGTAAGGGTGAAGAGGTGGGAAGAAGAATGTTTGGCTTGGTAATTAGTGCTTCAGAGTTGTGGAAACAGTTTGCTAGGAATGAGAAGCAGAAAGGGTTCCATCTGAATGGGCTAAGAATGTAACGCATGGGTGCAAGAGTCAGTGGGGAGTGGTGCACAACGAAGGCGAAGTGGGGACATAAATTGAGAACAGGTGACAAAATAGATGAAAGGCAAACAGTTGGGTGGAGGGTACAGAGATAGTAAGTTCAGAAATAGAGAGAAAATGAGGATTTTGTAAGTAAAGAAAATGTTGCTTAACTCCCACCTATGTAGTTTAGAAAAACTGATGGTGTGGGAATGGCTCCAGATGTGAAGCAGCCCTTAAAACTGAGCATATTGTGCTCAGTTGCATGTTGTGCCATAGGGTGCCATTCATTCTGGTGGAAAGCTGTTTAGATGTAATACCAACACAAAAAAAGAGGGAGGGAACTGTGTAAGAGTACAGAGTATAGGAGAATGGTCTAGAGGGAGTATAATGTTGCATATTGCCATTACATTGATTTGCATGACTACTGCATCCAAGCAACCCAGGGACTAATGACGTCCTCATGGACCATCATACAGATACCACCTGCTGCAAAGGACCAACACAGTTATTGGTGGTAAGCTCAGAAAGGCAAGAGTAGGCAAGTGAGCAACCATAAAGTTTGATTCTTGTACTACAACACAGGTTGCTGAGTAGAATGAAAGAAGAAACTACAATTCTGAAAGGCAGCAATAGTCATCATTGCAGTTCAATTCAATGAATGTAATGCACAGATATGGATAGACGTCCAACAGGACAGAACTGTTCATTTTGCCGAAGCAGTGATCACCACCAGTAAGGATTAAGTGTCATCCATAAATTCAAGATTACATTTACAGTCTATTCTAGGATTTCATGGGGGATTCATACAGACTTACACTCCCTCCCATCCTCCTCCTTCAGAAGATGAGGTTTGTTTAAGAGGAGAGCATATAGTAATAAGATTTGAATGAGACCAAGTGGCTTTGAAGGCAACAGGGCATGGGTTCCATACCCAACTCCATGTCAGGCTTCCTTCCTGAGACTGCTGAGGAGAGGGATTCCAAATGCGAGCCAGAGAAGAGGGTTTCTTCTCCAGTTGAGGAGGATGAGAGGCAAACAAGAATGCCTGGGAGGCGGTCTACATGTTTCTCATTCAACCGGGTGCCCAGTGATGATGGGTTTAAGAAGGAGAAAAAGAGGACAAAGCAGAGGGAAAGGTAGATATTAGACATACAGAATGGAGACAATCATGGTCTAGGGTTTTAAATTTTTTTCTCTTTTTAGACTAGTCAAGAGTGAGAACCAGTAGGCCAGAACAGTTAATACACTAGGGCAGGGGCTTCCCATATGCCATGTGCCTTCCATGGAGAAAACATAGGGGGAAAATGAAGACAGCAAAGACAGTGCATAGGAGGAAGGACATAAAGCTTTACATCAAAGTCTATAGATCATGGCGACTGTTTTGCTAAGATATCTGCTTTGAAAGCCAGGAGTTATACTTACCAGGATGTCCCCTAATCTCACAAGTATGAAGAGCATCTGGCCCAAGAGGTTTTGATCAAAATGGAGCCAGACCTCGACTTATGTAGTGCCATGACCTTTCTAATCATATTCTTCATCAAGAAGAGTGGTTTGGTGTCAGCAAAAGTTTCCCTGTCTGTTCTGGAACACACCAAGTACCAGGGGAAAGGGTTTTCCCTCTAGCTAGTGGATCCAGCCCTCCTCCCAAGGGGTAGTCAGGGAGGGAAAAGCCATACAGGAAAAGGTACGAGCAGAGTTCAGACCATTCCTATCTAAAGAGAATGGCTGCAGGAGAACAACTACACAATTCATGAGCTTGGCATCTGCTCTGGTACCATCCACTCTGCTCAAGATCTCAGCCCACAGGCACCACCAGACATATCAAATAGCAGTTCACAGGACAGTCATAGCTGGTAGTTCTGATGCGCCAAAACTATGCATGTGATTGTGGCAGCTCAGGTACCAACATTGCGATCCCTCTATTGTCAGGGGGTTTAACCTGACTGAGCATCTGAATCCTTCTATCACAAACGTTTTGAAACTAAGCAGATGGGAATTATTTTTTAAACACAGTCTCCATTCCTGCTATCCTCCTGACCTACATCTTCCTTAACTCACTGATGAAACTCCCTACAACCTCCTTTGGTCCTATAAATTTCATCACAAGCCACAGCTCACCATCTTCAGAAATTCATAATGTGTATTGCATGCCTAGTCCATGCATTTACCACACAATGTGAGGCCCCACATCCTTAACCATCAAACTGGCTACTTCCCTCCAAGCTACTAACTACCAATCCGAAGCCTTTTCCTCCCACTTCTCTCACTCAACTCACCCCACTCTCATTACCAGACAAACTGCTATTATAACAATGTCCTTTCAGGCAGCTTTATGTAGAGTTACAAGTGTTATGGATACCTCCAAAACCTGGCAAGATTTCCTTCTTGTGGAAATGTGTGCATGAGTGCTACCCTCTCAACATCATCTTGTGATCATTTCAAATACTGATTTGATCAGCTCTCCACACTACCCTATTTTGTGTAAACTGCTTTATCTGTGAATAAGAATGGGAACCTACTACCTTTTGAACCTGCTTACTGTATTTGACTGTCTCTCTGTGACTTACTCCCCACAGATCATTACGATGCTAAATTCACAATTCCTTGTGCCTCAAAATGTGTACTATCAATCAACCCCTATTTTTCAATACTAGCTGAACCCAGCTGTGGTATTTTACAGATTAAATGAAAAAGAAAAGAGAAAGCACACATTTTAATGTGTGTAATTTTAAAAAGCTTTGTAAATGATAATTGGCTACACATCCAAACTCCCTGTTCCCTTACCTCTGCCCCTCTCCTCATGCATATACCGTATGTACTCGAGTAATCCGTGCCCTCAAGTAAGCCGCGCACCCCAAATTTTGACGAGAAAGAAACTACATGGATTTGTGTAGATCAGGATACCACCCGTCAGATTTGAACAAGTGGGGACACCCATTTGGGATATCACGACTATTACATTTCAAAACGACACGTAAATATCAAAACAATTGACACCTCACTGATAGACAGAGAGAGGCGCGCATTGTTGTCATATCCAGAGCGTATGAATCTTGCACTTACAGACTCTGAATCGTTAAATAAATGGGACAGACTGGTATTACACGGTCATGTCTTTGTAAAAGTCTGTGTGTCATGTATTTACATCAAAGATATTTGATAGCATAATAAGAAGCTTCAACATACATGTATTTTTGGTAATTTTGAAGGATGTTTGCACAGACTGCAGTTTCAATAAATATCGAACGCACGACCACAGTACGATATATGTTGCATGCACCAGTGATGAATAATTTAAGTACTCTTACTACTGCCATTTCACACGTTCGTAGGTTGGCTGCATACAGTCAATTAATGCTGTCCCTGCTCTAGGGTTGACAGGTTCTTGTCTGTACCCTTGTCTGCTGAGTAACATTAACTATCCTCATAATGTAAGGACGTTAACACTGCAGTCTGTTGCCCATCTTATTGGCATGGCAAGTATGCTTGCAACTTTGAGTGTTTCTGAACCGCAGATTCGGGTGCTACGCACCCTCACATACTAAAAAAATCATCTTGTTTAACCTATACTTAATCTAACTTTCACTTAAAATGATCACTGTTTCATGCGTCAACATATCAGATTCTCCCACCATCTTGGAACATATCGAAATGCACTATGTATCTAAGTGTGGTCGCACATATGAGATTTATCGAAACGTGCACTCATGCACATAATTACCATATTCTTCATCAAAGAAATATCATCAAATGTAGCGCCTCACAATATATTTGATTATAAAACTTGCTTGTCTTCTCTCCGCCGCAAATCTATCTGCTCTGAGCGCTATCATCGCTGTTGCTAATCGACATGTGTGCGCGCGTTTGAACATAACTGCAACACCGCAGCGTAATTAGCGTTTTAAACACAGTAGCAAGAAATCGCTGTACCCCTGTCTTTTTCAGATATAGTCGTCGTCACGTCCTAGTACCGATGTGGGTAATATCGTGGTACTGAACTTAAGTAGATAACATACTTTATTACTCAGAAAGATGGTACTATAAACACCTCATTCTTATATCAACAATGAAACTGTTCATACGCGCCAGCCACGCTGGCAAAGAAGTTGCCGGAAAGATACGCTACTCCACTACGTTTCTGATTGGCTAAGGCAGTGCACAATAAAAAGTTATTATTATCCACTATCTTGAAATATGATGACAATAATACCCTTTTTTAACACCATGAGTGTTTCATAATATTTCTTTGTCAAAGATTTGAACGAAAATATTATAGTGAAATAACGGGCTAAAGTGATTTTTTTTTTAACAGAGTAATCCCCCCCCCCATGGTGTGTTTTGTTGCTGCATATGGAGTAATACCAACCTAAATTCGAGTAATCCCCACACCCCAGTTTATCGATCATAAATTCGGGGAAAAATGTGTGCGGATTACTCGAGTATATATGGTACTTTTTGTTCGTATCTACTTCCTCCTCATCCTCATCCTCCTCCTCCCCCCTTCCCCCAACCAGGTCATCCTTCCCTTTCCCTAATTCCTCCCCCCACCCCTTTGTCCATATCATCTTTCTTTCCCCATCACTTTCTGTTCATCTCCCCCTCTGTGTAAGTTTCCTTTCTGTGTCATCGATCTCTTACAACTCTAACTTGGAACTTCATTTAGCATTTTGCTGAAAATCTTATACCCAAGACAATTCCTGTATGAATGCTTTGAAATTGTGACAATATTGCACAGTTATACATGTGTTTCTCTATACCTATATTTTTTTAAATATATGATCTTATATAAATTATTATAACAGGGAAACATTATGAGTATGAAGTCTTTCATGGCGACACTTTTGTATAAAACTTTCTCGGACTTACCGCGTCAATTCTTGATAAAATCTCAATCTTTCGAAGATATCCTCCATCTTCTTCGTCAGGAGCTGCTAGCTGACAGTGCTGGTGCTGTGGTGACCTTAAATAGCCCATGGACAGCTTCTGATTGGTCGGCCACTATGTAACGCTGTCACAGATTCAGTCTACGTCTGCGATAGTGGCACCACCCCTCCCATAGTATCGAAGACATTGCGCGAAATGTCTCTGCTGCCTTTCTCTATCGAGCGGTCATGATAAGACAGTGTTTGCCAAGAAACGAAAACAAAATAATGCTGAAGATCCAAGTGATGGACAACCGACGGCGTTCCCGCCTTTCTATGGAGCCACATCGAGCAAAACAAGCAGAGTTCTGGGGAGACAAGGTATAAGATCAATTTTCCGACCACCTAGAAAAATTAAGGAGATGCTGTGCCCTGTTAAGGACAGCCTCGGCCTTAGGATGCCTGGAATATACAACATACCGTGCGAGTGTGGAAATAATTATACTGGTCAGTCAATTCGTACCGTTTCTGAATACTGCGCAGAATACCAGCGGCATATAAAAAACTGAGGACTGGGGAAATCAGCAGTCTCTGAACACAACCTCATGAAGAAAAATAAAATTTTGTTTGACGAAACAAAAATTTTGTCTCAGGCCTCCAGATAATGGGACTCTACAATCAAAGAGGCTGTAGAAATAAGAATGTGTGAGAACAACTTCAACCGTGATAGCTGGTATAATCTTAGCAGTGCTTGGAAACAAGCGCTCTATACACAAATGCAGCAGAGACATTTCGCGCAATGTCTTCGAGGGGCGGCGCCACAAGCGCAGACATAAGACTGAATCTATGACAGCGTTACATAGCAGCCGACCAATCAGAAGTCGTCCCTGGGCTATTTAAGGCCACCACAGCACCAGCACTGTCTGTCAGCGGCTCCTGACGAAGAAGGTATCCTCAAAAGCTTGAGATTTTATCGAGAATTGATGCTGCAAGAAATCCGAAAAAGTTTTATGCAGGAACACATTACTGGAAAAATCTCTAAAAGTGGTGTGTGTGTGTGTGTGTGTGTGTGTGTGTGTGTGAATTCAGCATTGTGTCAATTTCAAAGCAATAGCACAAGAACTAAAAGAAAGAAGATTTATAGTGTTACACAAACAAATATTTACTATGTTACCCATTTATTACATACTCTGCCAGAAATAAAATTAGTACACCCTCTTACAGTTTTCAATTACGCTCAAGATTTGTAAAAACAGCGCTCATTGATTACATGAAATGATACATTTACAGGTCAATAGTTCAAGCGATACTGAGGTAACAGGTGTAAAGCCATGCTGAAATAGTCATTTGAGTAGGTGGTGTAGCCTCCACAGGCAGCAACACAGGTGCTGATTCTGGCATCCATTCAATCATACAACTGGTGAATACTGTCTTAACTGTCTTAGAATACATTATTCTACACCTGTTCACATAGTTCAGCAAGAGTTATGTACTGACAAAATGCACATGACAGTTGTTATCTCATTGTATCACACTTGTTCAATTGGAGACAAGTCCAGAGATTGTACTGGTCAGGGAAGTTGTCGCAAATCTTGCAAAGCACATCAAGTTGCTCTTGCAGCATTTGAGCAAGCATTATGTTGGAACAAGACTGGCAAAAGATGTGATCTTAAAATATTCTCTTCATCAGCATTCCCTCCACAAACACTGAAGGTGAATCAGAGTTTTAGATTATCGCACCCCATACCATAAGGCTGGGATGGGACCACTGTGCCTTGTGCAAGTGTAAGGTACGTAACAGCATCCACCAGCTCTAAGTTGTATGCACAAATGACTATCACTTGCAAGCAGGCAGAATCTGCTATTCCATCTTCCATGTGATTCCTCTGATGCCACCAGTTGTGCTGTGTACATTGATGCTGTGGCACAAGTGTGTGACAGGCTAGCAGTGTGCGCCCATAGTTGTACTGGTAGTAACTGCTTCGCAACAGTAAATGCTGACACTTCTGGGCTCACACACACTCATATGTGCTATAGTAGCTATGATATGCAACTACTGCCCTTACACTATAACAATCTTGGTGGACCTGTGGTCTGCACAAATGCCCAGAACCTCATATTCAGGTGTGATAATGTTGACACAATTATGATCATACTGCATTTATTGGCTGAGAAATCCCCATCTGGCATTCAGCCACCTTGTTGCAAGCCTTTTTAGTTCATGTCGCTTCAGGAGTCATCCACATTAGATATCAACAGTCCACCCCATCCTCCATGCAAAGACTTTCCTCCAGAACACAAACCACACAGACATCTCATATTTTGAAATAAATTTATTGTCAGTGATGTAGAAATCATGTTACTTCTTTAAGGGTGTTAAGGTAGAAAAACTGGCAGGATTATACTTAATTACATACATATATATAAAAAATAGAAATCTGATAACTTACCTAAAGCACAGGCTAGTCGCCACATACAAATAAACACACACACAAACACACGTACAAGCTTTTGCAATCACTGATAGCGTCTTCAGGAAAAGAGGAAGGAAGGAGGGGAGAAAGGGAAGGATACAGGTTTTAAGGAAGTTGAAAAGGAGTCATTCCAATCCCAGGAGTGGAAGAACTGACCTTAAGGGGAATTCCGTAATTGGCATGGAGTGCCAAGAGGATCGGACATTCCACTAAGATATGAGCCACAGATTGTAGGGCCCCACAACCACAATGTGGGGGAGGCTCATTACACAAAAGAAAACCATGGGTCAGTCTGGAGTGACCAATTCGGAGACGGCAAAGTACAGTGGATTCCCTTTGAGAAGGGCGTAAGGAAGATCTCCAAACTGCAGTGGACAACTTGATGGAGCATAGTTTATTTGACAGAGCAGTAGCCTGTCAGTTGGTGTTCCCATTCTGTACGAGTAGCGATCTCATCTGCATTGGCAAATCTGCGCTCGGGATAACCCAGGGAAAGGGGCAGGGAGTTACGGATACTCTAGCCAACTGATCAGTCTGTTCTTTTCCTAGGACACCCACGACTGGGGACCCAGAGAAAAGCAACAGAACAAGCAGTGTGACGAAGATCAGCGAGGAGATCTTGGATATCACTGACCAAAGGATGTGAGGAGTACCATCGGTCTATGGCCTGTAGGCTGCTCATTGAGTTAGAACAGGTTAAAACACTATCCAGGTCTTTAAGTACATCATTCTCCTGCAGGAAAGTGTTCGAAAGTGCGGTATACCCACCTGAAATACACGGTCTTTTAAGAATTCCTGAATAAAGATTGGCAGGTGATCCTGGAGACCCCCATATTTGCAGAGTACGAAGGATACCCATTCTCCTGCAGGTGTCATATGCCTTTTCAAATCAAAAAATATTGCCATTGTTTGGTGCTTCTGCAGAAAATTATTTGTAATATGAGTTGATAGGGTGACTAGATCATCTACTGTTCTTACGAAAACAAAATTGCGCATTGCTGAGGAAATTAACAAATATGTTCCTTCATCTTGGAAATGCTACTGGTGAGGGAGATCAGGCGGTAGCTGCCAAGTAGATGTTTGTCCTTTCTAGGTTTAGGAAGATGAATGACGATGGCTTCACGCCAGCACCAAGGAAACATGCCTTCCATCCAAATGCAGTTGTATGCTTGAAGAAGAAATTGCAGGCCTTCAGAAGAAAGGTGTTTTAACATCTGTACATGAATGAAATCGGGTCCTGGAGTGGAGGTCTGTGATGAGGAGAGTGCACGTTGGAGCTCACTCATAGTGAAATAACATTCTCAATTCTGAGACTAGAAAGAGAGCACTCTCATTTCCGTTGTTTGTTTCCGAGGGAGGAGAGAGGGATGGTAAAGTGAAGAACTCTAAATCGTGGCAAAAAAACCAGCCCAGAGTGTTGGAGATGTCAGTGGGATCCTCTATAGTATCATTCACTATGGTTAAACCCGGGATCAGAGAATGAGATAAGGTCCCTAAAAGTCTCCTACGTTTACCCCAAAAAATAGAATGAAGAAAGCCAAGTAGCTCGTTTGCTTTTACGAAAAAGGTGGTGGCATAGAGCATGCAACCATTTGTAATGAACACAGTTTTCCTGTGTGGGATAGTGTTTTATGACAGACCACGTTCTGATCTCCGAGTGCTTCGCGACATTCCTCAGTCTACCAGGAAACTCTGGGGACATCACGAGAAGGAAGAGGTGTGAGGAATACAACCTTCTGTGGCAGTGAGGATTACAGTAGTAAGTAATCAACCCGGTGATCAATACTGGGGAAAAAAAACAGTCATGGAAAGAAGCTAATGAAGAATAAAGTTGCCAATCAGCTTTGGAAAGCTGCCAGTTGGATAGGCGAGCTGGGATGAAGGGCGTCAGTACATGAATGACACAAGGAAAATTGTCACTCGACTGTGTGTCTGAAAGAATAAACCATTCTAGGCGATGGGCCAGTGTAACAGTGCAGATGGAAAGGTCCAAGTGGGAAAAGGTGTGTGGGGTCCAAAAGATAAGTGGGTTCACCCATGTTGAGGCAGATGAGGTTAAGGTAGATGAGAAGATCCACCAGGAGAGAGCCTCTCTGACAAGGGCATGGAGAGCCCCATAGAGGATGGTGGGTGTTGAAATCGTCAACCAACAAGAAAGGAGGACACAGGTGGTCAATAAGGTGTATAACATCATACCTGTTTACAGCAGAGGATGACGGTGTGTCGACATTACACTGGGAGAAGCTGTGACTAGGAAAGGACAGTCTAACTGCTACTGCTTGAAGTTGGGTTTGTAAAGGGATGATTTGGAAATGGATATTGTCTCTTAAAAGCAGCGTGATGGCCCCATGAGCTGGATCCCCTGTTACAGGGGGAAGGTTTAAGCAGTCCAAGAAGAAGTATGGCACATTAAAGTGGGTGTGAGGATGTTGTTTTGTTTCCTGGAGGCAAACAATTAGTAGGAAATAGGTGTGCAAGAGAAGCTGTAGTTCCATTCTAGGACTCCAAGACATGCGACCTACAGTTCAGTGATGATGTTGTAACAACACCTAGTCTCATTATGAGATCGTCATCGTCTCCTGCCAAGAGCCCACACTGTCTTCCAAACCACCTCTTGCACCTGTGAAATCTCTTGCCTCACAGACACAGAAATCCAAGAAGGATTATACCCATGAAGATTTCCTGCGCACACCTAGCTCACAAACATCCGGGTCTTTAACTGATACCCAGCCACACTTCAAAGAAGTCGGGCAGGGGGAAGAAATCTTCCCCTTCTCCCTCCCGGCATTCCTCTTGCACATCATCTAGTGATGCCCTCCCCTGGATGACCATGTTGCCGGGGCGCACTGCCAGTGGTCGATCAAGTGGCCAACCACGGGCTGGGTCTGAAGCCAATGTTGAATTAATGGACCAAGATCCTCCACTTTTAGATCCAACTAATTGTGAGCATTCACATTATGGTCCTCCACAGTCACAGGGGTGACTGTTTATTCCACCTCTTTCCAGTTCTCTCACTATGGTTATCTTTCAATGGAACATTTGCGGCATCTGGTCCAATAGAACAGAACTACAGCTTCTCTTGCAAACCTACTCCCCACTAATTGTTTGCCTTCAGGAAGCAAAACTACATCCTCACATTACACACTAGCTTTCATGTGCCACACTTCTCCCCAGTTCGCTTCAACGTTCCCCCTCCCCTTCCCGTGGCAGGGGTTCCAGCTCATTTGCACCACAACAAAACCAAGGAGGGACCTCGTGACAGAGAAGGTGACCATGATTAGCCTGGTGTGGCCTTTATGTAATCGAAAAAAGACAACCGACTCACTATGAGAAGCCCTCAGGGAGGACTTCCTTGTGGCAGTTGAGAGCTTGACACCAAGGAGCTTGTTCGGTTCAGTCAAGTCTGCCCATTCAGAACTGAAAATCCTGAGGACCTTGCAGTGTAAGTGGAATCAGAGATCTGTTTCCAGGAGGCCAATACCCAAGTCCTATGAAGTGGTGGCGTGATTGGCCGACTGATCGTGTTCATTGCCTGATATACCAATGTGGCCCCTTGTCCATACCAAAGCAACGGAATGTCCTGACTTGCCAAGGATGAATACTGCATCCTGAATTGACCGCACTGCAACATGTTTAGGAAAACATTAGTCTATGGCCTCTAAGCCACTTAGGGACTCGCTACATCTACATGCATCTGTATCTACATGGGACCTCTGCAAATCACATTTAACTGCCTGGCAGAGGCTATACGGCAAACAACCCCCTGGGGGCAAGATTTGAGATGATCAAAAGCTCGTAAAATAGCAACCAGATCTGCAGTGAAAATATTACTTCCACAAGGCAAGAATCGCTGTTCCAAGGGTCACCATAGATAAAGGCATACCCACTATCGCCATCAACCAGAGAACTGCCCGTTTAAGTAACTTTCGCGCCTTGAAATAATTCAAGGCGTGCTTGGAACTGGCAATGGAGGGTAATGGTATTACTGAGGTTTTAGGGTCCCAAGTCAATTCCAACCAAACCTGCAAGTAAGGGATGTACCAAGAAGGGGTATGGGAAGAGTAGTGGAAAGTGGGAGTGAAGAGAAGGGATTCAAGGGACAAGAGAAGGAAACAGACACGGACTGAAATCTGAAAACCCGATCTGGGTCATCTTTGTGGGGACGGGAGTGCAGCAGTTGGAAACAGAAGCCTGCAATTTGGATAGTGGGGTGCAGCACAAATGTGGCTAACATGTGAGGGGGTTCATTCCATGTCAAGTCAACCAGAGGTCCCCACCTGACCATCTCCAATTTTGTTAAAAACTTTCACCATAGTTGCAGGTACATGTCAAAGGATGTTTTTGTCAAGATTTAGCTACAAACATGCTGTGATTTTCGCTGTAGGGCCATCAGCTTAGATGTCGTCAGCCGACAAGCATAATTTTGTGAATTAAACGTCAAGTTTGATAGCTCTTTATTAACTGCTTTTGTAGTGAGAAATTTGAAAATTGGAATTTCTGCTCAACTTTTTGTGCTAATTACAAATATAACATGGAAAAGTCAATGAGGAAGCAAGTTTTCCACAACTGCTGCTCAAATTGAGCACAAAAAACTTACAGCAGGTGTGCCACCCCATTTTCTACAATTGATATCTCTGGTCAATAGCATTTTTACATCATGATATTTGGTTATCAAGAACATTGATGTTAGACCTCACATTAAATATTAACTTTCTAGCTTGTTTTGTCAATGAGGTATATGCACCTAGATTTGGTGTTTTAAATTTAATCATCATATTTGAGCAATATTCGAGGTCAAATACCTCAAAATGGTTTTCAACAGATTTTTTTTTCCAACTAAATCACATTAGAAAGAGCTGGATTTTATCTTCTAGGCACTTGTTTTTGTTTGTTGATCTTTTGTGTAAGGGACAATACTTAGCTTCAAATATAAGAAACTGTCACAGTGGACATAAATCTGGTTCAAGTGGACTTCTCTCTTAGTAATTGTTGAACTTTGGTGGACAGTTTCTTAAACTGGCCACTATTGTTTCCATGGACAACAATGTGATCAGAATAACATTAGCTGGAATAGTGTGTAGAAGTTGTTGTTAATTTTATAGTGAAGTATCAAGTTTTTGTGACGTCAGTAACAAGTAAATATTCGTGACCACAGGTGAATGAATATTACTAATGTTTGTAATGGAGTTAGTCAGCTTCATTAGATTGTTGTTGTTGCTGTTGGTGGTGGTGGTGGGTTTTTAAAGGGGACTAAACTGCTGGGTTATCAGTCCTCTGTTCCCAGCTACGATATCACATCCAAAACTTGACAGTTTGTAATGTAGGACTCCACAACCAATATTTGCCAGGTACAGAGAGTCAATGAATATTAAATTTACAACATGAAAGGAAGACACAGAGTTGACCTAGGAGACAACGGAGCTAAAGTATCACAGAAGATTGTGAACACGTTCAAACGTAGAGTCATCGTCAGCTAAAATCAAAGGAAGCACAGAAGACATGGTAAAAGACTGCCTAAAGGCAGCTAAAAGCAGACCTCCAGGATATGGACCACTGTCAACAATGCACCACAATGGCACTTTGGTGTGTCCTCTTGGTGAAGGAGGTAGCCATGTATTAACCAGGTATGGCCAATAAGCAGTCGGCATAGAGAAAAAGATTCCCGACAAGAGGCCCCACAGGGAGGACTTCCACACACCCGCGGAGAGTTGCACAGAGCTAATTTGGTACATTCGAGTCAGCCCATTCAGAGTTCCATAGCCCTAGCATCTTGCGGTTCAACTCCTGTTGGAGATCCCCTTCCTGAAAGCCAATCTGCAAGGGCCATGATGTGGTGGCCTGCTTGACCAGCTGATCAACAGATTCATTCCCCCTTATGCCAATATGGCCAGGGATCCAAACAAAGGCCACAGAGTGGCCTGACCTCACCAGGGTGGATGCAGAGTCTTGGATAGTTTGCACCAACGGGTGTTTCGGAAAACACTGGTCAAGTGCCTGCAAGCCACAGATGACAAATGACTCCCAAGGGCAGTCTTGGAGATGTTTCAGAGCTCAAAACACTATTTCCACTTGACAAGGACTGCTGTTCAACGTGGTCACTATGCAGATGTGTGTACCCAGCTTAGCCATCTACTAGGGAACCATCAGTGTAGACAACTTCTGCATCATTGAATGACTGAATGAGTGCCTCGAACTGGCAACAGAGGATCAATGGTGAAGCGGAAGCTTTTGAATCCCTGGACAAGTTCAACCTTAGCTGATTGGGAGACCCGACCTGGGCCATCTTTGTGGGGATGGGACTGCAGCAGTCAGAAAACTGAGCCTGCAATTTGGATGGTGGACTGAAGTGTGATCGCGGGGGTGAACCCCAGCCTCAGCAAGGAAGCTTGTCATTGGTTTCCTACGAAATGCCCCCCATAGCTACACAGACACCAGTATGAAGGATGGGCTCTAAGACCCACAATGCAGAAGTAGCTGTCAAAAACTCATACACCTGGCTCCTGTCCAGGTATGACTGGATAAGGGCCTTATAAAGCTGCACGAGGGTTGGACGGGTCGCTCCCCAAACAGTGTTTTTTTTTTTTTTGTGGTTTTAGGGCGCACAACTACTAAGGTCATTAGTGCCCGAATCAAAACTGGGATATACCCAAGGATAATAAGACTATATAAAAACAGCTCAAAACATAGAATAAAAAACAACAAAGCGAAGAGCTAAATGTCCCTTGACAAATTGGTCAAATTGATAAAATCCAATACTCGAGCAACAGCCCGCACGTCATCAGCTAAAATTTCTTCCAATGTGTCCGGCAGATTTAGTGCAAGCCGAACAGGAGTAAAATTTGAACACGACAATAAAACATGGCACACCGACAGCGGGTGGCCACAGGAACATAACAGTGCGGGGTCACCACTGAGCAAGTGGTGGTGGCTGAACCGGCAATGACCGATCCGCAACCGGGCCAAGATGATCTCTTCTCGTCACGAGCGGCGTGATGAGGTCATCCAAGTCACCGGGAGCGGTTTAATGGTCCGGAGCTGCTTATTAGTAAGTGAAGACCACACATTATGCCAC
The DNA here is from genome assembly GCA_026315105.1 of Locusta migratoria. Lineage (NCBI taxonomy): Eukaryota > Metazoa > Arthropoda > Insecta > Orthoptera > Acrididae > Locusta > Locusta migratoria. The sequence continues at coordinate 658,807,281 of CM048746.1, forward strand.
GATGATATAAGACACCGCGAAAGAGCCCCTTGAATATCATGCGATGGGACACAGTACGTAGCTGTCCGACGTAAGATAGTTGCAGCCTTGGCAGCGGCATCAGCAGTCTCGTTACCAGGCACACCTGCGTGGCCAGGTACCCACAGGAGGTGAACGCAAGGGCCGTCAGAAGCCAATAATTGAAGGGAGCAGTTGATTCGGTGCACAATAGGATGGGCTGAAAAGGGGTCGCTCAGACTCTGGATGGCACTGAGGGAGTCAGAGCAGATAACATAAGAAGGAGAACGGTGTCGACGGATGAAGAGTACAGCCTGATAGAGGGCAAAAAGCTCCGCTGTGAAATTCGAGCAGTGGGCATTAAGCCTGTACTGGTAACAGTCATCCCTGACAACAAACGCACATCTGACACTGTCATTGGTCTTTGAGCCATCTGTATATATGAAAACTGAATTTTCGAGCCATGCACAAAGTTCAAGAAACCGCGAGCAGTATAAAGCATCCAAAGTGCTCTCCTTCGAGAGTGAGTTGAGTTCAAGGTGAACGCGAACTTGAGCCTGAAGCCAAGGTGGCACTGGGCTCTCACCTATTTGAAATGTGGAAGGGAGAGTAAAATCGAGCTGCCGAAGCAAGTGACGGAAACGGACTCCAGGAGCGAGCAGGGCAATCGCAGACAGCCCGTATTGGCTATCGAGGGAGTCGTTAAAGAACAATGGATGGGAAGGATGGTGAGGCATCGAAAGCAAACAGCATGCATACCGACACAGTAATATGTCACGGCGATATGGTAAAGTTACTTCGGCAGCTTCGGCATAGAGGCTGTCAACAGGACTTGTGTAAAAAGCTCCTACCGCCAGGCGTAACCCCTGATGGTGAATCGAGTTTAGGTGGTGTAAAATCGATGGCCGTGCGGAAGAATAAACGAAGCTTCTGTAATCCAATTCTGAGCAAACTATGGACCGGTAGAGATGAAGTAGGACGGTTCGATCCGCTCCCCATGATGTATTGCTAAGAACACGGAGGATGTTAAGGGAATGAAAATACCAGCCGCCAGATATGACACATGCAGAGTTTCTTGTCCAATATTAGCCCTAGAAATTTCGTCATCTCCACGAAAGGCAGAGTAACAGGGCCAAGATGGAGAGATGGTGGAAGAAACTCTTTGTATCTCCAGAAATTTATACAGACTGTTTTCTCACTGGAGAACTGGAAACAATTGGCGACACTCCAAGAGTACAGACGGTCGAGACAACACTGAAGAAAGCGTTCCAGGAGACATGTTCTCTGGGCACTGCAGTAAATCGAAAAGTCGTCCACAAAAAGGGAGCCAGATACGTCGGCCAGAAGACAATCCATAATTGGGTTAATTGCTATGGCGAAAAGTGACACGCTCAACACAGATCCTTGTGGCACCCCATTCTCCTGGCGGAAGGTGTCCGACAAAACAGAGCCCACTCATACATGGAACCTTCGATCTAGTAAAAATGCTTGGATAAAAATGGGGAGGCGGCCGCGAAAGCCCCATGTATGGAGCGTGCGGAGAATACCCGCCCTCAAACAGGTGTCATAAGCCTTCTCCAGATCAAAAAACACAGCCACCGTCTGGCGCTTACGCAAATAGTTATCCATAATATAGGTCGACAATGTAACGAGGTGGTTGATAGCAGAACGATTCCTACGAAATTCGCACTGGACGTTGGTAAGGAGACAGCGAGATTCGAGTAGCCAAATCTCCCTCCAAAAACAATGTTCCTAACCGCAGACCACCCAGAAGCACTCCCTTAGTCACCCAGTACCATCCTGGCCTGGAATGCCTCAACAAATTCCTCAAACAGGGCTATGACTTTCTCAAGTCATGCCCTGAAATGAGACCATCACTCCAAACTGTTCTTCCCACACCACCCAGAGTAGCCTTCCGCCATCCTCCCAACCTCCGCAACATCCTTGTCCAACCTTACAACATCCCAAAACCACCCTCCCTACCTAATGGTTCCTACCCCTGCAACCGATCCCGCTGCAAAACCTGTCCAATGCATCCTCCCACTACCACATACTCCAGCCCCACCACAGGAAAAACCTACCCAATTCAAGGCAGGGCCACGTGTGAGACAACACATGTCATATACCAGCTGACATGTGTCCACTGTTCAGCCTTTTATGTTGGTATGACTACCAACAAATTGGCTGAGCGGATAAATGGGCATAGACGGACTGTTCGCCTGGGGGACACCCAATATCCTGTGGCAGAACATGCCCTCCAGCATAACTCCAGGGACCTGGGCACGTGTTACACCAATCGTGCCATTTGGAAAGTACCAACAAACACCAGTCCCTCAGAGCTACGGAGATGGGAACTTGCCCCCCAACATATCCTCTCCTCCCGCCACCCCCCTGGCCTAAATCTACACTAACCCCTCCCCTTCCTCCATCCTCAGCTCACCTATTCATTATCCGTTCCTTACCCTCTCTCTCTCTCTCTCTCTCTCTCTCTCTCTCTCTCTCTCTCTCTCTCTCTCTCTCCCCATGTGTGTGTGTGTGTGTGTGTGTGTGTGTGTGTGTGTGTGTCCATCCATATTTCCCTGTTTATGAAAAACGTTTTAGACACCCCCTCCCACCCCCCCTACACCCCTCAGCATCATTAATTTCACTCTCTTCTCTTCTCTTTACTACTTGATCTTTCCTCTTTGGTTATATTTATCCTCTCCGGCTTGGCTCAGTACATACATGCAGTATCTCTGACATCCACACTCCCGAAACACCACCTTCATGACCTAGGTCGTGAACCACCTTTCCCTTCTGTTCACATCCTTTATTCTTCCCTTCTCTCCCACCTGACGAAGGAACTCTGTTCCGAAAGCTTGTCCCTTTGTCCCCTTTTTTTCTGTTTTTTTTTCATTTTGTGTTACTATCGGCGGTACAGCACAATGGTAAGTACTGGCCAGCCATTCTATCTCGTTTCAACAATATTTATCATCTCTGAGGAGAATTTTCATCATTAATCGGATACAAGGGAAATAGTCACTCGAGTACGTGTCAAAAAGTGCATACCACTCAAACCGACCGGCAAGCTGAGGAGTGCATATTGCGAGGTCTATATGGGAATAAGTGTGTGTTGTGTCTGAAAGGAAGGTCGGTGAACCGGTGTTGAGGCAAACAAGATCGAGATCTGAAAATTGTCTTGAGCAATTAAACCGGCAACCCACGTGCGAGGGAAATATTCTAGACCTTATAGCCACAAACAGGCATGACCTTATTAACGATGTCTGTGAAGAGACAGGAATTAGTGATCATGATATCGTCATAGCGTCGATGGTGACCAAAGTTCATAAACCAATCAAGAAGGCTAGGAGCGTGTTTTTGTTGGGAAGAGCCGATAAGCAAATGTTACGATCGCACTTAGAAAATGAATGGGCATCATTTAATTCTGGGACTATGGATGTAGAGGAATTGTGGACTAAATTTAAGTGCATTGTTAACAAAGGGTTAGAGAAATATGTGCCAGTAAAGACGATTAAGGATGGAAAAGATCCACCGTGGTATGATAATAATGTTAGAAAGCTGCTGAGAAAGCAAAGGCTGTTGCACTCTCGATTAAAAAAAGAACACGCAAATGATGACAGGCAAAAGTTAGTAGAGATTCGTGCGTCTAAAAAGATCGATGCGTGAAGCATACAATAATTATCACAGCCATACCTTAGCAAAAGATCTTTTCGAGAACCCGAAAAAATTCTGGTCCTATGTAAAATCGATAAGCGGGTCAAAGCCCACTGTCCAGTCACTAGTTCATCATTCCGGGGCAGTAATAGAAGAAAGCAAACGGAAAGCTGAAGTTCTAAATTTAACCTTTAAGACATCTTTCACGCAGGAGGACCTTACAAATGTACCATCATTTGATCAACATACTAATTCCGAAATGGGGGACATAGCAATAGGTATTTCCGGTGTAGAGAAGCAGCTGAGAGAGCTAAACACGAAAAAGTCTGCTGGTCCGGATGGAATACCAGTTCGGTTTTACAAAGACTATTCTGCGGCATTGGCCCCCTACTTAGCTTGCATTTATAGCAAATCTTTAATTCAGCGCAAAGTTCCTAGTGATTGAAAAAAAGCACAGGTGACTCCCGTGTATAAGAAAGGAAAGAGAACTGACCCATACAATTACAGGCCAATATCGTTGACATCGGTTTCATGTAGAACTTTGGAGCATATTCTCAGTTCGAATATAGTAAATTTCCTTGAAACGGAAAACCTTCTTTCCATAAATCAGCATGGGTTTAGGAAACATCGTTCATATGAAACTCGGCTTGCCCTTTTCTCACATGACATCTTGCGAGCCATGGACGAAGGGCAACAGGCGGATTGTGTTTTTCTCGACTTCAAAAAGGTGTTCGACGCGGTGCCACACTGCAGACTGCTAACGAAGATGCGAGCTTATGGAATAGGTTCACAGATTTGTGACTGGCTGGAAGACTTCCTAAGTAATAGAACGCAGTACGTTGTTCTCGACGGCGAGTGTTCATCAGAGACGAGTGTATAGTCAGGCGTGCCCCAGGGGAGTGTGATAGGACCGCTATTATTTTCTATCTATATAAATGATCTGATGGACATAGTAAGTTGCAATTTGCGCCTGTTTGTTGATTATGTTGTGGTATACGGGAGGGTGTCGTCTTTAACTGACTATAATAGCATACAGGATGACTTAGACAAAATTTCTAGTTGCTGCGAAGAATGGCAGCTAGCTCTCAATGTAGGAAAGTGTAAGGTGATGCGCATGAGTAGAAAAAACAATCCTATAATGTTCGAATACAGCATTAGTAGTGAGCTTCTCGATGCTGTCGCGTCGTTCAAATATCTAGGCGTAACATTGCAGAGCGATATGAAATGGAACGAGCATGTAAGGACAGTTGTGAGTAAGGCAGACAGCCGACTTCGGTTTATTGGGAGAATTTTGGGAAGATGTACTTCACCTGTAAAGGAGACCACGTATAAAACGCTTGTACGACCTTGTCTTGTGTATTGCTCAAGTATTTGGGACCCGCAGCAGATCGGTTTGAAGAAAGACAGAGGCGGTTCAGGGGCGAGCAGCTAGATTTGTTACCGGTAGGTTCAACCAATGCGCGAGTGTCACGGAAATGCTCCGGCAACTCAATTGGGGACCGCTGGAAGAAAGACGACATTCTATTCGTGAATTTCTGTTAAGTAAATTTAGAGGGCCGGAATTTAAAGCTAAGTGCAGTACGATCTTGCTGCCGCCTACTTACATTTCGCGTAAAGATCACAAGGATGAGATAGAGAAATTAGGGTTTGTATGGAGGCATATAGGCATTCTTTCTTTCCTCGTACAATTTGGGAGTGGAATAGGAAAGGAAATGCCTAGTAGTGGTACAGTGTACCCTCCGCCACGCACATTACGGTGAATTGTGGAGTATGTATGTAGATGTAGAGGTGTTGGAGAAGGCCCACCAAAAGGGAGACTCACGGACAAGGCGCCGGAGAACCCCATAGGAGGTGGTGGGCATTAAAGTCGCCTACCAACACGAAAGGTGGAGGGAGCTGGTCAACAAGGTGTAGCACATCTGCCCTAGTAAGGGCAGATGACGATGGCGAATAGATATTACAGAGGGAAAAGGTAAATGTGGATAAAGTGATGGGGACGGCAACTGCCTGTAGGTGAGTATGCAAGGAAATGGGATGGAAATAGACGTCGTCTCGAAGGAGCATCAGAACCCCTCCATGGGCTGGGATACCTTCCATGGGTGGCAGGTCGAACTGCACAGAGGTGTAGTGTGGAAAGTCTACACGATCACTTGGACGCAACTTAGTTTCTTGGAGACAGACTAGAAGCGGGCAGTGCAACCAAAGGAGTAGTTTTAACTCCTCCCGATTAGAACGAATGCCGCGAATATTCCATTGAAGGAGCGCCATGATAAAAATGAGAGAAGAAATAAGGATAAAAACCAACTAGCAAGCGGGGTCACCTCGACGGCCGCTGAGGACCGGATTTCGAGGGAGCACTGCTATCGCTGTCCAGGGGCAAAGGGTCGTGGTCCATAGGTTCGACCGACGCGCCTGCCACCTCCTTGAGTTGATCAGGAGGGGCAGTTTCCACCGCCGGTAAAGGGTCGGGTGCCCGGCAGACGGATCGTCCCGGTGAAACAGAAGACGGCCGAGGCCGGCAACTGTTGGACGGCGTGACGGATAGGTCACGCCTCGGCGGGGAAGGAGAGGAACTCTCTTTCTTGTCAGCTCTTCTGGAAGAGTGACGGCGAGAAGAGCCAGTTGACGGTTGGGAAGCCTGAGAACACAGAAAATCCTCACGGACGGGTTCCTTTTTTCAAGTCCGGGCATCTTGTTTAGGTGCCCGCGGTTTACTAGAGTTTGATGAAGACTGTACTTTAGAAGCAGCAGGAGGAAGCGGGGATGTAGAACGGGCAATCTTCGGGCTGGCGGATCGCACAACTGTGTCACCAAAAGTGAAGTCACAGGTCTGGGTACTGGAATCCTTAGTAGGCCGAGTGGAGGTAAGGACCTTACTGTATGTGCCCACTGGGAGGACAGTGGGCTTTCGACTCGCCAACAACTTTCGAGCGGCAGATGTTGATACCTTTTCCGTCACCCGTATTTGCTGGATGACTTTTTCATCCTTGTATACAGGGCAGTCTTGAGAGGAAGCCGCATGGTCACTGTTGCAGTTAAGGCAGTGAGGGGACGGAGGTGGGCAATCCCCCTCATGGGCATCCCTACCACAAGTGACACATTTTGCTGCATTTGGGCAAGATTCAATTGTGGCATTGGAAACAGCGCGTTGGGTTTGGAATATAAGGGCAGACAGAGATAACTTCGTACCCTGCTTTGACCTTCGACGGGAGTTCAATCCTGTTGCACGTCAAAAACACAGTACGAGTCGGTCGACCTTTTTGATCACCCTGTGGACGGCTGTCACACCCTGATGGGACATATAGGATTGGATGTCTTCATCAGACAACCCGTCAAGGGATCTCGTAAAAACTACCCACCGTGACAAGTTGAGTGTGTGATGTGCTTCCACCTTGACAGGAAACGTGTGTAACAATGTAGTCCGGATTAGTTTCTGAGCTTGGAAGGCACTGTCCACTTCCAGCAACAATGTGCCATTGCGCTGACGTGAACAGGTTTTAACAGGGCCAGCAATTGCATCAACACCTTTCTGTATAACGAAAGTATTGACAGAATTGAAATTTTTCCGTCGGTGCAATACAACAAGAAATTTCGGTAAATTAGGCAGAGTCTTCTTTTGCTGAGGTGAATCTATCTTACGTTTCTGGGTCAACGTCACTGAAGAAGAGAAGGAAGTCATCGCGGAGGTGTCCCCCGTGATTACCGGCGTCTCCGATGGCGCGCTCCTTCCTAGTGGGGGCCCTCTCCGAGGGCTTACCCGCCTTAGGTGATTGTTCACACCTCCCGAGAACTGACGGAGGGACCAATCGGCACATTCGGAAGGTACCAGCTCGGGTAATCACCCCTCCCTGGGCCTGGCCTTTCCCAGGGGGTACGTACGTGCCCTACTTGTCTACCCGGGGCGGGGAATTACGCGTTACCCCGTCACCTGCTACGCATGATAATGCGTGGGTCGGCCTTCAGACACACACAGGGAGGAAAGAAGAACAGGATAGGAAATGGAGAAAGAAGGAAAGAAGTGTCTCAAATGCCGAAGCGGAGACTAATGAGGAGCAGAGGAAGGCTAGGAGAGTATAAGGAGAGAGAGACAGAAGCAAAGGTTTGCAAAGGAAGAAACCAATGAGAGAAGATACTACAAAAAACGACCTGAATTAGCAAAGGACGCCCATCTCCGGGCGAAGGCATAAACCAGGAGGGAAAGTGAAGCAGCCTGGGGCAGAAGAACGGCTGCTCCGGCTCGGGGCCCCTTGCGCGCCACACACGTACCCACAAAAGAACTGTGGGCCCCCTGGAGGGAGTGGGTGGTGGGCATTACAGTCGCCTACCAACACGAAAGGTGGAGAAAGCTGGTCAACGAGGTGTAGCACACATCTGCCCTAGTAAGAGCGGATGACGATGGCAAATATTTTTGTTTTTTGTGGTTTTAGGGCGCACAACTTCTACGGTCCTTAGCGCCCAGACAAGAACCTAGATTCGCTAGATCTCAAACAAAAAAAAATTGGTGACTGTCAGAACATCAAGAAGAGGCTAAAAACGAAAGATAAAAGACAATTAAAAGGGTTAAATATCCTTCGATATGTTGGCCAAGTTGATAAAACGCAAAACTCGAGCAGCTGCTCGTGTATCATCAGCTAAAATTTCCTCCAGAGTAGACGGAAAGTGAAGGACTCTGCAGGCACTAAGGGAGTCCGAATATATGGCATAGAAAGGTTGGCGGTGGCAGCAGGTGTGCAAAACGGCCTGGTGGAGGGCAAAAAGCTCAGCCGTGAAGTTCGAGCACCGGTCAGGGAGCTTGTATTGGAAACGGTTGTCCTCGACGACGAAGGCAGATCCGACACCGGCAGTGTTCTTGGAACCATCAGTGTAAATAAATATGGCATTATCGGCCCGCGAACGGAGTTCGACAAGCCTCGAGCGGTATACCAAATCCGGAGTGCTCTCCTTGGGGAGCGAACTAAGGTCAAGGTGAGTGTGAATCTGGGCCTGATGCCACGTTGGCAATGGGCTGTCGCTCAACTGAAAGGTGCAAGGAAGGGTAAAATCAAGCCGCTGTAGCAGGCAATGAGACCGAACTCCAGGTGGATCAAGGCAAGGCAAGACAACTGATATTGGCGATTGAGTGAGTGAGTCGTCAAAAAATAATCGGTAAGATGGATGGTTGGGCATCGACCGCAGGCGGCACGTGTACCGACATAAGAGTATGTCACGCCGAGTGGTCAAGGGTACTACAGCAGCCTCGGCATACAGACTTTCATCAGGGCTGGTATAAAATGCACCGGTCGCCAGACGTAATCCCCGATGGTGAATAGAGTTGAGACGGAGGAGAATCGACGACCTTGCAGAAGAGTATACAAGGCTTCCGTAGTCGAGGTTCGACTGAACAATGGCCCAGTAAAGGTGAAGCAGGACGGTACGATCCGCTCCCCATGACGTGCCACTGAGGACACGAAGAACATTAAGGGATCGGGCACAACGGGCAGCCAGGTAGGACACGTGTGTGGACCAGCAAAGTTTACGATCCAACATGAGTCCCAAGAATTTCATAGTCTCCACGACAGGGAGAGCAACAGGGCCGAGACATAGAGAAGGTGGAAGAAAATCCTTGTACCTCCAGAAGTTTATACACACCGTATTCTCAGTGGATAATCGGAAGCCATTTGCGATGCTCCAGGAATATAGATGGTCAAGACAGCGTTGAAGACAACGCTCCAAGAGAGACGTCCGCTGGGCGCTGCAATAAATTGCGAAATCGTCTACAAAAAGGGATCCGGAAACGTCGGCTGGATGGCAATCTACGATCGGATTGATTGCAATGGCAAAGAGCGCCACACTCAAGACTGAGCCCTGCAGTACCCCATTTTCCTGGCGGAAGGTATCTGAAAAAACAGAGCCCACCCGTACACGGAACTTGCGATTCGCCAAAAACGCTTGAATGAAAAGAGGGAGGCAGCCCCGAAGGCCCCACGTGTGCAATGTGCGGAGAATACCCGCTCTCCAACAGGTATCGTATGCCTTCTCCAAGTCGAAGAACACTGCTACTGACGCTTCTTTAGAAAGTTTTTCATAATGAAGGTCGACAACGTAACGAGGTTATCAGCAGTAGAGCGGTGTCGACGAAAACCGCATTGGACATTTGTTAGAAAGCGGCGAGATTCGAGGAGCCAGACCAACCGAGCATTAACCACGCGTTCCATCACCTTACAGACGCAGCTCGTCAGAGAAATGGGGCGATAACTGGAAGGAAGATGTTTGTCCTTCCTGGTTTGGGGATGGGGACAACAATGGCTTCACGCCAACTTGTGGGAACATGACCTTCAGTCCATAGGCGATTGTAGGTACTAAGATGAAAACACTTGCCCGCACGAGAGAGGTTCTTCAGCATCTCAATATGGATGGAATCAGGACCAGGAGCAGAAGAACGGGACAGGGCGAGAGCACGGTCTAGCTCCTTCATGGTGAAGGCGACATTATAATTTTCACGATTAAAAGAGTGGAAAGAAGGCGGCCGTGCCTCCTCTACCTGTTTGCGAGGGAGAAAGGCAGGGTGATAATGGGCAGAGCTCGAAACCTCCGCAAAGAAACAGCTCAATGCGTTGGATATATCAGCGGGATCCACGAGGACTGCGTTTTCCACGGTCAGGCCAGGAATCGGGGAGTGGACCTTGATGCCGGACAAAGGGCGTAGGCCACCCCAAACAACCGTGGAGGGAGTAAAACGGTGGGGAATGATGCAGGAAGTGGATGATACAAGGGAAATGGTCACTCGAGTACGTGTCAGAAAGTGCATACCACTCAAACCGACCGGCAAGCTGAGGAGTGCATATCGCGAGGTCTATGTGGGAGTAAGTATGGGTAGTGTCAGAAAGGAAGGTCGGTGCACCAGTGTTGAGGCAGACAAGGCCGGCAACTGTTGGGCGGCGTGACGGATGGGTCACGCCTCAGCGGGGAAGGTGAGGAACTCTTTCTTGTTGGCTCTTCTGGAAGATTGACGGTGAGAAGAGGCAGTTGACGGCGTTAGGGCAAGATTGACGGGTGTGGTTGTATCTAGTGATGGGAACAATCGAATGAAAACAATCGATTCATTCGATTGTTGGGAAAAAATCGATCATTCGGTTGTAGTTTCTCGTATCGATTGAATTATTCATTCATTCTTCTGAGTGAAACCAGTCGGTGGGACCAACCGAATGAAACAACCGATTCAGTCGGTTGGACTATTCATTCGTTCTTTTGAGTGAAACCAGTCGATGGGACCAACCGAATGAAAAAATTGACACCGTAAGTTGGCCTCTTCATTAGTTCTTTTGAGTGAAACCAGTCAGTGGGAGCAACCGAATGAAACAGTCAGTCGGTCGTAGTTTTACTATGTTGCATTAATATTCGTTTATTTTTTTTCGAATGAAAGTAGTCTGTGGGAACAACTGAATGAAAACATTCGACACTTTTGCAGTTTTGTACATTGACTGAATTACTCATACTTACTTTTCAAGTGAAAACAGGCAGTAAGTTTTGTCATATCGCTGGAGCAGGCCTGCGATCACTTAAATTGTCCACCCCAGACTTCAAAAACGCCGATCATCTGGGCCCGATCAGATTACTTTCGCAGACACCCACAATCTGCAGAAGTTAAGTGGCCGATGATCACAAAGTACCACGGTGAGCGGGGACACGAGAGGGGGTGCTGCCTCGCTTGCGTTTCATGCTGACAGCGCCAGCAGGCGCGCGCCAAACACCACACAACAGTGTCTGGCGGGCGGGGCGTGCCATCGCCGATTGTTGTCGGTTTCTTACTGTCTCAATAAAGAAGCGTCAAAACTACAGGGTGTTCCAAAATGATCTCTACAAGTTTAATCTCGCATACTGTATCTCCGAAGTGGGAACAGGTAGAAACGTGCGGTTTGCGGCTTCTTGTTGTTAACTTTGAGCATATTTGCTAGATCCAAATTCGAAGATCACTAAAACATTAGGTATGGTAAAAAAGCCTTCATTAAAGTATTTTGTATAAAAATATTTCTTATAAAAATATTTTTGTTAATTCCATCTAATTTGAAGGAGTACGAGAAGATATACAACATTTATCAGTGCTGTAAGTTATCTTCAGCGTGTCTGTATTCGTCAACAGTATATGAAAACATTCATCTCAAGTTTCATAATTATTCACTCTTGTCACGCCGTGGTGGAGTAGCCGAGCGGTCTAAGGCACCTTGCTGCGGAGCGCGCGCTTGCTCGCCGTCGGAGGTTCGAGTCCTCCCTGGAGCATTGGTGTGTGTGTGTGTGTGTGTGTGTGTGTGTGTGTGTGTGTGTGTGTGTGTGTGTTGTCCTTAGGTTAGTTTATCTTAGTTTAAGTAGTTTGTAAGCTACCGACTGATGACCACGCAGTTTGGTCCAATAGATTTACAAACATTTGAACTCTCGTCACAGATATTTCTGTGGTTATCGGTGAAACGGTACCATACAAAATCTTAGATGAACAGTGAACTGCCACTTGTTTTGAAAGTCAAGTGTGCAAAATTTCATCAAGATCGGAAGAAAACTCTATATTGGCGTCAAAGTCTGGAATACCTTCTGCCATGCATTCTCTTTCTTTGAAGGTGAAGAGCGAAATATATCATTTAAATTCGAATACAAACGAAATTTGTCGAAGTTAGTACGTAAAATACACTCCTCGATACACCTACGAAATTTATTGTACACAATTACCTTCGTCTTGTTTTAAAGGTCAAGTGTGCAAAATTTCATCAAGATCGCAGCCAAATTGTGATTTTTGTTGAAGTCAGTATGTAAAGTACCCTCCGCCATGCACCGAATGAAATTTGATGTAGACAGTGACTTTTCTCTTGCTTTGAAGGTCAAGTGTGCAAAATTTCATCAAGATTGGAAGAAAACTGTAGATTTGCATGAAATACAAACACACACACGGACACAGTGCTATATTTATAAGATTTGTCTCTAAGAAAGTTTCATGCTGAATCACGGTTCATTTATACCCGAAAAGACTGAAGGAGTATGCAAATAAAGTCACACAAAGTCGAAGAATTAATAAAAACATCAATATAACTGCAGAAACCGCAGACCCTTTTTCCAGTCGGTTGTATCACATCAAGTGAAACCACTCAATGCCGAGAACATGCATATAAAGGGCAGAGACTTGTTTCATTCGGTGCTCGCGCATCGACTGAAACCACTCAAACCCACCGAATGAGTGAAAACATTCATATAGCGGCTGCAACCGACAGAGACTGGTTTCATTCGATTGTTTCGCATCGACTGAAACCACTCAAACCCCGCCTGTGAGTGAAAACATTCATACGGCCACAGAGACTATTTTCATTCGGTTGTTTCATTCGACTGAAAAAACCGACTGAACGAAAAACAACCGATTGACCAATCGGTTGTTAAAAACAGTCGGTTGTCCCATCACTAGTTGTATCGGTGGCATTGAAAACAGTGCGTTGGGTTAGGTACATAAGATCGGAAGGAGATGACTTCATACCCTGCTTTGACCTTGGACAGGAGTTCAACTCTGTCGAACGTCAAAAACACAGTACGAGTCGGTGTCAGCTGGTTATCAACCTTTTTCAACACCCTATGGACGGCTGTCACACCCTGATCGGACATATAGGATTGGATGTCTTCATCAGACAACCCGTCAAGGGATCTCGTAAAAACTACCCACCGTGACGAGTTGAGTGTGCGGTGCGCTTCTACCTTGACTGGAAACGTGTGTAATAACGTAGTCCGGATTAGGATTTACAGACGTGAAATCTTTACCGTCGGTTCGAGAGACAACAAGGAATTTCAGAAGATTAGGTAGAGTTTTCTTTTGCTGAGGCGAATCTATCTTTCGTTTCTGGGTCAAAGTCACAGAAGAAGAGAAGGAAGTCATAGCGGAAGTGTCCCCCGTGATTACCGACGTCTCCGATGGCGCGCGCCTTCCTAGTGGGGGCCCTCTCCGACGGCTTATCCGCCTTAGGTGATTGTTCACACCTCAGGTCACACCTCCCGAGAACTGACGGAGGGGCCAATCGGCATGATCGGAAGGTACCAACTTGGGTAATCACCCCTCCTTGGGCCTGGCCTTTACCAGGGGGTATGTATGTGTCCTACTTGTCCACCAGGGGCAGGGAATTATGCGTTACCCCGTCACCTGCTACGCATGATAATGCGTGGATCAGCCTTCAGACATGCACAGGACGGAGAGAGGAAGAATAGAGGAAGTGGAGAGAAAGAAGCGTCTCAAACGCCAAAGCGGAGACTAATGAGGAGGAGAGGAAGGCTAGGAGAGTACAGCAAGAAGAGAAAGACAGACGCATGGGTTAGGAAAGGGAGAAACCAAGGAAAAAGACAAACTGGGAAAAGAAACCACCTTGACTCGCAAAGGACGCCCGTTTCCAGACGAAGGCATGAACCGGGAGGGAAAGTGAAGCAGCCTGGGGCAGAAAAAAGGCTGCTTCAGCTCGGGGCTCTGTGCACACCACACACGTACCCACAAAAGAGGTGTGGGCCCCCTAGGGGGGCGGGGGGCATGCAGTGAGGACATTCTGTAACTCCTACTCACTGAATGGGCCATTATACAGCCATCACCGACGTGTGTGATAAGGTAAGTGCCTCCACTCGACTTTCTCTGAGGGTGGGGAAATCTACCCTGCAAACTGCAGTCACAGAGTTATTAGCATAATGCATAATTATCCGCCATGTGCTCAGCAATAGCAGCTGGGTCCATGCGTATAATACCCTAAATGTTCAGGTTGGGGAGATGGGGCAGCATGAGAGCCGATGGTGGCAACATATCTCTCCCAACAGTCCTGCTGTCTCTGAGCTTGTGCCCAGAGCTGTTTAAAAGCTATCAGGTGCTCTATACAAGGGTGGCGCCGGTGGTGCTTGAGTGCCCATCGACGTTCCTCGATGGCCTCAGGAATCTCCTGGGACCACCATGGTACTGACTTGCACCAAACTGACCCATTGCTGGGCAGAACTGTTGCCTCCCCAGTGGAAACAATGGCCATAGCGATATGATGAGCAGCCTCATCAACATCATGTGTGATTGGAGTAGTCGCCCAGGCATCTGAGGTGTAAGCAGGCCAGTCAGTCCTACAGAGAGAGACCAGTGAGGCAAGCGGTCTGGAGGTTAAAACTGGAGAAGAGGAATGTGAATATGGAAGTGGTCACTACCACAAAGGTCACCATGGGCCTCCCAATTTACTTGAGGCATAAGGTTCAGGCTGCAGAGTGAAAGATCAGTAGTAGAGTATGTGCCATGCACCACACTGAAATGTGTGGGGACACCTGTATTGAGAAGGCAGCAGTTCCACTGTGCTATTAGAGCTTCGATGTCTCTATTGCAGCCTGAGATCTGAGAGTCACCACACAGGGGATGGTGGCCATTTAAATCTCCCAAAAGACGGAATGGCGGTGTGGGGGAAGGTTGTGCAATCAAGACTTCAAGGTCTGCAGGAGACACTGCCTCATCTGGAGGAAGGTATATGGAATAGATGGTGATGTCCCATTGTGTCCTGATTCTCACAACCACTGCCTCAAGAATCATGTGAAGTGGCACTGGTGCCCTGGTGACAATGGTGAGAACGTAGATACAGACACTTCCAGATGCCCTATCATATGCTGCATGGTTTTTGTAATAGCCCCTATAGCCAAGAAGGGCAGGGGTCTGGTCAGCAAGAAACCAGGTTTCCAGTAGGGCTACATAGAGAGCTGGATAGCGACACAGTAACTGCTGCAGCTCTGCGAAGTCGAAAGGAACTTCCACAGTTCCATTGTAGCAACACACAATGACCAGACTTACATGGCATACTTAGGTGGAATGTAAAGCAGATTCCACAGAACTGTCTCATCACCAACTGTGGAGGTGGAGCCTCGACTTTCATGTCTTCCACAGCATCAGCAACTGCCAATGCCTCAAGAGATGCAAGGATCTCCACCACATCCTCAGAAGTTTAGGTATGCAGTGGTGGCACAGTCCCCACCTTGGAGTCTCTTCTTGCTCTTCTTTTTTCTCTCACTTTGGTTTCTCTTCCTGGGAGGGCTTTGTTGGCTCAGTTTTAGGGACAGAGAATGCCCTTGAGGCCCTACGACCAGCAGGTCGTGGCTCTTTCAGCCACTCACTGGTGTTCACAGTACCAGTGGCAGAAACCATGGGATAAAGGGATTCAAGCAAGACCTTCCTTGCAAGAGGAACCAGAGCAGGCTGTTGTGTGTCTGGCTCAGGGGTGGGGACCAATGTCCCCATTGTTTGAGGGGTTATTGTTCCCAAAGCAGGGGCTTTGGGGGCAACCGAAGGAGAGGTGTCCCACACCACCAAGGGGCACATGACAGTTGGCGTGGGAGCCCACTAGGACCAACTGAAGAGATGGCAGTCATGTCGGCAGAATCGTAGATGTTGATGCAGCTGCAGCATAAGTTGTTCTCATGCTTACTGGATGAATTTTCTCATTTCTCTTTAGCCTCAGAATAAGACAACCTATCCAGGATATCCATAATCTTCTTTCCTTTGTGCAGAACTGAGAAGATAGGTGAGCAACGTCAGTGCTACTGCTCACAGTTAACACAGATAGGAGGTGGTGTGCACAAGGAACGTTTGGGTGTGATGCACGTCCACACTCCCGACAGGTTGAGTTGGCAGTACACCTGGAGGACATGTGCACAAACCTCCACCTTTATGCCACACCAGTAAATCAGCACCTTGACCTTCTCAGGCAATGCATCACCCTCTATGGCCAAGATGAAGACACCGGTGGCAACCCTGTTCTCCTTCAGACCCCTATTAACTCACCGAATAAAATGGAGTCCTCACCACTCCAACTTCTTGCAGAGTTCCATATCTGACTGCAATAGAAGATCTCTGTGGATTATTATTCACTGCATCATGTTGAGGCTCTTGTGGGGAGTGGTCATTACAGGAACATCAGTTAGCTTGTCACAGGCAAGCAATGCTGGTGACTGCTGGGGATGATGTAATGAGGACTGCTCTCAATCGCATCTTCGACATACCACAAACTTCTCTGACCTTGTCCTCCACTTTTCCATAAAAAAGAGGCTTTGTGTTCATAAATGAGTCACCAACCATTCTGAAACACACTAAATATCGTGGTGCATATTACTCTCCTTGACCTCTCGCAATACGTTCGTCCCATGGCGTGGCCAAGGAAAGAAACAATTGGTGGTCATATTTCTCAGCATTAAAGTCGTTCTTGTCACGCTTTGAGACAGTGGTTTTATGTCCATCAACATTAATAATAATTATTTCGGCAATTATTAGTTTGAAGATAAGTGAACACATTAAGTGTATTTCAGCAAAGCTCAAGATTATCACTGCATTACAAACTTGAATTGATGTCCTTAAATGGGGAAGACACGCAAAGATTCAAGCACACATACATAAATTATCACATCAAATTCCAACAAAATTTTTCGTTTAAGAAAAACTAACATTAAAATGGAACAGGTAGGACAGGTTTTAAGACAGTGTCACAGTTAATATTAATGAAAGGATAATTAGACAGAAAGACAAGCACACATTTCTTGACATTGATTAGCATAAACTTTAGTTACAGTGCCTACAAGTCAATTGAATCATTTAAATAAGAAACTGAGGTCCACATACAGCTTGGTAACAATGACTGGATTGGTAGGAAACAGGTCACCAACAGTCGGTCAGATTAGACGTAAATGTAAGATATAAGTCAAAATAAGGAGAATGTACATCCACAACTACTGCCAAAATACAACAGGTGGGGAGGAACACCACACGGGGGGAAAAACACACTGCTTGCAAAAACGCATTTCCCAGGTAGGTAACAGAACAACAAGCGGGCACACGTCAGGTAAGTTTCCTCTGAGTCTCGTGGATGGATGGATGGCATGAGCTGGGTTTCACACAATTGCCTTTTTCAAAACTCATGCTATTCCTACAGAGCAGACTTTTAGTCTCCAGAAATGTTGTTATACTCGAACATACTTGTTCCAAAATTCTACAACTGACTGATGTTAGAGATATAGGCCTATAGTTCTGCACATCTTTTACGATGTCCCGTCCTGAAAATGGGGAAGAGTTGCACCATTAATAATAATAATCTGGAACCTGTTCTAACTGCTTCATTTTCATGTTAAGTTTTATTAATCCAACAAGAAATTTTAATGAAATTTCTTGTGTGTGGTAACTTCCATAACCGGGTCTGAATCCTGTTGTATCCTCCAACTCAAGGACATTTTGTCAAGTTTGTAATTCAGTCATAACAACCTCTTTTAATGAAATCTGTTTAATATGTTAACTCCTGTAAATGTAGAGCTGTTCTGGATCTGGTTGTACCTGCTGCATTAAAGATATTTGAGCTTTCTTAATTTAGTGATAAACTTTCACTTAAATTCCTTTCCTGTGCTGAGTTATGTAAAAGTATATCTAGTTATAAGAACCTGTATGTCAAGTTTTCTTAAATCTCTGGTAAGGGCATTTTCCCATATTTTGTGTTTAAGCCCCTTCATGCTAAATTCAATGTTAATTGCAGGCATTTATTAATCCTTTAACTGTTATTCTCCATTTTCATTTAGTCATTCTGCTTACTTGTTAAAGCTTTACCTTTGAATCTTTTAGTCAGGCATCATTCTTACTGGCTTTATTCATTTTTTTAACATTAACTGTCTTTCAGGAATGTTATTAGATGAATTTGTGGTAAGTTTTATTCTACAGCAAGTGGTGACTATCTTTGGTAAAAATGCGTAGTATAATATTACAGGGATTAAGAAACAATTTAAGTGAGAATGAATTAAATTTAACACGAACTAATAGTGTGAAAACTGTTACAGATCGAGTGCAAATGATACTATTATTGAACTAATTTGACAATGCCGAAGATAAAGAACTATTATACCTAACCAGAAAGCAAGTAAACAAATAAAAAAATAAGATTAATTTCAATTGTCAGTTGTCTTGAGATAGCATCAGGAGTGCAGACAAAAAGATCACTCTTTTTCATTTAGGACCTTGTTATAATAGGGCGTGTTAACGTCTCTTGACTAATACATTTTCATGTAGTAAACATTCTGTTGTGTACGTAAGAGTGTTTGTAAATGATGATTTTGCAATAATAATTATTTAGTTCATAATTCTGATGTATTGAGATTACTTAAACAACCTTCATCTTATCATAATTTTACAAAAATTTCAACATGATGTGATGTTCTATTTCAGCAATACACCAATCACCATCTTGGCAAAGAACGGATGCAATTGTTGGAGATGCATAAGGTACTAAAACCGATTCTGTCCATGGAATATAAAAGAGAAATAACTTTTCATGATTTATCACATCCCTGAGATCTACCGATTTCTTTAATTTTCTCAGATTTATGATTTTGAGGTGGCCTTGGGTTGCATTTAGTAAATCAGCATTCTGCACTCCAACAGATTTTTCCTTAAATGGCAACAAACTACCAAGCTTTAAACTATGGTGCGCTGTGTGCTATTTTTTGGTATCAGCATTAAATTTTGAAGCTAAATATTTAATTAAATTCGCCCTGGTACATATTTTACATTTCATGATTGCCATTATGTCGGAAATTTGTGGGAGACACTGTTTCTGTTTTAGTACTGCGACAAATATAAATAATCTTTGCTCAAACAGGAATTTCTCTTAACTAAAATCATATTTTCAGTCTGATAGCAAATTAACAGCACACTTTTTTTTAGCTTGCTGTGGTGTGCAATATGCTAAAGATAAAATAGATTTTTTTAATAATAAGTAGATGGGAAACAATTCACCATAAAGACGAACGTTGAGCCACCGACAATTGTCGGTGGCTCAATATTCGTCTTTAAAGTGAGTTTTTCGCTATCTACATATTATTAACATTTCTTACTGGACCTTCCATTGTTGTTATAGATTTTTTTTTATTTGTCTCCCTCCACCAGTCAAAGGATAACATTTTAAGGCAATGTTACATTTCACTAGCCTCCAACATCCCATTATCCTTCAAGTATTTAAACAACTATTATTAATACTACCTACACCCTCTCCTTATCAGAGAGATTACATACCTTATCTAGAACCCAGATGAGTCTAGTTTATGTTATATGAAAACCTATTTTTCTTCCCCAACAAATAATATTTGGTATACTTTTCATCATTAGGTGAGCTGCTGTTAAAGAAATCATTACTGAGGAAATTATGATATGCAAATAAATGTGGCAGGTCTCCCCCAACACCTCCAATTTACATGAATCCTCCTCAATTATACAGTCATCTTTTAGCAGACTTTTCACTCATAATAAAAAACCAATAAAATCAGTAAAAATATGGTTGAACAATGGAAAGTCCAGGCTGTAATGTCAATAATATAATGCAACTCACCACAGAGAGAACTACTTAGCTTCAAAGAGGCACTTATAGTCACATTCAGATAACTTCAAATTTCAGCCACAGCCTTCATCAGAAAGAGATCACAATGGAAAGTCCAGGTTGGACTTCAATAATACAATAAGGACACTTTACAACTCACAACATAGACGTAAACAAAAACAGATCTCTTACATTCACACAATCACTCTGGCACAACTTGTGTACATATGACCACCACCTCCATTAACTAGCATCAACTGTACTCTGATGAGGGGAGGGGAGGAGAAGTATGCAATATAGAACATGGCATACTTACTGCATCTGCCATCTTGCTCTGCATGCAGCCCCCTCCCCTCTAACTGTTAAAGTAGCAGTCGGGCCACAGCAGCTAGAGATGGTGACCTTGTGTGCACGAGTTGTGCACAAGTGTTTTGTGTTGTGTGAAAGTGCCTCTGAGTTGCAACCTATCATATCCTTCTGCATAGTACAACAGGTGTAACTCAGAGTCTCACTACAACTCTGAAATGCCTCGACTGATTTGAATAATTCTTTTGTTCATTTTAAAACAGGGGTAGTTTAGTGGAGGTGAAGAAACAGAAAACCGAAAGGTACAACTGACAAATCAAATCTAAATTGCTATTTTGAATGGGAATCATAACTACAGAACATATTCTTACCTTATGCACTGCCATATTGTTCAATTGATTGATCACCATTAAATTTGTTAAATATATGTAATTTTTCATAACCAGAAGAGGGAGGACATGAACAGAGAGGAGAAAGGAGGATATTGGCACAGTCTCATGAAGGTTATGACAAAGTCAGGGGGATGGATGGGTGGATGAGCAAGAAGAGGACATTGAGGAGGAGGAGGAGGAGGAGGAGGAGGAAGCAGAAGAAGCAGAAGAAGAAATACACTAGCAAAGCCAGGTTTTAGCTTGCTAACAGAGCTAAGCCTAAGAGGACAAAGAGGAAAGAGGAAGGCAATAAATAGAGGAATGGGGGGAAGTGTGGGGGAAGTGAGATTAAGGGAAGGAGTGCAGGATTTGTATCTAATTCCAATGCATATTCAGAAATTGTGAAACATTGCCAGTCTAATATCATTTGTGTCTTAAGAACTCTTTTCTGAAGGTGCCTGTTTGCAGTTTAGCCTTGTAAGAGGTGAAATATGTGTTTGTAGGTCTTCTATGTGTTCATAAACCATTCATTTGATTGCAATGAAACTTTGGTGAACTGTTCACCGTACACCCACGACGGTTCCTGAACCAAAAACAAAAGAGCACAATACAGTTCAGGAGATATGACGGCATAAATGAGACGCCAGCGCATAAGAACACCATATTTATGCATCCATTCCATTATTGGAAAATGGAAGTAGTTAGATACCTGCAAAAAAGTTTGCATGTAATTTTGGACGATTATGAAGCATTTTGTAACTGACACCATCCCCAACCCCCAAATAAGGAAACGCAAAGAAGTCTACCGCTCTCAACAGTTTTAATGTAGATGCCATAAAACTGTTACATCAGGCATGACATTGTATCAAAATTAGTATTACAAATTTGCTTGTTACTGTTTATTTTTGTCTGTAAGTCTCCCTTAATTCTCTTGCATCCAAAATTAAGCAATCTGTTTTCTTAATCTCTAGCTATATAAAAGCAAAAGGACACTCACTCACTCACTCATTGACTAAACACAAAATCTTGAAAGTACTTCACCTACGAAGCTGAAATTTGGCAGGAATGTAGTTTATAGGTAGAAAACACCAGCTAAAGAAGTATTTTGTGAAAGGTCCATGGCGGAGCATACTTCTCCTACAGACTCACAAAATCTACAGTTTCATTCCAAACTTCACTAAATTTTGCACGCTTGACCTTCAAAACACGAGTAAGGTCACCATCTACCGTAAGTTTCTTTCTTCTTCTTTTTAAGCTTATGGGACTTAACTGCAGGGTCATCAGGCCTTAAACTTGCAAACTACTTATGAACTTATACTAAAGACAACACAAACATTCATGCCTGAGGGAGGATCCGAACCTCCGACGTGGGAGACCTCATGATCCACAAGGTGGCAATCCAGACCGCAAGGCTACTCCCGTGAACGGCTCTACCAATTTCACAGATTCCTCTTCCCCACCCCCCCCCCCCTTTCATTATTCCCAGAACAAAAGTTGTGTAAAATAAAACTGGAATATTTGAGAACAAAAAAGTGTTTTTCGATGTGACCCTGTGCTTCTATTGCATAGAAATCTATAGTTTTGTTTCTATATTGATGAAATTTTGCACATTCTACTTTAAAAACAAGAGTAATGTCACTGTCTGTATAAAATTTCGTTTTGTGTATGGTGGAGGGTACTTATGGAATTTTACAAAATGTATAGTTTTGCTCTAATCTTTATGAATTTTTCCACACATGACCTTTAAACCAAGAGGAAGATCACTGGGTACATAAATGTTTGTATGGTACATGACAGAGGGTACCTTGCAGAAAACTTTACCGAGAGAGGGAAAGGTGGAAATCAACAGAGAGATGGGGGAAGGGGAGGTGGACTACGAGAGGATAAATAAACACCCAGGCAACACCGGGTTTACAGCTAATTCACAACAAATGGTTCAAACAGCAGAATAAAAGCATTCAAAATTTGCTGCTACAGAGAAGTACAAAAGGCTAGATAATTTAATAACTAATGAAGTGCTGAACTGAACTGAGAAAAAGAATGTGGCCCAACCTGACAAGAAGGAATAACTTGACGGGTTATATACTGTCAATGTTTTGAGGGGATTAGAGTGGGAGACCAAGAGACAAATAGAGTACACACGTTCAAATGGCTGTGTGTTGTTGTCATTCTTTGGATATGATGCAGTGTGCACTGGATAGAGTAGAATGGATAAATGTGTCAGACAAGTCTTCCTACTGACAACCATAAAATTAACTAGATCCTTAGCTATGCTACTATGGCTGTGTCTATGATAAATTGTTGTTTTTCTCTCTCTTTGACATATTAAAGTGGAGATTTTTTTGACTAAGATTGAATTCCAAGTCCTGTTTACAGAAATAAGCATTGCACAAATATGTATTACCTCTTCCATCACACTGTCTCAGAAATAGAAAACTGACAGTAATTGTTTTGTTCTCACACAGTACCCTGAGTGCATGTCATGGCATGGTAAATTCAAGATTTACCCACTTGGTGCAAGCATGTTCAACTGTTCAACAAATTCTTGGATGTTATGCCATAGTTGGTCAATATACAATAACCTACACTTACACACTCTCCTGTACCTTGTAAATCATCTGCCACTGGATCCAACATGTTTCTCGGGATCCTAAGGAAACAAAAGACATGTCAAAATGTATCTGTTGGGGACTCTAAATTTAAATAAATATTATTAAAGTAAAAAAGCCTCAGTGTCAATTTGTGTTTCTTCATTCTAGCCCTCAGCTGTTTTTTTGTAGCCACTATATCGAAAAACTATTCTCAAATATTGACACTCTTTTGGCAGGGTATCAGGAGCGGACACAATGTATACTCCGTGAATGCACATTACACAACCTAGCTGTGCAGGACTTTTAGCTCATGAATTTAGATTCCTCTAGTCCATGCTGTGTAACTCTAAACATAAGAATGTCCTAAATCAAAATTTGAGTGAATATAAGAAACAACCAATTGATGCTCCATGTAAGACTATCATCAATGTCACAACTAAGGAACGGTATAAGGATGCAGTCTCTGTTCTCAGGAGAGGACTCAACTTTGCACCTACTTCTAAAACTGAACCTATCTCTAACATCATCAGCACAGTAAAGCAAGTGATTGAACAACTTTCATCTGAAGTAGCTGAGGAGGTATGGTGTGAAACATGCTGTGCTCTCAAGAAAACCAAAACTATGAAATCAAACATTTCTCCAAGAGAAAGGAAGGCCATTCAGGAACTTAGAGAGGATTCAGATATTGTAATTATACCAGCTGATAAAGACAACACCCCAGTAGTCCTTTCTCATCAGGACTGCAGTGAGAAAATGAGATGCCTGCTAGAAGATAGTGCATACCAAAGGATCGAGAAAGATCCCACCAAGAAAGTTGAAAGGAAGACCATGGCACTTACAGATTCTGGCCGGCCCGATCAAGGAAGCTACATGTGAAAGCACCGATCCCTTTGAGACTATGGACTTCCTTAGGTCAACAGCGAAAAGGTGCCACTACACCCCACTGTTAGCAATGCTGATGGCCCAACACACCTACTAGCCAAACACAGTAAGTACATATTTAGCCCTTATGTTTACAAATGTCCACATCACATACAAAACTTTGTGGATTTTGTGGAATGCCCCAGAAACTTTAGGCTTGTGAACTCTGACCTACTTGTGAGCTTCGACATCATTTCCCTCTTCACTAGAGTGCCTCTGCAAGATTCAATGGAATTAACTGGATGGATCTTAGATGTCAAGAACTCCAACCTTTTCAGCCATGTACTGACATCCACTCTCTTTCTTTTCAACAGTGCTTACTACAAGCAGACAGAAGGAGTGGCCATGGGGAGCCCATGCACACAACAGCCACCATCCAGTGCAGAGAAATGATCTGTTGAAAACATTGGTACACAGACACATACCCTCTTGGACAATGAGTCTCAATAAAGAAATTTATCACTCAAAAACTTTTCTGGGAGAACGGCTACAAAGAGTGGCAAATTCGGAGAGGCCTACCTCAAGCACTGATGGAACCTCTGGTGAAAACAGGTGAAAAACCTTAGGAAGATGTCACTGCATTTCTTCCATATTGTGGTACACTATCCAACAATACGGGGTTTTTCAAAATCACCATAACCAAGGCTTGATTGACAGGATTATGGATGATCTGGGACTATGTAAATCTAGGGTTTATTAGTATCCTGCCAATAAGGTGATACTTACATTGGTCAATTGTTGCATACTGTAAAAGATTGATGTTTTGAATGTCAGCAACACACAAAACTACAACAGCCCAACAAATCGGCAGTTGCAGAATAATGCATTTCTGAGTTATATGGTATGGACTACAAGAATACGATAGTTCTGATCCAGACATCCAGCTTCTGGGACTGTAAGAGTAAATGGATCATTGAGATCCAAGTGAGGGAAGTTCAGATTAATGGCAACAGCAGTTACATACTTAGTGAAGCATGAAAAACTGCATTCAGAATAATTAAGAAGATAAATAAAATTTTGCGTAACAAACTGACATCAGCCAGTGGCGGGGATACACCGCAGACACCACCAGCGAACACTACCAGCAGACACCACTGGACATGGATTCCATAGGGAGTGAGGTACTACGAAGATGCCACCAGCAGACATGGCTGGGCACAGAGTGTATGGAACAGCAGAAGGAGGAAGGAGATAAAAGCATCAACTCCTCTCCAAGGCAGTCAGTTTATCAGTGCCAGTTTGACCCAGGGATCCAAATGCACACCCATTAACTTTTACATCTAAAATTACACATTACTCATATGAAACCAAGGAATTTGTTAGGTTGCTCTCAGTAAACAAGGTACACACATGTACAGTGCAATGTTGAAGTGATGAAAACACCTTCATACATGCCTGGACCCACCAAGTAAATCTGAAACAGTATATCATTGCCTTAACACAAATCATCACATGTGTATGAGAAGGCAATACACCTTCAGTGTTATTCTTCTGAAACTGTGCAGAGAAGGATAGCCTTATGAGTAAGGAATCAGAATACCAACTAAGCATAGCTGAAAACGTCAGCAATAGATAGGAAAAATAAGGCTTCCAGCTACAACACCAAAAGAGGCTCTAGATATATCATCATCCTGGAACCAACTTCATGCAGCATGTGACTGCACAAGTCCTCAAAATGAAGACTGACAGTTCTAATACCAGCTATTGCTATTAGCTAGCAGTAACCAGTGGCAAATGTGTCTCAACATTTGCATCAAGGGAATATTGTGGGAGGTACTCAATGCAATCTGTGGGCAGACTGAAAGGCCATATGCAGCTTATATGCTGTTTACGTGTGGTTGATGCAGCCATTGTTTTTACATATACTAGGATAACATTTCAGTTAACTTTTTTCTACAATCTGTGCAGCTCAGTAGCACAGTGGTAGAGTGACATACTATGAATGAAAAAGGTCCTAAGATTTCTATCTGTCACTTTACACTTCTTTCACCTCTGGCAGCATTGATGTGAAAATACAGAGTAGCAACATGGTTTGGAATCTACATTAAACTGTAGGTCCCCCTATAACTGGCTGGGTAAATAAGTTCGAAGGGTGGAGGAAGGCAATGGCATACCACCTCCAAACAGGACCATGCCTAGTAAAGCACTGTGGTGTTCGAACCAATCTTCAGATTGTTGACTGCTTTACCTTTTTTTCTTAAACCTTTCTTTTTTAGGAGATAACTATTTCTGTGCCACAAGCTTTCTTCCTGCAGCCACTCCAGCTGGAAAATTCTAGTGTAGTCTGCCAAAGTCTTAGTTACTCCTCTGCTGTTTGCAAAAAAATAAAAATTCACGCTAACAGTGTGATACTGTTTGGAGCACCACAGACTGTTGACACAATGAATACTGTTGTAGCTTACTCTGATCCAGCTGCAGAAATAGTTGCACGTAACAACATGGAAGATAGAAGTGGTTCTTGTGAAGCAAGCGAAGTCTATTACACTACTTCACTAGGGCCACAGGAACATTAACAGTTGGTACTATTACCTCCTCCATTCTAGTGATATACCTTGCACATACGTACAATACCACATCCGAGAAACCCGATTGGTTGAAGCATAATAAAACAGTCAGCACATACAGCCTATAAACAGGCTCCTTCATGTTTGTTCGGTGTTTGCGTCGAGTCAGCATTGCTATTATCCATCAGATAAGACTTCTACAATTCACAACAAAGCGCCATGCTACACAGAACAATGTGTCAACTTATTCATGTAGTGACTCTTAGAAATTCTTGCATGCAGCAACTTTTAAGACATGTTTGCACTTCATCAATCTCATTGTACATCTACAATGCTAAATTTAAGTATACATTCATTTGTAATAAATTTCAAATGGGTTACAAAGATATGGAATCTTTCTGTTAAAGTGTGCCTAAGCACATCTTACCAAATAACACCCCCACAGTGGACCATTTGCATTAAACGCCCATCCCTGTATACAGCAATATTAGTGACACATTCATCTGTGTAAGCCCTAGCTCCTTACCCATAAAAATATTCTGTGCACTTCACGTTTCTGCTCCCCCACCCTCCCATCGACTGCATTCCAAGCTGCACTGAGTGTGTCAATGTGTGAGTAATTCCCTCCTCCCTCCTCCTCCTCCTCAAATGAAGGCTGTGACCAAAAATTTAAAGTGTGTGTGTATGTGATATGCGATTGAGGCTCAGCGATCACTTTTATGGTAAGTTACCTATCCTTAATTACTGACATTCCAACTTGGACTTTCCATTATTAAAAATTAAATTTCATAATTTGCTATCCTCCTCTATTCACAACTTTAATAAATAGCAGTATATTGCTTATTATTTCATATCTAGAAAAAGTTATTTGTTTCTCTGAATAGGTTAAAATTATTGTGGCTTGTTTGCTATTTATGATTACATACTGGTCCTTTATTTAATAAATGAACAGATTATAATTTGAAATAATTATTAATAAATCTAGGAGTGTATGATCATTTGTTTCATATTGCTATGATATCAATGTTAATGTAATAAACTATCACTCCTCCTTCCTTCCCTTATGTAAAGAAAAATATTTTTTTTTCCACAAACAAAAGTACTTATTTCTAGCAGTACGCACCTCTACACATGGTTTCTCAAGACCATCATATATCAATAGTAACGACGTTGTATAAAAACGGGTTGCTTCCTGTTGATTCAGCACTGTGGCTAGTTCCTCAAGGCGTCTTATTAGTGGGCCAAGAACATCTGATCGCAGATGTGATCCATTGTGAAGAAACTGCCTTACTGCCTGCTGGAAACCTCCAACAGACAGACTGCGGCCAAAAAACTTGTTCCGACACACAAAGCGCTGTGTTGTTACCTGATAAACCTGCAAATCATAACACTGCATGACAGTTCTGGTTCAATTAGTACATTTTATCTGTGGAAATAATTTCAAAGCTCTCCCCTTTATAAAACATAACTACTCACAGCAGGATCATCAGAATCCTCTTTAATATTCTATCAAGCAAGTTCATATCAAAATAAATCTGGTCACTGTAACCTCTAAACAGCAAAGTGAAAGGCCATCCATACAAACAACTCAGGTGACAAAAAGTATGATCCATCTTTTATTCAGAACAAATGTTTTCACATAGGAAAAATGTCTAAGTTTTAGTTCACGTTGTCAGCAACAAGCAAGTAAGCAGAAGAATTATTTCAATAACTGTTTATCTAAAAAGTATGAGACACCCATATTTCAATGCAATAAAATATCCTGTGTATTCATGTTTACCATCTTACACTTGCAAAGTTTCATTTATCACAAATAAATATCACCACATGAGTTTTCCTCTGTTCTTATCAAAATATGCATTCTTTTAAAATGTATAATAAGGGAAAGACAACCACTCACCTAAAGTGGATAGGTGTGTGGCCATAGTTAGATTTTTTTAATTTATTTTTTTTTTGGGGGGGGGGGGGGAGTCAGAAAATAAGAACTGTAAATTTTGAATTTGGACAGATTCTAACTTTTAAAGCATTACAACATAATCTCGGGG
The DNA here is from genome assembly GCA_026315105.1 of Locusta migratoria. Classification (NCBI taxonomy): domain Eukaryota; kingdom Metazoa; phylum Arthropoda; class Insecta; order Orthoptera; family Acrididae; genus Locusta; species Locusta migratoria. Next base: position 658,836,016 of record CM048746.1, read on the forward strand.
GGGGGGGGGGGGGAGGACTGATCCCCTCCTTGTCTACAGTGGGTTATGGGGACAGTGGAACACTTATTCTGGTGAATGTGGGTAGGATATTTTAGGGCATAACATAAGACATTCAAAGGCCTGGCAGATGTGGTTGATCTTTTCTCCCAGAGTGACGAGTGGTCAGGGGAGTATTTGTCAGTGGCTTGTTAATGGTTTTATTGGTGTCAGTAGTTAATGGCATGGGAAAATTATTTACAGACAAGTTGGTCAGGGAGCTGTGTCCAAAATCAAGAACTATACACATACTGGGTTAAATTTCCTTCGACATATTAGTGATGGAAACGATCAGAGAGTGAATCATCAGCTGAAACACCAGACAACTCAGACGGAAAAGAAAAGACAGACAGTTGGAAATGGGCACAGCACCAGAATGTGGCACACAGTCAAAAGTTGGGAACATTGGTCACAAAGTAAAGCAGTGTCACCACTAAATATTATTCTCCTTATTGTATGTGATTGACTTTTCGAAAAGCAAAGATCGTTGCAAACATCAGCACATTACACCGACGCTTTTGTAAATAAAAGTTTATCGACTAGGTTGAAATGGACAAAGTCCAGAAGATAAAAAAATGAGCATCCACAAAACAAATTGTTTGTTTAAATCCAGTTGCAGTGATTATAAGCCTAAGAGAAATCCAACATCAAGTCCGAAAATAGTAATTCATGTCGCCACGAAACAGTGACGATAACAATCAAGGCTAACAATAACAGCGGTCAATGAATATAACGACAAAACTGCTGTTCAAAGACCTTGTGAAGTCGCAGTTCCGCTATAACCAAAGCTGTGCATGCGCAATACGCCAAATTTACAAACTGCCAGGTCAGCGTTCGATCACGGAAAATACTCTCAAACGGTTTCAAAATGCTAGAAACATTTCGGCGAAGAAATCTATCGAAATGTGAAAACAATCATCTCAATATTACTTACCGTAACATCTTCATAACACAGAGAGAGAAATTAGCATGCCAACAGTTATCGATCGGAAATCTTACTACTGTGAATATGTGCGTCTAACAATGTGTGGTGCTGTCTTATTACAGTAAGCATTACAAAAAAAAAAAATATAGCCACTTCATTTGGCTGTGGAACACTTCTACGTTAAATATATCACTGATATAAATAAATTCACGACACTTATTACCCAGATAGAGCGTAATTTCGTTGAAAATCGCCGATTTCGCGTTAATTGAAAGAAAAAGCCACGAATTCGCGTTATTCATCGTATTATCCTGTCCCTACGTATGTGGTTGTGAAAAAGTTATCTCAACAGACATCGGGAATTAAATTCGTAGTGTAAACATTTTCAGTGTATTGTACCAAACCCACTTCATTTCTAGTCATTTAATACAATTAAAGGTTGCCGCCTTCAGTTTACAATATTGACTAAACAAGCGGATTTCCATTAACATTCGGACTATTTAGAAAACTGTCACAACACTCAAATGTGAATGTGGATTTTAATGCCTACGAATCCAATTACCCGTTTAAGATAATCTTTTTAGAGCGGTGTCAGCCGGCCATCAGTGGGATGAGAGAGTAGATTTTAATTACAGTCAAGAAATAGAACGTGAAGTTGGGTATGACTAGCATACCCATTCAAATTTTGGGGTATGCTTGAGCGACCGAGAATACCCGTAGTTGGCGCCTATACTAACGAAGCATCACAATACCAACTTTTACGGAGTGTATAGTTGAAATCAACTAAATGCTTCCGCGAAGAGATTTTTCCACACAGAATCAGGCAAACGAGATCTATGTTGATGAGTATCACTAAGGGGGGGGGGGGGGGGCGGAAGTCAATTACGAAAAATGCTAAAATGTAGTACAAATAAATATCGCCTTTCATTCTAGCTGCAATTTCGTAGTCGCGCCTTACGATAACATCGCGTCTCTTCGACGTACATCGCGAGGAATTGAGTCGCGTGGTTGAACAACACTTTGAGCTAAATACAGAAATAACTGAATACGTAATCTATAATTATAAAACTTTTTAAACCACTCAGAAATATGTTTGAAAATGTCTTTGTACACAAAAATGAAGTGATGAATATCATTTAACCCGCGGGCACCAGCGATCTGAGCATTTTGTTCACCGTAATTTTAAAACGACTGGCATTTTGTTACTTTTAAATATTAAACTTGGAGGTTTTTTTCTTACTAAAACTACAGGGATTACTTATTTACACTTACTAAGTAATTACATTTCGAACTGGTCGTGTAATCTGAACAATAGGCTATACACGCGAACGATCGTTTAACTCAAAGCCGCGAGATCTCATGGGTTAAAAATCCCGGTTTCTGACTGAAATTCAAGGCTTTTCCCGGTTTTCCCCGTTTTTTTTTTTTTTCAAATTCAAGGCTTTTTCCCGGTTTCAAGGTTCGGTGGCCACCCTGTTATTGCTTGCTATCTCCCAATAAACACTCCCATGACCCCAGCATCTGGCATAGTGATATAACTACACATGACACAGAACAAACTGCTAAGTTACCAAGGCAATATATAATTGTACATTAGAACAAAACTATGTATACAACCTGTAACTGAGCCCTCGAGCTGTGACAAATTTAAACTCGTCAATTTAGAACCAGTAGGTGTGCATCTTTCCTACATTGTTTTGCTCTCCACCAGGAAGCAAAAACTACATATTATTGTGAAGTATCTTTGTAAATGCTACGCAAAAGTACTTTGAGCAGGGAAAAGAAAACACTTCAATTCTAATACACACACACACACACACACACACACACACACACACACACACACACACGCGCGCGCGCGCAGACACATTCTTTTAGTATCCATCTCAATTTTTGTATCAGATCTAGACTATATTATTTTCAATTGGAATGCTAGAATGCATGTGTTTTAAAATTTTTCATCCTCTCCAACTGTGTTCACCAATTCTGATGTTTTACAACACAATAACACAGTTCAAAATTGGAAAGCATTCACTGCATAATCAATAGTATCTTAGTAAAGTTGAGAGTGTACTGGCCCTGCCATTATGTGGAGACTCTCCACAGGAGTGTGCATTCAGGTCTGTTGGGTGGTGTGTGGAATAAGATTCCTTTTCATACAAAAAGAGCTACAAGCTAGTGTGAGTGCAGTTTCCTGTTAAATGTGTTTAAGTGCCACACACAAGTTCACTAAAGGATGTGATTGTCTGTTATATACACCGACTTAGAAAAATGTCATGGTATAGAGGGGCACCCCCTGAGCCAGCTGAAGCTGTGTAGGAGAACTACTGAGACATTTGTGCATGTGATTTGTGTTACATGCAACAATATTAGGAACTGAAGCAGTATGAATACAATATTGTGGTCAGAACTTGAGAGATGGTAATTTTGATTTTGGAAATGTTCCATAATTCTAATGATGTCCAGGGTTAATCATTGACTGGCTGCATGAGGACGTGACAATCCATAGCAAATGAAATACCATACATCCAGCCAATCTCGGCATCTGTGACTGGTGACATCGGAGATGTACTGTCAATAGTGACAGAAGGGTAACAGTACAAGAAATCAGAGCTCAATTCAACGTTTCAAGTGCTAGACATGTCTCCCAGTGGACAATCTGTAAGAATATGGGTTACATGAGGTATGGGAGCCACATGGCACATGGGTGCCACTGTGAACATAATATCGTCAAATACTATGTCTTTTATTTCTTGCAAATCGTCACAGATGGAACAATGGCAGAACATGACATGGGCAGACAAATCGAAATTTCAACTACACCTTGCAGACAGGAGGCGTGGTCTGTGTGCAGACCGCATATATTGATAAATCTGCCCTGCCATGAAGGTGTAACCCAAAGCAGTGGTGTCTCAGCCTGGGGTGCCTTTTCCTGGTATAGAATTGGTGCCCACGGAGTTCTACGAGGGACTTTAAATGGTTTGTATCATGCTGAGCTGATTGGAGCATCTCTACCCAATTTTGGTCTTCCAGCAACCTGATTGTTGTTGTTGGTGGTGTTGGCGGTGGTGGTGGTGGTGGTGGTGGTGGTGGTCGTGGTTTTAGGAAGGGACTAAACTGCAATGGTTTTCAGTCCCTTCTGCCAGTGTTAGATGTAAAACATTGTGTTAAGCGTTTCTAAGTAAATGCGTTAACAAGTCAAAGTTTAAAAATAACAGGTAAGAATGAAGAAAGGATACAGGTAAAAAAGAAGGGATAAAAGGACAAACAGTACAAGAGTGTTTTTGCTGGGTGATCACAGAAATATAAGGAAGCCATCCAGCCACTCTGGGTCACATTAAAAACACCTACCTAAAAGACTTAGGCAGGTGGAGGACAGATCAATGACACACACACACACACACACACACACACACACACACACACACACACACACACACACACAAACTTTAAATGGATTTGTACAATCCACACTTTCAGATAAAATTTAGAACAGAATCAACCATGGAAGCATTGTCGGCTAAAGCAAGCTGCAAAGCGTCAGGGATATTAAAATTTTGCCGCGTTGCAACTAAATTGCGGCATTCAAGTAAGATGAAGGCAACTGTCAAAAGTGCACCACATTGACACTGAAGAGGGTTATCGTGATGCAGAAGGCGACCACGCATCAGCCAATCTATATGGAGCCGGCAAAGGACAACCAACTCCCTGCGAGAAGCCCTAAGGGAGGGTCTTCCATGCAGCGGTAGAGGGCTTGACAACATGGAGCTTATTTGGTTCAGTTGAGTCTGCCCATTCAGAATTCCAAACCCCAAGGACCTTGCGGTTCAACTGGGATCGGAAGTCTGAGTCTGGGAGGCCAATATCTAGGGACCATGAAGTGGTGGCCTGCTTGGTCAGCTGATCAATGCGTTCATTGCCCGGTATACCGATGTGGCCTGGCATCCAGAAGAAAGCGACGGAATGGCCTGACGTGCCAAGGGCGAAGACAGCATCTTTAATTGATCGCACCACAGTGTGTTTGGGGAGAAACTGGTCAAGGGCCCATAAGCCACTCAAAGAGTCACTGCAGATGACAAACGACCCCCTGAGGCGGGCTCCGAGGTGTTTAAGAGCTCTCAAAATACCATTTCCACGTTTAAGATGCTGCTGTGGAGACTGGGGTCTAAGACCCACAAGGCAGAAGGGGCTGCTGAGTCATAAACCAAGCTCCCGTAATCAAGCCGCAACTGAATAAGAGCCTTGTAGAGCTGAAGGACGGTGGAACGGGGTGCTCGCCAACCAGCATGGCTGATGCATCGGTCAATATTTAAATGCCGCCAACATTTCTGTCTCAGCTGACATAGATGTGGCACCCAAGTCAGCCAAGCATCGAAAACCATACCCTGAAGTAGTTCACCACCCAGGTAGAGCTCTGGGTCAGGGTGAATTACCCAAAGACGATAGAAGTGCATTACATGGGTTTTCTGCACAGAGAACTGAAATCCGTGAGTAGAGGTCCATGAGTGGACCTTTCAGATGGCACCCTGCAGCCGCCGTTCAGCTACACTGATACTAACGGAGCTGAAATACAAACAGAAGTCATCAGCGAACAGAGAGCAACTGACTGATAACAGTACAGCCCCAGCAAGACTTTATTGCTACTAAAAACAATGGGAGACTGAGGACAGAACCCTGTGGGACATCGTTCGCTTGAATACAGGGGGAGCTAAGAGGCCCCAACCCTCATCTGAAACAAGTGGTGGGAGAGGAAATTTCGAATAAAAAATAGCAAGGGCACCACGTAAGCCCCAATCGTTCAAAGTAGTCAATTGCCTTGCGAAGGTAAAAATAGCACAACCATATGCTCACGCTTAGCGAAGGCAGTGCAAATGGCCGTCTCCAGTGACACGAGGTTGTCAATGGTAGAATGGCCCTGGCGGAAGCCCCCGTGGTGGAGCAAGGATTCCACACTCTTCAAGGATCCACATAAGCTGCTGACTCACCATATGTTTGAAGAGCTTGCAGAGAACATTGGTGAGGCTGATTGGCTGATAATTGTCAGCCACCTGGGGATCTACACCAGGTTTCATCACCGGGATGATAGTGCTTTCCCGCCATTGCAACGGGAAACCCCTCCCCTCTGCCCATAGGTGGTTAAACAGGGCATGAATTCGGCGTTGAAACTCTTCAGAGGAACTGGCTGTATCTGGTCCTGGAGTGGTATCAGGGCACGCAGCAAGGACAGTTTGGAACTCCCACTCACTAAACAGATTGTTGTTGAGTTCCCGACGATGAGTACGGAAGGATAACTTTCTGTTCAGTCCGCTCTTTGAGGGAGCGGAAGTCATCACTGTATGTGTTGGTCGCGGAGCAATGTGCGTAGTGCTCTGCCATGTGCTCGGCTACAGCTGTTGGAAGTGTGAAAAGCATACCCTGGATGGTGAGGGACGGGATTCCTGTTGGCGGGTGGTATCCAAAGACACATTTTACTTGCATCCATACCTGAGTCAGGGAGTTGCGAGAGCCGATAGTGGCTACATACTGCTCCCAGGAGTCATGCTTACTCTGCTATATGAGTCATCAAGCATGTGCACGGAGCCGTTTAAAGGCGACCAAGCTCTCAACGGAAGGGTGGTGTTGATGGTGCTGGAGCGCTCGCTGACAAAACCGGATAGCTTCAGCAATCTCCAGTGTACACAAAAGCATCGACCTAAAGGCGAGAGGAAACGGTGGTTTGTGGGAACTGCTGCCTCAGCGTCTACAATAATATTGTCAGTCACCTGCTGGACTGCATTCCCTATGGAGGCAACAACTGGGCAAGTGGTCTGCAGGTTGGTAGTGCAGGAGCGACACAACAATTGGAAAGTGGTCACTGCCACACGGGTCATCATGCACCCACCAACCGAGGTGTGGTCAAAGTCTAGGGTTGCAGACAGAGGTCTATTACCGAATACGTGCCCTGTGTCACGCTAAAATGCATAGGTGCACCTGAATTCAGGAGGCAAAGGTCTTGTTGCACCAATGACATCTCAACGTCCCTACCGTGGCCTGCGGTCTACATTCCCCCCCCCCCCCCCACAATGGGTGGTGAACGTTGAAGTCCCCCAAAAGGAGGAATGGCAGGGGATGTTGGGAGACCAGAGCAGTGAGGTTGTTGAGAGACACGGCCTCATCCAGAGGAAGGTATAAGCTGCAGACTTAATTCTGACAGCCACTGCCTCACGAGCAGTGTGGAGTGGCACCAGGGCACTGGGGACAGTGTCCAGGATGTACAGACAGACACTGCCAGACACCCTGTCTTTTACACACCAGTTGCGGTAGTAGCCCTGATACCCACGTAGAGCAGGGGTCCGCTGTGCTGGAAACCATGTCTCCTGTAGGGCGATACAAAATCCAGGGTAGCGGCACAGTAATTGTCGCAGCTCGGCCAGGTGATTAAAGAAGCCGCCGCAATTCCACTGCAGAATGACTTGTTGTCCATGCTGTAAGGCCATAAAAGTATAGAAATAAAAGCTCATTCCATACAAATATCTGCTGCCTTCTGGTCAGGATCTACAGAATCTAAGACCATAGATTCTGGTGATTCCATAAGTGCAGAGATCCTAAGGTCAGGAAAATCAAGAAGTGTGAGATCCTCAGGGGAAGCGAGGATCTCTCCTTCATCCTCTGAAGCAGAGGATGTGGGTGTGGGTGGCTTTGAAGCCCCGATGTTTCCTTCTTCCTCCTATTCAGTTTTTTGCCCTCTCACTGGCCCTTCGGTGTTAAAGGCCATGGGGGCTTTTCAACAGGGGCTGCAAGGGCTGACAAAGAGGTGGAGGTCCTTCGAGGAGCAGCTGGGGGATCCTTCATCAATTTGCTGGGATGCACTTTCCCACGGAGAGAAAACTCGGAAGGGAGTTTCCAGTGGGACCCCTTACAGGCGAGAGGAGCCAGAGAAGGCTGTTTCTCCATCAGTGGGGTGGGGACCGATGTCCCCTGTGATTGGTTGTCTGCTGCGCCCAATGTGAAGAGTGTGGGAGCAACCGAAGGAGTAGCGCCCCCAACTGTAATGGGGGCAGGGGCAGTGGATCGGGCCTGGGGGCCCGCTGGCATTGGTGGTACACATTGTGGTCTGGGTACTGTGGGGTTCGACAATGAAGCTACTGTAGAGTATGGTGTCGTCGTGGTCACTGGGTGCAGTTTTGTGTACTTACACCTAGCCTCTGCATATGCCACCCGGTCCAGGGTCTTGTACTCTCTGATGTTACGTTCTTTGTGGGGTACAGGACAGTTAGGTGAACAAGGAGGATGCTGCTGGTTGCAACTGACACACACTGGACGTGGGGTACAAGTGGCATTCAAATGGGATGCATGCCTGCACTCCCAACATGTTGGGTTGGCATCACATCGGGAGGACATATGTCCAAACCTCCAGCACTTTAACCAGCGCATACGGGGAGGAACGTATGGTTTGACGTCACACTGGTAGATCATCACCTTGACTTTCTCAGCCAACGAATCGCCCTCAAAAACCAAGATGAAGGCACCAGTAGCAACCCTGTTGTCCTTCGGGCCCCTATAGATGCGCCGGATGAAATGCACACCTTGCCGCTCCAAGTTAGCTCTCAATTCATTGTCCAATTGCAGCAGAAGATCCCTGTGGAAAATGATGCCCTGGACCATGTTTAAGCTCTTATGTGGTGTGATGGAAACGGAAACATCACCCAGCTTGTCACAGGCTAGCAAAGCCCGTGACTGGGCTGGGGATGATGTCGTTATCAGAACCGACCCAGATCTCATCTTCGACATACCCTCCACCTCTCCATACTTGTCCTCTAAATGTTCAACAAAAAACATTGGCTTTGTCGTCATAAATGATTCCCCATCAGTTCGTGTACAGACCAAATACTTTGGGGCATAAGCCTCACCTGAATTTTCGCTGCACATTCCTCCCACAGTGTGGACAGGGAAGGAAACGTTTGGGGGTCATATTGTGTAGCGTTGCAATCACCTGTACCGCACTTAGAGATGGCGGCTATATGTCCACCAACGATCCATGGTCTTTTCGTGGTGTTCCCACGAGCAGCTAGGGCAATAAGGGTCCACCCAGGCAGAGCCCCGCTTGCCTGGGTAAGCCTTGTACAACCGAGATGCAGCAGGTTCCTCAGAGGTTGCTCGCTAGCGAGTGTTCAACCTCAACAGCCATGCATCTCCTCAACACGTAGCATACTTCAAGACTAAGGGGTGGGGTTTTTTTTTTTTTTTTTTTTTTTGTACCATCCTCACGAGCTGTGCAATTAAGCCAACATCCCTGTGCGTGCTCTGAAACGTACAATGTTCCACCGTCGCTCTGAACGATGGTCGTTTAAGCATGCACAGAGCTTACAATGTAGCAGACTGTTGGCACGACACAGCCCACTGCTCAGGACCCCGGGTTCACCAAGCCCATACTCAGTATATTAATACTGAGCCCCTGAGGGGCAGCAACCTGATGGTTCTGTAGTGCTCCATGATGGTTATGCTCCACCATACTGCTCCTATGCAGCCTCAGAAAGGCTTTGGCAACATTCAAGAAAGATCCAAAGACAGATTGCCAACCAGATCCCAGATTTGAACTCTCCATCAAACATATGTGGAATGTACAGAACACATGCACTGTCCCATGAATCCTCCATGCACAAATACACAATAATTGATTGCTGCTCTGTAATTATTTGGTGTCAGCAGCATCCAGAGTACCACCAGGGAATTTAATACTTGTTTCCATGGCTTCTCAGTGCAGTCCACAATACCAGAGCCATCCCTAGATTATATTACATGTCAATCCCATGACAAAGGAGAAGATGAAAGGGGACATGAAGACAATAAAGAAAAGGGGAAAAGATAGACAAAGATACGGGGTTGAGAGGGTCCAATTTGTTTCAGGCCTTTGAGTACAATAGATAGTATAGCCCTTTTTGGACTTGCACAGACAATTGTGTTTCTGGTTTTGCTCACTTTATTTCTTTGTGATTCACACCATGAAAATTTGGGCCTGCATCACATAATCATTGATGGACTGTGATAGCATGCGCAACGTGTTTTAGTTCCATATTTCCACTGTCTGGCACCAGCAGTAAGCAAATTTCCAGTACACAACTTTCTTATAAAAATAATGTACAGTATTTTACTTTACAGGATGAATTTGTAGTTTATTCTTTTTTGAATTGAACATATTATTCTATCTTTACATTATTTCTGACATAAATAAATATTTCATAATGACAGTTTGTCATTTCAGGTAACACATTGAAGTGACATACTTCTTGAGTGTAGTCCCACTGTGTAGTCAATTTCTAAAAACTCCAATTTCTCAAAATTACTTATTCCAACTCACTTACCTATCCACTGATTTCTGACAACAGTTTTCAGGCTTTATATTTATTAATCATTTACACTGCATTTAGAATAAAACAATCTACTTTCTATTCAATTTAGAATAAATGTTAACAATAAATTACAATTTCAATATAGAACATTGACTTTTCTTTGGCCTATGTTTTTATATTATAGAATTCCTACTATTCATATTTTGAACAGACTGGTTGTTCTATGCCACAACCACACCTCCTGTGACAGCGACCATCCGAGCAAGATTTTGCAGTTCCTTGGTCAGTTACCAGCCACAGGTTGAAAAACACTAGCTGGGGTTTTGGAACCTGACGAACGTAGACCAGAAAAGTTCACACACTTAGTATGGGGGTGAAAGAGCAGCTGCAGTCACCATGAACGGAGTTCCTCATCAAGGTTCCAAATCAGAGAAAAACAGTCCAGGGCTGGAGGGACATAGGACTTTGCATCACATTTCATGTCACATCTGTTTACTATAACAAGACTTCTGCTGGAACAGTAGCCCCTTCAAAAGCCAGAATGAAAGTGCCCATGTCGACAAATTGTCCTTAGGACCATTCTGGATGAAATGACCCCCTAAACTTTTCCAGAGTAGTCCTGAGTACATCAGATTGAAGGTGGAAGGTTCTGTAGAAAATAATGCTCAGTGTCATATTTAAGGACTAGTAAGGAGTACTACCATGGTATCAGCTAATTGCTCATACGCATGAAGAGGTTTAAATCAGTGGGAAATCAGATTGTGACAATTTCCTTAAACTAATCTTTGATGTGTTTTGTATCAGTGTAATTTTCTCTATCCATCCTGGAACAAACCAAGTAAGAGAGAGAGGCCCAAGCCAGGGAGCCTAGCCCACCTCTTAGGATTAGTTGGAGGCAATAGCAGGAGTAGATACCCAGTCCTATCTGCAGAGAGCAAGCACTCTTAATCCTACACATTACAGGGCAGTGACAGCTCCAGTATGAGAGAGAGAGAGAGAGAGAGAGAGAGAGAGAGAGACAGACAGAGAGAGAGAGAGACAGACAGAGAGAGAGAGAGACAGACAGAGAGAGAGAGAGACAGACAGAGAGAGAGAGAGACAGACAGAGAGAGAGAGAGAGACAGACAGAGAGAGAGAGAGAGACAGACAGAGAGAGAGAGAGAGACAGACAGAGAGAGAGAGAGAGACAGACAGAGAGAGAGAGAGAGAGACAGACAGAGAGAGAGAGAGAGAGACAGACAGAGAGAGAGAGAGAGAGAGACAGACAGAGAGAGAGAGAGAGAGAGACAGACAGAGAGAGAGAGAGAGAGAGACAGACAGAGAGAGAGAGAGAGAGAGAGAGACAGAGAGAGAGAGAGAGAGACAGAGAGAGAGAGAGAGAGAGACAGAGAGAGAGAGAGAGAGGGGGGGGATGCTAAGGTAGGGAAGAGCCATAAGGAGATGTCCTAAGAGGGAAGAGTGTTTGGTTTCATGGTTGAAGGGACTGAACTACTGGACATCAGTTGCTCCTATCTGAAAGAGAGAAATTTATAAGAGGTATGTACCAAACAAGGACCTGTTTTACGACATCCAAGAGATGAAATCCCCAAGTTTCATGAAGGTCAACAGCACCTAGGGAAAAGAACTAAGAAAGAAACAAGGGGAGAAAAATGATTGACAAATGATGTGTACCTCCTCAAGTGCAGTCTGAGGACCCCAAAGGCAGAGAGTTTGAAGGGGAATATACCCCATGGTGTCATCACTTGCAAAAGGTACCCCCAATTAATCATACCTAGGATATCTATTGACACGACAGGGCAAGAAACGCACAGGACGACAAAAGAGGATCAAGTCAGACAGACATCAGAGGGGGAGAAGGAGTGGGTGTGGTGATGTCCAGGGCTGGACCCAGTCAGCCATAAGCTGCTCTGGAATGAGGCAGCAACAGGATGTTCTGCCAATACCTCCGTGGGCCAATAGGCTGAAGTGGCTACCCTTAATGACAGTGGTAAAAAAGTTGGTTGGCTGATTTGTTGGTGGGAGGAAGAGACCAAACAGCTAAGTCATCAGGCCCAATACCTCTGAATGAAATGCAAGCAATCATGCAGTCAGGATATCTACATCTACATACATACTCCGCAATTCACCGTAAGGTGCATGGCGAAGGGTACACTGTACCACTACTAGGCATTTCCTTTCCTATTCCACTCCCAAATTGAACGAGGAAAGAAAGAATGCCTATATGCCTCCGTACGAGCCCTAATTTCTCTTATCTTGTCTTTGTGATCTTTACGCGAAATGTAAGTAGGCGACAGCAAGATCGTACTACACTTCAAATTCCGGCCCTCTAAATTTAATTAACAGAAATTCACGAAAAGAACGTCGTCTTTCTTCCAGCGATCCCCAATTGAGTTGCCGGAGCATTTCCGTGACACTCGCGCATTGGTCGAATCTACCGGTAACAAATCTAGCTGCTCGCCCCTGAACCGCCTCTGTCTTCCTTCAAACCGATCTGCTGCGGGTCCCAAATACTTGAGCAATACTCAAGACGTGGTCGTACAAGCGTTTTATACGTGGTCTCCTTTACAGGTGAAGTACATCTTCCCAAAATTCTCCCAATAAACCGAAGTCGGCTGTCTGCCTTACTCACAACTGTCCTTACATGCTCGTTCCATTTCATATCGCTCTGCAACGTTATGCCTAGATATTTTAACGACGCGACAGCATCAAGAAACTCACTACTAATGCTGTATTCGAACATTATAGGATTGTTTTTTCTACTCATGCGCATCACCTTACATTTTTCTACATTGAGAGCTAGCTGCCATTCTTCGCACGAACTAGAAATTTTGTCTAAATCATCCTGTATGCTATTACAGTCAGTTACAGATGACACCCTCCCATACACCACAGCATCAGCAAACAGCCGCAAATTACAACTTACTCTGTCCATCAGATCATTTATATAGATAGAAAATAATAGCGGTCCTATCACACTCCCCTGGGGCATGCCTGACGATACACTCGTCTCTGATGAACACTCGCCGTCAAGAACAACGTACTGTGTTCTATTACTTAGGAAGTCTTCCAGCCAGCCACAAATCTGTGAACCTATTCCATAAGCTCGTACCTTCGTTAGCAGTCTGCAGTGTGGCACCGTGTCGAACGCCTTTTTGAAGTCGAGAAAAACACAATCCGCCTGTTGCCCTTCGTCCATGGCTCGCAAGAAGTCGTGTGAGAAAAGGGCAAGCTGAGTTTCACATGAACAATATTTCCTAAACCCATGCTGATTCATGGAAAGAAGCTTTTCCGCTTCAAGGAAATTTACTATGTTCGAACTGAGAATATGCTCCAAAATTCTACATGAAACTGATGTCAACGATATTGGCCTGCAATTGTATGGGTCAGTTTTCTTTCCTTTCTTATAAACGGGATTCACCTGCGCTTTTTTCCAATCACTAGGAACTTTGCGCTGAATTAAAGATTCGCTATAAATGCAAGCTAAGTAGGGGGCCAACGCCGCAGAATTGTCTTTGTAAAACCGAACTGGTATTCCATCCGGACCAGCAGACTTTTTCGTATTTAGCTCTCTCAGCTGCTTCTCTACACCGGAAATACCTATTGCTATGTCCCCCATTTTGGAATTAGTACATTGATCAAATGATGGTACATTTGTGCAGTTCTCCTGTGTGAAAGATTTCTTAAAGGTTAAATTTAGAACTTCAGCTTTCCGTTTGCTTTCTTCTATTACTGCCCCGGAATGATCAACTAGTGACTGGACAATGGGCTTTAAAGACATTCTGTTAAAAAATAAATAAATAAATAAAATAGAAAATAAAAAAAAAATGAGGAAACTAATTTGGAATTAAATTATACCAACAGGACGAACACAAAATGTGGAGTTCTGCAACACACATTTCCACAGGCCTATAAACTCATTCATTAACAATGAGCATGTACTGGTTAACAATTTATGCTGCTACAGTAGCAGACTAAACTGGAAGAAAGAAAACATTAAAAACAAGGTACAAAGACAAAATGGTCTCTCTCTCTCTCTCTCTCTCTCTCTCTCTCTCTCTCTCTCTCTCTCTCTCTCTCTCTCTGTCTGTCTGTCTGTGTCTGTCTCTCTGTCTCTCTCTCTCTCTCTCTCTCTCTCTCTCTCTCTCTCTCTCTCTCTCTCTCTCTCTCATTTTATTTATTTATCTTTTTTTTCTTTTGTGGTTTTAGGGCGCACAACTTCTAGGGTCATTAGCGCCCAGACAAGAACATAGATTGGCTAGATCTCAAAACAAAACAAAAAAAATGGTGACTGTCAGAACATCAAGAAGAGGCTAAAAACGAAAGATAAAAGACAAATAAAAAGGTTAAATATCCTTCGATAAGTTGGCCAAGTTGATAAAACGCAAAACTCGAGCAGCTGCTCGTGTGTCATCAGCTAAAATTTCCTGCAGAGTAGACGGAAAGTGAAGGGCTACACGGAGTTGATTAAAATTTACACAAGACAGTAAAACATGTCTCGCACTGTCAGCAGTTCACCGCAGGAGCACTGCGGTGCAGGATTGGCGGATAGTAAGTGACGGTGGCTGAACCGGCTATGTCCGATCCGTAACCGGGCTAAGATGACCTCTTCTCGTCACGAGCGGTGTGAGGTGGTCATCCAAGCCACCAGGATTGGTTTAATGGTTTGAAGCTTATTATTTGTAAGCAAGGACCACACATTAGGCCACGACGATATAAGGCGATGGGAAAGAGCCCCTTGAATATCATGCGATGGGACACAGTACGTAGCTGTCCGAGGTAGGAGAGTTGCGGCCTTGGCGCAGCATCAGCAGCCTCATTACCAGGCACGCCTGCATGCCCAGGTACCCATAGGAGGTGAACGCTAGGGCCGTCGGCAGCTAATAATTGAAGGAAGCGGTTGATTCGGTGCACAACAGGATGGGCCAAAAAATGGTCTCTCAGACTCTGGATTGCGCTGAGGGAGTCAGAGCAGATGACATAGGAAGGAGAATGGTGACGGCGGATGTATAGTACAGCCTGATATAGCGCAAAAAGCTCAGCTGTAATATTCCAGCAGTGGTCAGGGAGCTTGTATTAGAAACGGTTGTCCCCGACGACGAAGACAGATCCGACACCGTCAGTGCTCTTGGAACCATCAGTGTAGATAAATTTGGCATTATCTAACCGCGAACGGAGTTCGACAAGCCTCAAGCGGTATACCAAATCCGGGATGCTCTCCTTGGGCATCGAACTAAGTTCAAGGTGAGTGTGAACCTGGGCCTGATGCCGTGGTGGCAATGGGCTATCGCTCAACCTAAAGGTTGAAGGAAGGGAAAAATCGAGCCGCTGAAACAGGCAGCGAAACCGAACTCCAGGTGGAAGCAAGGCTATCGCAGACAACTGATATTGGCGATCGAGTGAGTCATCAAAAAATAATCTGTAAGATGGATGGTTGGGCATCAACCGCAAGTGGCATGCGTATGAGTATGACACGCCGAGTGGTCAAGGGTAATACAGCAGCCTCGGCATACAGACTTTCAACAGGGCTGGTATAAAATGCACCGGTCGCCAGACGTAATCCCCGATGGTGAATAGAGTTGAGACGGCGGAGAATCGACGGCCATGCAGAAGAGTATACAAGGATTCCATAGTCGAGCTACGACTGAACAATGGCCTGGTATAGGTGAAGCAGGACGGTACGATCCGCTCCCCATGATGTGCGACTGAGGACACGGATAACATTAAGGGATTGGGCACAACGGGCAGCCAGGTACGACAGGTGTGGGGACCAGCAACGTTTCCGATCCAACATTAGCCCCAAGAATTTCATAGTCTCCATGAAAGGGAGAGCAACTGGGCCGAGATGTAGAGAAGGTGGAAGAAATTCCTTTTATCTCCAGAAGTTTATACACACCGTTTTCTCAGTGGAGAAGCCGTTCGCTATGCTCCAGGAATATAGGCGGTCAAGACAGCGTTGAAGACAATTCTCCAAGAGACACGTCTGCTGGGCGCTGCAATAAATTGCAAAATCATCTACAAAAAGGGATCCGGAAATGTCAGCTGGAAGGCAGTCTACAAACGGATTGATTGCAATGGCAAAAAGGGCCCCACTCAAGACAGAGCCCTGTGGCACCCCATTCTCCTGGCAAAAGGTATCTGACAAAAAAGAGCCCGCCCGTATCCAGAACTTGCGATCCGCCAAAAATGCTTGAATAAAGGGAGGGAGGCAGACACGAAGGCCCCATGTGTGCAATGTGCGGAGAATGCCCGCCCTCCAACAGGTATCATAAGCCTTCTCTAAGTCGAAGAACACTGCTACTGTTTGACACTTCCTTAAAAAGTTATTCATAATAAATTATTAGTTTCTCCATCACTTGATGGTCGCTGTTGCCGCAACTGTGGTTCAAATTTAATGAAAGTCCAGCTCCAGTTGCAATTAGTTGTGCTTTATTTAAGCCCACACTACCAGTTTCGGCCTCTATGTTAGGCCATTTTCAAGTGTGACAGACGTTATGCCATAGTTGACGTTGCTTTCTCTATGGCATAACGTCTGTCACACTTGAAAATGGCCTAACATAGAGGCCGAAACCGGTAGTGTGGGCTTAAATAAAGCACAACTAATTGCAACTGGAGCTGGACTTTCATTAAATTCATAATAAAGGTCGACAAGGTGACGAGGTGATCAGCAGCAGAGCGGTGTCTACGAAAACCACATTGGATATTAGTCAGGAGGCATAGAGATTCGAGGAGCCAGACCATCCGAGCGTTAACCATGTGTTCCATCACCTTACAGACGCAGCTCGTCAGAGAAATGGGGCGATAACTTGATGGAAGATGTTTGTCTTTCCCTGCTTTGGGGATGGGGACAACAATGGCTTCACGCCAACTTGTGGGAACCTGACCTTCATTCCATATGCAATTATAGGTGCTGAGTAGGAAACACTTGCCCGCAGGAGAAAGGTTCTTCAGCATCTCAATATGGATGGAATCGGGCCCTGGTGCAGAAGATCAGGACAGGGCGAGAGCACGGTCTAGCACCTGCATAGTGAAGGAGACATAACTTTCACGATTAAAAGAGTGGAAAGAAGGCGGCCGTGCCTCCTCTACTTGTTTTGCGAGGGAGGAAGGCAGGTCGGTAACGGGCCGAGCTCTAAGCCTCCACAAAGAAATGGCCCAATGCGTTGGAAACATCAGCGGGGTCCACAAGGACTGTATTCTCGACGTCAGGCCAGAAATCGGGGAGTGGACCTTTATGCTGGATAAACGGCGTAGGCCATCCCAGACGGACAAAGAGGGAGTAAAGCGGTTAAAAGAACTGGTAAAAGCAATCCAGCAAGCTTTTTTGCTGTCATTTATAACATGACGACATTGCGCTCGCAGTCTTTTATAGTTGATATTATTCTCCAACGTTGGGTGGCGGAAGGTGCATAACGCACGAGGCCGGGCTCTAAGAGCATCACGGCAGGCTGCAGTCTACCAGGGGACCGGGACGTGACATGGAGAAGAGGATGTACGAGGTATGGAACGTTCAGCAGCAGTGAGAATAACCTCTGTGAGGTATTCGACCTGACTGTCACAGCTGGAAAAGTCCCGATTGTGAAAAACTGCCATGGAAAAATAAAGCCCCCAGTCGGCTTTCAAAATGTTCCAACTGGTGGGACGAGGAGATGGGAAATGATGCAGGAAGTGGATGACACAAGGAAAATGGTCACTCGAGTACGTGTCAGAAAGTTCATACCACTCAAACCGACCGGAGTGCATATCGTGAGGTCTATATGGAAATAAGTATGTGTTGTGTCTGAAAGGGAGGTCGGTGCACTGGTGTTGAGGCAGACAAGATTGAGATGTTGGAGAAGGTCCACCAAAACGGAGCCTCTCAGACAAGATGCCGGAGAGGAGCATAGGGGGTGGTGGGCATTAAAGTCGCCTACCAACTCGAAAGGTGAAGGGAGCTGGTCAAAGAGGTGTAGCACATCTGCCGTAGTAAGGACAGATGATGGCGAATAGATATTACAGAGGGAAAAGGAAAAGGTGGATAGAGTGATGTGGATGGCAACTGCCTGTAGGTGAGTATGCAATGAAATGGGATGATGATAGACGTCGTCCTGAAAGAGCCTCAGAACCCCTCCATGGGCTGGGGTACCTTCCACAGGTGGCAGATCGAAACACACAGAGGTGTAGTGGGGGAAGTCTGCACGATCACTTGGAGGTAACTTAGTTTCTTGGAGACAAACTAGAAGCGGGCAGTGCAATCTAAGGAGTAGTTTTAATTCCACCAGATTGGAACAAAAGCCGCGAATATTCGATTGAAGGAGCGCCATGATAAAAAATAAGAGAAGAAAAGAAGATAAAAAGGAACAATCAGGTGGGGTCACCTCGATGGCCGCTGAGGACCAGACTTCGAGGGAGCACTACTATTGCTATCTAGAGGCAGAGTGTCATGTTCCATAGGTTCAAATGATACATCTGCCACCTTCCCGAGTTTATCAGGAGTGGCATTTTCACTGGCGGTAAAATGCCGGTTGCCCAGCTATCAGTAGTGCGTCCCGGCAAGACAGAAGATGATCTGGGCCGACTACCGTTGGGCGGCGTAACAGATGGGTCACGCCTTGGCGGGGAAGGAGAAGAACTCTTTTTATTGGCTCTTCTGGAAGAGTGACGGTGAGAAGAGATAGTTGCCCTTCAGCTTATTCTTTCAGTGAATCTACATTGAAATCACCACAAATAATAATTTGCTTCCCCCCTATCTGACAGATAGCACAACAAGGCATCCAAGTTTTCCAGAAATAACAAAGGTCCCTGAAGGGGACCTATATACTGTTACAATTATAAGATAATCATAATTGAGTTTAAGCTGGCAGGCACATGCTTCAATATGCTGCTCTACACAAAACTTATTTGTTTCTAAATTTTTTTTACACTGTGATAGCTTTTGACATATGTGGCAACTCCTCCTCTCATCATCTCTACTTACATTTGAAACTAATTTATATCCACAGACATTCACATTTTCCATACCGGTGACAATGTGATGCTCAGATAGGCATAGTATATCTATTACATTATCAGTTTTTATATCATCTAAACAAACTAAAAGCTCATCTACTTTATTCTTTATTCCCCCAATATTCTGATGAAAAATGCTAACATTATTTTTTACTTTACTTTTCTGAGAAACATTTCATTTTTCAACATTTTTAACACCTGCCTGCCTGAGCTTCTCACTGGACACTGATCTTAGCTTAAAAAAGAAGTACTTCCATGAATTGCAGTGTCCCCCCTTGAGGACTTTGCTATCAACCCAGCTAGTTTTCCCTTCCCTTTCCTATTGAGATGCAGGCCATGTCTAGTGAAATCCCACCTGTCCATAGCATCAGCAGGAACCAAACCTATGTCCGACAGAGTAGCTGCCCTAAGCAGTTGATCAGTCTCCATATTGACTCTCCTGACGGAGCGGTTCAATTGGGGTCGATCATACCGTATGAAAGCAGGCAACAGTAACATATGTCTGGGTCGTTGCAGAAACTATTTTAACCAGGTCCCTTAGACTGTTCACACATGATGCTGTCGTTTATCGGTTAGTGAAGTCAACAGAGGATCAAAAGCAACTGTAAAGTGATTTAGACAATTTCTGCAGCGTGCAAAAATTGGCAATTTACACTAAATAAAGAAAAGTGTGAAGTAATACACATGACCACTAAAAGAAATCTGCTGAACTTCAATTACGCGGTAAATCAGTCAAACCTTAAGGTCGTACATTCTACCAAATACCTAGGAGTTACAATTACGAACAACTTTGACTGGAGAGAACACACAGAAAATATTGTGAGGAAGGCGAACCAAAGGTTAGGTTTCATTGGCAGAATGCTTCGAAGATGCACCAGCTCCACCAAAGGGACTGCCTACATCACACTTGTGCGTCCTCTCCTGGAGTACTGTTGCCGCTTGTGGGACCCTCACCAGGTGGGACTGATGGAAGACATTGAGAAGGTTCAGAGAAGGACAGCTCTTTTTGTTTTATCACGTTACGGGGGGCAAAGCGTCACGGAAATGTTGCACAAATTAGGGTGGCAATCATTAAAAGAAAGACATTATTCATTGCAGCGTGATCTGTTTGCGAAGTTTCAATTATCGACTTTTACTTCTGAATGTGGAAATATTTTGCTAGCACACACCTACTTAGGGAGACATGACCATCCCAATACAATAAGAGAAATCAGATTGAAAACGGAACAATTTAGGTGTTCTTTCTTCCCACGCGCTATTAGAGAATGGAACGGTAGAGAAAAGTTATGAAAGTGGTAAATGAACCCTCTGCTCGGCACTTGAATGTGATTTGCAGAGTATCTATGAAGATGTAGATATCTTTGAAGGAAGGTCAACTTTGTCAAAGGTCAGGAACACTGTTTGGGTTGGTACTAGGTGGTTGTTAGCTCTTTTCATCACACGATGTACAGCTGTTACACCCTGATCGGAAAGGCACTCCTGTAGTTCCTCATCGGACAGGCCATCAAGGGATCGTGAAAACACTACCCCGTGTGACAAGTTTAGGGTATGATGAGGTTTGACCTTAACAGGGAAGGTAACAGTGTAGTGTGAAGCAACTTCTGGACTTGGAAGGCACCTTCAGTTTCCAGTAGCAGTGTTCCATTACGTTGGCGGGAACAAATTTTGACCTGTAATCGCATCGACACCCCGTTGTCAGTGAATCCCTTTGTAATACGAGAAATCATGGCCATCAATGCATGAAACGACAAATAACTTTCGCAGGTTAGGTACAATTTTATTTGTCTTTGATTCATCTAGTTTCCTTCGCTGGGTAAAGAGCAAAGTAGAAGAAGTAGTTATTGCGAAGTTGTCCCCCTTGATTACCGGCGTCTCCGATGGCGCACTCCTTCCTAATGAGGAACCCTCACTGAGGGCTCATCTGCCTTAGCTGATTGTCAAGACCTCAGGTCACACTTCTCGAGAATGGACGGAGGGACCAATTGGTACAGTCGGAAGGTATCAACTTGGGTAATCACCCCTCCCTGGGTCTGGCTTTTACCAGGGTGTATTTGGGGCCCTACATGCCAACCTGGGGCTGGGACTTATGCATTACCCAGTCACCTGTTACACAGCAAGCGCATGGGTGGCCATCAGGAATGCACAGGGAGGAAGAAAGTATGGCCTTGTAAAGTGATTTTATTGGACCAGATGATGCTGACACAGTTCAGCGAAACCGGTCGTCTTAAATAAAAATTGATGATCAGCAATCTTGGCTTTTTTATATCTTTCTACAATACACAGGTTTGACAACTGTTTCGAAGCACAGGCATATAAGCTAGTGATATGTAATTCCCTGGACCATGTTCAAGCTCTTATAGGGAGCAATGCTAACGGGACAGGAATGTCGCCCAGTTCGTCACAGGCAAGCAGTGCCCGTGACTGGGCTGGGGACGACATTGTTATCAGTACAGTCCCAGATCTCATTTGGTGTGTGTGTGTGTGTGTGTGTGTGTGTGTGTGTGTGTGTGTGTGTGTGTGTGTGGTTTTAGGGTGCACAACTTCTATAGTCATTAGCGCCCAGCCAACAACATAGATTCGCTATTATCTCAAAAATAAAAAAAAATGGTGACTGTCAGAACAACAAGAAGAGGCTAAAAACGAAAGATAAAAGACAATTAAAAGGGTTAAATATCCTTGGATAAGTTGGCCAAGTTGATAAAACGCAAAACTCGAGCAGCTGCTCGTGTGTCATCAGCTAAAATTTCCTCCAGAGTAGACGGCAAGTGAAGGGCTACACGGAGATGATTAAAATTAACACAAGTCAGTAAAACATGTCGCACTGTCAGCAGTTCACCGCAGGAGCACAGCGGTGCAGGGTCGGCAGAGAGCAAGTGACGGTGGCTGAAACGGCAGTGACAGATCCGCAACCGGGCCAGGATGACCTCCTCCTCGCCGAGAGGGGCGTGAGGAGGTCCTCCAAGCGGTCGGGATTGGTTTTACAGTCCTCAATTTATTGTTGTACATTGAAAACCACGCAATGTGCCATTGCGACACGATACTCCGGCGAAGAGCCCGTTGAACATCGTCCGATGGGACGCAAAAGGTAGCCATGCGAGGCAAAATAGCTGCGGCCTTGGCTGCTATGCCGGCGGTCCCATTCCCGGGCACTCCCACGTGGCCAGGGACCCATAGGAAAGAAACGTGACAGCTGTCATCTGCTAGCAACTGGAGGGAGCGTTGGATCCGATACACGAGAGGATGGTTCGAGAAAGGGTCCTTAAGACTCTGCAGGGCACTAAGGGAGTCCAAACATATGGCATAGAAAGGTTCGCGGTGGCGGCAGGTGTACAAAACGGCCTGGTGGAGGGCAAAAAGCTCAGCCGTGAAACTAACACCGGTCAGGGAGCTTGTATTGGAACCGGTTGTCCCCGACGACGAAGGCAGATCCGACACCGGCAGTGCTCTTGGAACCATCAGTGTAAATAAATATGGCATTATCGAACCGCGAATGGAGTTTGACAAGCCTCGAGCGGTATAACAAATCCGGAGTGCTCTCCTTGGGGAGCGAGCTAAGTTCAAGTTGAGTGTGAACCTGGGCCTGATGCCACGGTGGCAATGGGCTTTCGCTCAACCGAAAGGTACAAGGAAGGGTAAAATCGAGCCGCTGTAGTAGGCGGCGAAACCAAACTCCAGGTGGAAGCAAGGCAATCGCAGACAACTGAAATAGGCGATCGAGTGAGTCGTCAAAAAATAATCGGTAAGATGGATGGTTGGGCATCGACCGCAGGCGGCATGCGTACCGACACAAGAGTATGTCACGCCGAGTGGTCAAGAGTAATACAGCAGCCTCGGCATACAGACTCTCAACAGGGCTAGTATAAAATACACCACTCGCAAGACATAAACCCTGATGGTGGATAGAGTTGAGACGGCGGAGAATCGACGGCCGTGCAGAAGAGTGGAAGCCTTGTATATAGTCGAGCTTCGACTGAACAATGGCCTGGTAAAGGTGAAGCAGGACGGTACGATCCGCTCCCCATGACGTGCCACTGAGGACACGAAGAACGTTAAGGGATCGGGCACAACGGGCAGCCAGGTAGGACACGTGTGTGGACCAGCAAAGTTTACGATCCAACATGAGTCCCAAGAATTTCATAGTCTCCACGAAAGGGAGAGCAACAGGGCCGAGATGTAGAGAAGGTGGAAGAAATTTCTTGTATCTCCAGAAGTTTATACACACAGTTTTCTCAGTGGAGAATCGGAAGCCGTTTGCGATGCTCCAGGAATATAGACGGTCAAGACAGCGTTGAAGAGAACGCTCCAAGAGACACGTCCGCTGGGCGCTGCAATAAATTGCGAAATCGTCAACAAAAAGAGATCCGGAAACATCGGCTGAAAGGCAATCTACGATCGGATTGATTGCAATGGCAAAGAGGGCCACACTCAAGATGGAGCCCTGTGGTACCCCATTCTCCTGGCAAAAGGTATCTGACAAAACAGAGCCCACCCGTACCCGGAACTTGCGATCCGCCAAAAACGCTTTAATGAAAAGAGAAGGGCGGCCCCGAAGGCCCCATGTGTGCAATGTGCGGAGAATGCCCGCTCTCCAACAGGTATCGTATGCCTTCTCCAAGTCGAAGAACACTGCTACTGTTTGACGCTTCTGTAGAAAGTTGTTCATTATGAAGGTCGACAACGTAACGAGGTGATCAGCAGTAGAGCGGTGTCGACGAAAACCGCATTGGATATTAGTCAGGAGGCGGCGAGATTCGAGGAGCCAGACCAACTGAGCGTTAACCATGCGTTCCATCACCTTACAGACGCAGCTCGTCAGAGAAATGGGGCGATAGCTGGAAGGAAGGTGTTTGTCCTTCCCTGGTTTGGGGATGGGGACAACAATGGCTTCACGCCAACTTGTGGGAACATGACCTTAAGTCCATATGCGATTGTAGGTACTAAGAAGGAAGCACTTGCCCGCAGGAGAAAGGTTCTTCAGCATCTCAATATGAATAGAATCGGGCCCGGGAGCAGAAGATCAGGACAGGGTGAGAGCACGGTCTAGCTCCTGCATGGTAAAGGCGGCGTTATAATTTTCATGATTAAAAGAGTGGAAAGAAGGCGGCCATGCCGCCTCTACCTGTTTGCGAGGGAGAAAGGCAGGGTGGTAATGGGCAGAGCTCGAAACCTACGCAAAGAAACAGCCCAATGCGTTGGAAACAGCAGCGGGGTCCACGAGGACTGCATTCTCCACGGTCAGGCCAGGAATCGGGGAATGGACCTTGATGCCGGATAAACAGTGTAGGCCACCCCAAACAACCATGGAGGGAGTAAAACGGTTAAAAGAACTAGTAAAAGCAGTCCAGCAAGCTTTCTTGCTGTCGTTTATGATACGACGACATTGCGCTCTCATACGTTTATAATTGATGCAATTCTCCAAAGTTGGGTGGCGGCGGAAGGTGTGTAAAGCACGGCGCCGGGCGCTAAGCGCGTCGTGGCAGGCTGCAGTCCACCAAGGGACCTGGACACGATGTGGAGAAGAGGATGTACGAGGTATGGAACGTTCAGCAGCGGTGAGAATAACCTCTGTGAGGTAGTCGACCTGACTGTCACAGTTGGGAAAATTCTGATCATGAAAAATAGCCACGGAAGAATAAAGCCCCCAGTTGGCTTTGGAAATGTTCCAACTGGTGGGACGAGGAGATGGGGAATGATGCAGGAAGTGGATGATACAAGGGAAATGGTCACTTGAGTACGTGTCAGAAAGTGCATACCACTCAAACCGACCGGCAAGCTGAGGAGTGCATATTGCGAGGTCTATATGGGAGTAAGTGTGTGTGTTGTGTCAGAAAGGAAGGTCGGTGCACCGGTGTTGAGGCAGACAAGATCGAGGTGTTGGAGAAGGTCCACCAAAAGGGAGCCTCTCGGACAAGGTGCCGGAGAGCTCCATAAGGGGTGGTGGGCATTAAAGTCGCCTACTAACAAGAAAGGTGAAGGGAGCTGGTCAACAAGGTGTAGCACATCTGCCCTAGTAAGGGCAGATGACGATGGTGAATAGACATTACAGAGGGAGAAGGTAAATGTGGATAAAGTGATGCGGACGGCAACTGCCTGTAGGTGAGTGTGCAAGGAAATGGGATGGAAATAGACATCGTCTCGAAGGAGCATCAGAACCCCTCCATGGGCTGGGACACCTCCCACGGGTGGCAGGTCGAACCGCACAGAGGTGTAGTGTGGAAGGTCTGCACGATCACGTGGACGCAACTTATTTCCTGGAGGCAGACGAGAAGTGGGCAGTGCAATCGAAGGAGTAGTTTTAACTCCTCCCAATTAGAATGAATGTTGCGAATATTCCATTGAAGGAGCGCCATGATAAAAATGAGAGAAGAAATAAGGATAAAAACCAACTAGCAAGTGGGGTCACCTCGACGGCCGCTGAGGACCGGATTTCGAGGGAGCACTGCTATCGCTGTCCAGGGGCAAAGGGTCGTGGTCCATAGGTTCGACCGACACGCCTGCCACCTCCCTGAGTTGATCAGGAGGGGCAGTTTCCACCGCCGGTAAAGGGCCGGGTGCCCGGCAGACGGAGCGACCCGGTGAAACAGAAGACTGCCGAGGCCGGCAACTGTTGGATGGCGTGACAGATGGGTCACGCCTCGGTGGGGAAGGAGAGGAACTCTCTTTCTTGTCAGCTCTTCTGGAAGAGTGACGGCGGGAAGAGGCAGTTGACGGTTGGGAAGCCTGAGAACGCAGAAAATCCTCACGGACGGGTTCCTTTTTCAAGATCCGGGCATCTTGTTTAGGTGCCCGCTGTTTTCTAGAGGTTGACGAAGACTGTACCTTAGAAGCTGCAGGAGGAAGCGGGGACATGGAACGGGCAATCTTCGGGCTGGCGGATCGCACAACTGTGTCAGCGAAAGTGAAGTCACAAGTCTGGGTACTGGAATCCTTGGTAGGTCGAGTTGAGGTGACGACCTTACTGTATGTACCCGCTGGGAGGACAGTGGGCTTTCGACTCGCCAACAACTTTCGAGCGGCAGATGTCGATACCTTCTCCGTAACTCAAATTTGCTGGATTACCTTCTCATCCTTGTATACAAGGCAGTCGCGAGAGGAAGCCGCATGGTCACCGTTGCAGTTTAGGCAGTGAGGGGACGGAGGTGGGCAATCCCCTTCATGGGCGTCCCTACCACAAGTGACACACTTTGCTGCATTTGGGCAATGTTCACGGGTATGGTTGTACCTGTGGCACTGAAAACAGCGCGTTGGGTTAGGTACATAAGGGCAGACGGAGATGACTTCATACCCTGGTTTGACCTTCGACGGGAGGTCAACTCTGTCGAACGTCAAAAACACAGTACGAGTCGGTGTCAGGTGGTTATCGACCTTTTTCATTACCCTATGGACGGCTGTCACACCCTGGTCGGACATATAGGATTGGATGTCTGCATCAGACAACCCATCAAGGGATCTCGTGAAGACTACCCCCCCGTGACGAGTTGAGTGTGCGATGTGCTTCCACCTTGACAGGAAACGTGTGGAACAGTGTAGTCCGAAGTAGTTTCTGACCTTGGAAGGCACTTTCCACTTCCAGCAACAATGTGCCATTGCGCTGACGTGAACAGGTATTAACAGGGCCAGCAATTGCATCTACACCTTACTGTATAATGAAAGTATTGACAGAATTGAAATCCTTTCCGTCGGTGCGAGAGACAACAAGAAATTTAGGTACATTAGGCAGAGTCTTTTTGTGCTGAGGCGAATCTAAATTACTTTTCTGGGTCAACGTCACTAAAGAAGAGAAGGAAGTCATCGCGGAAGTATCCCCCGTAATTACCGGCGTCTCCGATGGCGCACTCCTTCCTAGTGGGGGCCCTCTCCAAGGGCTTACCAGCCTTAGGTGATTGTTCACACCTCAGGTCACACCGCCCGAGAACTGACGGAGGGACCAATCGGCACGTTCGGAAGGTACCAGCTCGGGTAATCACACCTCCCTGGGCCTGGCCTTTACCAGGGGGTACGTAGGTGCCTTACTTGTCTACCCGGGGCAGGGAATTACGCGTTACCCCGTCACCTGCTACACATGATAATGCGTGGGTCGGCCTTCAGACACGCACAGGGAGGAAAGAAGAAAAATAGAGGAAGTGAAGAGAAAGAAGGAAAAAAGTGTCTCAAACGCCGAGGAGGAGACTAATGAGGAGGAGAAGAAGGCTAGGAGAGTACAAGGAGAGAAAGACAGTAACAAAGGGTAAGAAAGGAAGGAACGAAGGAAGAAAAACGACAACAAGAACCACCGTAGCTCACGAAATATGCCCGTCTCTGGGCGAAGGCATAAACCGGGAGGGAAAGTGAAGCAGCCTGGGGCAGAAGGAAGACTGCTCCGGCTCGGGGTCCCATGCGCGCCACACACATACCCACAAAAGAACTGTGGGCCTGGGTCTGGGTACTTGAATCCTTAGTAGGTCGAGTGGAGGTGAGGACCTTACTGTATGTGCCCGCTGGGAGGACAGCGGGCTTACGACTCGCCAACAACTTTCGAGCGGCAGATGTCGATACCTTTTCCGTAACCCGAATTTGCTGGATGCCCTTTTCATCCTTGTATACAGGGCAGTCGCGAGAGGAAGCCGCATGGTCACCATTGCAGTTAAGGCAGTGAGTGAACGGAGGTGGGCAATCCCCCTCATGGGCGTCCCTACCACAAGTGACATTTTGCTGCATTTGGGCAAGATTCACGGGTATGGTTGTACCTGTGGCATTGGAAACAGCGCGTTGGGTTTGGAATATAAGGGCGGACAGAGGTAACTTCGTACCCTGCTTTGACCTTCGACGGGAGTCCAACCTTGTCGAACGTCAAAAACACAGCACGAGTCGGTGTCAGCTGGTTATCTACCTTTTTCAAAACCCTATGCATGGCTGTGACACCCTGATAGGACATGTAGGTTTGTATGTCTTCGTCAGACAACCCGTCAAGGGATCTCGTGAAGACTACCCCCCCGTGATGAGTTGAGTGTGCGGTGCGCTTCTACCTTCACAGGAAACATGTGTAACAATGTAGTCCGGATTAGTTTCTGAGTTTGGAAGGCACTGTCCACTTCCAGGAAAGAAGTGTCTCAAACACCGAGGCGGAGACTAATGAGGAGGAGAAGGCTAGGAGAGTACAAGGAGAGAAAGACAGAAACAAAGGGTAAGAAAGGAAGGAACCAAGGAATATGAGAAACGACAACAAGAACCACCGTAACTCACGAAATACGCCCGTCTCCGGGTGAAGGCATAAACCGGGAGGGAAAGTGAAGCAGCCTGGGGCAGAAGAAAGGCTGCTCCGGCCCGGGGCCCCGTGCGCGCCACACACGTACCCACAAAAGAACTGTGGGCCCCCTGGAGGGACAGAAGGACCAGTCGGCACATCGGGAAGATGATAACTCGGGCAATCATCCCTCCCTGGGCCTGGCCTTCACCAGAGGGTATGCACGAACCCTACATGCCAACCTGGGGCTGGGACTTACACGTTACTACAGTCACCTTTTACACATCAAATGCATGCATGGTGTGGGGTTTCTAGCCAGCCTGTTCATTCCCTAGGATACCCACGTGACTGGAGACCCAAAGAAAAGCAATGGAGCAGGTGGCATGATTGAAGTCAGTGAGAAGATCGTGGATCCAAGCGACCAAAGGATGGTTGGAGTAGCTTTGGTCTATGGCCTGCAGGCTATTCATTGAGTCTTTACAGATTAAGACATGGTCCTGGGCTGTCTGAAAAATGAAGGTCTCTGGGCTCTACTAATGGCCATCAGTTCTGTTGTAAACACACTCCATTTCTGGCAAGAATGACATTTCATTCCAGTGGGAGATGTAAAAGCAAATTGATGGTATTGAACGGCAACCTCATATGTGAGTTTGTTCATGTAAGAACATCTTTGAGAATTTTTATTTAATTTATGGCTTGAAAATTATTTTCCAGTATGTTTCATGGAATATTTTATTAATGAAATAATTTATAGCATTAATAATTGTATATTTATTTGTTATTAAGATAACTGTAAAATAATAATGCTTATTTCACTCTCCTGTAAAACAAGAACTTTTCTACGTAAAAGGTTGCTGTTCAACACCATTGATATCCTGTATAACCAGCAGCTTTCGAAACATTGGCGAAGAAGATCATGGCACCCTGAAACTCTTCAAGCACTGGGTGCGACAAACACTGGAAGATTATGAGGGGGACTGAGGCTTTTGGACCTTGGAAGAGATCGAACTGGATTCCTGGTCACAGCACCATCCAAGGGGGTGTGCGTGGTTTAGCATGGTGTGTACGGTCTAGGTAAGGGACATGGAAGTCCCTGCAAAATGAAGCAAGCCTGAACACACTGGCCAATACCACTCGAGGTCGAACATGATATGGGATAAGCAGGGAATTGTTGAATGGCAATGACGTAGGACACCAAAAGCTGGAGCCGCCTAAACTGGAGAGGGAGGATTCCCACTTCGGCAAGGAGACTGTCAACAGGCCTGGACTGGAAGGTACCCATAGCCAAGCGGACACCACAATGGTGAACTGGGTCAAACAGTTTCAAAGTCGAAGGAGTGGCCGAGTCATAAACCTGGAACTGAATCAGTATGAAAGAGTGTTGCACAATCCGCAACCCACGATGAGTGGGCTAGGAAATGGAGGGCATTAGGCTTTTACATGCAGCTTATTTCAGCTGGTGAACATAGGGCAGTGAAGTCAGATGGAAAAACTTCTTTCTAGGAATCAGCACAGGTTTAGGAAACATCATGTTAAACTCAGCTTGCTCTCTTCTCACATGACATCTTGTGAGCCATGGATGAAGAGCAGATTGTGTTTTTCTCGATTTCTAGAGGCATTTGACGTGGTGTCACAATGCAGACATAACGAAGATACTTTCATACAAAATGGGTTCACAGATTTGTGACTGGCTGGAAGACTTCCTAAGTAACAGAACACAGAATGTTGTTCTTGATGGTGAGTGTTCAGTGACGAGTATCATCAGGTGTGCCCCAGTCGAGTGCGATAGGACCGCTATTATTTTCTACCAATATAAACTATCTGATGGACAGAGTATCTTAATTTGCATCTGTTTGTTGATGGATGATGCTGTGGAGTATGGGAGGGTGTAGTCTTTGACTGACTGTAAGAACATACCAAATGACAGACAAAAGTTGTAGTTGGTGTGAAGAATGGCAGCTAGCTCTAAATATAGAAAAATGTAACGTGATGTGCATGAGTAAGAAAAACAATCTCATAATGTTTGAATACAGTGAGCTTCTTGATGCAGTCACATTGTTCAAATATCTAGGTGTAACATTGCAGAGTGATATGAAATGTAACGAACATGTAAGGATAGTTATGAGTAAGGTGAGCAGCCAACTTCAGTTTATTGGAAGAATTTTAGGAAAATGTACTTCATCTATAAAGGGGACCACATATAAAATACTTGTACGACCATGCCTTGAGTATTGCTCCAGTATTTGGGACCCGCAAAAGATCAGTTTAAAGGAAGACATACAAAGCAGTTCTGAGGCAAGCAGCTAGGTTCGTTACTCGTAGGTTCGACAAATGCGCAAGTGTCACAGATAAGCTCCTGGAACTCAAATGGTAATTGCTGGAGGAAAGACGACATTCTTTCAAGAAATTCTGTTGAGGAAATTTAGAGGTCCAGAAGCATATAGACATTGACTATTTGGGCAATGGTTTATTGGTATCATTTTCTTGATTGTATGTGTAGATTAGTTTAATTGAAGTATTCAATTAAGTTTTTATACTACTGGTTTTGTACAAGGGTGTCCAATTGGTATCGCTGTCTTCATTTGTCATGACTTTTAGGTCAATTTAACTATTAATTCCATGTATAGTTTCCTGCTCATTATTAGCTTTTATTTTGTGTATCTGTTCTTAAATTATATTTTTTCTCACTTACAATGTCCACACCCAAAACCCCCACATTCTGCGCTTGTCCTTTTAGTTTCATTTGATTGGTTTTACATTAATTTTTTCATGTTTATATGTTAATTTTTCAGTGTTTTTCCATGACTGCTTTGCTCGCCATACTGTGTGTGTGTGTGTGTGTGTGTGTGTGTGTGTGTGTGTCTCATTGCCACCATGTTGCCATTATGGGTCAAAGACGACCGGTGATAGCCTGGTCTTCGATTATGCCAAGGTCGATGGATGGTATTGTCAGCTTCTATTGACCCCTTTTGGATTGTCTTGACTTTCATACAAAATTCAATGCAGACACATTACTCTCCTATCTCAAAATTCACAAACATATATATAAAAAATAGACAAAGGTTACTCACCAGGCGAAGCACAGTTGTGATAGTAGCACAAATAAATAAAACACATACACACACATCAGTGGTTACAAGGATGGTTTTTGGAGGTAACAGGCTCCTTCCTTATACACAAATATCCCACATGACCAGGGCCTCGCTGCGATGGAGTATTTCCTTTCAAGCCGACCACCCACTTCCCTACCTAAAACCTCTTTCCTTAATACCCTAGCCAGCTTCATCCTAACCCACAACTTCTTCACTTTTGAGGGCCAGACATACCAACAACTAAAGGGAACAGCCATAGGAACCAGGATGCCCGCCCCCCCCCCCCCCCCCCTCATACGCAAACTTATTGATGGAACGCTTAGAGGAATCCTTCCTGGATACCCAAGCCTGTCAACCCAAAGTTTGGTAGAGATTCATTGATGACATCTTCATGATCTGGAGTCACAGTGAAGAATAACTCTAGAATTTCCTCTTCAACCTCAACTCCTTTGGTCCCATCAAATTCACCTGGTCCTATTCCAAATCCCATGCCACTTTCCTCGATGTCGACCTCCACCTGTCCAACGGCCAACTTCACACATCCGTCCACATCAAACCAACCAACAAACAACAATACCTCCATTATGACAGCTGCCATCAATTCCACATCAAACGTTCCCTTCCCTACAGCTTAGGTCTTCGTGGCAAACGAGTCTGCTCCAGTCCCGAATCTCTGAACCAGTACACCAATAACCTAATAACAGCTTTCACATACCGCAGCTATCCTCCAGATCTGGTACAGAAGCAAATTGCCAGAGCCACTTCCTCACCCCCCCAAATTCAGAACCTTCAACAGAAGAATCCCAGAAGTGCCCCTCTTGTCATCTGATACTTTCGGGACTGGAGCTGACTCTGAATGTGGCTTTCCAGCAAGGATACAACGTCCTTAAATCCTGCCCCGAAATGAAATCCATCCTTCATGACATCCTCCCACTCCACCGAGAGTGTCTTTCCGCCGCCCACCTAACATCCCTAACCTAGTCCATCCCTATGAAATCCCCAAACCACCTTCCCTACCTTCTGGCTCCTACCATTGTAACCACCCCGATTGTAAAACCTGCCCTATGCACCCTTCCACCACCACTTGAGTCCCGTAACCCAGAAGGTGTAAACGATCAAAGGCAGAGCCACTTGCAATAGTACCCACGTGATCTACCAACTGACATGCCTGCACTGTGAAGCGTTCTATGTGGGAATGACTAGCAACAAACTGTCCATTTGCATGAATGGTCACAGGCAGACAGTGTTTGTTGGTAATGAGGATTACCCTGTGGCTAAACAGGCCTTGGTGCACGGCCAGCACATCTTGGCACAGTGTTACACAGTCCGTTTTATCTGGATACTTCCCACCGACACCAATCCTTCAGTACTCCGGAGATGGGAACTAGCCCTTCAGCATATTCTCTCTTGCCCACCTGGTCTTAACGTCCGCTAAATTTGAATTCCCGCCCACCATCTTTAACATCTTTGCCTAGGTTCTCTGGACAGAGCCTCTGCCTCAAGTGGTATCTCTAACTTCTTAACTTCTTTGGTTTCTATAGTATGTCTGCCTATTGGTGTGTGTGTGTGTGTGTGTGTGTGTGTGTGTGTGTGTGTGTGTGTGTGTGTGTGTATTTGTTCAATTTCCTTTTCTCCCCCCAAGGTAAGTCTTTCCTCTCCCGGGATTGAAATTGCTCCTTACCCCCTCCCTTAAAACCCTCATCATTTCCTTTTCCCTCTCCTTCCCTACTGCCTGAAGAAGCAACTGGGTTGCGAAAGCTTGCGTTTATGTGTATATGTGTGTGTGCGTGTTATTTATTTGTGCTACTATCACACCTGTGCTCCTTCGCCTGGTGAGTAACCTTCTCTTTTTTATATGTATATTATTCCTGCTAGGAATTTTTTGTCTATAATATTCATATCAAAAATTCACAAACAGTTTGACAATGTTGTACTCAGTACAGCCGTTTCACTGCCTGACTCCAATGGTGCAGCTTCCGGAATTTTTTAATATATGGAGAGGATGTAAAAGAAAAATAAAGGCACTGTTATAGAAAGTGAAGAGGAAGTAGACAAATAGGAGGTACAATACTGCAATAATTTAACAGACCCTTGGTGTATTTGCATCTGAACAATACAACTTTAATGGATGACATTCCATCTGAGGTTTCTGTTGTCCCTGCGAGACATTCTGAAACATCCAGCAATAGTCAATTTAGTATTACATGGAGGTGTGCGGTGGTGTGGATGAAAACTACAGAGGAAGACCAAGAGACGAGTACAGCAAGCAAGCTGGTCACCATTATTATTCAGAAAGTAAAAGGACTGCAGAGGGTAAAAGTGATGTGGAGAGCAGGATCAAAACCAATCATGAATCTGCACAGCATATTATCAGCTGGATCATATGTTGTGCATCTGATTATAGGAGAAAGCATATGGCAGAAGCTAACACTTTTATGTTGAATGTATTGATGGAACCGTCTCCACTGACAACTGAAAATTCTAATGTTTGCATCATGAAGTTGTCATATGGACATGTCAATGTGGTGTAAGTTGTCAGGCAGTTGTTTACTATCTACTAAACATTACTGCAATAGGCCAAGCTGATAAAACAAGAGTAGTTACAATAATTTCATTGTCTACTGTCATTTTATCATTGTTGGAATCTTACAAGCACTCTCAGTGAGGAGAGACTAGGAATAAGGCAAAGCCTCACCAAAGAAACACTGTTGTTTTTGCTGCTGTTTTGGGGTTTTGAGAGGACTAAACCACACGGTTATCAGTCCCCTGTTTCTACCAAAGACAATACAGCCAAGTAGGAAAAAGGTAAAATAAATCTCAACACCTAAAAGAGAGGCTTAAGGGGCACACAGTGCCAATGAACCTGATACTCAACACCACTGGAGAAAACAGGTATAGTACACACCAAGTTTTGAACTAAGCTAAAATATTGTATCGAGAACAGTGGCTGGCTGATCACAAACAAATACGAGATGAACCAGTCACTCTGCGCAGACTAAAAACCTGGAGGTAAAAAACAGGGTACAGGTAAGAGAGGCAACAGATTAAAAGATGAGGGGTGGGGACCTGAGACACCTGGCAGTGAGCCAACCACTAAATAGAATGATAAAATCCAGCTGCACGAATAAAACCTGAACACGGTAAGCCATTGAGTTGTTGTTGTTGTTGTTGTTTGGATGTTTTAGGGGACAAAACTACGGAGGTCATCAGTCCCCCATTCCATCGTTAGGCGTCAAAACAGAAGACGTGAATGCGTAAAGGAGCCTAGAGTGGAGAACAACTAGGGGGAGGAATATCCCCCGAGTCAGTTAAATAACAAAGCTGGCAAGAGACAACTAAAACAATGACAATCACTCAGAGTAACGACAAGAAATAAAATGTAAAAGCCGACTTCTGTGGCTGACCGACCTTGAGACTAAAAACAGAAAAAGTCAGCCACACGGAAACAAAGGGAAACCTCCAATCGGAGGTCATGACAGGACGGACACAGACACTGAAGAAAAGCTTTAAATTGAGCGGTAAAAACCACTGTCCCAAATAAAACTTAAAACAGTATCAGCGAATTTGGCATCGTCATTTAAAACTTGGGATAAAAGCACAGGAAAATTGAAACTTCGCCGCAGAGGTGCTAAAATAGAGCATTCAACTAAGATGTGCCCCACCGTCAGGCGGGCGCCACAGTGACACACAGGTGGTTCCTCACCACGAAGGAGATGGCCGTGAGTTAGCCATGAATGGCCAATGCAGAGCCGGCACAGGACTACGGAGTTCCGGTGGCAGGCCCGCATTGAAGAATGCCACACAGCTGTCGTTTCCTTTATAGCCCTAAGTTTGTTACCTGTTGCCAGGCTACGCCACTCGGTAGCCCAAAGATCATGCACTTTATGTCGCAGCACTGTCCGTAGATCAGCAGCCGGGAGGCCGATCTCTAAAACAGGCGCGTCAACAGCCTGCTTGGTCAGCATATCAACTCGTTCGTTGCCTGAAATATTGACATGGCCTGGGGACCAGAGGAACGCCACTGACCGACCAGACTTGTCAAGGGCAGATAGGGCTCCTGAATTCCCAACACCAGAGGAGACCGCGGATAACACTGGTCAAGGGCTCTAAGGCTGCTCAGGAAGTCACTGCAGATGAGAAAGGACTCACCTGAGCAGGACCTGGTGTGCTCGAGAGTGCGGAAAATAGCGACCAGCTCTGCAGTATAGACACTGCAGCCAGCCGGCAGAGAGTGTTGTTCAACATGGGTGTCATGAGCGAATGCAAAACCAACCCGGCTCTCAACTTTCGAACCATCCGTGTAAATTAGGTTGTGTCCAGAAAATCTAGCTACAAGTGCTAAAAACTGGCGACAGAGAGCTTCAGATAGAACTGAGTCTTTGGGTCCACAGGCCAAGTCCAGGCAAATAGACGGCCTTGGCAGGCGCCACGGAGGCGTGCGTGCGTGGGCCCGATATGGAGGTGGTAGGGGGTAAGACTCAAGTTCCTGCAGCAGTGACGACACTGAAGGCGATCGTATGACCCAACCTGGGTCGTCGTCGTTGGTCATGGACGACCATGTGGGAGAAAAGAACACGGCGGTTCGGGTGGCCTGATGAACTGTGCACGAGTGCTGCATACGCTGCAAGCAGTTGTTGGCGACTGATCAACAAAGGTGGTACCCCGGCCTCAGCAAGCAAGCTGGTCACAGGGCTGGTACGAAAGGCACCCGTCGCGATGCGAACCCCACAGTGCTGAATGGGGTCCAGCAAGCGCAATGCTGAAGTGACGCAGAACCATAGGCGACACATCCAAAATGTAAACGGGACTGCACCAAAGCCTGATAGAGCCGCAAAAGGGTGGAGTGGTCAGCTCCCCAGGAAGTATGGCCCAGGTGGCAGAGGACATTGAGGTAACACCAGCACTCCCGTTTTAGTTGACGGATGTGGGGGAGCCACGTCAGCCGCGAGTCGAAAACAAGCCCCAAAAAACGATGAGTGTCCACGACCTCTAATAGGTCGTCACCGAGATACAGTTCGGGCTGAGGGTGTACCGTTCGAAGCCGACAAAAGTGCATAACACTCGTCTTTGCAGCAGAGAACTGGAAGCCGTGGGTAAGAACCCAGGACGGCACCTTCCTAATGGCTCCCTGCAGCCTATGTTCAGCGACGTGAGTGCTGGAAGAGCTAAAATGGATACAAAAGTCGTCAGCATATAGTGAAGGGAATGCTGACGAACCAACTGCTGTAGCTAAGCCATTAATGCCTACTAAAAATAAGGGGACACTCAAAATGAGCCCTGAGGAACCCCATTTTCCTGCCATTGAGGCATTGTCAGCTAAAATCAAGGCAGGTGCAGTAGGTAGGTTAAAAGACTGCCGCAAGGCGGCTAAAAGCGGACAGTCCAACAGGATGTGGACCACTGTCAACAAATTTCTGCAACGGCAATTCGGTGGGTCCTCTTGACGTAAAAGGTAGCCATGCCTAAACCACGTATGGCCAATACATAAGCGACACAGAACAACAGAGTCCCTATGAGAAGGCTTGAGGGAGGACTTCCAGGCAGCCGTAGAGGACTTGATCGAATGGAGCTTGTTGGGTGTATTCAGTGTTGCCCATTGCGCATTCCAAGCCTCAAACACATTATGGTGCAAATCCAATTGGATATCCCTTTCTGGGATACCAATATCCAGGGGAAGAATGGTGGTAGCCAGCTTAGCCAGCTGATCGACACACTTGTTCCCCAGGATGCCAATGTGGCCGGGGCTCCAAATGAACTCCACCACACAGCCAGACTTTCTGAGTGAAGCGATGGCCTTGTGAATGGATTGCACCAACGGATGGGAAGAAAAATACTTGTCAAGGGCTCGCAGGCCACTAAGGGAGACGCTGTACATGACATACGACTTCCGTGGGCATGTTTTTAGGTGGTCAAGGGCATGAGATATGGTGATCGGTTTAGCAGTAAAAATACTACAGTCAGCTGGCAGGAACCGTTGTTCTGTGTGGTCACCATCAACAAAGGCGTAACCGACTCTGCCAACTACCAGGGAGCCATCAGTGTAGAGGACTTATACACCACGGTAAGCATCAAGAAGTGCCAGAAACTTTTAACGGACCATCAGTGGTGAAACTAACGCTTTTGGGTCACAGGACAATAGCAGGTGGAGCTTCAAACAGGGGATGGACCAAGGAGGGATATGGGATGGGCAAGAAAAAGTGGCAGGGAGACGTAGGGAGTGAAGTGAGGAAAGGAGTGTACGAACCCGGATTGCGATCTGAAAACCTGATCTAGGTCAATGTGGTGGAGGACAGGGACAGGTAAAAGCCGGAAACAAAAGCGTGTGATAAGGATGGTGTGGCATGGCATGGACTCTAGCAACGTAGCTAGTGAGAAGCTGCTACCAGCGAAAGTGTAACAGAGGGATCCCTGCTTCGGCAAGAAGACTTGGCACAGGGCTGGTGCAGGAAGCCCCAGTCGCTGGCCGAATACCACTATGGTGGAAGGGATCAAGGATCCTCAATGCTGATGGTGCTGCCGAATCATATACTAGCTACCATAATCAAGCCTTGATTGTATCAAGGACTTGTATAGCTGCAGGAGTGTGGAAGAGGTAGCACCCCAAGCAGTATGGATCAAGCAGCGGAGAATATTCAGATATTGCCAGCATTTTTGTCACAGCTGATGCAGATGTGACCCCCAAGTAAGTCTGTTGTTGAAGACCATCCCAAGAAACCGACGTCTCTCTTCGACAAGGAGCAATTCACCACCCAGATATAGCTTGGGATCCATGTGAACTGCCCGGCGGTCACAGACGTGCATCACAGGTTTTCTTCACTGAAAACCTAAAACCATGGGCAGAGGCCCACGATTCGGCTTTTCACTTGGCTCCCTGCAGCCACCGCTCAGCGACGCTAATACTATCAGAATTAAAATAAAGACAAAAGTCATCAACAAACAATCTGGAACAGGCAGATGATCCCACAGCTGTGACAAGCCAATTTATAGTGACTAAAAAAATTGAGGCACACTGAGAATGGAGTCCTGCAGAACATTCCTGAAAATTCCTGATAAAGACCAGAAGTGGGCCCCGTCAGCCCCAGTCGTACAATGTAGCTAGTATGTGGTGGCACCAGGTAGGGTCGTACGCTTTCCGGAGATCAAAAAATATGGTAACAAGGTGTTCATGTCAGGTAAAAGCCGACTCCAATCATACAAGATTGTCAATTGTGGAGCGGCCCTTACAGAAGCCCCCTTGTTGTACAACCAAGAGTCCCCAGTCTTCGAGGATCCACATAAGCCGCAGACTCACCATACGTTCAACAAGTTTGCTTAGAATGTTCGTGAGGCTGATTGGACTGTAACTATCATCCACCTGTGGGTCAGCGCAAGGTTTTATCACTGGGATGATGGTGCTTTCCCGCCATTGTGAGGGGAAAATGCCCTCTGCCCAGAGATGGTTAAACAAAGTGAGCACTTGGTTCTGAGCGCCTACAGAAAGATGTCCGAGGAACTGGCTATGGATACAATCTGATCCCAGACAGGTATCAGGTCATGCAGCAAGGGCCCACTGAAACTCCCACTGACTAAAGGGTGTATGGTTCTTGGCGACGTGTGTGAAATGACGGTGGCTTCCGCTTAACTGGTGCTTTTAGGGTGCGGAAGGCTGCACTGTAAGCTTCAGTCAAACAGATGCATGCATAATGCTGTGCCATGTGCTCGGTGACAGCAATCGGGTCTGTGCAGACAGTATCCTGTAAGTGAAGACAGGGGATTCCTGCTGATGTGGGGTACCCGAAAATTCAACGAACTTGGGTCCACACCTGAGATGGGGAGGCACGAGATCCAATAGAGGTGACGTAAAACAGTTCATAAAGGAGAGCAGGCAATTCTAAATTAATACACACTGTTAGTGTGAAGAAAGATGAATAGGTATAGGAGTGAAATGTGCCCTGTAAAAAATTGTTATCAGTTGCGGGCGCGCGCACTCACGCACGCACACACACTTAACATCCAAGAAGCGAGGGAAGGGAGGGCACTACCCCACAGCAAGGCTGCCTTAGAACGCTCGGCCATTCCACTTCGGCAAACACAGTCTAATGATATCCAATTAGGAAAGCCACTTTTTTTGCCAGATTTTATGTAGCAAATTAATATAGCAATAACAAATGATACTGACCTGCATTCCTCCAATACGAACACCAAGTTTTCCCGATGTTGTGCTTACAACTTTGAACATTTTACTTTGTTTCTTAGGCAAACTTGCAGTATCTCCATATTGACGTGTGCCCATCTTTAAGTCAAGAATGCAAGGATAAGTAAACCTAGATGTCAAATTTTCAAGTAAAATAAAATCTGATTCTTTGTTAAGATTTTGTGTGTTAACAATTTGATAATAATTATTTCCTTCTAGCCTAGTATGCAGTTTGCTCTATCACAGGTAATTCATACTATTTCATCTAAGTAAAACAGATTTAAAGAGGTATTGCTTTATGAACTAGCATGTGAAAAATCTGTAACAAAGTTTACTTCATAGTTTGATATACACAAAGTATTGGAAATTATTAAAAATCCTGACTTGAGACATATATGAACAATAACACTTTCAAAAAGGATACTTGGTTCTGGATCGCCAACTGTAACAGTGGAAATCATCTTCTGTAACTGACGTTCATAACATTGGAGAACCCAGGGATTGACTGGCACACTAGATTTTTGCATTTCCATTTGATTTTCATTCCTTGTGGGATCTTCTTCAAATAATTCTTTGGTATCGCCTTCTGTTTCAATACTACCTGTCCGGCGAATACGGATTTTCCTAATAAAAAGAATTTGTGATTATGTTAATCTTTTCTATTAAATATGACACCTAAACGCTTACCACGAATGTTGCCCTACAGGTCTCAATGGTTAGAAATCGTTTTTCCATCAAGCAATTATCTACCTAATCTCTGTCAGGAAACATTCTTGGTAAGTGTTTGCTACAGCAACAAGAAACATTTATTCACTAAAATACTACCCAACTGGAATCTCACTAACGACTCAAGACTTACGCTTTTGTGCTGCGTTGATTTTGCTTCGGAGAATATGAGTCTGTAGGAAATGCAATGAGTGATATGTATCCATCATCTTCGGGTACAGCTTTAACTGTCAGTGTACCATAGAACTTTGGGGTGAATTTTCGAATGGCGTCTGGAAGCGTCTCGTAAAATTCTAGCTCTCTTTTTACTAACGGTTTGCAAACAGTATACTCATCTAAGCAGAGCATAGACGAGTGCCCTCCTACCTGGTGTATAAATGGCTCTAACTGAAAAAATATATATGTATTATGACTTGCTTCTAATGAACTATCCGCAATATATTTAAACATTCAAAAATGTTGTACTTACTTTAACAGCCAACTTATTTCCAGCTTCATCCATCAGCTATTTGTACAGACATGTGTTGTTATACCCGCTAAAATTTCTATTTTGCTTCGAAAGGGTGGGTCTGTCTTTCGTAGCAGACGAATTTTGGAAAGATGACACTAAAAAAATCAATAATTCACACACCTACCCCTGCATTTCAGAGAATTGGGCGCAGTGTGACGAGCTTTCACCTATACTTTTCTTCGAGACTATTATTTTTATAACATCGCCGCATCGAATCAATTTTACAATGTTTACATGTACTTCTAAAACACAGCAGACAACTTCCACTACAGCGATACATATGACAAACTGCAACGGCTTCCCTCTCTGGAAGCACTACGTACACAAGTAACGAATTTGTTTAAAAAATGTCTGCAAATGCAGTCCTACTTCTAAGTTAGGAAACGAGAAAAATATTGTAGTTTCCTATGATAATTGCGTATTTTTCGTTCATTGTAATTTCCTTATGTCATGTTACGATGTATAATTTCTTGACCATGGTACATGATGTAATCTTGGCCTAATAAAAGTTAGTTCAGAGCGTAATTGTGTCGTCGACAAGTTTCCACTAGGTACCTCGTATATACTATATGAGAAAATGCAGCTGCATAATTCGTTTTAAAATAATTTAATTTAATCTAAATTACAGCTACTGCTATGGCTGTTTTCATCAGAAATAGAACTGTAACATCGAGAGGAATCACAACGTATTACAAGTTATTACATGAAAATTAATATTTGTGACAGAAAAAATTAATAATGACAACGGTCACAATACGTAGTTTCATATTTATATCAGAAAAAATTAATAATGACAATGGTCACAACATGTACTTACATGAGACGTTTGCATTTAGAAAAAAAGGCGCTCATGCTCTATGAAGTTAGTTGTAAAACATATTAGCTAGTTAAGAACTAGCATAGCTATTTGAAATGGGACGACCTTACGAAGGATAGTTGTGAGGAAGTTGAAGGGGTCACTTAGAATTGTTGTGAGAAGTTTGTAAATATGTGGTTCATCTGTATAACTGGTAGCGTATAGGACAGTAGCGTGACCTAGGTTTTAGTCCTCCTCAGATGTACGAAATCCCCAGCAGATTTGTTCAAAGAGAGGATGCTAGATTTGATACCAGTAGGCCTATGTTAAATTAACACAAGCGCATACTATGATAATGTAATCCCTAGGAGGAAAGCGACACCCGTTTCAAGGAGAAATAGTGACTACGTTTGTAGAATCGGCAAGTGAACCTCACTTACAGAACGACTCTATTGCTGTGAATTTAAATTTTGCGTAAGGACCACAAAGATAGTCTTTTTCCATTGCTCAGTTTGGGCCTGGACTAAAATTGGTGCAAGGTGTCCTCGATCATGCGCCATACGGTGATTGTGTAGTGTGTAGGCCTATGTAGATTGTTTAAAATGTAGTCTTAATGCAGTCCATCCAGTTCCAACTGGTCGATGACAAAGCATTGGTAATACTAATAAATGATGTAAATTCCTGCAATCAGCGGTACTACGTTATCCTTTGTTTCATTTGGATGAAAGCAGCGGTGATAAATGGTTTTACAGCTGTAGTTCGACAATCTCACATAAGCTTTCGATATAGTTAGCAGTTGCCTTTGGATAAATAGTAAAAGGTAAGCTATTATACAGCTATATTATAATTAATTCTCTAGGAATTTGTTATTATTCTAGTGTTACTTCTTACCACAGGTTTCCAGAAAACAACAACTAGGTGCCTTTTTGCGATTTCTTCAGTATTATCAAAAATCATCAGATTCTAACTGCATAGAAGAACACCATAAAGGCCAATTTGTCCGTCACGTCAACGTCACGTCACGGCACTGACACGTCAAGTTGTATTCACACTGTCCATCAGTATCCATCACGTCAATTCGCCTATCTCAATACGCGATGTTGAAAGTGAGGTTATGAGTGGCGATCTGTTATGTAGAAATTCATAGTTTAATACTAGAATTGAGGAACAACAACGCTATATGTTATTGACGGCCAAAGAAAACTTTACAGTGTATGTTTTTGGCCAACTTACTGGGAACTGAATCAACGTTTCAAAACATCGAATTCTTATTTTCAAGCGAAAAAATAAACATATGAAAACACCAAACAATACTTACAAGAGCTTAAATAGCGCTTGCTTACTTTATCCATTACGATTTGCCCGGTGACATTGTTAATACCGCCGTAAACAACTGAATTTTTGTATCTCATTAGAACTGATTTTTTCATTTAAAATGTTATTTAATGAAAAATGCGAAGTAAATTACAATATTATTCAAATAAACAGTTTGCTTCAATCTTTTCTGTTACAATGTTATGTAACATAAACCATTTTTTGGTTTCAGATATCCAACCTCGATTTTAGGGGGACACTCAATTGACCAAAATATTTAAGTCGTCGTGAAACATTTTAGATTTACCCCTAAAATGAAGTATAACAACAAAATAAAGATGAATAAGACACATTTGCATATAAACAGTGCAATCGTCGACTGCAACATGTAATTTGTGTGTCGAAAATAGGTTAACTTCCGATGTTAGCAGACGGCCGTTCCATCAAAACATTCTTCTCGAGAAAGCTTACGTGACGTTGACGTGATGTGACGGTCCGGTGACGGACAGTGTGAATGCCGCCATTAGAAATACATTGCGGAATGTTCTGACGGACGGTGACGTGACATGACGGACACTGTGAATTGTCCTTTAAGATGGCATATTTTACACATGAAGTGATTCCTAGTCTGTCACATTAACTTGATTCCTCCTAGACTGTTATATGTGCCCAGTTAACTTCACAGTAATGCCAGACTTAGACATTTTGGTATAGGAAGCCTCCGATCAATCCCACTTCAAATAGTGCGCTGTACCAAGTACCTTATGTCAACAGCGACTTACGAAGGCGTTGGGAAAGTGTGAAGGCCACGTGAGCACACAGCCAACTATAATCAAGAGTTCCCCACTATGTGCCACATATCTGAAGAGTTCATAAGAAAGAACAGTTTACTTCCAGAATGGAAAGTAGGGGGCGAGGTACTGGCAGAAGTAAAGTTGTGAGGATGGGCCATGAGTCGTGTCATGATAGCTCAGTGGTAGACCACTTGCCCACAAAAGGTGAAGGTCCCAGGTTCGAGTACCAGTTCCAGCACACAATTTTAATCTTCCAGGAAGTCTCATTTAACATTTGACTTAATTGCACCATTTGTGCATGTTGATTGAATGTAGGCCTATATAAAACTTGTCTAATATCTACATGGTTGTGCTTCCAATTCTGTCTTTCAGATTTGTAAAATTGTTGCGGCCACTGAAGAACTTTATCTCCACAGTATTTGAGACTCACAAGTGTACAGAAATATTACTACTGTTGGAACAACAAACTTCTGTTAAGTAATTGTAAATTCTCAGAATATAAAACATTGTTATTAATCTTTGAATGACGCTGTTATAGATAAACCTAACCATCTCCTAT
The DNA here is from genome assembly GCA_026315105.1 of Locusta migratoria. Lineage (NCBI taxonomy): Eukaryota > Metazoa > Arthropoda > Insecta > Orthoptera > Acrididae > Locusta > Locusta migratoria. Next base: position 658,880,479 of record CM048746.1, read on the forward strand.
TTCAGTGAAACATAGCAAGGTGGTCACATATAATGTGTCTTATGTTTACTACATCTCTTTACTACATTACGATGAGTCAGTGGAAGTGAACAGAGACTTATGAGACCTCAGCAGAACCAATGTTTCTATTGATTGTAATGAACACAGTTAGGGTCTAATGTGTCTTTTATGCCTTGCTAAACATTTCAGGAGTTGCTATATATGATTAAAGGCCAATTCACACTGTCCGTCACGTCACGTCACGTCACCGTCCGTCAGAACATTCCGCAATGTATTTCTAATGGCGGCATTCACACTGTCCGTCACCGGACCGTCACGTCACGTCAACGTCCGTCAAGCTTTCTCGAGAAGAATTTTTTGACGGAACGGTCGCCTGCTAACATTGGAAATTAACCTAATTTCGTCACGCGAATTACATGTTGCAGACGACGATTGCACTGTTTATATGCAAATGTGTCTTATTCATCTTTGTGCCGTTGTTGTACCTCGTTTTAGGGGTAAATCTCAAATGTTTCATGACGACTTAAATATTTTTGTCAATTGAGTGTCCCCCTATAATCAAGGTCGGATATCTGAAACCAAAAAATGGTTTATGTTACGTAACAATGTAACAGAAACGACTGAAGCAAACTGTTTATTTGAATAAGATTGTAATTTGAATACGCATTTTTCATTAAATAACACTTTAAATGAAAATGTCAGTTATAATGAAAGACAAAAATTCAGTTGTTTACGATGTATTAACAACGTCAGCATGCAAATCGTAACGGTTAAAGTATACAGGCGATATTTATGCTCTTACAAGTATGGTTTGATGTCTTCATATGTTTATTTTTTCGCTTGAAAATAGATGTCGATGTTTTGAAATGTTGTTTCAGTTCCCAGTAAGTTGGCCAAAAACATACACTGTAAAGTTTTCTTTGGCCGTTAATAACATTTAGCGTTGTTGTTCCCCCTTTCTAGTATTAAACTATGACTTTCTACATAACAGATCGCCACTCATAAACTCACTTTCAACATCGCGTATTGAGATGGACGAATTGACGTGACGGACAGTGTGAATACAACTTGACGTGACGGTTCCGTGACGTGACGTTGACGTGACGGACAGTGTGAATTGGCCTTAAGTCAGCTCTTTTCCCAAGAATTATTTTGGCACAAAAAATCCTGTAATGCAATAAATTCAGGAACTTTTTTATGAACGTTATGAAAATGTACTATTAATATTTTGAGAGTGCAAGTGTCTCCCTGAAAGTGACCTGATTTCGTTATTTGCATTTATCAGAAAAGTCAAATTACCACCTACATAAAAAAAGCATATTCACTTGACTAGTCCTCTGCTTGCAGAGTAGCTGTTTTTTGTGTAGTGTACCCTTGAACTATCGAATGAAGCCCTAAAATTCGACACCTGATAAAACGAATACAGAAATCTACAGCCAACACAGCCACAAAGCCGACAAAAGGTTTGTTCGAAGAGCTGCATAGATGCAGATCCTGCAGCAGCAATGCAGGCACTACTGCGCATGCGCTGCAAAGATCACTTCACGTGCCGTGCATGCTGCCGGGGCTCTTCGAACACTAACCTGCAGTCTGCAGTTTACGTATCATGTGTGTGCTCACTTGTACTGTGTAGCATAAGAGAGCGATTTATTGTGCAGCGTCTAAAAGTAAATTACTTTCTTACGTTCAAGGAATGGAAGTGTTCAGGTAATAGTTTGTGTATTTCCGTGATATTCAGCTTGAAAATTTCCATATTAAGCCTTCCTTTATTTGCAAGCGCGAAATTTTAAAGTTCCAACCTCCCGCATCCGCATCTACTCTTGCACCTGTACAGTTACCTGCACAAGAATAGGAACCAACTACAGAGGAATCAGTGTGGAGCACAGACGCCTCATTAGCGTTAATAGAGTTTTACGAGAATAATAAAGAAACACCTGAAAATGTTATACAAATTCATCTTCCGAATATTGCTGAACCACATATTCACTTTTCTGCCTTTCATTTCGGCGCAAAATTTCATCGAAATCGTCATCACTGGACACAAAATCTGAATCGCTCAACATTTGAAACAAATGTAATTTGAAAATGCTCTTGTAACTATATTTGGTTGTGTGGCGATCTTCCGCAGCAGCTATTAAAATCGAGTATATTACGTAATCCAGATTATTCTGACTGCAATTAAAGACATTTGTTTTACACTAGACGCGTTTCGCTTTTTATTTTAAAAGCATCTTCTGTGGTCTACAAATGATGAAAAGGTATGTTTTATATTCATTGAAAACAGTTTTTAAAAAACTTCATGCACATTAGGCCTATGTGTTTTTAAATTTATATACGGTCTACTCACGGTGTTGTTTCTTCTTTACATCTCACTGCTGTTTTTCCGAGTTGTTGGCTGGGTTGGTTGGTTCCTGACATGTGTATTTCGGTTTCTGTGTCACTTTTCGCCTGTTTTTGTGGCGTTTCTTCCGTTTCATTTATTATCACTTCAGTTCAAACAGGCGAAATGTTAAGTACACTACCGGAAAATGTACGTCAGGAACCAAACAACATCAGACAACAAGACGGAAAACAGTAGTGAGACGTAAAGAAGAGACAACACCTTGAGTAGATCGAATATCAATTTAAAAACGTATAGGACTAATGTGCACAAAGTTGTTTTTTAAAAATGTTTTTAATCTATGTATAGAAAACAAACTGTACAACTTTTATATGCTTTTAAAATAAAAAGCAAAACGCGTCTGGTGTAAAACAAATGTCTTTAATTTCAGTCAGCATAAGACTAATTACCTATTATAGACAATTTTGCTCTTCTAATTTTTAGAGTTGATTTCATACAAACAAATACAATACTTATAAAATAAAATACCAATACATCTATATACACAAACAAATAACGAACTTCCTTTACAAACAGTAGAAGAAACGCAGAACGACAGAAGTAATATGTAGTAAACTTATATACTACAACGCTGTGGACTTCCGAAAACTTTGAACAAAGGCGCTTCTTATACCCCACTACAAGCCTGAGAGGTATTGCGCATCGTGAGTCTGGCTCCATGAGCTGCAGGGAAAATTTCCTCCTGCATCTCCTGCCTGCATGAGCTGCAGGCCTGCAGCTCTTCGAATAACCGGCAAACTGCAGGCAGGCTGCAGGAGCAGCGCCTGCAGCTCTTCAAACACGGCTTTTCGTACTGCGCATGCGCTGCAGCATGAATGCACCTCATCAAACGAACCTAAAATCTCTAGTTGAGACCCTCCACTCGCCTCCAAAATTAAAGCATCCCAAACCAGGCTAGGAACAACGTTGCAAATTGCGAACTCTACTTGCACTCTGTGTGCAAGGCCAACAGTCTTCACCAATTCCGCTAACTTTCCATAGAAACCGAGGATTCCCTCAGATCTCAAGTGCAATTCAGTGGCAAACTGCCAATAAAACAATTCAATTTTATGAACACCTGTTTTATAAAAATTATGGGACTGTTCAGTCTTAATAAATTCTTACATAATATAAGATTAAGTAAACTTCTTGGTGTACTGTCCATACATTTACAACAAACCACAACTTACACAAATTTGCAAAAAATCAAGGGAGCTGTGTTCCCTTACCAACTTTTACTCAGAAGTAAGACTAGTGGGCTATTGGCTAAACTGTAGTTACATAAATACAAGATTACTCACATTTACCAATAATAATGGGCCTCGAAATGACAACATAATTTAATTAAATATTAAAATTTAATACGCATTGCCTGGACTAAAGTTAGAACTAACTACGAGAAAAACAGACAACACTACTAACATATATAAAAACTTAATCAGCCGGTACCATCTTAATAAATTTTCACACAGTAGTGAGTTTTGTGGACTTCATCCCATTCTGCAGGTGGCTATGCAAAACATACATCTTCTTAAATTTACAAAACATTAACATTCCAGTACCCTTTTAACAGAATTTCATTAAATATGAAAATTTAATAGACATTCGCCTATACTGCTTTCAAGTCAGCCAAAAACAAAACCATACTTAACTTCATAGAAAACTATGGGTCTATACTCTCTCAATTAATTTTCACCTGGTATTTATAATACAGTAATCTTCTACCCATAAAATAATTAAATTAAGATAAATCTTAAAACTTATGTAGCCAAAAGTCAATTAAATTCCTAAGGCGATGTAGTCGAAGACTGAACTGTTTGCATTCAAAGGTGTTCATGATACAACAAGCTTAAGTAAAGTATTGTATTATTATATCCCTAATCAAGAAAACAAAGAGATGACTTCGGTTACTATATGTAACCAGAATGTGCAGACACAGTACATGGCGAATATTTCGTAGTTCAGCACTTACTCATTTGCACAGGATGAACTTAATTATTTCATAGTGGTGTTTGTCCCGAGATGTGCACACACTTCTCTCTTAAATCGATTAAACTCATACTAAATAACACATATCTCATTATAATCAGGAAAAACATTAGCAACACACAAAGAAGACCACAAAATACTCACATGTGGTATACAGAAAGGCTGAATAAAATAAGTATAGTGCTCCTGAAAGCCAAAGACAGATCTGGGAAAAGTAATGAAATCAAGAAAATATATATGAAACTGAAACAGTGTACAACTGAAATTAAAACAGCTAAGCATGAAGCAAGTGATAACTACATTTTAAAGTCAAAAAACAGGTGTAAAGCAGCATGGAATGTAATTAAAAGTGAAATACATCTGTCCAAGAAAGACACCACCATTCCTATAGATACTAACACACTAAACGACTACTTTATACATTGTGGTGGCTCTCAGGACTGAAACAGTTAAACAGCTTATCTGCTGAATCAATATTACCACAGGCAAAACCAGTACCCACATTGACTTGGTATCCACATGGTATTACCAAAGCAACTAAAAAACGTAACAACTCTAAAACTGAGGACTATTTTGGATTATTAAGAGCATAGCAGAAAAAATTAAAATGCCATTGCTATATCCGGCCAACAGAATCCGAACGCACTTAAAATAACTGTGACCTTCCCTGTGTATAAGAAAGGCAATAGACACTTCCCCAGAAACTGTAGGCCAATTTCAATAATTCCAATAATTGCTAAAGTTATAAAACCTGTATATACAAACAAATAACTGAGCATTTTGAAAGAAACAAGATAATAAATGAAAGCCAATTTGGATTCAGACCAAACCTATAAACAATAAAATCAATAGGTAATCCTAGAGATAAAGTACGTGATGGTGTTGCAGGGAAGTGTGTGCTACACTCATAGACTCAAGCAAAGCATTTGAAGCAATTTTGCATGAGACTATGCTAAAAAAAATTAGCTCACTATGGAATAGATTGAAAGTCATTAAATTCATTCAGGACATACCTTACAGGCATAAAAATTAGTAAGTGTGAATACGAAGTCATCACAACAGCTGAAAATAAAACAGGAATTCCACAGGGATCGGTCCTTAGACCTTTCTTTTTCATTGTCTATATAAATGATATTGCAAGCCGCATACCATGTGAGAAGGTACTAGATTCTGATGACATGACACTGGTAATAATAGGCAATGATGAACAAACTGTGAAACACTACAACAAATAAATTATAGGCACCATAAAAGTTTGGTGCTAGGCCAATTAACTATCCATAAATGAATCAAAAACTGAAGAAGTCTTTTTTAATCTGAGGTCCACAAAGACTTAAAATAGGAGAGTTAAATTACTTGAAATCATAGTGGATAAAAGACTGTCTTGGGATGCACATATTAACTACCTAGCTAGAAAACTTGCGTGAGTTATCTGTCTACTATAAAAGATAAGAAAAAATGTCATCAAGAGCCTGCTGCTACAGTCCTATCATGCTTTCTTCCAGTCATAATTGCAGTATGGAATACTACTTTGGGGAAACGCATCAGAGCCAGCATGTGTCTGCAAATGACAAAAAGAAGCTGTTAGATGTTTAGCAAGTCTTTCACCCAAAGAAACTTGAGTTTCTCCTGGCGTATTTGATAATCAAAATATCCACAGGTGTACTGCTGGTCTGCAGTGTCCAACGGGCAAAATATTTCGACGATCATACATGTCGCCTTCATCCGGTGAACTGACGGACTGAGCTCCTGGAAACGCGTCGGCATGGAGATCCGAACGCCCCCAATTTATTGTTTCCTAATATTGTAGTGGTAAGGTCTGTGGCTGAAACTGACATTTGTATATTTATATTATATTTCGCCAAAAGCGCGAAACACATTAAAAAGAAATAAATATTATAATTTGCAACAGAGATTACTTTTCAATTCAAGTATGAATTCACTGTTGCTACACGAGGCCAACGAACTTTGTAGTAACATATCATCAATAAATATTAGAAAATTACGATTTCCACCAATATATACTGTCTCCATGTGGCTGCACATACCAGAATGTACTAGGCCCAAGATGTGTGCAGCATACCTTTTGTTAGATTTGACCAGAAGACGTGACTGTTTCCCATAATACACTATACATGGGGATCCTTGCCCACAGTATTCTGATTTGAGACATTTTCCAACTTCAGCATGCTTTTCAATTCTTATGTCCTAGACGACGATTCCACAGGAATGCACTACCTTCTACTTAGTAGCATTGTTTCATTTTACTTGCATTCAATTAATATATACAATTTTAGGTAATACCTTTGCAATTAGTGCCGTTCTACATCATAAATGAATCCTCTTTTCTTACTGAAAGTCACTTTATGTCATTTTTACAATGTTTGAAAATGAAAGCAAGCTCACAGTTGAGTTTGGAATGTGAATTATGTCACAAGCTTCTACTTCTGCCGTTATTATCAGCAGTGTAGAAGATCAGATCAGATCAATACCTCCAACAGTTTCTGTCGCTAAGCCATAAAAAAACTGTTCAAATGATTGTTAAGCTTATGGGACTTAACTGTGAGGTCATCAGTCCCTTACAAACTACTTACAAACTAACTTAGACTAAAGACAACACTAACATCCATGACCAAGGGAGAATTCAAACATCTGATGCAGGAAGCTGTGCGATCTGCAATGTGGTCCCAGACAGCTCTGCTACTCCCACCTGGCTAAGCCATCAGCTCCTATGCTGACCAATGAGATATTACATGGTTTGCTGTTGTGAAGCTTCCTGCCATCATTAGTAATGTGAACCAATAATCGAAATAATGTTTGTATGATTTTGCTTATTTGTATATGACAAATTTTTCATTAGCCATTTACATCTTCTAATTTAATATTGTATAGGAATTTCACTTTAATAGAATCTCCAGTAATTCAAGTGCCACTGCTTGCAAGTGCCATAATCACACATTGATAATGAGCAGGCAAGCCAGACAGGAGCAAACTTCCTACCCACTCTCCACTTACCACTTCATTTCATTAATAACTTAACTGGAGTCATTATAATTTAATAGCAGTAGACGTCTACCAACTAACATTAATCTTATTTTGTTGTAATTAACACTCTAAGCAAGGCCACACGATGTGTGTGTTCTGAGTCTTCAGAAGCCGAGCAATCCGAGCTTCTGTCGCCATATTTGTGTCCCTAATATGGGATTAAGTTGTCTCATCCACAAAAGAGTATAATCTGAATATCGACTTTTCTATCAGTTTTTTTTTCAAGAATTGTCCTGTTTTGATGGATCCAAAGGTGAATTTTCTGCAACATCCCATAATTAGTTGTGGATTTAATATGCCATCATAGCAACTTCCCACGTCGAATGATTTTCTTGTCTGATAAACTTTTCAACATTATGGAGTCTCTCTAAACAGTCATTCAAAGACGACACCTTCATCTACACCATAACATCATCATCAAACATCCGCAGATTGCAACTCACTCTGTCAGTCAGATCATTTATATAGATAGGAATAATAGTGATCCTATCACACTTACCTGCGGCACCTTGCCATTTACATGGAATATTCTGCAAAATCACATTTAAGTGCCTGGCAGAGGGTTCATTGAACCACCTTTATATTATTCATCTACAATTCCATTGTCGAATAGCGCGGAGAAGAAAGAACATTTGAATCTCCCATTCGAACTCTGATTTCTCGTTTTTTAATCTGATGATCGTTTCTACCTAAGTAGGTGGGAGTCAAATATATACCTTTGCCTTTCTTGAATATTGATCTGATCTGTGCAACTTTCCAGTCTTTTTGTGCAGATCCTTCATTGATCAAGCGCTTGTATATTGCTGTTTAGTAGGAGCTATTGCCTCAGCATAATCAAATAGAAATCTAATGGGTATACAGTCCAGATCAGAAGACTTGTTCTTGTTAAGTGAATTCCGTTACTTCACTGCTGTGATGATATCTACTTCAATGTTACTCATTCTGGCCTCTATTCGTAATTCGAAATCTGGAATATTGGTTTTGATTTCTTTGGTGAATGAGTGTCAAAAAGCTGTGTTTAGTAACTCTGCTTTAGTAGTGCTATCGAGGACAACATACTTAGTTCTATTACTTAAGTAGTCTTCAAGCCTCTCTCGTATTTCGGTATAATTTCTATATGCTCATAACTTCTTTAGCAGTCTGCAGTGCAGTAGCATTGAGCGTTACCTGCATGTAGGTTCTACTACTACTCTTTTTCTTCTTACTGCTCATTCTATTTTTTCCAGTAATGGGTGAATTGGATAAAAAATATCTGATGTATCTATCAGTCACCAAGATTAGGTATCTGTAGGGTATTTGTGCATCTAACGTATTCTTAAATGACCCAAAGTTTTTTGTAGGGTTTCAACATTATCCTCTACCCTAACATGACAGCATTTATTTTGAATTATGCAACTAATAATGGCATCAAACCAAACCGCAGTCACCTGTTGTATATATAGATATAAAAGGGAGTGTTTTTAGAACATATTTGAAAATTTATTCTTACTGGTTTACCATCTCAAAAACAACACAAACTGACAATATACTTTGATTACATCTAATGCTATCTGGTCTCATAAATTCTTCCCTTAATTTCTCCACTCTTACATATTAGGTAGAATGAATATGGGCAGGGCACAAGAGGAACACTGACTGTACACACACACATCCTGTTTCATTCTCGTTAGCACACTGCATTTACTTCCTCATGCATATAAATTACGAGGTGTTACTAGCATCGGCAGACAGCAAAAATATCATTAAGAATGCGTATAATCTCAGTAGAAATTCATTATATTAGTTAAACAAGTTAGCAGAAGAAAACAATGAACTCTGAACAACGATCTTCAACAAAGTATAAACGGACAAAAATATTTCACTGAAGCTAGAAACCTCCAAAAAGTAGAAACAAACAATGAACACTATCAACTCTGAGCACACAATAATTATAATTAATGACCTTAAGCATATCGCACTAGTAATTGTAGCGAACGTTTTTCCTTGGGCTTGTGGAGCCTGGATCAGCACCCATATTTTGCGCAAAGTTCGTCATTTTCAAAGAACCGAAAAATAAAATCATAGTATTTAAAGACGTAAAGATTTCTACTGTTTCTAATGTGAAAACCCCCTGAATTAATTAATTGTACTGGATATTAACATATTTCAACGAATTGGCGCCAACTTTCGCTAAACACCATGTATATCAAAGAAATCCACTTATCTTTCCACAATCCTCGCCATATTTACAGAATAAAGTCGGCCCCCTTCTTTTGTAACATTATCTCCTTGGCTTCCCACTAAACGTTTTCATAAAAAGACATAGACCAGGACGGTACATCGACTCATGGCTGGCTTCTAATTATCCCAACATTATTCATATAAAAATAGTTAATATTTCTTCGGGAATCTGTACCAAACTCATAGTAAATGATTATCTGCTCCAGTACACTCAAATTAAATGCAATGTTAACACAAATTTCACCCAATCTTCGCCTTTACCTCAGAGCTACTTATACTTACATCCTCTTCAGTCAACATTCAGACCAACGATGCTGAACATGGCTTATCACCTGCTCAACCGTCTTTCTCCTACAACTTCCCTATTAGCCATGTTCTCATTGGCCAATGCCAACTCAGGCCTCCTACCAATCTGTTCACTACACTACAATTGCCTACTATCAACATAGACCGCCCAAACTCAAAGAAACTTCTCTGCAGATCCTTGCAAAAACAAGAAATTGGCAAACCGTCCTTAGATGCATGCACTAACTATCTCTGAGCAGCCGATACTAACACACTCATGCCATCACAAATCTTTCCAAATGCACACACCCAAAAGAAAGGGAAATGGATTCTGTGGAGTCTGACTCCTTGTTCTTCTTGTTATTACACAGAATGTTTTCAACAACCATTCCAGTTTCCACATAACTGGCATAATGAATTTCAAGATTGTAAACAAGTACATAAAGCACATGAATCTGATTACAAACAGCACTGTAATTAAATGATATTATCAAACTCTAAAAAGCAGGAAATGCTACAAACAGTACTGTTTCACCGTGTAAAATGGCTTTCGAAAATCGAGAAATACAGTACGCAGTCTGTGTCTTACGCCTTGTCCATTCCTCTTGATCGTCTGATCATTTATATACATATCAGAAGTACTGGTATGCTGTGGCTATCCTACAACAGCGCCTAAAGTGTAAAAAATTAAACATTACACACTATCTACAACCAAGCCATGTCAAGGGAATCAGTTGGTTTCTGCATACTGAGATCTATGTTGGTCTTCATGTGAATTTGAAAAGCATAATTTGTTCATGGCTAGTTTTTAACCATAAAAACCATGATTTCTGAGTATATAAATGGCAAATTTTACGGATGACCACTTATATATTCTTTATTTACTATAAATTTTTAATATGCCGATCTTTGAGGATATAAACAGTTATCATACTTACGCGCTAAGATACAAAAATCTGTTTTTAGCTGTTTTTCACTGTAGAGCGCGAATATCCAATAAGTAACCATAACTTATGACTCAAATATTGACAACTAGCTTATATGCCTGTGCTTCACAATGGTTGTTGAAGAAGGGCCTGTGTGTTTCGTGGCTTTTTGGGGTTCTGGACCTTGGAGTGCTCTGTTAATAAACTCAGTTGTCCTAGCCAAGATGTCAAATGTAAGAACTCATTGTCAGAAATGATGTACCTTCATAAAGTTTGTGATACAATAGGTGAAACGTGCCAAAATAAGCTAAGAAATGTAGTTAAGTATTTAATATACAAAGCTGAATCAATAACACTATGTTAAATGTTTGTTGGTATTCGCAGAGATAAGATTGCTTAATTCTATCACAGACGTTCGCTTCCTTGCTGTACTACCCCATACTCATTATGCAGCAGCGGTGTTTAATCACAGAATAGGGAGCATACAGAACGGAATGCTGGAGGCGGCGCCTTTGATCTGTATGTTACCAAGCATTGCACTCGACGCCAAATTGAAAAGCAGTAAATGCAGAACTATAGTCAATTAGTACTTTGGCTGGAAATGGACTTTGTACGAATTGTAGCTAACCTCCCCAACTTTTAAGAAAGGAAACGGCTTTTCATTGTGCTCTCCTCTATTTTGCGCTCTGTTCTTGCACCTAATTGTAATGCAACGAAAAAAAAGTAGGTCTAAATTTGAATACAACTACGAAAATGTACGATGGAATCAATGATCTTTTTATTTGGTGCTTATCTCCAGAAAAATCCCAAGTAACGCGAAGATATATTTTGGAAATTAGTTGTAATCATGAAAGTGACTTTACAACTGTCAGCTTTTATTTGGCACGAATAAATTTGCACAAAAATTGAGTCAGACTTAGCAGTACAATGTGATTACATAGAGGTAGTAACGTCTGGGCATATATAAAACTGTTAAATTACACATAAATGAAGGACAGGTAGCGGAAACATAAAACTACATAACAAACTTACTCTGTACTTGTCATATTGTGGCACACATTGTTTCAGTTATAGCAAAGGAAAAAGTGTTCATTATTTTCCTCTTAGTCTTCCTTGTCAATATGCATTCACTAGATCGTTACACACCATTTGTACCTCACAGATGGGTCACTTGTAATATTTTGAAATTTTTTCAATTTTGGTTTTATATTTCAAGTCTCTGTTTGTGAACTTCAAGAAATAGAAAATTCTCACTCTGACAAAAAGTTTTACTAAATATTGGAGAATATATTTTTAAGTAAATCAGCTCTCCTTGAATTCACAGTCCGTTTCTTAGCACTGGAAATAAATATTGCCTTTGAAACATACCTACATGTTTACTTATGGCAGTGATGTAGTTGTGCTTCAGTGTTGGAAAAGTTGTATTTGCTTTAGGAGGATAATTAATTTACTGATCGGAGAAGGGCATATAGAAATATCTTGCAACCATAGAGCAGGAACAGCATAAAATAATATTCCCCTTAATCTATTTGTTTGAGTATCCGAAGAGCATTCATTGCCAACATTGGCACACTATGCCTCCATTGCTGTAAGTAAAATTTTACCTGACTAAGCAGTGTAGATCAAGGGGGGGGGGGGAGGCAGGATGAGTGTCATCGATTTGATTGGTTCACTTTTACTTACGGCAGTGGAGGAGTAATGTTTTAATGTTGGCAACATAATGTTCGCTTTATGCGGACAATTACTTTACCGATACAAGATACAAGAAACTGCCAACCATAGAGCAAGAACAGCAAGATTATTCCCCTTATTCCATTTGTTTGAATATCGTAACAATGGGAGGTCGGCAATCGGGATCCGCCGATTTCGCCCAAGTTACGTGTGTAGGAGGTGGATCTCCACATAACGAGCCTGAAATATTTCGCCTGAGTGGGCCTTAGGAAAGGAGGAAATACTATCGAAAGTATTTCCGATAGCACTGTACATGTTATTCACCGCCTCAAATGACCAAGCTGTCGACGGGATGTTAAACCCTAAGCTTCCTTCCTTCCCACGTTATTCAGTGCTCTGTTCGTGAATAAACGGTGTAGCGTAATGGTAAAAAAAAAGGAAGCTCCTGGAATTGATCCCAGGGCGCCTGTTTCCCAAGTAATTTGGTTGACCATTACGCTATGCCGTTAGTCACGAACAGATCGCTAAATAAGATGTACAGTATTATTGGAAAAACTTTCGACAGCATTTTCTCCTTTTCTAAGGCCCACTCAGGCGAAACATTTCAGGCACGTTATAGGGAGACCAACAAAACAATGGGTCCCGATTGCCGACCTCCCTTTGTAAGAGGACCAATGGTCATTGACAACATTAGCACGCTACGCCTCCGTTACCATTTGTAAAATTTTACCATTTGCATCAAATTATGTGAAGCTGGGCAGGAAGATGAGCTTTAAAAATTCCTGAAATATCTCGACTATGTGGGTAAAAGGAAACGCACGCGCAAAATTTGAAAAATCCCGCTACTTACTTTGTCTTTAATTTTATATTATTCCCTGCGACGTTAAACTTATAATTACAAAATATAAATGTACTAAAACATTTCGATGCTGTTGAACTGCTACAGCAAAAGCGAGAGTTTTTGTCAAGAGAAGAAGCAAGGCTACTTTTAATAATTATGCACACATTGCTCTCATTCGAAACTGATAATATTTAACTTTTACTACCCATATAGCGACGTTCACTAACCGTTCAGCATCTTTTGGGAAGGTGAAGAAGCTTATATCATTATCTGTATGAGAATTATTGCAGCAGTTAGGTGCTCAACACCATCGGCCACCTTAATTTTATTGCTGCTCCTAATAAAAACGGAACAGCTCCAACTACTGACACACAGTTCTTTCTTTTCATTGCACCAAATACTTGTTTACTTTTATGTGATTCAAGCAGCTAAAATACACAATTAACAAACAAAGACGGCGCATTACCATGCCACAGAGTAGGGAGTGACCACTCGTTTACTGCTTTTCAAGATAGCCGATTCCGCACATGCGCACTAAATTTGGGACGACAGACTGCAGCGAGAGTTTCCTTTCTGTATACTCCTTATTCTGTGGTTTAATAGTTCTTTGGTGCACTACAGCGGCTCTATAGCATGTTTGCTGTACTTCGCAATCCATACTTCAAGCATAACCTATATCTAAAACAATTTCCCTGATTCCACTTTTATGAAACGAAGTTGCTCCATGCAAATCCGTGAAGTAGTTTAGGAGATTAGGTATTACTTATAGATGAACAGACAGTTACTGAAAACACTTAAGAATGCGATGTATCTTTTTCCGTAATCTGATTTTGATGAAATCATGCCTATATGTTGCCCCAATCTTAGCTCAAATTTCCTGTGAAAACCGCATGAAAAAGTGTCAGTTGGTTTTTTTAAAACGTGTTAGAAATAGGCATATCTTCATGAATCATTCATATCTCTGGACAATGTGCTGAGATGTGGAGAGCTGAAATATAATAAGTAAGTATTTCCTTAGGCCAGTATTACACGATCAAACTTTTGATCAAAACTTTGACATAAAATTATCATCAAAAATTGGTAATACTTTTTCGATGTAAATCTTTGACGTGATGGCAAAAAGGTATATTACACTTGTGGGAACAATCAAATGAACATTAACTGTGCACAGTGACTTTTTTATGTGTTCCATGAAAGGAATTTTTAGTTGTTTATTCTTTGATTTTTTTATAATAGGTACTACTCTTAGTAAATAGCTTATCTAGTTAGCTTTGTGTTTTGACTTCGTAAAATAAAGTGATTTAATTTTTCCGAGTTCCCATTTGTTATTTTTAATATCGATAGACGAGCTCACTAAACACTGTTGTCATATTTTGATCATATTTCAAGATGGCGAACAGTAAACATATCATACGCTGTCATTGCTGCTACGAAAACTACATTTTTTAAGAAAAAATAGGGACTTACTTGGGTGGAACTGTGGTAATCATTTCGTCCTGAGGAAGCTACAAACGGAAGGCGGCAAGTCATATTTAATTACTGGAGAATGGTTGATACAACATATTGGTATTTACTCAGTAAAGTGGTCCCACACATTAAAAATCGGTATATGTACGTGAAAAGACTAAATCGGCAGAAGACAGGTTTACAGTGACACACCAATTTCTTGCTTCTGGGCTTAAATTGTACTTACAGCGCGACGGCATAACGTGCTCATGTTGGCAACGAAATGTTCGCTATAGGAGGATTAACTTAGTGACAAGGGAGTATACAAGAACCTGTCAACAACAGAGCAGGAACAGCATCGATTATTACTAGATTGAGAAGACTGGAGAGTTTATACGACTCTGTTTCATGTATTTCTATGATATTCCAGTGTCATCATATTTCATATTTTTCGTCACATTGAAAGATGGAGGGCAGCAATAACTTTTTGTTGTGCCGCTGTTACAACCTTAATATCCTCGACTGTACCCCCAGCCGAATTTCACTATTGAGTACCTCCATCATTATTCGTAACTTTTGACTCTCCTTAATCTTTTCTTACACTCAGGATGTCTGGGATTATACAGTGCTTTGTCTCCTTCATGAAGTTCGTTTCATTTTGTCGTTAAGGGCTCACACCAACTAATCTTGGACGTCATATTTTCAAACGAGGCGGTTTGTTTTCAAATAAGCGCGCCCAAAGAGCTACAGCGATGCTAGCGCACCAAGCGGTTACATTTCGCATAGCAGTGAACAGAAGACAAACGACTTTTATGATCAAATCTACTGCCAGGCACTAGATGTGATCATATTTTTTTGACGAAAGCAGAGATATGTCAAAGTTCCCCATTACACTACCAAATTTTTGTTGTTACTGTGGTCTTCAGTCTGCAGACTGGTTTGATGCAGCTCTCCATGCTACCCTGTCATGTGCAAGTCTCTTCATCTGAGAATACTTTCGGCAACCTACATCCTTTTGAATCTGCTTACTGTATTCGTCCCTCGGTCATCCTCTACGATTTTTACCCCACACGCTTCCTTCTAATGCTAAGTTGACAATTCCTTGATGTCTCAGAATGTGTCCACTCAATCTAACCCTTCTCTTAGTCAGCATATGCCAGAAACTACTTTTCTCCCTGATTTGGTTAAGCACCTCCTCATTAGTTACGTGATCTACCCATCTAATTTTCATCATTCGTCTGTAGCACCACATTTCAAAAGCCTCTATCATCTTTTTATCTGATCTCCTTATCGTTCATGTTTCACTCTTATACAATGCCACACTCCAGACAAATGCTTTCAGAAACGACTTCCTAACATTTAAATTAATATCGGATGTTAACAAGTTTCGCTTCTTTAGAAACGCTTTTCTTCCCATAGCCATTCTGCATTTTATATCTTCTTTACTTCAGCCGTCAGAAGTTATTTTACTACCCAAATAACAAAATTCATCTACTATGTTTATTGTCTCATTACTTAATCTAATTCCTTCAGCAACGCCTGATTATCTGACATTGCATTTCATTGCCTTCTTTTACTCGTGTTAATGTTCATCTTATATCTTCCTTTCAAGACACTGTCCATTACATTCAATTGCTCTTCCAGATCTTTTGCGGTCTCTGACGGAATTACTACATCACCGGCAAACAACAATGTTTTTATTTCTTCTCACTGCAGTTCAATGCCCTCTCCAAATTTCTCCTTCCATTCCTTCACTGCCTGCTCAATGCACAGACTGAACAACATTGGGGAAAGGCTACAATCCTGTCTCACTGCCTTCCAAACCTCTGCGTCCCTTTCATGCCCTTCAACTCTAATAACCGCTGTCTGGTTTTTGTATAGATTGAATATAACTCTTCGCCCCTATATTTTACCCCTGCTACATTCAGAATTTGGAAGAGTGAATTCCGGTCGACATTGTCAAGAGCTTTCTCCAAATCGACAAACGCTAAAAACGTAGGTTTCCCTTTCCTTAGCCTATGTTCTAAGATAAGTGGTAATGTGAGTATTGCCGCCCGTGTTCCTACATTTCTCCTAAATTCAAACTGAACTACCCCAAGGTCGGAATCCACCAGTTTTTCCATTCGTCTGTAAATAATTCGTGTTAGTATATTGCAACCATGACTTATTAAACTGATAGTTCTGTAATTTTCACATTTGCCTGCACCTGATTTCTTTGGAATTGGAATTAAGATATTCTTCTTGAAGTCGGAAGGTATTTCCCCTGTCTCATACATCTTGCATACCAAGTGGTACAATTTTTTCACAACTGTCTCTCCTAACGATATCAGCAGTTCATACGGAATATTATCTACTCCAGGGGCCTTGTTTCGACTCAAGTCCTTCAGCGCTCTGTCAAATTCTTCTCGCAGTATCATATCTCCGATCTTCGTTTTCCATTTCTAGAATACTGCCTTCAAGTTTATTTCCTTTGTGTAGGACCGCTATATATTCCTTCCACAGTTCAGCTTTCTCTCTTTGCTTAGTACTGGTTTTCCTTCTGAGTTCTTGATATTCATACAGCTGCTTTTCTTGTCTCCAAATATCTCTTTTATTTATTTTTTATTGTAGGTGGTATCTATCTTTAGCCTAGTTATGCATTCTTGTATGGTTCTGCATTTGTCCTGTAGCCACTCCTGCTTAGCCAGTCTGCACTTCCTGTCAATCTCATTTTTCATATGTCTGTACTCCCTTTTTCCTGCTTCACTTGCTGAATTTTTATATTTTCTCCTCTCATCAATTAAGTTCAGTATATCCTGTGTTATTAGGCCTTGTCCTTCTGCCTATATGATTCTCTGCTGCCTTCACTACCCTATCTCTCAGAGCTACCCATTCTTCTTCTACTGTATTACTTTCCCTCGTTTCAGCCAATCCTTGCCTAATGCTCCTGCTGAAACTCTCAACCACCTCAGGTTCCTTCAATTTGTCCAGGTTCCATCTTCTAACATTTCTGCAGTCCCTTAAGTTTTAATCTGCAGTTCATAAACAATAAGTTATGGTCAGAGTCTATATCTGCCCTGGATATGTCTTACAGTTTAGAACCTGGTTTCTAAATCTATTCCTTACCATTATAAAGTAAATCTGGTACCTTCCAGTGTCTTCTGGTCTCTTCCACGTATACAGCCTTCTTTCATGATGTTTGAAGCAAGTGTTGTTGATCTTTAAATTGTGCTCAGCGCAGAATTCTACCAAGCAATCTCCTCTTTCATTCCTTTTTCCCAGTCCATATTCACCTACTACATTTCCTTCTCTTCCCTTTCCTACTATCGAGTTCCAGTCCCCCATCACCATCAGTTTTTCGTCTCCCTTAACTTTCTGAATGATTTATTTTAACTCTTCATACATCTTTTCGATATCCTCATTATATTTTACGATTATTTTGCCACAAGACGTCATCCGTCAGAGCAGTTCTATCCCAGGCAATCACCTGCTGAAGAGGTCAGTCAACCTATGCGAAGAAGCACATTGCCGTACCCTAGATGAGGTCGCTACCCGACACACCGCTACCCTAGCCGCTGCGCCGAGGAAAACTAAACGATGCGACCATCTATGGACGTGAGGCCGCGACAGATGTAAATCCTCCAAGGACGACAGTCGCTAAGATGTCAGGAGATCTCATCGATGTCATAATCAACGGCCAACCTGTCCGGGCACTGGTTGATTCAGGAGCGTCTTTCTTTGTATTGTCGGATAATTACTGCCGCACACTAAAGAAGACAATGTTCTGTGATATGGGGGCAACTGTGCTGAAGGTCGCGAATGAAAAGTACATCCAGCCAGCAGTAACTTATGTCGCAAGGATAACCATCAACAACAGGACCCAGCCGTTTGAATTTGTCGTGTTAACAGAATGTAGTCACAATGTCATCCTCGGTTGGGAATTCCTTCAGACATCTCAAGCTATCATTGACTGTGGAATATCTGAGCTGCAAATTAAAGAAGTTGTTCCGACGGGTACATGTAATACAGAATTTTCTGGGAAGTTATTTGACGTTAACAATGTGACGATCCCACTGTTGACGATGAGAAGAGTTGCAGTCACAAACACAGATGAACAATTAAACTATGAAGTGCTTTTTGATAGTAAAAAGTTTATATGACTCACCAAAGAAATTTACATACCAGCGGCTATCATAAGCATTACTGGAGGTCGAGGAGAGATTTGGATCACTAATTGTCATGAGCAGTCGGAACTTATCCCCAAAGGAATGTGTATTGGGACAGCAGAACCAATCCAAGATGGTGAGCTCAACGTCATCAAAGACCCATGCTCTGCTGTTATTACAGACAACACGCTGGATGAAAAAAATGTGGAACTGCCAATAGGGCCCAGACTGACCAAGGAACAACGCCAGCGGGTGTTAATTATACTACGTCAATTTTCGGGTGCAATCACACCTCAGCAGGGAAAAAGTCAGATGAAACGGCCCACGATAAGGCATCATATCAATACTGGGGATCATCCACCAATTAGCCAGCGTTCGTATAGAGTGTCGCCAGCTGAAAGACAGATAATTCGGGAGGAAATGGAGAAGATGTTCCGAGATGACATTATTCAACCTTTGGAGAGTCCTCGTAAAGAAGAAGGATGGCACGTGGCGATTCTGTGTCGACTATTGGCGGCTGAACAGTATCACAAAGAAAGATGTCTACCCACTGCCGCGTATTGACGACACCTTAGACTGCTTGAAAGGAGCTACATACTTCTCGACTATGGAAATGCAGACCGGTTACTGGCAAATCGAGGTTGACGAAGCTGACAGGGAGAAGACGACTTTTAATACATCTGATGGACTCTATGAATTCAAAGAAATGCCATGTGGATTATCTAATGCTTCGGCCACATTCGAACTTACGATGGACAACTTGCTTCGACACCTTAAGTGGACGACATGTCTTTGCTATTTAGATGACATTGTCGCTTTCTGGAAAACATTTGAAGAACATCTGAGTCGCCTGTCAACTGTGTTGAAGTGTGTTCAGGCTGCAGGACTCTGCCTCAATCCAAAGAAGTGCCTCTTCGTCACCAAAGAGATAAAAATCCTGGGGCACCTAGTCAATGGAGATGGTGTCCCTCCTGATCCAGATAAAGTAAGGTCAGTCACAGAATTTCCAACTCCTCATCACATACGTGATGTGAGAAGTTTTCTGGGCTGTGCTCACACTACCGACGTTTCATAAAAGGATTTTCTAACAAGGCACGTCCATTACAAGAACTTCTGCAAGGAAACGCCAAGTTTTACTGGGATGAGACAAAAGAAAAAGCCTTCCGGGCACTTAAGGAGGCTCTAACTTCCGCACCAGATCTAGCCTTGTATGACGAGAATGCGGAAACTGAACTTCACATAGACACAAGTGGTTATGGCACTGGTGCAGTGATTGTACAAGTTCAGGAAGGTTCTGAAAAGGTGATAGCCTATGCATCAAGCGTACTCTCAAAGTCCGAGATAAACTACTCTACAACTGAGAAAGTATGTCTTGCAGTTATCTGGGCTATCAACAAGTTCCGGCCGTATTTATTCGGCAAACCATTCACCATCGTGACAGAACACCATTCATTGTGTTGGCTGACTAGACTGAATGATCCATCAAGTCGACTAGCAATAAGGGCACTAAGACTCCAAGAGTACAACGTCACAGTGGTATTCAAGAACGGGCGCAAACACAAGGATGCCGACTGCCTTTCGAGGAATCCAATAGTGGAACACAACAACATGAATGAAATTTCAACCCTCACTGAATTTGATTACTTTACAGCTGAAGAGAGGGAAAATCCATCACTATTAAAAACGATAGAGGCCTTGGAGAAAGAAGAACCGCCAATGGAGAGTACCAACTTATAAACGGAACATTGTATAAGAGCAACTACGATCCACTGGGACCCAAATGGCTACTGGTCTTTCCAGCTCATCTCCAACCACCTATTCTCAAATATTTCCACGATTCTGCAATATCCAGTCATCTGGGATTCGTGAAGACCCTAGACAGAATCAGTCGCAGGTATTGCTGAAAGGTCTCTACCGATCTGTCAAGCACTATGTGAGTCACTGTAAAGAGTGCCAGGAACGGAAGCATGTGTCGCAATTACCTCCAGGGCATCTCGTACCGATACCGCCGGCAGCAGCTCCATTCTACCGAGTTGGGATCGATCTTTCAGGGATGTTCCCGAAGTCGACAGCCGGTGACCAATGGATAATAGTCTGCACTGACTACCTCAAATGCTAAGCTGTCACCAAACCTGTGCCGACTGCAGAAGCTCCATAGATCGCAAAATTCTATGTAGAAGCCATTATTTTTAAGCATGGAGCACCATGTGTCATAATATCTGATCATGGAAAAGTATTCCAGTCAAAACTAGAATCAGAGGTAATGTCATGGTTCGACATTGTCCACAAATGACAACTGCGTACCATCCTCAGACAAATGGTCTTACGGAACGTTTTAACAAGACGCTCGCCGATATGCTGTCGATGTTGAGCAGAAGGATTGGGATACAATTCTGCCAGTCGTAAGCTGAGACGTCAATGGATACGCTCAGCCTACACGTTATGAATGGATACGCAGTTCCTGTTCCAACCAGGTGACACTCAGGATGACTACGTTAAACAGCTCATCACCAGGGACGAAGAAGCAAGACAGGACCGTCAGCGGTATGACGATAAGTACCGACCTGTTGTGTACAGGCCAGGAGATCTGGTATGAATGTTTACCCCTGTATGGAAGGTTGGACAGTCAGAAAAGTTATTGAAGCGATACTTTGGCTCGTATTGTGTCATACGCCGCCTGTCAGACGTCACATACGAAGTTGAAGATTATGAGCCGTCGTCGAAACGACAAAAACAAAGAGACGTTGTTAACGTCCTGCGCATGAAGCCTGACTACGATTCTGAAGAGCAGGTAGGCGACAATGGCTTCTTGTTTAAGGACTTTAAGGACGGTAATGCTACTGATGAAGCCACGACAGGAACGTCTGTCGTCGATAATCATGGAGAAGGGAAGGATTCTCTTGAAATGGCGTACAGAGGACCCATGACAAGGTCAAGATCCAGAACATTGCAACTGGCTCCACAGGTAATATAACAGTGGGTCGCTGTTTTTCCAGGAGAGGAAGCGATGGCGCGACGCGAGACACTACGTAAACTGACTGCCGGCGTAGTGCAGGGGATAGCGTCGCTGACTGCGGTGCTGAAGGTCGCCGGTTCAATCCCGCCCACCAGCAGAAATCTATTTCTTTGTAATTAACAGTTCCAGAATGTTCTGCATCTTTCTTATGTACACTTGTAAATTCTTCTTGTCTCTTATGCTAACTGATCTTCTAATTTCTGCTACATTCTGTCCGTGTATAAAGAGAGGCAGTGAGTGCTGTGTGTTCATAATAAACCTGCTTTCAGTATAAGTGCTGTGTTCAGTTGCCTTCGAAATCAAGCCTGTTTCCATTTCGACGCAACAATATGATGACAGAGCCATTTTACATTTTTCGTGTCCCAATTGTTTACTTTCACTGATTCTGGTATCTACATCTGTATCAGCATACAGAGATACATTAACACTGTCTTCAGCAGACATTTCACTCACAGATGCATTGAATGGAAGTTTTTTTCAGATCATTTAATTTTACAAGGAATGCTGCTGCACTTACTTCATAGTTACTGTCTTGAGAGGCAGACACTAAACTATTGACCACTGCTGCTGAAAGTATCTTGCTGGTGTTTTACAGCCTCGTCTACTCTTTAAATGCGTAAAGGAATTAAAATAAAACTCGTAATTAAAGTTTGTTGTAATATTAAAATTTACATCTGTTTTAAACATACAGAAATAACAAATTACAGCACTTACCCTTGGCTAAACAAATTCCTATTTCTAAAATCTTTTTCCACAAGATGATCTGAGCATACTACATAGCTTTTATTCAAATGCTCGGGACGGTTCTTTTTCAAATTTTATCTAAGTCAGCTCTTCGACTAAGAATAACCTACTGGCTGCATCTATACACAAATTATTAAAAAAAGAGTGTAAAAGCAAATGATCTGAGTAGGCCTAATAGTTGCCTGCTTAAGCTATCATACTTGTATCTCTTTATTTTTTTAGAAACCTGAAGAATGATATTCGAGCACTTTGCTGTTTATAGTTATTACAGCTGTATATAGGACATATACTTCCCCTTCCAATCATTTCCTAGTTCTATCAACTAAGACGGTGATCAAGAAAGTCTTCCCTGTGTAACTATGTAAAGCAGCTGTTCATGCCCTGTGGTAGTTTACAACTCAAGCTGCTAGGAGGTGCTCAGGTGCGCTGTCGCCCGTTTCATGGCTGAGTTTCCGTTATTATATTTATAAGCTATTTGATGTCATGGAGAAAATGTATGACAACGCAGCTTTATCTGCATTGGGGAAAGGTTTGAATTTCGCACCAACGCCTAAGCATTTATCGGTTGTGGGTTTCATAAGTTCTATTGAACAGTGAAGGACGACCATCTGTCATCTTCCATATATTTTTTGTATATTTCTGTAAAGTTATAATTTATTTAATGTCACTAGATTATCATTTTGTTAAAACTTGCACCCCACTCGTTTCAAGGCTTGAGGGATAGCATTTTTATTTCATATGTTAAAATATTAGTTAATATTGCTAGGTTTGTCTTATTTTGTTATATTAATCATCTATTATTATATTAATTAATGTGCTATAATTACAGCTTCTCCACTACACCACTGTCCCTGTGAGAATGTTCAGTTGTTTTACTTTTAAGTGGATGTGTGATAATCTATGGCTGTCTGTATGTGGGGAGTGACAGTTTGATTTGTATCGTTCTCTCTGGCTCAGTGTCCATAGCTGCTGATACTACCGAAGAGGTTTCTACACCCTTTGGTTACAAGTTAGTCGGCGAGCCCTTTCCAGCGCGAGTCTCGCTCTCCGTCCCCACCATCACTGTATCTTGGGCTTTCCAGCTTCCAGTAGCTTTTCGCGCCCCCATGGCGGCCTGGCTTTTCTTTCTGTGCTGCTCTTCTGGTGAGGTAAGGTTGGTTCTGCTCTTGTGTTTGGAGATGGTAGCACTTACACGCACTTACAACAGCCAAACAAATCCGCTGTTGCAGAACACTGTCTTGCCACCAGTCATCCTATGGAATACAACAACACGGAGATTCTGGCATGCCCTTCCACCTATTGGGATTGTGTTATTAAGGAAGCTGTTGAAATTAAACTAGCAAGCGACCTTATAAACAGAGATGGTGGTTTTTGTTTAAATTTTGCTTGGAATCCGGCACTGTCTCTCGTCAAAAACAGAGGGACCAAATTAATGCTGTCTCACCTGTTGATTAACTGTCACTATCGATAATTTTGAAGTTTGGTCATCTTGGTCTTGTACTGTGTGCGTAATCTTCCTTGTTTACCCTTTGCAAACCGAGGTATTAAATACGCTTGCACATTGCTTTCTTGAGTGCAGTTGTGCCTTGAGAATAGCAGGTTGTCTCTTGCCAAAATATCGGCGGTTGTCGACGACGTCACCCAGCAGAATACCTGTAAGTTCTTAGCTGTCACTGTTCAACATAGCCTACACTAGGGATGACTGTCAATGCTTTTAAGATTTCAGGTGTAAGCTATTCACTGTTATATTTGACCAAACGAAGCGATATTCTTAAATGATTAACAAGTACTCCATTAAATGATTCCAGTTGTCTAAAGTAGGTAAATTCGCACATGTAGTGATAGAAATTAAATATAGTAATTTATCTTCTGAACACACAATCACGAATCAGGTACATAAAAAAATTGCTGTGAGTGTGATAAAGTGTTTTGACATGACAAATATGACAAACACTGAAAACATCAGTCCTCGTTTTTATACAGAAATTCCGTAGTATGACGTAATCATCTAATTTTTCGTATTTGGTTCTCATGCATACAGATTTGTATGTGCTGTGACACATACACAAACACTATACACAACACAGTTAAAATGTAGTTTTCAGCTTAATTTCCACTTAATATGATCACCTTGACTTTTTACGAAATATGTATACTTATATGTTAGCAAAACTTACAATTCAGTTGGTAAGGAATTCACTTACAGAGTTGAAGCTGTGCCTCATCAGAAATAACTTCAATTTTCTCTAAAGACGTTTTCTTTCTTTTCCAGTTTGACATATCCTGGAAGGTGATTGAACAATATTGTTCCACTATGAAGCACACTTTTCTGTTAGCTAGATGTTGCACATGAATGTTGTAATGACCTTTGCGGTCATGATTATGTACACAGCTGCTTAGCTGATATGGATTATTTTTGGCTACATAATTTCGAATATATGTTTCTGTTTTATAAATGTACAAACGTGTGTGCGCATGCAGTCTGAGCTGATGATACTTCACTCTCAGCTTCAAGCTGTGTTAACCTCGGTTGCAGAGCTGGAGGCTGTGATCGAGGGGTGTCATTGTTGTTGGCCTGTAATGGGGACCAAACAGACTCCCGTAGTCTCAACCAAACGGTCTGCGTCAGAGACATGCCCTGATACTGCCATTAATGTAACAGACATCCCACCCATGGTTGTGTGGGAGGTCGCTACAGTGCATGGCAGGTGGCGCAAGACATTCCGCGGGGGGGAGGGGGAGGCAATCGTGAGACCTCCCCGATTCATCTTGCAAACAGATTTGAGATGCTATCGGTTCAGGACAACATTCCTGAGCCGGATCGTGTCTCTCATCCTGAGGTCACCACTCAGCCTGCAAGATCTGGGCTTTCACAGGGGGTGGGTTTGCTTGTGGTTGGGAGCTCCAAAATTAGGCAGGTGACGGAGTCCCTTAGAGAAATGGCTGCCAAGGAGGTGAAGAAGGCCAACGTGCACTCCATGTGCATACTGGGAGGGATCATTTCAGATGTGGAATAGGTACATGCCATGAAGGGTACAGGGTGCAGCCAACTACAGGTGGGGGTTCACGTCAGTACCAATGATGTGGGTCGCTTTGGATCTGAAGAGATTCTTTCAGGTTTTGAGCGTCTATGTGAAGTAGTAAAGACTACCAGTCTTGCTTGCAAAATTAAAGCAGAGCTCACCATCTGCAGCATAATTGACAGGACTGACTGTGGACCTCTGGTACAGAGCCGAGTGGAGGGTCTGAATCAGAGGTTCCGACGGTTCTGCGACCGTGTAGGCTACAAATTCCTTGACTTGTGCCAAAGGGTGGTGGGGTTCCGGGTTCTGCTGGAAGTGGCTACACGGGTAGCAGGGGTTATGTGGCGTGGACTGGGAGTTATTTTAGGGTAGAGGGCTTTGCAGAAACATGAAATGGGCTGTCTGAAAGGGTACAGGTCGATCACAGGAGAAATGTAGTTCTAGGAACTATAGGTATAATAGTTGTAAATTGTTGTAGCTGTATCGGGAAAGTACCAGAACTCCAAGCGTTATTGTAGGCATTGAAAGTTGGCTCAAGTCGTAAATAGGTTCAACAGACGTTTTTGCAAAAGATTTAAATGTGTTCAGAAAGGATATATTAAACAACGTAGGTGGAGGCGTGTTTGTCACTGTCAAAAGTAGTGTAGTGAAGTTGAAGTTGATAGTTCCTGTGAGTTGTTATGAGTAGAGGTAGTACTCGAAAATCATAAAAAGGTAATAACTGGTTCCTTTTACCAAGTGATAACATGTACCCGACTCACACAATAATAGTAGGCGGTGATTTTAATTTACCCTCAATCTATTGGCGAAATTATATTTTCAAATCGAGAAGTACGCATAAAACATTGTGCGAAATTGTACTCAATGCATTCTCTAAGAATTACTTCAAACAATTAGTTCACGAGCCAGCTAGAATTGCAAATGGATGTCAAAACACACTTGATCTCTTAGCAACAAATAATCTGGAGCTCATAACGAGCATCAAAACGGATACAGATATTAGTGAACACAAAGCCGTCTTAGCGAGATTGTATATCGAAAGTCCTAAAGTTACCAAAAATAGACGAAAAATATATTTATTCAGGAAAGCAGATAAAAATATAACACATCACTTCTTGAAAGACAGTTTCCACTCATTCCTAACACAAAATCTATGTGTAGACCAGATGTGGCTCAAATTCAAAGAAGTGGTATCAACAGCAATTGACTGTTTTATACCAAATGTATTAATAAAAGAAGATGGTGATCCCCATTAGTACACAAAACAGGTCAGGACACCGTTGTAAAAGCAACGGAAAAGGCATGCTAAATTCAAACAAACACAAAATCCCCAGGATTGGCGATCCTACACAGGAGGAAATTTAGCGAGGACTTAAATGCAATACGCTTACAATACTTTTCACAATGAAATTCTTTCTCGAAATTTGACTGAAAACCCAAATAGATTTTGGTCATATGTTAAATATATTAGGGGCAAAACACAACAATACCCTCACTACATGATAGTAATGGCGATCCTGACGATGATAGCGCTACTAAAGCGAAGTTACTAAACACAGCTTTCAGAAAAACATTCACCAAAGAAGACGAAACCAACATTCCAGATTTCGAATTATGAACAAAGGCCAGAATGAGTAACGTTGCAGTAGATGTCCTCGGAGTAGTGAACTAACTTAAATCAGTTAACAAGAACCAGTCTTCTGGTCTGGACTGAATACCCATTAGATTTCTGTCTGATTATACTGAAGAGATAGCTGCTTACGTAACAGTCATATACAAATGATCAAATGTTTGTTAAGCTTAAGGGACTTAACTGCGGGGCCATCAGTCCCTAAACTCACAACCAACTTACTTAACCAACTAACTTAACTAAAGAAGACACAAACATCCATGCTCCAGGGGGGATTCGACTCCCCGACCATAGTGGCCGTGCAGACTGTGACTGGAGCGCCACAGACCGCTCAGCTACTGAGGTCAGCCAGACATATACAACCACTCTCTCAAAAAAGAAGCTTGTAGGGGTACAGATATATTTTTGAAATTTTGTCTTTCACAAAAATCTAACCTTACATTTAAACCTCTAATCAAACAAGTACGAGTCAAATAGGTGCTAGGTGGGAGGAAATTTTAATATATCTTGTTTCTTTTAACTTTAGTGTAAGGAATTTTAAGGTATATTTTCTGTTCTTTTTTTCTTTTATATTTTCCTTCTCCGAAGTGTTCCTTTGGGATTCATGTGGCCGTGCGGATGTCTGACGTCACACAGAGTGCCAAGGAAACTGCAATGCCGTATGGAGTTCTTGGAGCACTGAGGATTTTAAGCAAAAGAATAAATAAGGGAAAAAGGAAAGTTATTTTGTTTTAGTTGGTATGAGATCACAGAACCGAAACATATATATATATATATATATATATATATATATATATATATATATATATATATATATATATATATATAACAGATTAAACAGATTGTATACCGTAATAAACTATAATAAAACAGTTTTGAAGATTTACATTGGCATTTAAAATCAGTATGCCTATTTAGATGGAATTTGGAAAAAGTCGTTAAATTTCCATCTGTTGTGAGGCTGTGCTACAATCATGGGGACTACAAGAACATGTTCATTAAATATTGGTCGTCTGGACACCTTGCAAGCTGTACCAAAAGATTGGAAATTGCACAGGTCATACCTACATTCAAGAAAGGCAGTAAGAGTAATCCACTAAACTACAGGCCTATTTCATTGACGCCAATTTGCAGCAGGGTTTTGGAATGTATCATGTATTCAAATATTATGATTTTTCTCGAACAGAATGATCTATTGACCCAAGGTCTACATGGATTTAGAAAATATCATTCCTGAACAACACAACTAGGTCTTTACTCACATAAAGTGATGAGTGCTATCAACATGAGTTCTCAAATTGATCCCATATTTCTTGATTTTCAGAAGGCTTTTGACACCGCACCTCACAAACAACTTTCAATCAAATTGTGTGGTCGTGGTATATCACCCCAAATTTGGAACTGGATGGGGAATTTCCTATCAGAGAGGACACAGTTTGTAGTAATCGATGGTAAGGCATCGACTAAAACAGAGGTGGTATCCAACGTTCCACAATTTAGTATTATTGGTCCTCTGCTGTTCCTTATTTACATAAAAGATTTGGGAAAAAATCTAAGCAGCTCTCTTGGGTTGTTTGCAGATAACGTCGTCATTTACCATCTACTAAAAACAACTGAAGATCTAAACCAACAGCCGAACGATCTAAATAAGGTATCACTTTGGTGTAAAAATTGGCAATTGACTCTAAATAATGAGAAGTGTGAAGTCGTCCACACGAGTACGAATAAAAATCCGTTAAACTTTGTTTACAAGATAAATGAATCAAAAGTGAAGGCCGCAAACTCCACAAAATACCTAGGAATTACTATTACTTCATACTTAAACTGGAAAGAACACATAGATAATGTCGTGAGAAAGGTGAACCAGAGTCTGCGTTTACTTGGCAGGATCCTTAAAAGATGCAACAGAACTACTATAGAGACTGCATACATTATACTTGTCCATCCTTTTTGGAGTATTGCTGCCCAGTGTGTGATCCTTATCAGGTGGGTTTGATGGAGGACATCTAAAGAGTTTTGTAATGGCACGATACAGGGGAGACAGCGTTACGAAAATGATGCAGGATTTGGGATGGGAATAATTACAACAATGGAGCTTATCGCTGTGGCGTGGACTACTTATGAAGCTCCAATCGCCAACATTCTCCTTTGAATGCACAGACATTTTTGTTAACTCCCGCCTATATAGGCAGAAAATATCAACACAATAAAATACGAGGAATCAGAGCTCGAATGGAGAGATTCGTGTGTTCTTTCTTCTCACACGCTATTCGAGAATGGAATGGGTGATAAATAGTATAAAGGTGGTTCTATGAACCCACTGCCAGGCACTTAAATGTGATTTGCAGAGTATCTTGTGTAGATGTAGATGGAACATTTAGGATTTCTAGTTCAGAAAAAAGAGGACGACATGAGTCTTCTGCTATTGCATATTATTCTGATAGCCTTTATTTGGATTTTAAATACTGTATGACTACAGTTTGAATTTCCCCAGAATATAATTCCATACTTTATTGCAGATTGTAAATGAGCGTGATAGACTTGCAGCACAGTTTTTCTGTTGGAGCTTTCATTTAATACTCACAGCATATAGCAGACAGATGATAATTAGCTATAGAACTTGTAAATGTTAACTCCATTTTGGTCATTCTGTAAGTGTGTACCTAATAATTTTTAATTTTTCATCATCCACCACTATTACACTTTTAATTTTCATTTTTGATGAATGGCAGTTTTCTTTTATGTGTGTGTGTGTGTGTGTGTGTGTGTGTGTGTGTGTTTAGTGTGAAATATGAAAGTGCTTGTCCACAATTTTATCAGTGTTTGGTAAGAGCTTATTTTTCTCAAAACATTGTGGTAGTTCCATCAGTGCTGTGTCGGCTGATGACTGAATGGCTTGTTTATTGAGATTTGTGATGAGAATGCTGGTGTCATCTGCAAAACAGTTTTTTCTGTTTTGCATGGATAGTATCACTGAGGTCACCTATGTATAAAAGAAAGAGTATTGGGCCTAGGGCACATCCTTCGGGCACTTTGTACCTGATTAGTGTTTTTTTCTAATTAGTATGATTTTGTTTTAATTTTGATACCAGTGGCCAGATCTTGTCTCAATACAACTTGTTGTTGCCCATTTGTAATGTATGTTCTAATCAATTTATTTGATATCCCTCTAATTCCTTTTCCTTCAAACTTATTGATGTGTATATTATGTTCTATCACATAAAACTCTTTCAACAGGTCTATGCTAATATTAGCTATGTTACAAGCATGAACATTGTACACAGTCAAATGTTAAAAAGTAATCAGCCGGCCAATGATTTCTTGATGTTACAGGAATAAAATAATGTTTTTGGTAACGTAGCTACATTTAATTGTTAGGCATTTGATATAAGGGCGTGTTCCATGAGTGTAAGTCGAAGTTACCGATGTCCAATGTGTAAATACATGTTCATTGTTCTCATCATGTGTACTTCAAAGAAACAGACACTTACAAGTGCATAATTTATAAATAACGTACGTTACAGTTGATTTTGTTTGTTTTCAGGCGTATTTATAAATGGATTGTTTATCTTGTGAGCATCTGTCAATCGTTGGCTACTCCGTTGGTTGGTTTCTCATTCGAAGAAATGTTGCAGATAAGCATTTTTGTCGTCCAAAATACATTTATTTTTAAGAAATGTGATATGCATTTTTCTGGAAAGCAGGAAAAGTAGAATATTAGGATTTTTCGTCCCGTTGACAGACAGCGTGGTCATTACACAGCAGCAATTTTAGAGTGAATATTATATCATA
Source organism: Locusta migratoria (assembly GCA_026315105.1). Taxonomy (NCBI): domain Eukaryota; kingdom Metazoa; phylum Arthropoda; class Insecta; order Orthoptera; family Acrididae; genus Locusta; species Locusta migratoria. The sequence continues at coordinate 658,911,632 of CM048746.1, forward strand.
TTGTTTCGACAGTTCTGTGCTACACTTTTTTTTTGGGGGGGGGGGGGGGAGATTGTTAGCCAAAGAAAAGCACCTTACAGCCTGTTTGCAGTATTCTGTCAGTCAAGCAAATTATTTTGACCGACATCATCATTAGTGTTTTGAAAGTGTGGTGAAAATTATTAACGTATCAAACATTTGGTGTTTCTTTTCCTGTTCACTTTTTGCTCCGAAATATCACATAACTTGTGAAAAGTATTTGGGAGTGACTAACGTAGTCACGGAGTCTGCGATCCGCTTCCAGCTGATCGACTATTCACGAAGAAGCAGTAGGTTGCTGCCATGGAGAGTAAGAAGATGTGCCTATCGTAGTGTCTACTTGTAAGGGTACTGTTATCAGTGCTCAGGAGCTCACTCCACGTTTTTGTTTGTAGAATACAGTTTCTGCTGTATTATGGGATTGAATATATTATTCAAAGTTAACCTAAATCATGGGGGACCTTAGGCTTTTTCAGCGGTGAAGATCAAACGTAGGAAAGTTTTATCCGTACAGTGCACATAATTTTCGTTTGCATCACTTTAACCTGTTTCTGAAATCAGTTTAAAATGGTAAAAGAGAAGCCGAATTCCACTCGAATATACGACGAAGAAGGATTTAGGAGGAGAGCAGCTTGCATCTGTGTCAGAAGTGAACTGGAAGATGAGGTGAGTGAAATGTTTATCATGTACAGCGTTTGTCTTATGATGTGTGGTAATTGTTTTCAACTTTTGTGCGCCTGTTAAACAGGAGGTTGACATTGATATAGTGTTTCAGTATGTTATGTAGTAATGAGGTCCTTGACTGCGTTATTACGTTGTTATTAAACGTTTTATGCTTGTGTATACATATGAGTGAATTTGTGTGTATGGGGGGGGGGGGGGGGGCAGTTAAACAGTTTTTGCCAACGCGCGAGGCTGTAGATTGTCATGAAAAGTTATAATTCAACGTAGGACGCCGGCAAAACTAATGCGTGCGCGTGCTTGTTATGTTTTGAAAGTAAAAATGTTTGCTGATTTCCAACAGTAACATTATTGCAGAAGCATAAGCAGGTTAGTTATTCATACAGTATCATACATGCCCCGGTAGATTTTTTTTACCAGATTTCGACGTTTCAAGTGATAGTTTGTTTTGCATAATAGTAATTTTTATTTAATTTGTTAATCGGTAGCTTCTTAACCACTTGTTCTTGTTTTGATAACTTTGATTTTTTTATCCGCGCCTGTTTTGTTAATGTTTTTACTGACAGAATTCCGCCCGAATGATTTTTCATTTTCGTGTACACGGTTTGAATACCGGTACTTAACCTAATTTCTTGAACTTCCCTGAAACTAGTAAATAGTGTATAACAACTATTTCGGTAGACTTTCAATCACGCGTGCTTAGTCTCTTTGAAATTAGTTCTCCAAATCTTAGGCTTTGCTGAGGAATGCCGTAATGTTAGTTTTGGTCCATTTTCATGTTTATATTTAGGCCTACCTAGGACAGTATTGCAAAGGTATACAAATCGTTTACTTACCATTGAATATTGGTACATATGCCACATTTGGCACCCCTGCCTTTCCTTTAGATATTTCTGATAATTATGTTTAACTAATATTAAATATTGAGGTACATCAAGAATCAGAAAACATACATTAGGTTGTTGTAACTGTGTGAATATTGTTTCATGTAGTAGAGGGAGTGTTTCACAATATCTGAAGATCGCACTAGACATGATCAGGCAATGTCAGACTGAGATTCATTGGAAGTGTCCTTGGGAAGTGTAATCTATCAACAGAGTATGGTAGCTCATAAAACACATGGTCGACAAATATTTAACGCTACTCATCAGTGTGGGATCTGAACTAGGTATAGTTCATGGTATATAGAAAAGATCCATGGAGAATGGAACACTATATTACAGATTCATTTAGTAAGAGCGACCGTGTCACAGATGTGATTGGTAAACTCTAGTGGCAGATGCAGCAGGAGAGAGGTTCTGCATCACAGTGGGCTTCTGTCAAGTCAGTGCTTGTTTCTTGGACTGTCAACTGGTACTTTGCTTTGTCCTACTTACCTTGTAAATTAACCCAAGGGAAAGATCAGCATCCGCATGGAGGCTTGGCCTACATGCATTTGTTTTCCCCCTGACCATATGCTACTGACATAGAAAGAGGAGGAAGGGCTAAACTGCAGAGTCTGTTGCCCACTTGCTGCAAATGTTGGCAACACCACAGCAGTCAACCATAGAGCAGGTATAAGTTTTATTTATTTTGTGATCCGTACAAACCAGTGATCATTTTAAGTGAAAGTGAAAGTTTTAGTATGTCAGGGTGCAAAGTGCCCAAATCTCCGGTCCAGAAATGATAGATTTACAGTTGCGAACATACGCGCCATGCTAAAGACATGGGCAACAAACTCTGCAGTTTTACTGGAGGAAGTGGTAGTTGTTAACAAAGTTACCTCATGTTGTACACCGTGAGGTGGGTTGCCTAGTAAGGGTATGTTATTGAATGGGTGACCCATCTGACATATTTGCAACACTGTATTATTTGAAATAAACTGTAACTTGTATCTGGTGTAGGTCTTCATAAACTACTAAGTCATTGCAGATAAATTGTTTTAGACTATCAGTAAGTTCATGAATTTAGAAGAAATACAAGAGTTCATCTTATTTTCTCTAATAGATATTAATGATTAGTCTACATTAGGCTTTTTTGTTACCTTCCAGTGCTATGGTGTGGACTGAAGGTGCTAAGTTTTTGCTTCAATTCTTAATATCTCAAATATTTACATTGAACAAAGAACGTGATACCAACCGTTAGCTTTGATCCCTGAAAGCAGCGCGTTGTGCTGTCTGACCTGAAACTGATTATTTTTCTTTTGTTACAAATAAGACATTACTTTTTACAATACAAATTGATCAAATTACTTCACCCATTCACCTACTGCATCACAGGTTTTAATTAAAAATCACTAATCACTTGTAACAATCATTCAGCAACTGGGTAAAATTTTACATACTTTCCTGGTGGCCTTGCATTATTCTTGCAAACAGCAACAGCATGGTAGAAAATCTTTGGCAGGATGTTAATAATCTTAGAAATCCTCATATAATTACTTGAATAGTATTTCTTACAGATCATAAAATAAATGAATGGTTAAATTTTACTTACTGTCCTGCTGACCTAGCATGATGATGTTGGCAATCATGTGACACTTTCGTGAAATTGTTTTGAGGGCAATTACTTAGTGGACAAAAGTAAATACAAGAATCAGTCACCCACAGAGCAGGAACACTGTTTACTTCACTAATCAATTCAATCAATGTGGAATTCTAAAATTGACATTTTGTAAAAGATTTTTTACTATTGTGTTGATGTTGACAACATAATCCAGATTCCTCTGGGATTGCAAGTAAAATTTTAGCAAATAAATAATGCTGTTGCTGCTCTATGGTTGCAATCGCAATCATGCGATTGGATAATACTAACATCATGATAGCCAACATTGTCACACGAGGCTACCAGGATGGTCAGTAAAATTTAACCGGTAACTGATTGGCGGAACACAAGTGCAAAGGAAAGTGTCTTTTTTTACCCATTTTATGTCGCCACCATGAATCAAAGTAGGTGGGTGGTATTGGGTCCTTCAGTATTGCCAAATTTTTTATCAGGCGAAGAGAAAGACATGTAGACCTATACTACCCTCGGGCAAATAAAGTAGCACAAAAAAATCTGTGGTGATCACTATTCAGCTTAAAGCAATGCTCTTTCCTGTGCAAGTCTCTTCATCTCTGAAGAACGGCTCTCTCATATTGAATTCACTGTCCTACAATGTGTTTTGCCATTTGGACTATATGTAAAGTTCAGTTTCATCAACTTATTCTCATTTAGTTATTCATTTATTTATTCAGGGTGAGTAAAAAGTCATCATTTAAGTCATACAGTTTATTATTACTCTATTGTAGAATTTGATTATAAAATCTTGTAGGGAATTTTTCAGCAGTCAGTACGAACGCAACCTCCAACATGCAGGTTGAGATGTTTTAAGTATTTGTAATTTTTTTAAGCATTGATAATGACCACATAGTGGTCAAAATCAAATCTGCAAATGAATAAACATTTTTAAAACTGATTGCTGAAAAATTCCTGCAAGTAAAGTACAGGCAGGGAGCACAAATTCCACCATGGAATCAAGCCTGGTTATAAAATCTGTTTCTTACGATGGTGGTTATGTAAGGGAATCTTTTTGTGCTGTACTTCTAGGATGTCGAAATGTGAAATATATAGTGTCACTATCATATCAACAATAATTTAGAGTGATATGGATCATGAGTTGAGGAAGCAAGTTGTCTATTTATACTCGTGGTATAACAATTCTGAAGAAATACTTTTCAGATGGGTTGTCTCTGAAATATGCAAGCTCTAACTGATTTTCCAGGCCTCAAGAGCACAAGTTGACTGTTGATGAAAAGTCATAAAATTAAAAAATCCAGAATTAAATACAAATCGTCATCCATAAACCTTGTATGCCTTATAAACAAAAGTTTTAATTCTCTTCAGATTAAGATTGCTGTCAATATTCCATAAAAATCTAATATGTCCTCTGCTATCAATATAAATAAGCTGACAGTTTTAAAACTGTTAGGCAAAATATAATAATGGAAAGTCCAGGTTGGAATAAATAATATAGTGAGGACAGTTTACAACTCACCGCAAAGACGTGGCGACGAGCTGCGACAGGCACATACAAAAGACACACACATACAACACATTCAGCTATCGGCCATGACCTTCTTCAGAAAATAGAGCACTCACGCAATCACACAGGCACACAACACAGTCATACAACCATCACCTCCGACTGCCACACTTCAAAGTGTGGCAGTCGGAGGTGATGGTTGTATGACTGTGTTGTGTGCCTGTGTGATTGCGTGAGTGCTCTATTTTCTGAAGAAGGCCATGGCCGATAGCTGAATGTGTTGTATGTGTGTGTCTTTTGTATGTGCCTGTCGCAGCTCGTCGCCACGTCTTTGCAGTGAGTTGTAAACTGTCCTCACTATATTAGTTTTAAAACTGTGATATACTAAAAGCCGTAGATGTCTAGGAATGCATCCTTAGATTGAGATCAAGTAGTCAAGATCCCTACAGAAGACATTCTAATGCTGAAATTAATATTCGATAGCAATTTTTTTCTCTTGGAAATGCTTTTCTTCCTTTTTATTTGTTCCTCAACCATCATAAGCTATTTTACTGCCTAAATAATAGTACTTGTCTACCATCACTCATTTTTAAATTATTGTTAAAATGAGATAGATTGGCTGGCTAGTACTTACCTTTGTGCTGTACCGCCGATAGTTACACAAATAAAGAAACAGAAAAAAGGGGGCAAAAAGGACAAGTTATCGGAACACAGTTCCTTCATCAGGTGGGAGAGAAGGGAAGAAGAAAGAATGGGAACGGAAGGGAAAGGTAGTTCACGACCTAGGTCATGAAGGTGGTGTTTTGGGAGTGTTGTTCGTCAGAGATACTGCATGTTCGTACTGAGCCAAGCCAGAGAGGATATGTATGACCAAAGAGGAAAGATCAAGTAGTAAAGAGAAGATGAGTGAACTGAATGGTGCTGAGGGGTGTAGGAGGGGCAGGGGCTTGTCTAAAACGTTTTTCATTAATGGGGAAAGGCGTCCCCCGGCTGAACAGTCCATCTGTGTCCATTCATCCACTCAGCCAATTTGTTAGTAGTCACACCAACATGAAAGGCTGAACAGTGGGCACATGTCAGCTGATGTGTGTCTCGTATGTGGCCCTGCCTTGAATCGGGTAGGTTTTTCCTGTGGTGGGGCTGGAGTATGTGGTACTGGGAGGATGCATTGGACAGGTTTTGCAGCGGTATCGGTTGCAGGGGTAGGAATCATTAGATAGGGAGGGTGGATTTGGGATGTTGTAAGGTTGGATGAGGATGTTGCGGAGGTTGGGAGGACAGCGGAAGGCTACTCCGGGTGGTGCGGGAAGAACAGTTTGGAGTGATGATCTCATCTCAGGGCATGGCTTGAGAAAGTCATAGCCCTGTTTGAGGAATTTGTTGAGGCATTCCAGGCCAGGATGGTACTGGGTGACTAAGGGGGGTGCTTCTGGGTGGTCTGGTGGTAGGAACATTGTTGTTGGAGGGAGAGAAATGGACAGCTTTCCCTTCCGTTCCCATCCTTTCTTCTTCCCTTCTCTTCCACCTGATGAAGGTAGTGTGTTCCGAAAGTTTGTCCTTTTTGTCCCCTTTTTTTCTGTTTCTTTGTGTAACTATCGGTGGTACTGCACAAAGGTGAGTACTGGCCAGCCAGTCTCTCATTTGAACCAATAATTTATCATTTCTGAGGAGAATTTTCATCATTAATCACTCATTTTTACTCAATTAAATCCCTTGGCAGTGCCTGCTGTAAGCAGTCCACAGTCCATTACCTTTGTTTTGCTGTTTATTCAACTTCACCCTTCTTTCAAGACACTTTCAGTTGCTTTTCATATTTCTTACTGCAAAGTTTCTCATTACTAAACTTTAAATCCTGTTTCAGATTTCTCCTTGCTTTCCTTCACAGCTTGCTCCATATACACACTGAATAACATTTCTACAATCTTATCTTACTCCCTTCCAAATGACTGTAGTCCTTCACCTACATACATACTCCGCAATCCACACTAAGGTCCATGGCAGAGGGTACACTGTACCACTGGTAGGCATTTCTTTTCCTATTCCACTCCTAAATAGAATTGGGGAGGGGGGATGCTTATATGCCTCCATACAAGCCGTAATTTACAGCCCCATTACAGCTGTCTGGTTTCTATAAAAGTTGTCTATAACTATTTGTTCCTTTTTTTTTTTTTTTACTGCTGCTATCTTCAGAATTTGAGAGTATTCCACCAATCAATTACAAAAGCTTTCTACAAAACTTGTAAACATAGGTTTGCCTTTCCTTAACCTAATTTGTAAGATAAGTTTGAGGGCCAATACTGCCTCGCATATTCCTACATTTATCATAAATCTAAACTTCCTTGAGGTCAGCTTCTCCTAGTTTTTACATTCATTTGTAATTATTTTCAGTTAGTATTTTGCAACCAAAACGGATAGTTCTGTCATTTTCACACCTATTTGGGCCTGCTTTCTTTAGAATTGAAACAATTACTTTGTTCTGTATGTCTTCAGGAATTTTGCCTCTGCCTTACATCTTCCACACATGATGGAATGTTTGTCATGGTTGGCTCCCTCAAAGACATTAGACGGATGTCATGTACTCCAGAGGTTTTATTTCAATTGTGTTCTGTCAAATTCTTCTTATAATGTAATCTCCCCTATTCTGCTGGTCATTTGTGTCTTACTTGCACGATATATTTAGACTGCGGGACACGCATCACACCGCAGATTCATTAGGCAAAATTTTAAGTTGCAAAATGTGATTGGAATGTCAATATCAGAGGTTCGGTAACAACTCACTGTAAAGATGTTCTCTGAGCCACTGACAAGCATGAAAAATATAGAATTACAGATGACCTTAATTTGCGGCCATGGTCTTCACCAGAGAAAGCAACACATTCACATGGACAAGTGTTTTTCTCTTTCTGATGAAGTCTATGGCCAAAAATTTAAGTTTTGTGAATTTGATTACCTGTTTTCATGCCTGTCATGAACGTCATTGAACGTCTTTATGGTGAATTGTATCGATCCTTCATTACCGACTTTAAATTCGTTAGCTTCCATAGAAAACAATGTATACGATGTAATAACCTAAATAAGCAAAGAGAAGTGTGAACATTTTTCTATTAGTACCCGAATTAATGAGTTTACTGTGTCTGAGCCTAGTCTTTCACAGTACTGTTTTCTGGAATTAATCATGGAATATGATTATCAGTTGTATGATTTGACTATTAGAAAAATTTTGTTGTATCTGATTTTCGTCCACAGTGAACAGCTACTGTACCTAAACTCACATATATGCAATAGATATTGACTACTACCAAGTGTAATATATAACTAATGTGCATCACTCAGTTACGGGGTGCCCTCTTTTGTATACTTTCTTATCCATGATGCGCCTCGGTTGCACAGTGGTAGAGTGCCAGATTACAAATCCAAAGGTCGCGAGTCCAATCCCCGCCAGGTCCTAATATTTTTATGTCACTTTCCACTTCTTTCACGTCCGGCAGTATTGCCCATGTGAAAAATACCGAGTAGCACCGTGGTTCGGAACCCACGTTAAACTGTAGGTCTATCTGGGTAAGTCAGGTCGGAGGAGGGCAACGGCATACCACCTCCAAACAGGACCATGCCTAGTAAAGCACTGTGTTGTTCAAACCAACCTTCGGATTGTTGACTGCTTTACCTTATCCATGAAACTGTTGCATGACTAGAAACAGTCCCAATCCCACCCTCCTGCGTTATAAAAAGAAATATAGCTGTTTACAGTATCTATTTGTTGTTCATATAATGGATTAAAATTGGTTTATAACATTCTAAAGTCTTTATAGAACAGTACTGTAAAACTGCAGTAAATACATAGAGGTTTGCAGAGTGTGTAAAAATGTTTCTTCTCATTATAGATTTCATGTTGAGCTTAATGTTATCTATTGTAGCTTGAACTTTTCTCTTGTATCCTCTTGGAATATTTTTCAAATTTCAGACTGAACACTGTGAATGTTAGAATACGGATCTCCGTTTTATGAATTTGGCAAATTTTCTGTAAATTCCCTTCATGTTTGGAGTAATTGTCATATTTGTCTATTGAATTTGTAATTTCGCAAAATTGAAAGCTACAACTGTAGCAAATGAAATTTCAACAGGCATAGTGGGTAATTAACGATTTTGCCCCATACAGCACAGAAAGATGTTGGCTGGCACTTCTTGGAACTGTAGCAGTTGAAATACAAATGTTTTTATCGTACATGCTCAGCAATGACACTATTTACGAATGGAGGTGCACACATGCGGTCAAATAAACTAGCAAACTGAAACCGTTGGTTTTCCTCGACAGCGGAAATACAGAATGATATTGTACACATGTTCGTCGGATGTTGCTGACGAAAATACGTCTCCATTGTCACAACCTTGACTTTTTGGCGGAACGTTTTCTTGGCATTAGTTGCGGAGGGCGACAAACTTAACCGCTGTGAGAAATCCATTGAAGTTGCAAGGCTCTGAAATTGGACGATTTTGTTATTTTCCTGAGACTCAGTTTTATGAGTAACTGATAATTTTAATTTACTTCGTTCGTCCATCATGAACACTGAACTATGGCGATATCATTATCAGCCCTTCATATAAATTTAGAAATGAGAATACAGTTTGAAAGTCTTATTTTTGTAAGAGTTTTTTTAAAAAAATAGAACTATAACCCGAAAAGAAACATCGCAGAAACGGGTATGTTGTAAAGTATGTGACAGCGTTTGTCTTGTTTAATTTGTAGAGTTTTCTGTACTGTTTGAAAAGATGGTAAAGAGTGCCGCTTACCTAGTGGCAGCAGGGCTGAATTCCCTACATTTCGCAGAACTTGTATCTTGGAGGGTCATTGGCATTAACACGTAACTTGTACTTTTTGCTGTAACGTTTCTTGTATTACGGTTACCATATGGTGCGCTTCTAGCCCATTGGACTTGAATTTGGCAGGACGGTGGTTCAAATCCCAGTCGGGCCTTCAGGTATTCGCACCAATTTCATGCAACCTTAGAACACTTGCTCGGCGATATTTACCTCGCCACTGGTTATTTTCGAATGTCTATGCGTTACTATTATGTCGGGCTCCGTTGTGGCTTTCATCGGTAAAGACTTCCGTGGTGCAGCTCTCCGCGCTACCCGTTCCCGTCTCTGGATAAGAACGGCGCCCTACCTCCCTTGGACCTGCTCACTACATTCGCCTCTCGGCCTCCATAGGCGACTTTTACCTATACATTTTTTTTCCGATAAGGATGTGACCCAGTAATCGAGCCCTTATTTCAGTAAAGAGATGTCAGAAATTTCTTCTTTCTCCAATTCTGTCCCGTATCTCCTAATTAGTTTCGCGATTTACCACAATCGTCAGTATTCGCCTGTAACATCACGTTTCAAAAGCATTTAATAGTCTTTTTGTTGGAACTTATCGTCCACATTTCCCTCCCGTACAACGCCACACTCAAGACACATGCCTTCAAAAAACACTTCTTAACCATTTAAATTAATATTCGATGTCTATAAATTTCTTTTCTTCAGATATACTTTTTCCCATAGCCATTCTGCATTTACTATCTTAATTCGGCTATAATAAGTTATTTTGCTACCAATATAAAAATTGTACTTAATTCCGCATCTGCTGTCTAAACGAGCAACACTAATTGACTCGCTGCTAATTATTAAGCATTGGTACTGTTAACGATGCTCAGTGTTCAGGCATACATCAGACATACAGGATTTACTTGTCACATTAAACATTGTCTCGTTACGTAATCTAATCCCTTCAGCATTGTCCGATTTTCTTAGACTAGATTCTATATCTTTGTTTTGCTCTTATTAATGCTCATCTCATATTCTCTTCTCAAAACTGGCCATTGACATTCCGTTAAATTGTTTTTCCAGGTCCTTTTGGGTCTCAGGCAGGCTTATAGTATAGTCAACAAATTGCAAAGTTTTTATTCCCCTCCCGAGCTTTAATTCGTTCTCCAAATTTCTCTTTGCTTTCCTTCACAACTTGCCCAATGTACAGATTGATATCACGTCCGTCCACGTGACCGCTAGAAGGTTAATATTTCCGTGAATTTCCAAACTCGTTCGACACACACCTCAGGTTGATTCGTGTTTTATAAGGAAAAATATCTTTCGTGACTTGACCTAGAGGCTGTGCGTCGTTCTCGGTGAGGCTTGTTAATATGCAGCCTTCGTTTTGCCTTTTGTCGATAAATGGCAACTGCCAGTTTGATGGGCTCAGCAGTTTCCTCATACTGCTACGGAAACTTATGGTGTATGGTAGAGAAGGCTTTCGGCATCACTAGAAATTTCTCCGTCGCGATTCCATTCACAAACGTCTTTGAAGACAGACTTCGCCGTATGAGCTCTTAATTTCGCGATCCATGTCGCACCTGCCTAAGAAAAGTAACGAAGTAAAAACGTGTTTTTTTTTTTTTTTTTTTTCTAACCGAAAAATGTCTGAAGAGCCCAGATGTGCACATCAAACAATTCGACCACTTTAGGACAGTAGTGTACTTCTTGTTGTACGCTAAAGATTCGTACGCCAAGAATGGTGTCGCTACTCTGAAGTACTGCGTTTAGAGTTGTCATTGTTCTGTAGGTAGAAGCAATGTGTTGCCCTACTTCTTTTGGAAAGTGCTCACCCGGAATTTAGACAGGAAATTTCCCACTGATGTTTACTTCCGTGTGTGTTAAGCATCTGCACAACGCTTTCGCACGTATTAAGATACCTGGACCAAACGCGCCTCGTTGCAGGGTATTAACAGTAACTTGTTAGAGGTCATTGGGTTACGAGTATTGCTAATGATGTCTAAAGTGTTTTCATGAGTCACTTCCAATGAATTCCAGAATCTCATTGGCATTTCTAAAATTGGTTTCATATGATCATTCCACTTCGGGTCCTTTTAAAAGTCATTACTGTTATTATTTTTGTCGATTTATACCCAACAAGCTATTTACGGTCACGTTCAATTGTCATGCCTCCCGGCAGTCTTCTGTAGGTTTGTTTTCTTTTTTTTTTTTTTTTTTTTTTTTTTTTTCCACGCAAGTCTACTACCATTACACTTTTATGTCGGCAAGTATATGATCAGCGAACAGCCTCGTGGAACTTCGAAATTCATCCATTAAGTTATTGTTACGAAAACAGTAACGGCTAGATCATGTTTCCTTGATGTTTCTGCGATTAATCTAATAAATTGTGTCCCGTTTAGAATAAACCTTAAATTCTGTCTGCTAGGAAGTAATACATCGAATCAGAAATCGGACTAGAATTTCGATCACGAAATTACGAAAAGCCTGAAAGGGATAGCGTCAGAAGATTAGACAAAATGCTAGTCTGTATTTGTGCCTTCCTGAACATTGGTTTATTCATTAAAAATTCTCCCTGATAGAAAATTGTATGAGCCGTTTGAGAAGTCTGCAGTGGAAGATGTTGATAGATGGCAGCACTGTTATTTCCTTTTATTTTTTTAACAGCAGGTCCCAGGCCGATGTATGAAGATAACCCGTTGTGACAACACATTGGTTTGTGATTAAGTGTACGTCACTCTGTATTATTAACATGTTTTCTGTTTTCTCTGCAAGCCATTCGAAACAGTTGGTCGAAGAGATTCCCACGAGAACGTTTAGTCACGCTATACAACATGCGTATCTGCTTAGTTGAACAGGGAAGGTAGCTTGAGGTACGAATTTCCGAACTGTCTGCGGTATAGCTTGTAGTGGTGAACTATTAAGATTTTGCGCAGTTACCGAATCTACAGTTTTGTAACAAGTGGGACAAAGCAAGTAACGAAGTGCGGCAGTTTCCATTAGAGAAACATCGATCGGTGCACGGCCGTGGAAAAGTCCCGCCATGGCCTAAAGGAGCCGCAGGTCGGCGTTCTCATGGTGAACTTCACTTGTTGCCGTGTTAATAGCGTTTAAGCTTCTTCACGCACTGGAGTATTGTATCTCATAGTTCCATCAGGAAATGTCAGCGGATTGCTTTTAAGATGGCACCGATGCTATTACACATGCGAAAATAGATGACATTTGTATGGCGCTGTTTAAATTTCGTTGGAGTAGAGCGGTTTCCTCGGCGATGACGCAGACAGCACAGATAGAAATCGTAAATTTAGTCCGGCATGTTGAGGGTTTATGTACCGTATTAAGAACCGTGCGCAGTACACACTCATTGCATACCAGAGGTGATTCGGTGTAACGCTGCTTTCCCTCGTGTAGAACGGGGTAGTGAACGGTATTCGGTGCAACTGTTCGGTCAGCAAACCTAGCACGTGGAAAGTACGGATATCATCATATTTCACTTTGGAATTTGCCAAAGTGACACACAAGGAAATGTGTTGAAATCATCACGAGACATTCCGTAGTGAATGTCAGTTCGTGACTCCATTGTCGCAGGACGCGCTAAATGCGCTCCTCTGGCCCGTATAATCGCCAGACAGTATCAAAAGTTAAAGTTGCATCTTCATCTCTCTTCCCTAATGTCATTCGGAGGTTCTTTTGCAGTATTTGTTTCCTTACTTGCCGCAGATAAAATGTCTCGTTCAGACTTGAGAATATTGTATATATCGCACATCGGCAAGAAGACCAAGTCACTTTTTAGCTTATCACTGAAAAATGTATATGAAGAGCCTCGATATACATAAAAATGGCAAATCTTTTCTCGCACTTTGTCCATCTGAGAACAGTAGTGTCCTTCTCGTTGTAAGTTAGCTCACGATTCGTCAACGGCAAGAAAAGTGTTTATTTTCTCAAGGTCTGCATTTTTTAATAATAATAATGTAGCAACAGAACTTGTAAAATATTACTGAATCGTCAGGAAATTTCGTTTGCTGAAGAAGATTGTAGTAATATAAAGAGCTTGTAATAAAATAAGATATTAAAGTGCAATGAGTAACATAGGCAGTGTAGTACTTACTGAAATTTTTATATTCTCAAGTTTGAAAGGTCTTATATCATAAAACATGGACATAAAATATAAGCTTCCGAAAAAGAAGAGAAAAAAAAAAAACTTCTGGTTTCGAAAGATTATCTGTTAATAAAGAGTTCATTATGTTCTTCGTTGACTCATTTTGGACATGGTGCAATCCGCAAGACTGTTGTGTGCGCTCCCTGAGAAATTCCCAATTATTCACAAAGCCAATTTCTTTATGCGCTCATGGTAAGATAATCACTCGTCCAAATTGAAGAGGTCAACGTTACAACAAGCGACGAATAGTGAAGCTGTAATAAAATCGACTCAGCAGCTCCATCTGTTTGAAAAATGTTACGTCAGTACTAAGCTGGTGTACACCATGTCGTAAAGCATGAGGCTTTTAAAATATACGTAGTATCTTTTCCTATTTCCACACGATGAAACATACGTCCCGCTTCTTTCCTCGCATGTAAGATAAAGGAACAGCACTGAACAGTAATGCGGAAATTATTAAGCTTGTGAACAATGAGGTTACAGTGGCACTCATCGTTGAACAGGATGCGGTAAATCAATGGAGGAAGATAAGAGACAGTGTTTACTGTGATAACGAAATACTGTACGTCTGATGTATGCCTTAACAATGAGCATCGTTAAGTACTAATACTTAGTAATTAGCAGTCAGTTACATCTGCTCGTTTAGCCAGTAGAGACGGAGTTAAGTACATTGTTGTACATATTTATTGCTATTGCATGAAATTGTCCGTAGACATGTGGTCATATGCCACTTAGTAATCCGGATTCGGAAACTTGGTAACAAGTAAGTCGGTGAAGTGATCAATGCGTTAGTCTTGGCATGGTTCTCGATATACCATGAAAACTGTGCACGACAAAGAAAGCAGATGTAACTCGTAATAGTAATGAACAGAAGTGTATTATAGTGGATGTGAATTTTTAGTTTCGTTGTGGATTTGTAACAAGCTTCTAGCCATTTGTAACGTTTGTCACTGTTATGCGAAATATTTGCTAAACTTACAGAAACTCCGAAATTATGACCACTTTACTGCCACAATAGTGAATCTGTATATATTGGCTAAGGTAAGATTTTCTTGCTAACTGGCGGCATTCCAGTTTCGCAAACATGCGTAAAAATTCAGTTGTTGACTGACATGTGTACTTGACTAGAAACAATAAAGTATGTCACAACTCTGTTAGCACAGTAGCTGACCGCATCATTATCACAGACTGGTAGTTGTACATAGTGTTTAACAGATGCTGTTATTCGCTGTAAGGGTTTACTGTATTTTCGATTCTTACCCTCCCTTACGCATTCACAAATGGCCACCTACTTGCTACAGTGAATATCCTTCGGTATGCAGGCTATTGTTTGCAGTGGCGGATGAGACTATTGCACCAGTCCCACTCGGTAAGCTCACATGCTTCTTTATAGTGCCAAATGACAAACTGGCTAGTCATAATTGGCGAACAGTGGACTGCAGAATTGTAGGACTTGATTAACAAGGGGAAACTTGTCATTGCACCCCCGCCGTCCCTCCCTCGAATTTAATGTTAATGTGACGTAGTGGATAATTCGTTAAAAACTGAAAGTGAAGCACGTAAACGGAAAGATAACGTCCGAAACTGTGGGGAAAAAAGAGAAAACGAACAGTGAACGGTCTCTGCGCGTTCGTTATACTTGAAATTGAGGAAGCACCTTCAGCTATGGCGTCGTAGTATTGGACTGCGACGCCGGAAATGTCACTCCCCCTGGAGCTTATGTTTCTATTTGTTTTCTTTCACAAAATTATGTACTGTTCTTTCGGTTGATCGTTTTGTGGGGTCTTGGTAATTTTCATAATATACATTAGTTACAGAATGAGTCATGTAAGAACATATACTTCGGCTGCGAGAAAATGTGATGAGTAGAGAGTGTAAGCGATATGCCTTCTCTCACGTAAACATCAAGCAAACGGGTGATAAGCACGTTACTACACTTGCAAAACCCTTAGTCTTGATGTGTAGTAGTTGCAAACGATCAGTAAACTAAGTCACACATAATATTAAACGTAGTGAACAGACACGTCAGTGACGGACAGTCAGTTTATAATTTTGCGGGGGGAAAAAAAAAATGTAGGGCACCAGGAAGATGCGAACACAAATTTCCCGGCCCACGGTCCATCACTATGACCACATAACTATGATGCCATGGCTGCAGTTAACGGTTCATTTTTGCACAACGTACACTTGAACCGTTAGCAATTCCAATTTTGCTTCTTTTTCTCAGTTCCGTACACCTTCGAGCGATTGATGTCATTACTTGGCGATTTGACTCTTGGCATTCACTTAGCCCCAGAGGCACTCAAAGCACGGCATTGTTCTCGTGAATTGGTGAGGAAATTTCGTGATTAAGTTATGCTGGCCTGGTTTACTACTATCAATAGTGATTCATTGCTGGTTAGAATAGTTTGCTGGCGACTGTGGTAGCTGCCTTATTCACCACTGAAGTGGCGCCTAAAGTACCTATGGTCATAGAAGATTGAGTGCATGTCTCGCAGAATTTTGTATTGTTGCAGTCTGAAGGGAAGACCGTGCCACAACGAAAAACATACTGCCATGCTGCGTAGTATCAGTGGTCTTGAACTATAGTGCCGTAAAAGCAATATCCCCACTATTTCATAGACCTGCGGAGGATTTCCGGTGGGTTTGGGAGATTTTTACGAGGTTAGTTTTTAACACCATTTCGATGGCAAGGCATTTTGACTACACTCGGCGTTGGTAGAAAAGGATGAGCAAGGTGAGCGGAAACAGTCTTTCAAAGGAACTGTCCTGATAAGAGCAAATTATAGTAAATATTTATAAGCCAAGTGCCACCTGAAACTCGCTCCGCCCGCCCATAGACGGACTCTTAACACGTGCACCGCCTACACGAGACGGCTGCAAGATAAGCAAATGTTTGCTCTTAGCTGTTGCGGCAACTTGTCATAGCAAGTTTATCGAGCCGTCCGCGTGGCTGGGTACCGTACTCTGTGCCATTGTAGCCTCCCTTTAACTATCCACTCCCGAACAACACAGCTAACAGTTACATGATAAATGCACGGGAAACTCAGAAGAAAAACTACTGAAATTTGGATTTACTCTTATAATCGAAAGCAGGCGCAGACAGGTGTGAAAACTACAGAACCATCAGTTTAATAAGTCATGGTTGCAAAATATTAACACGAATTATTTACAGAAGGATGGAAAAGGTGGTAGAAGCCGACCTCGGGGAAGATCAGTTTGGTTTCAGGAAAAATATAGGAACAGGGGAGGCAATACTTACTTTATGGCTTATCCTAAAAGATAGACCTTAAGGCAAACCTATATATCTAGCTTTTCTAGATTTGGAGAAGGCTTTTGACAATGTTGATTGGAATAAACTCTTTCAAGTTCTCAAGCAAGCAGGAGTAAAATATAGGGAGTGTAAGGTTATTTACAACTTGTACAAAAACCAGACAGCGGTTGTCAGTTGAAGGGCATGAAAGGGATGCAGTGGTTGGAAAGGGAGTAAGACAGGGTTGTAGTCTTTCTCCATTGTTATTCAATTTGTACATTGAGCAAGCTATAAAGGAAAGCAAGGAGAAATTTGGAGAAGGAATTAAAGTTCAGTGTGAAAAAATGAAAAACCTGTTTTTTGCCGATGACATGGAAATTCTGACAGCAAAAGACCTGAAAGAGCAGTTGAACGGAATAGACAATGTGCTGAAAGGTGCATATAAGATAAAGATTAACAAGAGTAAAACTAGGGTAATGGAGTGCAGTCTAAGAAAATCGGGTGATGCTGAAGGAATTAGATTAGGTAACGAAACAATGAAGCCTACTTGCATTTCGCGTAAAGATCACAAAGACAAGAGAAATTAGGGCTCGTACGGAGGCATATAGACATTGTTTTTTTCCTCGTTCTATTTGGCAGTGGAATAGGAAACGAAATGCCTAGTAGTGGTACAGTGTACCGTCCGCCACGCACCTTACTGTGAATAGCGGAGTATGTATGTAGATGTAAAGAAGATAGATGACTTTTGTTACTTGGGCAGTAAAATAACAAATGATGGTCGCAGTACAGAGGATATAAAATGCAGAATGGCATGGATATAAAAGCATTCTTGAAAAAGAGAAATTTAACATCGAATATTGATTTCAGCCTAAGGAAGTCTTTTCTGAAGGCATTTGTGTGGAGTGTTGCCGTGTATGAGAGTGAAACATGGACGATAAACAGTGCGGACAGGAAGAGGAGAGAGGCTTTTGAAATGTGGTGCTAGAGAAGAATTCTGAAGATTAGGTGGGTGGATCGCGTAACTAATGACGTACTGAGCAGAATTGGGGAGAAAAGGAATTTTTCGCATACCTTGAATAAAAAAGGGATCGATTGGTAGGACACATTCTTAGACATCAAGGAATTGTGAATTTAGCGTTGGAGGGAAGTGTGTGGGGTAAAAACCGTAGAGGAAGACAGAGATGGATACAGTAAGCAGATTCAAACAGATGGTTGCCGTTCTTATGTGGAGTTGAAGAGGCTTGCTCGGGATAGGGTATTGTGGAGAGCTGCATCAAACCAGTCTCCGGACTGAAAACAAAAACAACAAGGAAAGTGTTCATAACAAAATAAAGGGACC
The DNA here is from genome assembly GCA_026315105.1 of Locusta migratoria. NCBI lineage: Eukaryota > Metazoa > Arthropoda > Insecta > Orthoptera > Acrididae > Locusta > Locusta migratoria. The sequence goes on from CM048746.1 coordinate 658,929,888, forward strand.
CGTGGACATATTGTTAACCTGTTGCTCTAGCCTTTGATTTGGTTCACTGTGGTGAGAAACCATCGTTTACATATGGTTTTCTATATAGTAAGACTATAATAAAATGCCAAGGAACCTACAGATATTCACATGTTTCTATTCTCATTTCGTTTCTAGGCTCGCACACATGTAATTTTCAAGCAGGTGATAGTGTGTTTGATGTTAACTAGCATGAAGATAATACTAACGGTTATTGTTATAACAAAATGTGTACTGTTACACTTAAATTTTTGTCCGAATTAGTGATGGCTGTATTGTGCAATTGTTTTTGATTTCCCTTGCCATGCAAATTACTCGCTTTTGCTCAGCCTCACGGAGTTGTCGCTCTACAACTTACATAATAGTTGAGATAACGGAGAAACTGCTGGATCATACTGGCACTTTGACTGCCTACTTTATTAAACAGCAGCGTAATTGTGCGTGCTACATCTGGGAATCGTTTGGAAGCTATATTAGTATCCAGTGAGCTGGTACTTAGCCAGCTCGATAAACTTGGGATGACAAGTGACCTTAATAGCCCGCAACAGCGAAAGAGTAAAATTTTGCTTATATTGCAGCCGTCTCGTGTAGACGATGCACTTGTTAAGATAATGTCTATGGTCGGGCGGAGAGGATTTAAAGTCCCACATAGCCTATAAATACTTAACGAGAATTTGCTTTCATCATTTCAGGTGAAAATCAGGACAGTTACTTTGAAAGGTGGTTTCCACTTTTACCTCATCCTTTCCTACCACTTCAGGGTGTAGACAGACAAAACACCACGACATCGATAGGGCGTTAAAAGGGAAGAGCCTGAATTACTTCTCTTTTCATCCTTTATCGCTATCCTTCAGTTGATCATTCGCGTCATCCGATCGAACAGGACGCAAAATTTCAGCTCATCTTGTTGTGCCTTTTCATCAGTGATGTATAGGTTTTTTCACGTAGCTGGCGTAGGTCAACGGCATTTTCCTTTATTTAGAGGAAATATCGGGTCTCTACACCTCACAACAGTAAGAATTGACAGTGCGGGCGACTATCCGTAAGAAAGGAAAGGAAAAATTCTGAAAGTCAACGCGGTGTTACCTGCTGAAGATGAAAGCTACATCTGCATAAATATAGTGCAAATTACATTGAAGTGCGTAGCAGAGGGTTCATTGAACCGCTTTTATATTCTCTACCGTTCCCTTCTCTAATAGAGCGCGGGAAGAAGGTACACCTTAATCTTTCCGTTTTCGGTGTGATTTCTCTTATTTTATTATAATGTCGCCCTATGTATATGGGTGCTAACAAAATATGTTCGCATTCCTCCTCTGAACTTCCCCTATATCCTACGTCAGTCCCACTTGGTGGGGCTACCACAATACGCAGCAGTACTGCAAAATGGGACGGACAAGTGTAATTTAGTAAAACTGTTGCATCTTCTAAGTGATCTGGCAATAAAATGTAGCCTTTGGTTCGCCTTCCCTGCAATATTTTTTTGTATTCTCTCCAATTAAATTTGATTATAACTGTTATTCCTAAATATTTATTTGAATTTATGGCATGTAGCTTTGACTTATTTACAGTGCAAATGAAATTTAAGGGATTTTAGTACTCATATGGAGGACTTCACGTTTTTCATTGTTTAGGGTCAGATGCCAATTTTTTGCATCATGCAGATAATTATCTGAATCGTTTTGCAGTTTCTTTTGATCTTCTGGTGACTAACCGATGAGTGACAGCATCATCCGCGAACAGTTTGAGAGCGGCTCACATTGTTCTAAATTGTCCATGTAGACTTTCAGCAGTAGGGGCCGTATAACAGTTCCCTGGTGAACGCCAGATATTGCTTGAGAGGCAGTGTCATGTCTTCCGAAAATATAGTAATATGTAATAGAGATCCCTTGTCGATAGCATGTGAGCCAAGAGTTCGCTGTGTTTCACAAGAATGGTGTTTTCTGAATCCGTGTTTACTATGGGCCAATAGGTCGTTCCCTTAGAGGTATTTGTATGTATATGTTCCAAAGTCCTGCTGCAAGCAAACGGCCGCGTGGGAATAGCCGTGCGCTCTAAGGCGTCTTGCTGTGGATTACGCGGCTGCTCCCCGTCGGAGGTTAGTAGTTCCTCGTGCATGGGTGCTTGTGTGTTACCCTTAGCATGACTTATAGTTCGTAAATGTAGGGACTGATGGCCAGTGCAGTTTAGTCCGTTAGCTTTATTGTTTGTTTTTTGCAAATTGCGGTCAGTGGTTAAGCCTGTAATTTTGCGGATAACTCATATTGCCTGTCTTGAATATTGGAGTGATTTGTGCAACTTTCCACTCTTTCGGTACGGATCTTTTCATGAGCGAGCGGCTGCATATAACAACTAGGTATTCTATTGCATCAACAAACTAAGAAACGAACCTAATTGGTATGCAGTCTGAACCGGGAGGCTTGCTCTTGTTCAGTGATTTAAATTTCTTTAATACTCCAGGGATACCTACTTCTAAATTGTGCATGCTGGCTGCTGTTCTCGATTCGAAACTACAATATATGTATATGCTTCGTCTTCTTTGGTGAAGGAATTTGGAAAATCTTCGTTTAGCAGTTCTGCTTTGCCAGAAATGTCATCAGTACCATCATCGTTGCCGTAGCGAACTCATTTTTCAACAGCATTACAAAGTAGGCATGGATGGGTAACCAAATGTGAAATTGTTGGTCCGTTTCGATGCAAAACACTTCTATTTTCTTGTACAAACTAGTTTTAGTGTAAATCCCGCAGCACGATTGGTTTTATTTTTATAGTACTTAGCTACCACACTGCTGCAGTTTGTTCCCGTGTTTCCCCGTCATACAGCATGTCAGGTGAGTCTGTCGGGTTGCAGATTTTTGAAACCTCCGGCATTTTTTCACTTTTTATTTTTCACTTCTTTATTTTTCACTTTTTTCTCCTTATTTTATTGTGTAAGTGGTGTACGTTGTATTTCTCTTGAGAGCATGCAGGAAATGCTGGGTGCCCAGAAAAGCGGCAACAAATACTGAAAAATTTGTTACAGCCAAGATCGCTTGAAATGAATTTTGACGGCCGGTTTCACTGGTCTCTGCCAGCATCATCTGGCCCAAATAATCTTTTTACATGGCCGTCATCTTGTAAAGACAGTTGTTACAAAAAATAATTTACAGTGCCTAGGTACACTATGTCATTATAATAAAAGTTTACATATCACTGTGAGACATTCTTAGGTTTGACGTTTCTTCATAGTCCATTATAAAGCTAGGATGGCTTAATTCAGTAAACTGAGCTAGTGTTACGTCGAAAGTACGTATCGTTGAGACTATTACAGCATTTTTCCTAGGGTAACAGAAGAGATGACATCTACATTTCCACGATAAAAGTATCGCTCATAATAGTTAAGGGGTAGGATTCACTAACAGAAATTATTACTTGGAAGACTAGATACAATGGGAGAAATATAGCCAATCAGTTAGTTACACGTCAAAAGTTTTGAATAAACTGTATACCTCGCTTTAAACAGATAAGAAATCTGTGTTCGGCACAATTACTATTAGCACCTATTTCTAAAATTAGTGTTTTGTCTTTTATGTCAACTATGATACCTGGTAGGGTAAAACTTCAAAACGTTGATATTTCTTTCTAAATTTCAACCGTTTGTTTGGCACATACAGAAATCGAATGTGTATAAACCATTAAGATAAATTTGGCGTGTATGGTCATTTGATCATTTTACATAATTTCTTGCCTGTGAGTGACGTTGTCCAAAAAAAGACGCACATGTGCTACAATATAAGTACAACAGTGTTGTCAGTCAAGCTGCAACTATTATTGTATTTTGCACTTTCATCCGAAATGTCAGAAAAATCCTTTTTGGATCAAAGCCCAGGAAAATCCCAAAATTTCCACGTTTTATAGTAAAGTACCCGTGAAGATTAAAACATACGATTTTTCTCATTGGCCCGCAATCTGGCCAGTGATGTCGTACATAATTGTTATGGAAGGTTCTATTTTTTTTTTCTTTCTTTCTCCTTTTCTTCTTCTTCAGAGATTGACTCTTCCATAGTCATTTGCCAGGCCTCTTCTTCCTGGTGAACATAAATTCATTTTGAATCTCTCAAATAAGAAATCGCTAACACCTCTGCGAAACAACTCGCCTTGAACTCCTATTACCATATATAAGCGGTTTTCTTTCAGTAATAATAAAGCCGCAAAAACGGACAGTAGAATGTCGATAACGTATACTTGCAGTGTCGGTAAAAGATTGACTATTGCAAACGTTTTGCAAAAGACAATTGGAACTTCGTTGTATATTAGACCTTAAATGTTGGTTGCAAGCACCATTGCCTACCAAAAAAATGTTCAAATGTTTGTATAGCTTATGGGACATAACTTACAAACTACTTATGAACTAGCTAATCCTAAGGACGGCACAAATATCCATGCCCGAGGGGGTATTCGAACCTCCGACCGTAGTGGCCGTGCAGACCGTGACTGGAGCGCCTCAGACCCCTCGGCCACCGCGGCCGGCATTGCCTACCAAGAACGACACTTGAGACACGCAGAAAACATTGTGCTGTTTCGCTAAATAAAGGGTTAAAACCGGTGTTAGTACGTCTTCAGGAGAAGTAAGGCTTATATCGGTCGAAAACGATGTAGTGTTTATTCAAAATTTTCTATATGCCACCACTGGGTTGTCTTTTCTCCCATTATAATTATGCTTAATTCTGTAGTTGCTAATAGCAGACAAGCTAGAAAATTTAAAATTTGAAATGTCGAAATATTTATTATGCCAAAGACTGTGGGCTGATGGTGCCTGAAAGTTCAGCTTTAAACACTGACAGGAAAGCGGTCTGTCTGTGCCGCTACCTTCCTCGTTGCGCTTCTGTGGCTTCCATCACGTGAAGAAGTCTGTAGGTGCACATCTAACCTTTAGAGTAAATTACTGACGCAACAGCACGTACTACCTATATTATGCGGTCGTTGTATGCTAAAGACTTTGCTACAAGTCAATAATGAAACAGCAATTTCCGTTTTTCCTTCCTCTTGGGTCTCGGTAACATAATTGTGATAGTCATTTTGTAGGAACATCTTCAGGTAATGACAAATTGTTTTCTTCATGCACCTTTCATTTGTGTGGAGAAGGCAGCGGTAAAGATTGGTAGTAACGATGTTTTAAAGCTGAACGAACTTTGTTACGGCCGGCGAAGGCCAAAGCATGAAGTAATGGGTTCCATCAAAGCCTAGAAAGTAGTAGCTTTTGGATCTGATCGCAATATTTAAGTCTCTCTCTCTCTCTCTCTCTCTCTCTCTCTCTCTCTCTCTCTCTCTTCAGAGTTTTCGGTGCACTACTGGCAAATTGTGTGACATTTTAATCAAAAACCGTTGTCGGTTATTGACGCATACGGATATTCTTGACCAATGGTAGTGGCTGGTGACGTTGCGCATAGAAGGGGTGTCAAAACTCGTTGCGTTTTACTGATAAAATATTGCTATACATTAATGGTAAAATAGGAATTAAAATATGGTCCGTCGATGTTAAATTTCTTCTTAGATAAAAATAACTGGTCGTGAATTAATTCCCAGAACTCTAGTGGATTCTGAACTCGCACTTCTTATTCTTCGTTCTGTATTAACTTTCATCAAAATGATTGAATAGTATTTTATGTAAAATTCCAAGAAATATTTAAGACTTCGCAACGGAAGTTAACGAAGTGCTTTTGCATACTGGCACTTTTTAGGTTTCCGTATATCGTTCCAAATCCCTTGTCGAGAAGTCGAATATAAATGAAAGCTATTGAAAGAAGCAAAGCTAGTTTATAATATACTCAACGAAATCGGTAAATTCGTATATTCTGGCCAAGCAAAGTAAGTACCACTTCATATTAGCAAAGATAAGATAGCAGCACTTCATCCTGTTGTTGACCAAAACTTCCGAAAATACACCGAAGTGCTAAAGAAACTGGAATGGGCAGAGTGGCGCTGAAGTCAGCAACGGCTGTATAAGACAACAGCTGTCTGCCTCAGGCGAAATAAATACACGCAGTCACCCAAAAAACTGCGATTAGAGAGAAATCTACCAAGCTATTTAAAAATACGGATACCCTACCACGCCGCGGCGGAGCGGCTGAGCGCATTGAGGCGCTATGCTACGATGGGCATGGATGTTTGTACCGTCTTTAGTATAACCTAGTTCATAAGTCGTTTATAGGTTTAGAGTCTGATGACCGCGTAGTTAAGTCCCACAAGCTCTACAAACATATGATATTTTTACCCTACCACAACTCGGGGACTTTGGCACTGTCCACCCTCGACCGGGTCAACGCTTCCAGTTGCTGTTCGCCTTCGTAGAAGACGATGAAAACGGAGGTCTAAGTGAAGGAACCATTGCAGACAAAAACAGTGTACGTCGGCTAAGTGCCCCAGAGGGGGCTAGGTACTACTTGTCTTAAAGCAGTTACGCTTTATTGAAAATAAAGGATTGAAAACACCTGTCACCTAATTATACCAGTATGCTGCCTTAAAGTTTATTATGATGTTGTTATGTATCCATTTCGGCACAAATAGCCATCGTCAATGACCATGTGACATCCTTGGACAATGTTTTGCTGTTTAACAATGACGTGAACTTTTGTGTCGCACTTATGTAATACTATACAAATATCTTTAAATAAAATTTTAAAATATTACAAATTTATTTAACGGTATTTGTATACAGGGTGTTACAAAAAGGTACAGCCAAATTTTCAGGAAACATTCCTCACATACAAAGAAAATATATGTGGACATGTGTCCGGAAAGACTTAATTTCCATGTTAGTGCTCATTTTACTATTTCTCTTCAAATGTAAATTGAAATAATTCGTGCAGACAATTGCCAAATACTCAATTGTTTCGTTAGTATGTACTGTACTTCTTCGATTCACGTCATCAACACATTTTCTGTAAACGTTTGGGCAGGAATTGTTTGTCTTGATTGGGCCTCATGTTCTTCCACCTACGCTCACTGGAGCACGTTATCGTGATTTCATACGGAATACTCTACCTGTACTGCTAGAACATGAGCCTTTACAAGTACGACACAACATGTGGTTCATGCACGATGGAGCTCCTGCACATTTCAGTCGACGTGTTTGTACGCGTCTCAACAACAGATTCGGTGACCGATGGATTGGTAGAGGCGGACCAATTCCATGGCCTCCATGCTCTCCTGACCTCAACCCTCTTGACTTTCATTTATGGGGGCATTTGAAAGCTCTTGTCTACGCAACCCCGGTACCAAATGTAGACTCTCTTCGTGCTCGTATTGTGGACGGCTGTGACACAATACGCCATTCTCCAGGGCTGCATCAGGCATCCATGCGTCGGAGGGTGAACGCATGTATCCTCGTTAACGGAGGACATTTTGAACATTTCCTGTAACAGTGTTTGAAGTCACTGGTACGTTCTGTTGCTGTGTGTTTCCATTCCATGATTATGATTTGAAGAGAAGTAGTAAAATGAGCTCTAACATGGAAAGTAAGCGTTTCCGGACACATGTCCACATAACATCTTTTCTTTCTTTGTGTGTGAGGAATGTTTCCTGAAAGCTTGGCCGTACCTTTTTGTAACACCCAGTAGTTTTACATAAGTGTGACATAAGTTCGTTATTGTTAAATAAACAGAAAGACATAGTCAAAGGATATCACATGGTCATTATCTGACGATGGCTACTTGTGCCGAAATGGATCCATAACATAAGCAGCATACTGGTATAATTATGTGTCTCTTAGTGAGATATATTCTGTGGAAAGTAAGTTATTGACCTGTCACCTAATCTGGCAAGTCACAAAACGCGACGGTACTGATGGAACAAACACGTTAAAAAGGGGGAAGGTGATAGATCGGTTACTGCTGCTATAATGGCAGTTGTTGCAGTCGGCGCACGACAGATGGGACAAAGCAGCTCAGAGGTAGCGACGAGGTGGTGATTTTCCTGTTAAATCATTTCTCGAGTGCACAGTGAATTTTGAAATTTCATTGAAGTTTCCTTTACTGCACGTAAGATCTTCCGGTTTTGATCACAGATCTGTTTCAAGCCACGGCACAGCAAAATCAACTTCTCATAACTTCATTACAAGTGGAAAACTTTGATAACGATGTAAACATATGATCAACATTGCAAGAACGCGAGCGTTTAAATTGTGATGTTATAAGATGCTGATCTGTCTCTGCTGTTGCCTGAAAATATTATCGAAACCGGTAGCTACGACCTTAATAAAAAAAACAGCTGTCAAGTCCCACCTTGTCACAAAATTGCATCTTTAATGTCTGGAATGCAGTAAAAAAAAAAAAAGCTTTCAGAGCCAAAGACCCACTGCTGTACCCTTGCTGCACGACACATAGCTTTACGCCTTTCCTGTGTCCGTTAACAGCGAAATGGGACTGTTGATGACTGAAAGCAAGCTGCCAGGTCTGACGAGTCTCGTTTCAAATTTTATGTGCAGGATGGACGTGTACAGGTATGGAGATAACCTCGTGAATCAATGTATCCTGCATGTCAGTAGGGAATTGTTCATGTTGACGGACCCCTGGTGTTCTAAATACGGCTCTGAAAGGTGGCCTGGCTGATCACCCCCCCAGGGGGCCCACAGTTCTTTTGTGGGTACGTGTGTGGCGCGCACGGGGCCCCGAGCTGGAGCAGCCTTTCTTCTGCCCCAGGCTGCTTCACCTTCCCTCCCGGTTTATGCCTTCGCCCGGAGACGGGCGTATTTCACGAGTTCAGGTGTTTTCTTGTTGTCGTTTCTCTTATTCCTTGGTTCCTTCCTTTCTTACCCTTTGTTTCTGTCTCTCTCTCCTTGTCTTCTCCTCGCCTTCTTCTCCTCATTAGTCTCCGCCTCGGCGTTTGAGACACCTTTCCTTCTTTCTCTTCACTTCCTCTATTCTTCTTCTTTCCTCCCTGTGCGTGTCTGAAGGCCGACCCACGCATTATCATGCGTAGCAGGTGACGGGGTAACGCGTAATTCCCCGCCCCGGGTAGACAAGTAGGGCACGTACGTACCCCCTGGTAAAGGCCAGGCCCAGGGAGGGGTGATTACCCGAGCTGGTACCTTCCGAACATGCCAATTGGTCCCTCCGTCAGTTCTCGGGAGGTGTGACCTGAGGTGTGAACAATCACCTAAGGCGGGTAAGCCCTCAGAGAGGGCCCCCACTAGGAAGGAGCGCGCCATCGGAGACGCCGGTAATCACGGGGGACACTTCCGCAATGACTTCCTTCTCTTCTTCACTGACATTGACCCAGAAACGTAAGATAGACTCGCCTCAGCAAAAGAAGACTCTGCCTAATTTGCCGAAATTTCTTGTTGTGTCGCGCACCGACGGAAAAGACTTCAATTCTGTCAATCCTTTCGTTATACAGAAAGGTGTTGATGCAATTGCTGGCCCTGTTAAAACCTGTTCGCGTCAGCGCAATGGCTCATTGTTGCTGGAAGTGGACAGTGCTTTCCAAGCCCAGAAACTTACCCGGACTACGTTATTGCACACGTTTCCAGTCAAAGTAGAAGCGCACCGCACACTCAACTCGTCACGTGGGGTAGTTTTTACGAGATCCCTTGACGGGTTGTCTGATGACGACATCCGGTCCTATATGTCCGATCAGGGTGTGACAGCCGTCCACAGGGTGATGAAAAAGGTAGATAACCAGCTGACACCGACTCGTACTGTGTTTTTGACATTCGACAGAGTTGACCTCCCGTCGAAGGTCAAAGCAGGGTACGAAGTTATCTCAGTCCGCCCTTATATTCCAAACCCAACGCGCTGCTACCAATGCCACAGGTACAACCATACCCGTGAACATTGCCCACATACAGCAAAATGTGTCACTTGTGGTAGGGACGCCCATGAGGGGGATTGCCCACCTCCGTCCCCTCACTGCCTTAACTGCAACGGCGACCATGCGGCTTCCTCTCGCGACTGCCCTGTATATAAGGATGAAAAAATAATTCAGCAAATTCGGGTTACGGAGAAGGTATCGACATCTGCCGCTCGTAAGTTGTTGGCGAGTCGAAAGCCCACTGTCCTCCCAGCGGGTACATACAGTAAGGTACTCACCTCACCTCGACCTACCAAAGATTCCAGTACCCAGACATGTGATTTCACTTTCGCTGACACAGTTGTGCGATCCGCCAGCCCGAAGATTGCCCGTTCCACGTCCCCGCTTCCTCCTGCTGCTTCTAAGGTACAGTCTTCGTCAACATCTAGTAAACCGCGGGCACCCAAACAAGATGCCCGGACCTTGAAAAAGGAACCCGTCCGTGAGGATTTTCTGCGTTCTCAGGCTTCCCAACCGTCAACTGCCTCTTCCCGCCGTCACTCTTCCAGAAGAGCTGACAAGAAAAAGAGTTCCTCTCCTTCCCCGCCGAGGCGTGACCCATCTGTCACGCCGTCCAACAGTTGCCGGCCTCGGCCGTCTTCTGTTTCACCGGGACGCTCCGTTTGCCGGGCGCCCGGCCCTTTACCGGCGGTGGAAACTGCCCCTCCTGATCAACTCAGGGAGGTGGCAGGCGCGTCGGTCGAACCTATGGACCACGACCCTTTGCCCCTGGACAGCGATAGCAGTGCTCCCTCGAAATCCGGTCCACAGCGGCCGTCGAGGTGACCCCGCTCGCTACTTGGTTTTTATCCTTATTTCTTCTCTCATTTTTATCATGGCGCTCCTTCAATGGAACATTCGCGGCATTCGTTCTAATCGGGAGGAGTTAAAATTACTCCTTCGATTGCACTGCCCGCTTCTAGTCTGCCTCCAGGAAACTAAGTTGCGTCCACGTGATCGTGCAGACTTTCCACACTACACCTCTGTGCGGTTCGACCTGCCACCCGTGGAAGGTGTCCCAGCCCATGGAGGGGTTCTGATGCTCCTTCGAGACGACGTCTATTTCCATCCCATTTCCTTGCACACTCACCTACAGGCAGTTGCCGTCCGCATCACCTTATCCACATTTACCTTCTCCCTCTGTAATATATATTCGCCATCGTCATCTGCCCTTACTAGGGCAGATGTGCTAAACCTTGTTGACCAGCTCCCTTCACCTTTCGTGTTGGTAGGCGACTTTAATGCCCACCACCCCCTATGGGGCTCTCCGGCACCTTGTCCGAGAGGCTCCCTTTTGGTGGACATTCTACACCACCTCGATCTTGTCTGCCTCAACACCGGTGCACCGACCTTCCTTTCTGACACAACACACACTTATTCCCATATAGACCTCGCCATATGCACTCCTCAGCTTGCCGGTCGGTTTGAGTGGTATGCACTTTCTGACACGTACTCGAGTGACCATTTCCCTTGTATCATCCACTTCGTGCATCTTTCCCCATCTCCACGTCCCACCAGTTGGAACATTTCTAAAGCCGACTGGGCGCTTTATTCTTCCATGGCTGTTTTTCACAATCAGAATTTTCCCAACTGTGACAGTCAGGTCGAATACCTCACAGAGGTTATTCTCACTGCTGCTGAACGTTCCATACCTCGTACATCCTCTTCTCCACGTCGTGTCCAGGTCCCTTGGTGGACTGCAGCCTGCCGCGACGCGCTTCGAGCCCGGCGCCGTGCTTTACGCACCTTCCGCCGCCACCCAACTTTGGAGAATTGCATCAATTACAAACGTATGAGAGCGCAGTGCCGTCGTATCATAAACGACAGCAAGAAAGCTTGCTGGACTGCTTTTACTAGTTCTTTTAACCGTTTTACTCCCTCCACGGTTGTCTGGGGTGGCCTACGCCGTTTGTCCGGCATCAAGGTCCACTCCCCGATTCCTGGCCTGACCGTGGAGAACGCAGTCCTCGTGGACCCAGCTGATGTTTCAAACGCATTGGGCCGTTTCTTTGCGGAGGTTTCGAGCTCTGCCCATTACCACCCTGCCTTTCTCCCTCGCAAACAGGTAGAGGAGGCACGGCCGCCTTCTTTCCGCTCTTTTAATCGTGAAAATTATAACGTCGCCTTCACCATGCAGGAGCTAGATCGTGCTCTCGCCCTGTCCCGGTCTTCTGCTCCCGGGCCCGATTCCATTCATATTGAGATGCTGAAGAACCTCTCTCCTGCGGACAAGTGCTTTCTTCTTAGTACCTACAATCGCATATGGACTGAAGGTCATGTTCCCACAAGTTGGCGTGAAGCCATTGTTGTCCCCATCCCCAAACCAGGGAAGGACAAACACCTTCCTTCCAGTTATCGCCCCATTTCTCTGACGAGCTGCGTCTGTAAGGTGATGGAACGCATGGTTAACGCTCGGTTGGTCTGGCTCCTCGAATCTCGCCGCCTCCTGACTAATATCCAATGCGGTTTTCGTCGACACCGCTCTGCTGCTGACCACCTCGTTACGTTGTCGACCTTCATTATGAACAACTTTCTACAGAAGCGTCAAACAGTAGCAGTGTTCTTCGACTTGGAGAAGGCATACGATACCTGTTGGAGAGCGGGCATTCTCCGCACATTGCACACATGGGGCCTTCGTGGCCGCCTTCCTCTTTTCATTCAAGCGTTTTTGGCGGATCGCAAGTTCCGGGTACGGGTGGGCTCTGTTTTGTCAGATACCTTTTGCCAGGAGAATGGGGTACCACAGGGCTCCGTCTTGAGTGTGGCGCTCTTTGCCATTGCAATCAATCCGATCGTAGATTGCCTTTCAGCCGACGTCTCCGGATCTCTTTTTGTTGACGATTTCGCAATTTATTGTAGCGCCCAGCGGACGTGTCTCTTGGAGCGTTCTCTCCAACGCTGTCTTGACCGTCTATATTCCTGGAGCATCGCAAACGGCTTCCGATTCTCCACTGAGAAAACTGTGTGTATCAATTTATGGAGATACAAGGAATTTCTTCCACCTTCTCTACGTCTCGGCCCTGTTGCTCTCCCTTTCGTGGAGACTACAAAATTCTTGGGACTCATGTTGGATCGGAAACTTTGCTGGTCCACACATGTGTCCTACCTGGCTGCCCGTTGTGCCCGATCCCTTAACGTTCTTCGTGTCCTCAGTGGCACGTCATGGGGAGCGGATCGTACCGTCCTGCTTCACCTTTACCAGGCCATTGTTCAGTCGAAGCTCGACTATGGAAGCCTTGTATACTCTTCAGCACGGCCGTCGATTCTCCGCCGTCTCAACTCTATCCACCATCGTGGATTACGTCTGGCGACCGGTGCATTTTATACCAGCCCTGTTGAAAGTCTGTATGCCGAGGCTGCTGTATTACCCTTGACCAATCGACGTGACATACTCTTGTGTCGGTACGCATGCCGCCTACGGTCGATGCCCAACCATCCATCTTACAGATTATTTTTTGACGACTCACTCGATCGCCAATATCAGTTGTCTGCGATTGCCTTGCTTCCACCGGGAGTTCGGTTTCGCCGCCTGCTACAGCGGCTCGATTTTACCCTTCCTTCCACCCTTCGGTTGAGCGAAAGCCCATTGCCACCGTGGCATCAGGCCCAGGTTCACACACACCTCGAACTTAGTTCGCTCCCCAAGGAGAGCACTCCGGATTTGGTATTCCGCTCGAGGCTTGTCGAACTCCGTTCGCGGTTCGATAATGCCGTATTTATTTACACTGATGGTTCCAAGAGCACTGCCGGTGTCGGATCTGCCTTCGTCGTCGGGGACAACCGTTTCCAATACAAGCTCCCTGACCGGTGCTCAAACTTCACGGCTGAGCTTTTCGCCCTCCACCAGGCCGTTTTGTATACCTGCCGCCACCGCCACCCTTTCTATGCCATATGTTCTGACTCCCTTAGTGCCCTGCAGAGTCTTAAGGACCCTTTCTCGAACCATCCTCTCGTGTATCGGATCCAACGCTCCCTCCAGTTGCTGGCGGATGACAGCTGTCACGTTTCTTTCCTGTGGGTCCCTGGCCATGTGGGTGTGCCCGGGAATGAGGCCGCCGACATAGCAGCCAAGGCAGCAGCTCTTTTGCCTCGCATGGCTACCTTTTGCGTCCCATCGGACGATGTTCAACGGGCTCTTCGCCGGAGTATCGTGTCGCAATGGCACAGTGTGTGGCTTTCACTGTACAACAATAAATTGCGAACTGTCAAACCGATCCCGACCGCTTGGAGGACATCCTCACGCCCCTCTCGGCGGGAGGAGGTCATCCTGGCTCGGTTGCGGATCGGTCATTGCCGTTTCAGCCACCGTCACTTGCTATCCGCCGAACCTGCACCGCTATGCTCCTGCGGTGAACTGTTGACAGTGCGACATGTTTTACTGACTTGTGTTAATTTTAATCATCTCCGTGTAGCCCTTCACTTTCCGTCTACTCTGGAGGAAATTTTAGCTGATGACACACGAGTAGCTGCTCGGGTTTTGCGTTTTATGAACTTGGCCAACCTATCCAAGGATATTTAACCCTTTTAATTGTCTTTTATCTTTCGTTTTTAGCCTTTGCTGATGTTCTGACAGTCACCATTTTTTTGAGATCATAGCGAATCAATGTTCTTAGCTGGGCGCTAATGACCATAGAAGTTGTGCGCCCTAAAACCACAAAAAAAAAAACAACTGGCTGATCACCTGCATCCATTCACGTCCGTTGGGCATTCAGATGGTCTGGCATAATTCCAGCAGGACAATATGACACCCGAAACATAAAGAACTGCTACAGAGTCGCTCCAGAAACTACATCTGGCCACCAGACTTTCCAGATAACATTATTGGGCATGCAACGCCTTGCAACGTGCTATTCGGAAGAGATATTCATCCCCTGTGCTCGTACAGGTTTGTGGATAGCCCTGTAAGGTACATGGTGTCAGTTCCCCCCTGAACTACGCCAAATATTAGTGAAGACGATGCCATGTGTTGTGCGTGTTTTTGGGAGCGGTACCCGATATTAGGCATGTGTATCAGTTACTTTGACTCTTCTGAACATGTTTATAATTGACAAGTGCGCCAAAAATCCAGTGCCGACTGGTACCTCTTTGATGTATTAAGAAACTAACAGCACTACTACTGGTTGTGAGTACAACCAAGTCTTGAAACTTAAAATTACGGTGTCTTTTACAGCATGTTGAGGTAAAGTCCGAATGTAGCGCTAAAGTTAGCTGTGAAAACTCGTAATTTTGGGGGTTAGTTCGTTCAAATAAATGGCAGATAGTTTTATTATTAGTACAGATAGTCAACAAAAATCTCTTGCTCAGTTAGGTTGCAAAATTCTTTGCATCCTTGAATCAATTACTTTCATGTAATTATATTAAAACTTCGGGCAGTATACGACATTCAGAGAATCGTAGCTACATGTAACTAGCATTTAGTTCACTATCGACCTGCTTTTAGAAGCTGCCCTAGTGTAGTGGCGATTTGTCGGCGAAGAGATTGGATTTATCCTAATACTATCGTCAGTTGCCGGTGTCTCTGTATTCCCTTATGTCAGCCCATCACCTTCCCTCTCTGTCCTTTGCTGGCCACCCTGCTTTCTCTCCATTTCAGTTTAGTTTTCATGCAGCTCAATCCATATTACGTCGTTTATTGTGTACTGCGTGTCCTGCAGTAATGAAAATTTGTTTCCTAGAGTGGAATAACGGGAAACTGTCTACGAATGGAGTTCTAAGCAAAGATCTAATAAATTACCTCATGCGTTGATGGGACGTGGTTGATACGTTGTTTATGACTTATCTCATTAACTGTGTAATGATGATATAATTTAAGGTACAGTTAGTCGCATGTGTGTAATCTCTTTAAAATGTCTCGCGAATAAAATGGGTGTAGTAGAAGTAATAAATTTTGGTGCAACGCCAAATTTCATAGTTTCACTGCATGGACAGCAGCCAAGCATTAAGCGATAAACTTCTTTCTTGGCATCGTTTTTCTGGGGCTGTCAGCGAGAAAGTGTTTCGTGAAGGTTAGGAATTACTAGTAAAGTATTTTCAAATTCGTTAATTCCTCTGTCTCAGTCTTGTTAATCACGCGTCGCATGATAGCGCAGTTTGACGTTATAGCTCTTGAAATGTATGTCGTGGGTGCTCTTCACCCTCATATCGATTGTTTCCTGGCTAAATAATATTCTTTTTACGACATTTGGAGGAAAATCTGTCCTGTAGTTAAGGAAGAGTGTGGAACATTGTGGCGCGATGTGGCAGTTTGTCGCGAATTACATTGTTTGTAACGTCATCTCTCCTGAAGTATGTGTCGTAGTTGCTTCTCACCTCCAATATGAAGTGTGTGTAAGGAGTTTGGTTGAATCGGCCCATTGCTTTAGGAGGAAAGAAGGAAGATTAGAGGTTTAACTTCCCGTCGACAGTGTTGTCATGAGAGATGAAACTTCGAATGGTTTAAGAATGCCGTTTCCAAGGATCCAATCAGACATTCTCCTGACCGCGCGGAATGGCCGCGTGATCTAAGGCGTCATTCTACGAACTGGGCTGACGTTCCCGCCGAATGTGGGTCTTTCCTCGGGCATATGCGCGTGTGTGTGTGTGTGTGTGTGTGTGTGTGTGTGTGTGTGTGTGTGTGTGTTTTATTAGTGTCAGTTGAAGTAGCTCGTAAGCCTAGGCACTGATGAGCGTGGCAGTTTTGTCAATAGGTTTGCAAAACATGGAATATTTTGACATTCGTCTTGATTAATTTACGGTAATTAGGTAAAACCTAACTCTAGGTGGCCGGAAATGGATTTGAACCACCGTCCTCCGTATTGAGTCTAGTGTGTTAACCACTGCGCCACGTCGCTCGGAATTTGGATGTGCAACACACATATTTTTATAAAATATACTGATAACGCTTGTCGAATTGTACTGTCAAGAATTTTATACATAAAGTTCTCACCTGCCATGAAAGATTCACACAAGAATAGCATCGAGTTATTAAGCTTGCTATGACCATTTACCGAAAACAAGTTATTTTCATAAAACATGTAATTTTAGACACTTATTCTCTTGCGTTCAGCGTACGAACGTTAGTGTGGCAGAGGAGGAGAATACTCGTTTAGAAGGCGCCGCAAGCTGGGTAAGCCGCGAGGACTATGGAATTTCATACGCCCGTAACCATACACTCCGCCTAGTTAATAAAAACAGGTCGTAGACGTTACTATCTTTAAGGCGGTCCTGCGACGCAGGACTTTGCGTAAGAAGCGTTTTCCTTGCGTCGTGCTGTCCGGCACAGGTAGACCTAGTTACAACCCCAGAGGCTTCACTGGGGGATCTTGAGTCCGGTATTGGATTGGCCGTCTACTAGTAAACGTTACCAGAGGACGCCGCCGATAGTATTTGCTAACTGCAGTTAATGTGGTGCTATCGGCCTCGTGGAGGCTCCTTCCTTGTCCCGCGTGGCCTGTATGGAATAGCTGCGCTCACATGAAACAAGTAGATGTGGCCCTTAAAGATACCTGCAGGGTAGTGACAGTGTGCATGAAACCAACGCCGGTCAGCCTCTTGCACAAGGCAGCTGGTTTTGCAGATCCCACAGCTCGCAGAAACGCTATAGAACATGTAGAGAAAATAAAAAAAAAAACTCGCAGATGAGCGGCATGTCCTCTAGAGAGCTCGACCACCAGAGATGAGACTGAAGTCTAGGAGAAGTTTCCTTGGAACCGTCCAGGACGATCCGCCTAAAAATTTCCCTCTCCCCCAGGTTCAGTGGACCGGCCAAAACCTAAATTTTAAAACCTGGAGAACCTTGAATAGGTCGCCCCCAGTAAAAGTAAATATGCTTAAGTGGGGTATAATCGACCAAACTGATGTAAACTGCTACTGTGGAGAAAGTCAAGAGATGGAACACCTTTGTACATGTGAAAAATGACCACACCGGTGTACCCTCGAAGATTTGTGGCTCGCGAATACTAATGGAATAGACGTAGCCCAGTACTGGGCCGATACCCTTTAAATAGTCCGGACACGATAAAGTACTAGGGGATTGGGTAGTCTGTGTGTCCCTAGTTTAGTATTATTGACTGTTGATATGAGAACTTAGGAGAATGAGGGCGACTTGGTAGTACTACAGCAACATGGGGAAATACGGTTTTAGACTGTGAACGCCATTTAGTTTTGATAGCGTCGCTGTTAACAAATCTGGGTTAATTAAACAGCGCTGTTGGTGCCAACATCCACTGCAGAACAAAAATGTGTATAGTAGTAAACAATTTTGAGTCGGCAACGCTATAGTGATAGATGAGACCTTGACCTTGCAACGATTGAAGCTATCTGCACAAAATGAAAAATGAGGGGGGAGGGGGGCTTAGGTACAGCGGAGACGAAGTATAATTTCCCTTTAATGCCACATGTTTATATGTCTGTAGATGATGGTGTAACAACAGAAAACCAAATCGTTAAATAATAAATGATGTAGAATATTAGTTTTCTTTTGTCATAGTAACAAAATATTTTATCAAGAAACTACGGAACAGTCAATGCAGTTTCTTGAAATGACGCTCAGACATTCCTATTGCGACAGAGTTCTTCGAACTGGTGTCACATTGTCGTAGTGCCTTTGTCCTACGATTGGCACTGAGTCAGATTCAAGTTCTAAAAATAGTGCCGCGCTCTCGTCTAACCCGTGTAAATAAGTTTACTTTTCACCACGAAATCTGAAAAAGGTACTTAGAGCTCAAACGAGACGAGTTCGCGTGGAGAATGCCCAACAAGAAGTTTTACGTTATAATAAAGATGATAGCATGACTCAAACGCTTGTAATAACGATCATTAACGTACTAGGATTTTTGTCACTTTCCACTTCTTTCATTCCTGACGGTATTGTTCATGTGAAAATTACCGAGTAGCACTGTGGTTCGGAGCCCACGTTAAACTGTAGATCCCCCTATAACTGGCTGGGTAAGTCAGTTCTAAGGTCGGAGGAAGGCAACGGCATACCACCTCCAAACAGGACATGCCTAGTAATGCACTGTGGTGTTCAAACCAATCTTCGGATTGTTGACTGCTTTACCTTTTAACGTAACAAAAGATGGTGAAATTGTAAATATTTTGTTTTAGAAACAATGCTTTATACAGGTTTGGTGTGAACAGAAAACTATAAACGAACGTGTAATAAGAGGTGAAGGTAAGAGGTTGAATGGAAGGGCAAAGACGGGGGCGTTGGACTTCGTTCAGCGCTACTCATATCTGCTAGACGAGGTGTTAATACTAAGTCTGAACCACCGTTTCAGAGTAAGTAGTCTCTACCACTGGGTGACTATATCTACCTTATAGGAAGTAACAGGGAAGAAAAACCGGAATACACAGGCGATAGACGAATTTGTGCAATTAGACAGTCTAGTTGCAGGAAACTGGCGTGTGAAAAGAGCATAAATTTCAGGGTTAGCGGGAAAAAGTGACATTTGTTATATACTAACAATAAAGCAAAATTTTTCTTACGCTCAGAAAGTCATGATCGTAGACTTAAGAACGAGAGTGGAATCATTTTCGAAACAGCTTTTTTTTTTTTTTTTTTTTTCGTTAAAGTATCCCGTGAAGGGCAAAATGACGCTATCCAAACTGGCTCAAGACACTGGCGCATCATACTCCGTCGAAGACAGTTGTGAACGACTGCTGTGGAGAAATGTGCAACCGTTCTCCCAGAGTAACATGTGGGCTGCAGTAGTGTCTGCACAGTGGCAGCAGGGAACGTACACAATGTACTGCGCTCCGCGGCAGGCGCCTGGTTCGTACACCTGTGCCGACTGCTGTTCTTCAGCGACGAAGGCTTGAAGTTACACGGCAGTAAACGCATTTAGTCGTCCACGGAGTGGCGACTGTGTTCTTTTCAACTGGGCCCCGCTGGCCGTTTGCGTATATACCATAAAACTTACGAAACAATCGTTTGAAGGGTCAGAGATAGGGAAGGAAGCGTTATGGTCTGGGGGGATGTTTTATTTGTATGTCCTGTGTGATCTCCTCAGTTTGGGAGGCACAACACAAAGTATGCATCTGTCCTTGGCCACTCTTTGTCCATACAAGCAGTTTTTAGTTCTTGGCACAATGGTATTTAAGTTGGACACCTCAGTGTGTCACATAGCACAGTGTAAACGTACATGTTCGAAGAGCACCAGGATGAGACACTGTGGGCCACATCGATCGGGCTGTTAGCGGCCTGGATCCTCAAACGAGAAACCTAGACCAATTGGCCACGGCACTGGACCCCGCATGGCTCCACATCCTGTCAGACCTTCCGCAACCTCATTGACACTCTTCGTGCACCTCAGTGGTGCGCGCTACAAAACGTGGTTATTCAGGCTTTTGACATTGTAATGTGACTGAACAGTGTATTTGAAGTTCTTTAGCTTTCAGCATTGTCCCCGCGTGTCTGTTAAAACTAATTGCATCCAAAACGTGAAAATGGTGACACTTTACATGCATTGCCGAACATCATTGATTTTATACACGGTGAATCACCTAACATTTGCACCGCAAATATTGCGGAAACGGAAAGTGCGATTGATGTGCGGCTTTCACAGAATGGATTGGTTGTCAAGGGCTCGTATTTTTAGCCAACAAACAGATTTTAATATTACTTAGAAAGTGCATTTTTTATGCAAACATAGTTTTTAAAATAAAACAATGGCACCGACAGCTTGACGCTGTGTATGAAGACGCAAAGAGCTGATGGCTTCACCCTGATCGGGCACAAATCGTAAAAAGTGGCAATAATTAGTCACAACAGCGGACTCCGCCCGCATGCGGGACAAAAGTAGAAGAGGAAAAAGAAGCAGCAGCAGCAGCTTAGGAGTAGCTTGGTTCATTTTAACCCCACTTGTTTTCTCACCCTTCCGCAAAGCACACTTTCATTTTGAATCGAAAGACATTGCCGGCGATATACTGAGCTCCATTCTTATCGTGGAAAATGATAAACATTGCTGAAGTCTTTTCCTCCTTAGAAATCACGTAAAAGGGAAACTCCCCATCACACATCTCCTCCGATTTAGTGTCAGGTTGGCGCAGTTGGTGGTCCGCCAAAGCAGTCCGTGAAAGAAGGAAGTAGCTGTATGGACTGAGGCAAATGCGATGATGTTTTACCTCGTTGGTACACCTAAGTACTTGAAGGACTTAGTGTCGCCCTAGACGGGTAAACTAGAATATAGCAATAACGGTTTGTGGAGACGGCTCCTGAAGGGCACCCCCACCTGGGAGCCCCACGTGGCGGCCGGGCTGGTCCCGCTGACGTAAGGGGCCTATTCTGGCCCCCTCCCACGCGCCGCCAGCCTTTTGAAGATCCCGCCGCCGCGGTAACAGCTGGCGCCTCCTGCCTCCTGCGCAAGGGGCCGGTACTGGCGCAACGCGGCACAGCTGTGGCGCCGCGCCGTTCTGACAGCTGGCATACTCTGCAAATCACGTCAAGTGCCCGGCAGAGGGTTCATCCAACCACCATTATACTCCAGAATCACTGTCACTCTGCAGCGGAGTGTGCACTGATATCAAACTTCCTGACAGATTAAAATTGTCTGCCGGAACCGGGACACGAACCTGGGACCTTTGCATTTCGCGGGCAAGCGCACTACCGACTGTGCTATCCCGACACGCCCGCTAAAGTCAAAGGTCCAGGTTCGAGTCCCGGTTCAGGCACACAATTTTAATCTGCCAGAAAGTTTCATATCAGCGCACACTCCGCTGCAGAGTGACAGTTTCATTCTGGAAACATCCCTTGCCTGCCGCGGTGGCCGAGGAGACTAAGGCGCTCCAGTCACGGTCTGCACGGCCGCTACGGTCGGGGTTTCGAATCCCCCCTCGGGCATGGATATTTGTGCCGTGCTAGTTCGTAAGTAGTTCATAAGTAGTTTAAAAGTTTAGGGACTGATGACCCCGTAGTTACGTCCCATACACTATACAAACATTTGAACATTTGAAAACATCCCTTAGGCTGTGGCTATGCCATGTCTCCACCATATCCTTTCTTCCAGGAATGCTAGTCTTGCATGGTTCACAGGAGAGCTTCTGTGAAGTTTGGAAAGTAGGAGGCGAGGTATTGGCGGAAGTGAAGTTGTGAGGCGGTATCGTGAGTCGTGTCGGGATAGCACAGTCGGTAGTGCGCTTGCCCGCGAGAGGCAAAGGTCCTAGGTTCGAGTCCCGGTTCCGGCATACAGTTGTAACCTGCCAGGAAGTATCACGATTATACTATTTATCTCCCATTCCATTCTCGAATAGCGCGCGGGAAGAAAGAACACCTGAATCTCTCCGTTCGAGCTCGTGATTTCTCGTATTTTATTCTGATGATTATTTCTACCTATGTAAGTGGGAGTCAATATATTTTCGCATTCGGAGGAGAATGTTGGCGATGGGAGTTTCGTAAGTAACTCACGCCGCAGCGATAAGCGCCGTTGTAATGATTTCCGTCCTAGATCCTGTATCATTTCCGTAACGCTGTCTCCCCTGAATAGTGACAATACAAAACGAGCTGCCCTTTTCTGGACTGTTTCGATGTCCTCCATCAAACCCACCTGATAAGGATCCCACACTGAGCAGCAATAATCCATAAAAGGAGAGGCTCCCAGATTTCGATCAAATTTTGCATCGACGTTCACATTTTTGTTTTCTCATTATGCATTTTGGGTATCGGAAACACGGCATTTTTTCTCAAATTTGTCTTGATAATTTCATATTTGTAATACCTTTCTTGCCTTATTTTGAAGTCGAGCATGGAGAAGTGTGATTAATATTCAATTAAGTTTATTATCTGTTTACATCTGCTTTGTTACATAGTGTAAAAATAAATAAAATGCTTCCAAACTATATTATTACATCTATTGGTCAGCGTTCACACAGCCAGCATGGTGAAACGTATCATAAAACAACCAAAACACAAATTATAAATAGATATTTTTGCAACCTGAGGCTCTTTTTGTCTCGATAATGTCAGACATTAATGATAAAGGTGAAGCATTGAATTAAAATTTGTGATGCGGCCGGGAATCGAACCCGGACCTCCAAGCTTACTAGGCAGACGTCTTACCGCTAGACCACCGCGTCACTAGTGATTAAGGCTCGTCGGAATAGTCTGCCTAGTAAGCATGGAGGTCCAGGTTAGAATCCCGGCCGCATCACAAATTTTAATTTTAATGCATCACCTTTATCGAAACACACACATTTCTCACACCATGCACAACACAAGAACGACATATAGCCACATTCACGTGTTGAGATTTCGCTCGTGAAAAACATACCACATTTATATTGCTGAAGACAGGTCTATCAGGTATTTCTATGCGAACCAAGAGCATAGAAGCATATACTGAAAGACAACTGATGATGGACCAAGGCATGAATTTTAATAACTTCTTCTCTATCATGAATTTTTCTGCTGTCGTGTAATGTCAACATTTTGAGGTCTTCCGATAAAATTCTTGAACTGTCGAAACAAGTAAATGTCAGAAAGTTTTATCACTTTAGCAGTGCAGGTAGGTTGAGCATCATAGACAAAAGTCTCGTCTTAGCGCGTCATGTCAGTTTGGTCACTCCATGGATCCAGTATCAAGCAAAATATATTTTCTGCACATAAGGTTTCGTAAGATGATCCAAATATAACTGATATAATTCGCTTTCTACTTTTGAACATCTGACGCAAACATTTCCAAATAGTTTCAGAAATCAGCCGTAAACATATATACGTAATTGACTATTGATCTCACCGATGCTTTACTTAAAAATAAGGCAAGAAAAGGTATATTAGAATATTATCAAATACATATGGAATTAACAAGAAATAGCTATGACGGAGGTTCGACGTGGATCCACGATCTGACAGTCCAAGCCCAGGACCGCTCGGCCGGCGACACAGAAACGTTAATGACTCAGTCATTAACTTTTGACTCCATATATATTAGTAAAAAATGCCAATCTCAATCTATCTTTCGATGTGTACAACATTGAGAAATGGCACTTCATAAACTTTGACCTTGTTTTTCTTTCAAAAACTACAATGTGTCTAGTAGCAAAAAGAAAAAAGACGTCTCTTTATATTCAACATATAACGCCCATGCAAATTTTGATCGAAATCGGTAACCCCACATGACGGACACTCCTTGTCATAAAAGATATTTTTTCCAAAATCCATTCTAGTCTTAAACATAGATGGCGTATGACATTCGATCTTACTGTACAAACATAATAAACCCCAGAAATTGTCACTATTGTGCCTTACAACAGTACCATAGGCTTGACAATGACCTCCACAAGCTTCTACAGGTGTGCCAAGCCACTCATTGCAGATTAGATACCCTGCCGTTAACAAATGACACACATGTTGGCTATACTCTAGTCGGTACTTCGAATAGTCCAGTTTATTTATGAGACTGAGATGATTTACGATGCCAGTGTAGGTATTATACGATTAGGGCGCAGCTTTGTGTGATGGTGAGCAGTTTTCTCACGAAAAATGGTTGTTGGAAGCTTTGAACACGGAATGATGTGCCCTGGTTTACGCGGGCAATATAGTGGACCGCGGCTTTCTGGCAAGGTTTTCTTCTGGTTCCCTCAGCGAGTGTACCATACTTGGCTCACCCATGGACACATCTACGACGTGAGGTTCCAGCCAACTTCGGGTATGGTGTCCGTC
The DNA here is from genome assembly GCA_026315105.1 of Locusta migratoria. NCBI lineage: Eukaryota > Metazoa > Arthropoda > Insecta > Orthoptera > Acrididae > Locusta > Locusta migratoria. The sequence goes on from CM048746.1 coordinate 658,954,366, forward strand.
TGACAGTCGCCTACATCCTGCTGGACTGCCGTAATGACCACTGTAATTACTGAGGTGCTAACGCGCGACGCCGAAGCGGTCGAGTTGGTTTTGCGTTTCATCCAGAAAGATCTGTACGACGTAGGCCACATTCGCCTAGTCTGCTGTCCGACGGGTTGAGGGATGCCCAGTCTTCTGACTCCAGTCCCGTCGCTGTCTTCGCTACGGCGGTCCTTCGTGGCTCCTTACTTTCCCACCTTGTTATTCTTCTTGTGAAATTGTTTCGTCGTGCTACACTTTCCGATGATTTTATCTCCCTGTGTGTGTTGCCAGTTTTCATGTGGTGCTGGAGGGTGAAGAAACACCTACCTACCCCCCCCCTCTCTCTCTCTCTCTCTCTCTCTCTCTCTCTCTCTCTCTCTCAGAGAGAGAGAGAGAGAGAGAGAGAGAGAGAGAGACTCTTTACTCACATGAAGTGTCTAGTTCTATTGATTTCCGGAAGGCTTTTGACACTAGCCCACAAGCGTCTTCTAATGAAATTGCGTGCTTTCGAAGTATCGACACAGTTGTGCGATTGGATTAGCGATTTCCTGTCAGAAAGGGCACAGTACGTTGTAATGGAGGGGGACGCACGTAATTATTGAGCAAGGTAAGTACCACAGTCGAAAATGTGAATGTTAAGAACGGGATGAACAGTTTGGCCGTTTATAGAGGGAATTTCAAAACCAGACAGCATTTTTTTTACACAAATTATTCTTTTAGCGATAGTGATGGATAGTCCTCGCGTTGGACAGGCCTCCTTTAAAGGAAGGCGTGGGTGGCGTGTGTAGGAAAATATTGCCAAGCGTCTCATTGTACCTTCGCTTTATGTACAACGCTAAACCGCAATTTCTGTTCGTGTCCTTTCCCTTTTGTACTAGTACTCCAAAAAACATAGCTGATTTTAATCTGTAACGAAATTTTACTGTTAAGTACTAATTATGTACTAATTTATGTGAAAAATATAGCGTAGTTCAGCGAAAACTTAACTTCCGGTGTCCCGACAATATTTTTAAAAGTCGGAAGAACAGCAAAGATGAACGACCTCATAAGACATTGATTTGAAACATTTTCATTACTCAAACACCTTGATGATACGTGCTCATGATCCCTTTCTGTGACTTTGAGATAGCGTAATACCAATTTTGTAATGCCGTATTAGATAAGGATTTACGATGTAAATGCAATCATGTGAAGCTATGTTTTACATAATACTGATGTATCCCTCTGAGGCAGTGGGCCTCTGGGGATATGAAGCACGAAGTAAGAGCTCGGTCGCTATCACATTAATGGTGTTGTTTGTGTCAAGGTTTGCGACCGCACACATTCATCGCCGAAAGTGGATTACATTCCGAAGTGCTTGCTAATAAGTGTATTGCCACCTGCGTGCTAGCGTTGTCGAGCATCACATAATGTCATTATTTAATGGAGTGAAAATGTGGCCAGAACGGGAAAAGTAATGAACGCAGTTCTTAATTTTTCTGAAATATCGTTAAGGTAATAACAAAATTTACTCGTTAATATTTAAAGGCAAGAAAGGTGCATTTTTACGTAGTTATATATTTCATTATTAGCACAGTACTTCAGAATATTGTCTGGAGATTGAAAATAAGTTGTCCCTTCCTGGAAAAAAAAAGGCTTGAAACCTTTTGGGCTGCATTATAAAACCAGTTAGCATTCCGATCACTACTAGACTTGCAGAAACTCGTCTCACTAAGCATTGTGTAACCGTAACCTTAGTATCTAATTACTAATATCAGATTTTAACCCTTTCATTCCCAGTGATGTTCCTCAAAAACAAAGTTTTAAAACTTGATTTATACCGTATTTTGTGTATCAGTCCTTAAAATCGCATTGTTTTTGATGAGCAACATGCTTCTAGTACGACATTTTGCCGCTTGGGTATGTCGTGTAAACTTCTGATGCATTAATCTGTCCACCTTGGAGATGGTATTCCGTTGCCGTCTGTACGTGGCTGTGTGTGTGAGCGTGGTTGTGGTTCATATTTTAGTTCTCAGCAGTGATTGTCTTGTCTTTGGTGGTGTGGCGAAGATTATGCTAGCATTATTGATCTGGCAGTGTTAACTAAAAACAACATTACGGCCCAAGTAATAAAATACCTCGATACAAACGTGTGCGTAGTGTATGAAAAACATGACATAAAAGCAATAATTGGATCAAAAATTTTAAGACGTATTTTGTTTAGTGCACTGTATTGAATACAGAAAACAATTTTAATTTTTCCAAAACTGAATTCATAATGTGAGAATGAAAGGGTTAATTGTATATCGACAGAGAAGAGCCTCTCATAATTCTAGCTATCTCTTCATAATTTTTTTCCTGTTTAGACAATGTTTGATATTCAGATATCCCTAACTAAGTAAATAAATACTTCTGTCGATAGGTTTTCCTAGCATGAAATTAAGTTTTAGCTTAGGAATATTTGTTTGTTCGAGGTAAATTGTCTCGTAGTACCGCATGGAGAAATCATTTAACTGATTTCATTTAAGGATACATTATTAGCCAATTTAAATGTAATCTTATTTCCTGCTATCCTCATGGGTATATTGAACCATTCGAAAAGCAGACGTAGAGGAAAGCAGCTATCTCGTCTTCCAATTTTTAAAAATATTTTAAGAAAAGTTCCTTGAAAGGATTCCTATCTTGCCGCCATCAAAATCATCCGTATTAATCGGAAGAAATCTAGAACGTGTAACAGATGTCTATTAGCAACAAGTTATAGGGAAACTCGAAACTACAGTTCAGATTCGGTTATCCGAACTGAAAGTGGGGAGAGTCGTTTCGGATAATTTCTGTTAAGCCATGAATAATATGTACCACTGTATTTTGGCCTACTTTAGTAACACTAAAAGTTGGCCTTTGCGATCGCCTTTTGACAGCTCGAAATTTGAATGAAAATAACTGCTTAGCCGTCCATCTGAGACGAAAATTTAATAAGAGTTTGTAGAGGAGAAAATTCTTTTTTCCCACAGCTCGCACTGTTTCCGAGAATTTGCAAAAAATAACGGCGATTTGATTGTCACATGATTTTACGTAAACCACTACAAGCATAGATGATAAAATTGAGAAAGGATACAAACTAAGACGGCAAGACACGTGCTATTTTAACGGAAAAAGGAAATTAAAATTGGAACAGATGCAAAGATATTAAGATAATAAAAGCTAAACTGTGAAATATCAAATAATTTTGACTTTGTGTTTAGAATACGATCAGAGAGAATATTAAGTGTTCACTGCATAGATATTTTTGTTAGAGATTTGTAGAAAAATCGTAAAACTACAGGAAAAGTTAGTGGGCCTTAAGATATGCCACAGCGACTTTTTAACAACGTTTTTGAAAAAAATTGAGGATGAAACGAAATGGAAAAATCGTCATATGGTGACGATTTACAGTAGTCGTTGGAATTTTATCGAAATATATTCGCAATAGCGAATTTTCTTAAAACTCCACTGTACATCAAAGTTAAGAGTCCCGATCCGTCATAAATTTTTATCCGTCACTATTTGGTAGAACATCTACACCTCATTCTGGGGAATTGCAGGAAAATTAGTTATTGGGGATAAATTTTGATAGTTCAAAAATGTTTGAAGTGACGCTTATATTTATTAAATTCTATACTATGGTTAATAGTTCGCTGCTTGACTAATAATAATAGTAATAATAATAAAATAATAATACTATTTTTTCTTGTCTCCACACCTTTTAGAGCAGCTTTTTTCCGCCATCCTTTCATTAGGAAGTCGGACGGCATACTTAACAGAGTTGTTATACAAATCTTATATAAACCCATAACATACATACTGTCATTTGCGTGTTTTGTTAATACAGGCTTCTTTCTTCTGTTTTAAAATAGTCTTCAGCAATTTGTCACCCACTTCATGCCCTTCGTTCTCGTCAGCTTTTGATTAAGACAACACAATTTCTACAATTTCTTGGCATTAAAGTTCTCGCAATTTTCTGCAACAACCCTTTCATCCATCCGGTACATACCCATGTATTCGTATTTAGGAATTCGTTGTATTACATCTGTCACGTTTCTAAAGTTGTGACTTGTCTTCTAAAAGCCTATAAATATAGTTTTCTCGGGAACGTTGAAGAATTTATGCTTTCACATTTTTTGCAGCTTTGCACACGCCAATAAAATACCTGTTCGAGGATTAAGCTTTCATCCCAGCACAGTCTCGCTTCGAAATTTCTGTGCAGTAGTTTCTCTCCCCAACACTGCCCATACTCTCTCTGATCCTGGCAACAATGTGAAATAGTTCGCTACCCAATTCTAAAAAGCGTGTTTGATTGTTCCTGAACAGGAATACTTCATAATTCCGATGTATGTAACTACTCGTTGCCATTACGATCACTACATGCATATTAGGTCGTGCCCGAGAGACTCCCGTTTAGTTTCCACAAGCTTTGGCAGGTCTCTCCGTTACCTGGTCTCTCCATTCGTTTGAAAGACGCATCATAACTTCCTTGAAGTGACAGCGATTTTCGTGTAAGTCTTGAAATGTCACGCGGTAGTAATACTGCAAAATTTTTTAAACGATAATGCTTTTGTTTCCTCTTCGGTCTTCTAAACTGCCGTGGTATCATTATGTTACTGTTGTCTAACTTCACACCTAGCTGAATATTTTTTTCTTTTTGCGCGTTAAGAAACTTCACTGCGGGATGGTGGTTTACAAACTGCACTGTATTTGGAGTGGTTTACCTTTCTTACGCAAACGTTAGTCGCAATGTGAAGTGTCCTACGTGACATCTTAATGAAATATAGGTAATCCACTGATACCCACGATGCCAAGCAAGCAATACTACTATTACATCCAGGTATTTACAGTAGTGTTGTTAAAATTTCATGAAATGAGAGTTGAAGATGCCAAAACCGTGCAATGTCGTTTCTTCTGGGCTTCGTGTCAGTGAGAATAAAATTGTTCGGTGTTTGGGTATGCTAAGTTTCGTACAGCTGAGATTAACATGTGTCGCGTGCGCCCCAGATAGGACTGAACCTCCAACGCGAGCGGCCGCGCGGCGCTACGCTTGGTGATAGACAATTAAGACAGTTTTTCAATAAAATCTGACGTTACTAGATGAGCACGTGATCTATTTGAAATATACCTTTATCCGTTCAGTCTCGTGATAACATTTATAAGATGAATTACTGTTACGCTGTTGAGTCATCACAATTGACAATCCTGTAACTGTTTTCGATGGTCTCGCGTAGTCGTAATTAAACGCTGAGATTATATATATAATTTTTTCTGGTAGCAGATATCATTTATGGTGCAGATATACTGCATATATTACGTGTCCTCCTGGTTCACTGTATTAAAATATTGTTACAATTTTCCAATAGTAGCAATTTCTCGTGGCTCAGTGGCTTGGCGCAAGTCATTCAGCCGGACGCCACTTAGAAGTTTGTGTGTCTCTAATCTACCGCAGTTACCCAACCGGGGAAAGGGGACCTACAGGTTAATGTTCCTGACTACGCAGATTGAAAAATTCCTTGATCCGACTATTCGGCTTCCAGGCAAACGCTTTAGCCAGCCAGATATCAACAGGCTAATACAGGGAAGAAAAAATTTCTTTGCGACCAGGAAATTAGTATAAGGATGCTGCCATATCTAATAAATGGGTTATTTATGAAAATGATATATGTGGATTACGTACAGTTTTCATAAATGTTGTTTGGAAAACTATTATGGCCACTCATGGCGTTGCGTTATTATATTACAGTTCTTGCAACGAAATCGTGTCTAACTGTAGGCCGTAAATTGTGTACGCCGCGGACGTATTCCCAGTGGTGTGTCATAACATTGCAATCAAGACGTGCTTCAAGCCGCGATGCTGCACGAGACACAACTCGAATGCTCTCGAAAGCACGTAATGAAACCATTCGTCGTTCCGTGCGCAATTACAAGATGCGAATCTTCTCGTTATTTTCCGTTGTAGCTACGTGGATCGACTACGTAACGTAGTAGATAGCATGATAAATTGCGACCTGACATTGCAGTGACATCTACTAGGAATAATGGAGTGTAGTCATTTCTGTTAGATCAGGTTGTCGTAGTTGGCTGCGTCTATAAAGCATTCCTCGCAGAGCACGACCTTTCTCGTCCATCGTACCATTCCGTGCACCTCCTTTTTATGTCTCTGCTTCAAACGAATAACTTTCCAATGAAATTAACTGCTGCCTGCAATGCCAGTAACGGGACCTACGTAATAGTTCTTTGACAGAAGGGATAAATTGAATACCGGTGCACTGTTTTTAGCCTTTCGCACCTTGTACGGTATCTAATCTCCATTTCTCGAAAATATATTAAAATTTTGAGCAAATAAACCCAGTTTGTCCAAGCCACATACAATATAGTGCAAATATCTTTAAGTGGTGATCAACATACGAAGTTTGCTGGTAGATCTCAATGAATTCGTTCCTTCTCCAAATTTCTTCTAAGTCATGAGTTCGTTGTTTGAGTCTAATAGATGTTTAGCGAGGAACTAATTATTTTTTCTAACTCTTTTTGGAGATGCTTTTCGTATTTACAAGAAACTTCATGAAATACACACATTCAAACTAATAACTTATTACTTGAATTCTTGAATTTTACGTACATTGTTTTCTTAACAATAAAAGTAAATTCAACTCTTGAAACTCAATATGTTTGAAATTTGTAAATATCCGCTATATATATCCCACCCTGTTACCTCAGATTCTGGACTGATCAGACAGCCGAACCACATTGTGCACTATCTGAGCTAGTGAAGTCCCGAAGTACTTAGTTTGCCTTTCCACTGTGCGCCTGTCTCTTTCTGTTTTTCTTAGTTTTGAAATTAGTGGAAATAGCTATTCAGAGATGCTGCTGAACGGGGCATCAAACGGCAGCAGAGAACCGCAGTTCGGGTGGTTCTTCCCCTAGTAGCGACTAGAGCATCTGTCACTAGTATCTCGCACTACATTACGTCATCCTCACTGCCGCAGTCTCAACTGCTCTAAAACAAGTACTTTGCTGGTACGTGGAAGAGAACGAGGTATTCGCCCACAGTCAACACGGATTCCGAAAGTACCTTCTTGTCAAACAGATCTGTGCTTACTCATATGTAGTGATCGACATATCCACGGGGCATCTGAAATAGATGCTATATTCCTACATTTCTGGAGGGTTTAGGCTACTTCACAAGCGTCTCCCCTTGAAGTTGCGCGCTAATGGAATATCGTGGGATTACTAATTTCCTGTGAGAAACGACGCAGCACGTAGTAACCAACGGAAAGTCATAAAGTGAAAAGGAAATATCTAGCGTTTCCCAGGGAAGTGTTAATATACCCCTACTGTTTCTTCTTATGAACGGTTTAGCAGACAGTCTGAGCAGCTGTGTTAGACTGTTCACGGATGATGCTGTCATTTTTCGATTAGTAAAGTCACCAGAAGATCACAAGCAAAATCAGCAGCAAAACTGTGTAGATAACTGCATGGTGCAAAAACTGGTAGTTGTCACTAAATGAAGTGTATGTGAGCAGTAACGAGGGGAGGTCCACGGTTGGGAAATGAAGTTCGGGGTGGGCGGCGCGCGACTGCAGCTCTATCCCATAGTGTTAATATATCCCAGCCATACGACCAGATGGCTAGCCATAACAGAGAAAAATGCTCCGAAACTTTGGGTCCTTTGTCATATACCCGTACGTCCGCTGTGTGAACCGACTGGTGCGATGGTCGAGGTTGTAGCGGGCAGGTGTAGGAAGCTGAAAGTTACGTGTTCGTCGTCAGCTGGGAATTTATTTTTCATTATTTAGGTTTTTCAGTTTGTAATACATTTAACTGATCCATACGTTTTATACATGGTGTTACAAAAAGGTACGGCCAAACTTTCAGGAAACATTCCTCACACACAAAGAAAGAAAATATGTTATATGGACATGTCCGGAAACGCTTAATTTCCATGTTAGAGCTCATTTTAGTATTTCTCTTTAAATGTAAATTCAAATAATTCGTGCAGACAATTGTCAAAATACACATTGTTTCGTTAGTATGTACTGTACTTCCTCGTTTCACGTCATCAACACAGATTTTCTGTGAACGTTTGGGCAGGAATTGTTGGTGAGGTCTTGATTGGGCCTCATGTTCTCCCACCTACGCTCACTGGAGCACGTTATCATGATTTCATACGGGATACTCTACCTGTTCTGCTAGAACATGTGCCTTTACAAGTACGACACATGTGGTTCATGCACGATGGAGCTCCTGCACATTTCAGTCGACGTGTTCGTACGCTTCTCAACAGATTCGGTGACCGATCGATTGGTATAGGCGGACCAATTCCATGGCCTCCACGCTCTCCTGACCTCAACCCTCTTGACTTTCATTTATGGGGCATTTGAAAGGTCTTGTCTATGCAACCCCGGTATCAAATATAGAGACTCTTCGTGCTCATATTGTGGACGGCTGTGATACAATACGCCATTCTGCAGGACTACATCAGCGCATCAGGGATTCCATGCGACGGAGGGTGGATGCATGTATCCTCGCTAACGGAGGACATTTTGAACATTTCCTGTAACAGTGTTTGAAGTCACGCTGGTACGTTCTGTTGCTGTGTGTTTCCATTCCATGATTAATATGATTTGAAGAGAAGTAATAAAATGAGCTCTAACATGGAAATTAAGCGTCCACATAACATATTTTCTTTCTTTGTGTGTGTGAGAAATGTTTCCTGAAAGTATGGCCGTACCTTTTTGTAACACCCTGTATATGAAAAGTTGTTAACAATTTTTGCTTCATATTGTCAAAGTATTATCTTTTTTTATTGAAAAATAACTATACAACAAGTTACGAATTGAAAACTTTTCATTTCAAGAATTTGGATTTTCCGTCCAAAATATTTCCTTCAAATAATCTTTTGTGTTGTATACTGAATACGACGACGAATATGTGAAGTGGGACAAACATTCAACATGCCGAAATAACACATTTTCAATTTGTGCGTGGTTGTAGTTACTTTTCAATAAAGACGGAAATAATTTGAAAGTACCAAGCACGAATCGTTAACAGTATTTCATATGTAAGTATAATGTAGTCAGTTAACACACAGAGCAGTTAAATGAAGAATCTGTAGAGAAAAAAAGCTCGCGGGCTGAGGATTTGATGTCTTTAAATGTTTGTAAAGCTTAGCTGGGGGTCATCAGTCCCTAAACTTACAAACTCCTGAATTAGCATATAGTAAAGACGGCACAAACATCCATGCCCGAGGGGGGATTCGAACCACCGTCGGGGAACGGACTCGCGCATCGTAGCATAGCGCCTCAATGCGCTCGGCCACTCCGCCGCGGCATGAGGATTTAAACACGGAACTTTGAACTTCGTACACCTGCCAGCTATGACCTCCACCACCGCGCCGTTTGGTATAGTGTGGACGTATGGGTATATAATATAGGATCGAATGTTTGAATGGCTAGCCATCTGACTGTATACCTGGGGCATTGTAACACTGTGAGGTAGTGCTGCAAACAAGGAACGCCCACCCCGAACTGAACGTCTCAACCGTCTTGAACTTCATTTGCGCCGGCCGCGGTGGCCGAGGGGACTGAGGCGCTCCAATCACGGTCTACACGGCCACTTCGGTCAGGGTTTCGAATCCCCCCTCGGGCATGGATATTTGTGCCGTCCTTAGTATTAGGTAGTTCATAAGTAGTTTGTAAGTTTAGGGACTGATGAGCCTGTAGTTAAGTCCCATAAGCTATACAAACATTTGAACATTTGAACTTCATTTGCGCGATACATCAAATGGAAGGGCGTAAATTCAGGTAATTAACTGGTAATTTCAATCTGGAACAGCATAAATTAGAAAGAACACGTAGGAAAATCGTGCGGAAGGAGAACCAAAGACTAAGTTTCATTGGCAGAACACTTACAAGGGGAACACCAAGTATGGTACCAACGGAATTTGATGGGTCGTATGTATGTTGTGAGGGAATTCCTCTAGACAGTCAAGCTAATAGGATTTGTTCCGATGGGCCTTGATTTCTAAGAAAATCGAATTTAATTAGCAGCAAATTACCACGCGTGACGTGTCTACTTATACATGGCGGTTACCGCTCAGCGAGACAGCGTGGTGTAATCGGCAAGACGCTAGGTTCCTATGCAGGAGACCCGGGTTCGATACCTAGCAGCAGGGCAATTGTTAAAAATTGTAATTGCTACTTTGTATACTTACGCAAAGAAAAAGATATAAAGAAACATACCTGCCAACTTTTACGCTTTATCCGTAAAATTTACGGAAATTGCATCATTCTACGGTTTTACGGATGGTCGGTGATATTTTACGACTTGCACAAAAAATTTAAACGTTAACGTTCGATAATCGCACCACATATGTTCAATCGATTGTTTGTGTGGGTCGAAGATACGTCTACGATAGTCGAAAATTTATTCATTTATCTGATTGGTACTTTTAACTCTGACGTTCGTGACGCCGTGTTCTGTTGTGACGCCACTGGAATTGAATTTAAAGGCGGAATAACAGTTCAAGTTTTATGTGAATCTCAGGTGTCGACAGGCTCTGCTCTGCAAATTCAAAGAAGTCAGTTATTGGCATTCAGACCTAGAACATACTTATCGATTTCCAGGATACAGATAAATACCATTTCTTTCCATCAATGAGGAAGTACTTCTTTACGTACCGCCTGTGACTAAATATTTACGTTTGCACTAAAGGTGAGACAAAATTGAAGATGTACAGTTTTCTTTCATTCCTTTTTTCTTGGTAAAGTTTTCCTTTTATGCAAGAGAGAAAAAATTAGGCTATAGTCGAACTAGCATATCATTTGCGCATCAGCTATATCAAATCTGTTTCATTTATCAAGGAAGTCCGGTGCCTACTGCTATTTAACGTGGATTTCTTCTTGATTGTTTCATGTCCGCTTGAACAATGGCCTATGGCGTATATAGATACGATTACATTATTTTATTTTGTAACCCTGAAAAATCATTATTTTCGTCTAGCCGGACTATGTGGAAGTTATTTCTCAGATTTTTTGCGGCACGTGAGTTTTACTGAAAGCCCTTTTCAAAAGTTGGCAGGTATGAAGAAAGAAAAACAAAAATTATGAATTATTAACAGCTAATCGCGAAATCGCTTGACGAGAAGACTCGATTCGAATACATTCATTACTGTTGCATCAGTTCAGCGCACCAGTCTTCGTCCCCATGATTAAATATGCCTGGTTTGCGTCGACATTTATTGACGACCGAACATTGCTTTTGAATGTGAACGACCATTGTTTTCCAGTATCGATGATGAAAACACCTTGCGCCTGTAAAGCGGTAGCATTTATTAGATGTCCGTGGTGCTACAATGTTCTGTGTTTTCGGTGCTTTTATGACAATTATCACCTAGAATTTTGTACAGGTGTTAAAGATAATGACGATGGCGACAATGAGTAAATAACACTGCGCAATAAGAAAAATAATCAGTTGCTACTTTATTTGCTATTATCCTGACTGTTTACTCAAGCTGTAACATAGGAGTGGGTGTAAAGGCATATAATAATGCACAATAAAAGAAGAGAAATGAAGAAAAGTGAAAAATAAATGACCCGAAGGGATAGATTTTATTTTTTGGTTATTTTTTAATAGTTTGAGTTTTCATTATTTTTGTTTTTCTTTCTTTATATTTTTTTGCTTCATTATTTTTAAATATTCTTTTAAATATAAAAAGTAGCAATTACAATTTTTAAAAATTGTTCTGCCGCTAGGTATCGAACCCGGGTCTACAGCATGGGCTCCTAGCACCTTGCCGATTACACCACGCTGTCTCGCTGAGCGGTAACCGCCATGTATAAGTAGACACGTTACGCGTGGTAATTTGCTGCGAATTTGATGTCGATTTTCTTAGAAATCAAGGCCCATTGCAATAAATCGCTTTAGGTTGATCATCTGGAGGAATTCCCTCACAACATACCTGCGACCCATCGAAATCCGTTGGTACCATACTTGGTGTTCCCCTTGTTAGAAGATGCAACACTTCCGCAAAAGCAAGTCTACAGTGCACTTGCCCGTCCCATTTTGGGGTATTGTTGGGAATACAGAGCGTTTCACGGAAACACAGGTGCTGTGGTGGAAATAATTAAAAGGAAGCAGTTATCTTGTTACGGCAAGATCTATTTACGAAAATTTTCGCAAGTCTCTTCTCCGAAAGAGCCCACTTAAATAGGGAGGCACAATCGAAAACGGAGAGACCTAACTGTTCCTTTTTCCGGCCAGGTATTAGAGAATTGAACGGTAGGGTAATGTTATGAAGCGACTGTCACACTTGAAGTAAATACGTGGATGATGTTACCGGCCTCGGTGGTGTTGGTGGTGCTAGGTGTGATGGCCACGTGGGCGGCGGTGCCGGCGCCAGCGCGCCGCCCGGCTATCGACCACCAGTCGAGCCAGCGGCAGCCGCCGCCCGCCGCGGCGCCCAGCGGTCAATGGTCGAGGTCGCTGGCGCGTCCTAGTCATTCACTACATAATGGAGCTTACTGTGCTGCAGCAAATTAACAAAACCACTGCGCAAAATTTTCAACGGCTTACACCCGTAGAAACGCATTGCGTAAGCTTCTCGTATCCTTGATTTGAGCTTGTACTAAATGTAGGTCAGATATCTAAATCTGTAAATATAAAAATGAATTTAATGAAAGTCAGCTCCAATTTCATTTATTGGTGCTTTAAGTGGAGGCGAATTTGCGTAGGTGCTACAAAGATCGTAGCATCTATATCTATTCAGACAGTCAGGCAGCCCTGAGATCACTGGCAGCTCCTGCGACAAGATCTGAAATCGTTGCAGAATGTCACAGGGTTCTGGTGGAGCTAGGGGAAAGCAATAGAGTAAACCTATTGTGGGTCCCTGGCAACTCGGGGATCAGTGGCAACGAACATGCCGACAGATTAGCCAGGATGGGGACAGAGTCTCCATTTATTGGACCGGAACCTGTCCTGACAATCACCAAGGCAATGATCAAATTGGAGCTACGTAACTGGCTCAGAAGACAGTACGTAGAATATTGGACCAAAGTCCATCAACAAAAACAGGGCAAGGTAATGATGCCAAAGCCTTGTTTTAAAAGAAGCTCTGCAATCCTGGGTCTGAATAGGAGAGAGATTAGACTCATGGTTGGATTGGAATAACAGAAGAGGACCCTAAATGTAGGCTCTATGATGACGGTGATGAAACTGCATCACATCTAATCTTCGAATGCATTGCATTGGAGAGTAAAAGGCACAGAACAGTTGGGACAACCAGACCCAAAGAAATTGTCTAATAAATAACTTGTAAAGGGACTCCTTGCACTGTTCAAGGGCATTGGTTGGCTTTACTAGATATACAGGGAGCGATACCGCACAATAAACTTAGTTTCGGTGCGGGCAGTGGCGGGTTGGACCAAGACTGTTTTGGCTTCCCTGAAAAAACCAATCAATCAAGCCCACACTACCGGTTTCGGCCTATGTTAGGCCATTTTCAAGTGTGACAAACCTGCATATAATATGTAGCAATAAGTTTACAAAAATTACATGGTACAAGATAGAATGTTACATATATAAAAAGGTACTGTACAGAAGCAGAAGGAAACTTAAGTTATGCCGTAGAGAAAGCAACGTAAAGCAATTAAAACAATAGAACTCAGAGAATTTAAACTTTTTGCGCCCAATGGCGACACTAGAAAAATGTGCGTGTCACATTTAACATTCCAAAACATTATAATCCGCATGTTCTGATATAAACATTACCTCATTGCAAGCAAGAAATTTCAAAACATTAGTTGATAAAATGTAAAGGTCAATATTAATATTATAAATGTCCGTTAGGATAAAAACGAAACATGTAGCGGCCAATCAGGCTATGTGAAAAGTGGGCGTGAAAATTTAAAAATTGATGCATGAAGTATAATAATTTAGCTTAAGGCCAATTGTAATTGATTTAGTTAACATTCAAGTCGGTTGTCTTGTTTAAACAAGGTAGAAAAATTCTTAGGATGTAAAATGATTGCAACGAACGAGGCGTCCAAGCCGATAGTTGAGGGGCGGCCGCTAGCGAGCCAATTTTAACCAGGTTCTATTGTTTCAGTTACTTAACGTTGCTTTCTCTACGGCATAACTTAAGTTTCCTTCTGCTTCTGTACAGTACCTTTTTATATATGTAACATTCTATCTTGTACCATGTAATTTTTGTAAACTTATTGCTACATATTATATGCAGGTTTGTCACACTTGAAAATGGCCTAACATAGAGGCCGAAACCGGTAGTGTGGGCTTAAATAAAGCACCAATAAATGCAACTGGAGCTGGACTTTCATTAAATTGAACCACAGTTGCGGCAACAGAAAGCATCCAGTCATGGAGAAACTAATAAAAATGAATATTTGGTTTATGAATACTTTGAAGACATACAAACATTCGATTGCAATGAAACTTTGGTGAACTGTTCACCGTACGCCCACGAAGGTTCCTGACCCAAAAACAAAAGAGCACGACACATAGCTCAGGAGATATGTCACAAATGAGGCCACCGCGTGAGATATACAGATTTTTAACGCGAAACAAGATGATTCCATCAGACAACATTCCTGGGTGTTCTGACTTCATGGCGTCTCGTTTTTACAAAATGCTTTCATGGTGCTGCACGCTGTGGTTTCACGCTCCAGGAGCACGACGAGCAAAGGGCCCCTGCAGTCGAAAATAAAAGCAAATAGAGACGATACCGAAACTTGTTTGGCGGGACAGATTTGGATTTTTTCCACTGTGGTCTGTGTTTGCTAACATGGCTGGAACTGAGGTACCAAGTTGGGTCCCCTTTGACGAGACGGGCTAGAAATGCGTGCTCTTCCTCGTGTGCAACAGAGGATGCTAACCTCTTCCACCCGCTATCAGCTGATGCGGCACCCATTGCGTGCACATTTTGTGGTAATGTCTTTCATAATGGCAAGGACGGAGGGAGCGCCGGCTGGTACCAACCTGGGCACGAACTTCCTTTGCCATTCGTCATTCCTTTGTACTGTTAGGGGTTAAGGGCTAATGGGCTCGTGTCGTCTTGCAGTGATGTGCCATCTTCCCGGAAACATGTCTGCTTCTTGAGCACGCCTCCGTCTTCATCCTGCGTAGCAGATACGAGACGAGGACTTCAGCACACTGTCGCCAAGAAAACGAACCTAGCGTCTCCACTCTTGTTGGCTTGCCTCTGTGTAAACAGCTGGACAAACACACCAGCCTGCCAACAACCAAAGTCGTAACCTTGCAACTGGGGACACCTGTGGTGTCACTGTGGCATTGTCTGCTATAACGGGGACAGTATCGGAACGTAGCAGTAAGAGGCGTGCGGATTGTGTGTTGGGGCGGGTGTTCGGTTTTCATTTGAAATGCTCTATCGTCTTTCCGTTCTGTAGTATGTAATGTCGATCATGTTGATAATAAATTAAATATAAAAATATATGTCATGTAATATTGGCATCTGCATTACTTGTGGTAGGCAGTGATAATTTTGTGTGTTGCTAGCGGAGTCTCAGTACTATGGGTTGTTGAATATAAAGGTCGGAAATTTTTAAAGTGATTCGCGGCAGTTGTGAGATTGTTTCAAATATTTGTATAGCTTATGGGATTTTACTACGGGGTCATCAGTCCCTAAACTTACAAACTACTTATGAACTAACTAATATTAAGGACGGCACAAATATCCATGCCCGAGGGGGATTCGAACCCCCGACCGTAGTTTCCGTGCAGACTGTGACTGGAGCGCCTCAGTTCTCTCGGCCACCGCGGTCGGCGATTATTTATGAAATGCACTATTCATCTAGTATATAAAGCAGTGTGTCCGTATGTTTGTACGTGTTGCATACAAATCTACAGTTTTCTTCCAATCTTTAAGAAAATTTGTACACGTAAGCTGCAATCCATGAGGACGGTCGCCGTAAGTGTAGGAATCACTTAAGATATATAGTTCACGAGATATGACGTAATAAACAATGAGATGCGCGAGAAACTGCTGCATATAGCGACAATGCTGCTCATTTTCGCCTAAAACAGAGGGCCGATTTCAACTAAATTTGGTACACACATTCCTTATCGTGAGGTAACAATTGCTGCACGGTTAAGAATCACATAATACACATGGTTCAGAAGATATTACGTCAGAAACAATAGGAATCGCGAAAAACTGCCACATAATGCGGCGAGACTTTAAAAATACTCTGAGAGAATGACAATACTTAGCGACTTGCAACAAACTTTAAACATAATTTCAAACTTTTATTAAACTTTTTCTTGCTGATAACCGTAGTAAAATATTGAAAGGAAAAAATTTTCTCGCTTACTTCTTTTCCGCTGTTTATGGTGCAAAACTACGGCATACGGTATGACGTTATAATTTATAATTCGTACACTAAAATTATATAATTTGAACCGACCTTCTAAATTGTAATACAGTAATACAGGACGACATATAGTTCATGAGATATGAACACACAAACACTTTCGTTCATGGAAAACCGCCCCATCACGCACCAAGTTTTAATCTATTACTTCTTTACTATTAATTGCATTCCCAAGAGATTTACAGACATACAGCCCTTATACGAGAGAGTATATTCCCGAAAAAATGGGAGAAATAAATAAATACCCGAGCATCGCCGGATTTTCAGCTAGTCGGCCTATGTCACGACGTAACCAGAAATAGTCCAATTACGATAGGATCATCAGTGAAGTAACATCCCTGAATGCACATTACTGAACCTACGTACAACAGATTATAGCCTGACTGGTCAGAGTATGCTGCTATTACTAGAGACACGGGATATTTCGGGATGAACGTTCATTAAAATCATTAATTTCGATAACCTTCCCGGACTGATAAATATGAAATTAGAATTACAGGTGGTCTGGTTTGAACTGGCAACACGCCAGGTAGTGGCCCTAACAGCTAACCCACTCTGCAAGTATCACACTTGACGATAGTACGCACACCTCTGGGTTCTGATTGACAAGCTCCGTGACAGAATCTGTATTTAGCAAAACCAGAGCTTGAATGCAGTAAAAACGGAAATTGTACGGTCAGTTGTCCATGACGTATAACCTGATGCTTAAGAGATCTCGTATATCATTTATGGCTGTGTCAGATCAGTATGGCAATATTAATAGAGGAATGAGAGATACTGAAAATGAAAAGAACAGATGAAAAACACTTCATACCTAGCTGACTATTCACTCTTAACCCGCGAGAACTCGCGCCTTTTAGAGTTGCGCGATCGATCGCGTGTAGAGCATTTTTCTGACAGTCAAAGAACAGTTTGTAATGTACTTAATATGTCTAAATGAGAATTTCTAGTTGCGTTTATAAGGAAACAAAAATATTTGACTATTGAAAATTGGTAAAACTGCCGATTGTTTTAAAATTACTGTGAGCAAAATGCTCACGCGCGAGAAATTAGTGACGGACCAAAATGAAAGATATACTACTTAGAGTAGCCAGTGTTGGGTATCTAAAGATGTAGGAAAACACGAACTCAAAGCATAAGATGACAGTGAAAAAGTAATAACATCTGAACCAATAGTATAAGTATCATATAAATTGTCACAAAAGCGTAGAGAATGAATACGTACGCGCGTGTGTGTGTGTGTGTGTGTGTGTGTGTGTGTGTGTGTGTGTGTGTGTGTGTTTTTTTTTTTTTTTTTTTTTTTTTTTTTTTTTTTTTTTTTGGGGGGGTGGGGTTAGACCACATTGCAGGACGGAGAGGTGGGTTGCGCTCAGTTGGGAATTACCTCGGTGAATTAACGACGTGAGTCGGCGTGCTGGCCAGTCAGTATTTGTAGCCGATTTCCCATATCGCACTGGGTGAACACCGAGCTGGTATCAAAGTACCGCCTCAATTACATGTAGAACAACGTCAGCTCACTTTCACATGTGAAACACTATACGTAGACGGTTAGAATTTCCACCCGGGTTGGGAGGGGGAGGGGGTTGTAATGGATCGATGGGCTGGTCAGAGGCAGGGCATCCGGCCCTGTATTAGAATTAAAACCACGCCAAATCCGCTTTATCCATGGAGGACAAGGCGACAGCAATATTATGTGATGATATAGCAAGTAAATTACATAACAGGTAGTTGGTTAATTAACATTATTCAGCACTGCTAGCCAGATTTTGGGTGCATTTACGGAAAAAAAATTAGGAAGAAAAATCTCATTCTGTCAATTCTATTAGGACTAGAACTGTTTAGTGGGAGTATAGAACACTGTATCGCAAAGTGTAATGTACGTACATACATACATACATACAGGGTGTTACAAAACGGTACGGCCAAACTTTCAGGAAACATTCGTCACAAAGAAAGAAAGAAAATGTTATGTGGACATGTCAGGAAACGCTTAATTTCCATGTTAGAACTCATTTTAGTATTTCTCTTTCATTGTGAAATAATTCGTGCAGACAATTGTCAAAGTACGCATTTGTTTCGTTAGTATGTACTGTACTTTCTCGATTCACCGCCAGTTGGCCCAATTCAAGGAAGGTAATGTGGACTACAGTGCTTGTGTTGACATGCGACTCATTCGGTGACCGATGGATTGGTAGAGGCGTATCAAGTCCATTGCCTCCACGCTCTCCTGACCTCAACCCTTTTGACTTTCATTTATGGGGGCATTTGAAAGCTCTTGTCTACGCAATGACTGTACGAGAGGTAGACTCTTCGTTCTCGTATTGTGGATGGCTGTGTTACAATACGCCATTCTCCAGGGCTGCATTAGCGCATCAGGGATTCCATGCGACGGAGGGTGGATGCATGTATCCTCGCTAACGGAAGAATTTTGAACATTTCCTGTAACAGTGTTTGAAGTGACGCTCGTATGTTCTGTTGCTGTGTGTTTCCATTCCATGATAAATGTGATTAGAGGAGAAGTAATAAAATGACCTCTAACGTGGAAATTCTTTCCGGACACATGTCCACATAACATTTTCTTTGTGTGTGAGGAATGTTTCCTGAAAGTTTGGCCGTACCTTTTGGTAACACCCTGCATATTGAGAGAGAGAGAGAGAGAGAGAGAGAGAGAGAGAGAGAGAGAGAGAGAGAGAGAGATTGTGTCTTGGAGGCCGATTAGGTGAAAGAGATACTCATTTGGACGTAAGTCTCCAGAAACATATTCGCTGTTGCAGAAAACACCTTCGTTTACTATGTGAAATTTGGACATTTTTTGATGACCTACACTTTCTGCTAGTTCAGCATCCCACAGAGCAAAATCCTGGATTCGACCCTGGTGAAAGTAGCATATTCAATGAAAAAAAAAAGCCAACATAATGGCACCATGAGTACAGTAAGTTTTACGACATGTTGCTGATTGCTTCATGCTTTTTCCGTCAACTGAAAATTAGTGGTGGGAGAAGAAATATAAAAAGTTGGAATACAGAATTAAGTCAAGATGTAGAGTTGGTAAGTCGACGGTGTACTGAAGATGTTTATGTATGCGTTAATGCCTTTATTTTGCGGCGCCTTTGTTTGTGTGTACTGGTTTTGTCTGGTTGTTTAGATGTTAGTGAGCTTTTTCTAGAGGAGCGGAGCCGCTGTCTGGCCGCTGCAGTTACCCGGGCGGGAGTTGGGTGTTCAGAGCTTGAGCAGAGCAGAGTAGCGTTAAGCGTAGCGAGTGCGATCGCGACCTGTGCCAGCCGTCACTGTTGTTGTTGTGGCGCGTGGCAGGCGCAGGGGCGGGCGGCAGCGAGCGGCGGCTGACGTGCGTGTGGTGCCTGGCAGGTGCTACTGGTGACGTCGTCGCGCCGCCCCGACCACTGGATCATCCCGGGCGGCGGCGTCGAGCCCGACGAGGAGCCCAGCGTGACGGCCATCCGCGAGGTGCGCGAGGAGGCGGGCGTCTGCGGCAAGCTGGGCCGCTGCCTCGGCGTCTTCGAGGTAAGCCGCTGCACTGCTCAACATTAAATATCTCTAAAACAAAAATCGATAGAGGAATGCAGTAAACGCTACGTTTATTGTGAAACTGTAACAAGTTTATACAGCAGTTTTCGCGGTTTCTTGAACTTCGTGCACGGCTCGAAAATTCCGTTTTCATATACACGGATGGCTCAAAGACCAATGACGGTGTCGGATGTGCGTTTGTCGTCTGGATGACGGTTTTCGGTACTCGGTTAATGCCCACTGCTCGAATTTCACAGCTGAGCTTTTTGCCCTCTATTAGGCTGTACTCCTTATCCGTCGACACCGTTCTCCTTCCTATGTCATCTGCTCTGACTCCCTCAGCGCCATCAAGAGTCTGAGCGACCCCTTTTCGGCCCATCCTGTTGTGCACCGAATCAACCGCTCCCTTCAGCTATTAGCTGCCAACGGCCCCCACGTTCACCTCCTGTGGGTACCTGGCCACGCAGGCGTGCCTGGTAACGAGGCTGCTGATGACGCTGCCTAGGCTGCAACTCGCCTACCTCGGACAGCAACGAACTGTGTCCCATCGCATGATATTCAAGGGGCTCTTTCGCGGCGCCTTATATCGTCGTGGCATAATGTGTGGTCTTAGCTTACAAATAATAATCTTGGGACTATTAAACCGCTCCCGGTGGCTTGGATGACCTCACGCCGCTCGCGACGCGATCTTCGCCCGGTTGCGGATCGGACATTGCCGGTTCAGCCAACGCCACTTACTCAGTGGTGACCCCGCACCGTTATGTTCCTGTGGCCACCCGCTGTCGGTGCGCCATGTTTTATTGTCGTGTTTCCATTTTACTCCTGTTCGGCTGACACTACATCTGCCGGACACACTGGAAGAAATTTTAGCTGATGACGCGCGGGCTGTTGCTAGCGTATTGAATTTTATCACCTTGACCAATTTGTCAAAGGACATTTAGCTCTTCCCTTTGTTGTTTTTTATTCTATGTTTTAGCTGTTTTTATATAGGCTGTTTTTCCATAGGTATATCTGTTTTGATTCGGGCGCTAATGACCTCAGCAGTTGTGCGCCCTAAAACCAGAAAAAAAGCAGTTTGAAAGAAGTTACAAAAGCTGCTAACAGATGGCGCTGTACGCTGTACAGCTCATACAGCATACATAAGTGAAATAATCGTATGAAAACACTTTTTGCAAACAATCACATCACAAAGTTTTGAAAACGTTCACCTCTGCCACTACATAGGTGGCGCAAACGAAGAATGAAATTCGCCATCACATTTCGTAGTGTCTCAACCGAAATGGATTCACATGCCACAGAGATCGCCGATTCAAGCTCGTCCAGCGTGAAGGGATGCTTCGGGTACACCATGTATTTCACTGTGCCCCGCAAAAATAAATAAATAAAAAAAATCGGATGGCGACCACACTGGATGTGCGTACATGCATCGCGCTCGTGTTGAGCAACGCTCTTTGCCACCCGGCAGCAGCCTCTTCATTGCAGAACTGGTGGCCATATACCGCGCCCTTAAACACATCCGCACATGCTCTGGGACCTCCTTCCTGATCTGCAGCGACTCGCTGAGCGGTTTGCAGGCCCTTGATCAGTGTTACCCCTGCCATACATTGGTCAGGGCCATTCAGGAGTCAATATTGGCTGTTGACTCTGGTCGCTCAGTTACATTCATTTGGACCCCGGGTCATGTAGGCATTCCAGGCAACGAGAGCGTCGACCAGTTAGCCAAACAGGCTACCACTTGCCGCCCTCTGACGATCGGCCTCCCAGAAGCAGACTTCCGCCCGTTTCTTCGCAATAAAATACGCGAACTGTGGAACGCCGAATGGTCCGCTCTGGACGTGCCCAATAAAGCTGCGGACGATAAAGGACACATCTGTCTGGACGTCCTCGCAGCTGGGGTCCCGTAGGGACTCCGTGGTCCTCTGGCGTCTCCGCATTGGTCACACCCGTCTGACGCATGGTCACCTCCTCCGTCGAGAGGACCCGCCCATGTGCCAATGTGGTGTTCCATTGACTGTGGTCCATCTCCTACTCCACTGTCCCATTTTAGCTCCACTGCGGCATTCTTTTAACCTCCCGAACACTCTCTTTGGTGCTCGGCGACGATGCCTCTGTGGCTAATATTGTTTTAAGATTTCTTCGTGCGGGGGGTATGAGTCCTCTGGTTGGTCTTTCAGATCGTTATCTATGTTCCACTTGACACGTCTTTCGACTACAGCTTTTCTTGTGTAAATTATGTGGTTCGCTTTTCCTCTTTTATCCTCATGGTCAGTCAACCACATCATTGGCTTTGTCATTTTATCCTATTTTTATCTCCAGATCCGTTAATGTGTGTGGCGTCCTTTGTATCGTCTCTTGTTGACTCTGTCAATATTTGATTGACAGTGTGTTCCTTTATTCTGCGTTATTTTAAATCCAGCTTAGGCGCATTTCCGACGATTGTTTTTCTGCGTGTCGCCTAGCTATGAATTGGGGGACTGATGGCCATAGTAGTAGAGTCCCCCTAAACCCCCCCCATACCAACCAACCCACCGAAAAAGTCACGTAGTCAAATCCGGCGAATATGGAGGCCAATACATGACTGTACCAGTAAATTTGGGATATTCCAAAGCAATGACTCGATTCCCGAAGTATTCCTCAAGAAAGCGAAACACTTGTTCGGTCCTGTGTGTTCGGGCTCCATCTTGCATAAACCATTCAGTACCTGGTCGATCCTCTAACGCTTGCTGTGTGGCGACAAATGTTCCAAAATTGCAACGTAACGTGCACCAGTGTAAGTTTCTCGAATGAAAAAAGGGCCAATAATGCCTCTTCTGTATACTGCAGCCCACATAGTAACTTTAGGAGAATACAGCGGTTTCGCTTCACATCGATATGGCTTTTCGGAACCCCAAAATCGGCAGTTCTGATTATTCACGTATCCATTCAGGTGGAACTATGCTTCATCTGTTAACCAGATGCAGCCAACACCAAATCCTTCACTATGTCATTGTGAGCATCTGATTAGCAAAGGCAAACCTTTGTTGCACATCCCGTACGGGTATGGCCTGGTGCGTTTGAATTTTGAATGAAAACAAACTTCTTCCAGCTTTCGCAATAAACATACCGTTTACTGCATTCCTCTATCGATCTTTGTTTTAGAGATATTTAATTTTGAAATCAGGGAGTCCTTTTCTGGACACCCTGTATGTATACTTAATTTTCAACCATCCAAATTATAAAAAATTAAACGACGTAAGGTCTGCAAACGCTGGTGGCAGAGATATGAGCCTATGTATACTGATCCTTCTTTTGGAAAATGTTTCGTTCAGATTCGTCACCTGAGGATTAGAATGTGCGGCATCCCTGTCGTACTGGAAGAAAGGATTTTTGTAGGCAAGAGCAACTCTTCTAATAACTGCGGAAGCTCATATTCAAAGTGTTCTGTAAGGCATTGCAGTAAAATAACAGGCCAAATTGACTGACTGTCCAAGTCATACCACACATTTACTGAGAATCTTTCTCGAAAATGTCACCACAATGGCATCTTTCCTTCAGACCACCGATACGGATTACAAGTGTTACTGATACTGTCAAAAGTAGCTTCTTCAGTCAAGGAGAAATACAGCTGAGCTGTATGCATTATATCAAGCCACCAAATACGTCCGGCGAAACTCACTCAATAAGACTGTCATTTCCTCGGACTCTGAGTGCTCTTTTGAGCCTTCGCACGCTATATCCTGTCCATTCCCTGGTACAAAGCATCCGTAATTGCCTTACCTCTCTTTCAGCGAGCGGAACTACTGTGACGTTTCTATGGGTCCCTGGCCACGTGGGAGTGTTGGGGAATGAGTCTGCGGATACGGCTGCCGAGGAGGCAGTTCTCCCTCGGCTGTCTACCTTTTCTACTAGCTCTGATGACCTTCGTGCTGGTGTCTCCCGGCGTATCGTCTCACGTTGGTTGTTACATTGGACATCCCTATCAGGGAACAAATTGCGGCCATTAAACCTGTGCCTGATCTTTGGTCAACGTCATCTCGACCCTCTCTTAGAGATGAGATTGTCCTGGCCCGGCTTCATATTGGCCACTGCCGTTATAGCCACCAGTTTTTACTTCGTGGTGATCCTGCTCCCTTATGTGAGCACTGCGATGAACCTTTTACTGTGTACCACCTTTTAGTGCAATGTCCGTTTCTTAATCGTCTTCGTCATGATCTATGTTTACCATTTGAAATGTCTGATATTTTAGCTGATGATCCGCATTCTGCTAAGTTTTACTTTCTATACATCGTGCAAATATGGTGAAAGCCATTTAAGTTCTAACCCCGGTTCGATTTTACTATGGGTAGTGTTGGGCGCTAATGACCTCAGCTGTTGTGCGCCCTAAACCAAAATTAAAAAAGTCAAGGAGAGAAATTGAAATCACAATTTTTGAATATCCAAAGACAAAATTCATATCGTCTATCTCAATCTTTTGCTCAAAGGCTTTCAATTACCTGTCAGTAATTCAGATGGAACCCGCTGTGTACATAATTTCTGCCATACTCTTCTGTGTGGAACACTAATACATGTAGAAATTGTGCTTTATTGTTGGACTACATTCCACCAACTGAATGTCTTCTTCACCCACTGTCTTGATTTACACGTTCAGATGCAGTACGACTCTGGGCAATAAGCTGTGTCCAGCTGTATATTGGACACACGATTGAACTCTTAAATCTGGTAGTCTGCGGTTAGGAAATCATGTGGCGTATTTCTAAAAGGGGCAACAGCAGCATTTCCATTACGAAACATAGCCACAAATACCATAATGACATACGCGGCACGTGTAAATACGTGTGGTATGTTTACATCCTGCAGTACACTTGACTTTGCCAGCAAATCAGAATGAAAACACAACACTCTCTACTGCTGGTATTTAATGAAAAGCTCCATAGTAACGCATAGCAAACTGTGTACCAAAGCAAGTAACCAAAATTCATTGAACTCAAATCTGTGTAGTGAATAAAAATAGGACACGTGTTATTTCATTTTCATTGCAATTTTCTCATACTATAGTCTCCAAAAATATTTACTATTCATTTCTGCTGTTTATCTTTACTGTACTCTATCTTTGACAACTGTTAGGATACTGCATTTAACAACAAATCATGATAATGTTATTCCAAAGCAACGACATATTTAAGATTTATAACCTCACTCCACCAAGGTACATTTAAGTCAATAACAAATGTCTGGTGACGATGCAATGGCAGTAAAAGCCCTAAGGAAATCACTTATGGTTATTAATACTGGTTGCAGGACTGAAAGGTTTGTATTGTCTTTCGTTAGGGTGGACATGTTTTGAAGGGGGGAAGTAGGCCATGGGCTCAAATGTTCTATATTTTCTCTCTTCTATTTACACGTATGAAAGATTATGGGGCAATAGAATGTAAGCTTTCATGGCTGGCATTAACTTCAAATTTCACCTCAGCCACTCATATACTCTTCATAACACAAATCAGCTGCTATTGAGGGGAAGATTCAGAATGTGGAAAGGTCATTGCATCTCTTATTAAACACAGTATTATTTTTTTTACCACAGCAGGCCACTGGAGGCAAACTATCCCTCTTAATAGAAGCTTGTTCCACAAGTGTTTCTTATAAGGTAACCTTCCAGAAAACATCGCAATTGCAATTTTTGAACGTGACAGATTACATTCATGTTAACTGCTATACATTAATGGCATATCAACGTAGGTGCAATTAGATCACGGCCGGAACAAGGTGTCCAAATGATGTGGTTACTAACTGGTATTACTCAAAGAGCAAGAAAATAACTGATGTTTCGTCTATAGAGATCTGGAAACAGTTCTTTTAACAAAGCAATTTGGCTTTCCACTCTTCAGTGTTTTCTTTTAAAGTTGGCCATTCTTTTACCTTCACCGGCCAGTTCCCATTCCAGTTCACTTGACCCTTGATTTCTTTCTTCTATTGCTTCTTGATGAATTTCCCTACTTCATTGTTTGCTTTCCACTCCTTTCAGGTAGCTACCAGTTTAAAATCTTGGTCACCTGTATTTCCATTCTTTGCATCACTGTTGTACACTGTCGTGGAAGCATAGCAGCTTTTCTCCATTTGCCTCCATACGATCTCATTTCTTGTCGTATCCTCCCCCGCTAACTGCTTAGTCTCACATAAATTAGTTTTCCCTGTGCTAATTCTCTCCCTTTCTTCCTTGTAAGATGAATCATCTCAGCTCCTTACAATAATACTTGACGTAATACTATTTCTCTCACATGATCCAATGATCCAATGTTCTAATAGCTCTTCCTAATTGCTGTCTTAAGGTAAGATCCTCGTCTCATGTACATAAGGTGTGTTTTTCTTCTCAAATATTTGTAGCTTCTGCTGAATTTTATTGAACCTTCCTCTGTATAAATTTTATTAAAATATTGCCCTTATGGACATATATAGACTGTCTTGTCCAGATTGCAAAACCCCCTTTTCCTCCTAAAGCTCTCTCAAGGTCTATTACATACGATGATAACCATGAGGTATACGGTTATCACAATGGCGTATCCAGGATCGTGGCCTGGGGGGGGGGGGGGCTGGGCTAAGGTCATTCCGAGCTGACGTGATTTCTTAAAAGTGGAAACCCCCCCCCTCCTCTGGATGCGCCACTGGCTTATTAGCCATTAAGATAGTGCAAGTTCTATAATCATCCATCTTGTTCTCATATGGGAGCATCTCCTCACGTGTTGAGTGTCTGTTCCAAATACGTATTGCCCACCTATTTTGTTCATTGTCTGATTCAGGTATCCATAGAAAGTGTTACCTCTGTAGATTGATGTAGTTGAATTTAACTTGCTAGTATTGATGACGAAGTAAGAAGCCCCATATATTTTGATTTTGTTAAAAAATATTTCTTCTTTGAGGAGTGCAATCAGTTTTGCTTTGATACACCCCCGCCCTCCAGTTATTTCTCTGCAATTTCTTGTTGTATCCAGTTTATAATGATTTCTTTTGCCGTTTCCTAACTTAACACCTGCTTCTTAGATGATTTGGGGAGTGTAATTCTTCTTCTGCAGATACAAAATTGTTCAGTTGTCAAAACATTTAGAGTGCAGTCATTTATAATATCTTGACTTGGAAACAGCCTCTTTGCTTGCCTTAAATACCAGTCTTTGTGGATAGTCAGAACACCTATGGTGTCAGACAGAAGTAATTTCATAACTTTTGTGTTCATAACTGAAGCTCAATTGGCAGAATCGTTTGAAAAAGCTTACAGCTACTGTTGAACAAATTTAGTGAACTGATGTTTCTCTGTTGACAGCTAAACTGCCAATTAAAGAACTCTTCTTTGGGCTAGGCCAAATGCAGAATTATTAGCACGTTCACAGATTTACTATATTGCTTTGCAGTAAAGAAGTTTATGCTATAATAAAGCTGCAATGAAGAAATTTGCGATAAACAGAATAAAAAACCAGCAATTCTCTAAAGTGTTGTGGTAGTATATGGTGTTAATCAACAGTAAAGAAGCATTTTAAAAAAAATTAATATTCATTTTTAAAGGTTAGTGCAATAGGACTTAAGCATACAATACCATCAGAAGATATTGTATTCATAACGTTATCATCTTTCAAGTAAACAAAGCTACAGCGTTACTGAGATTTTTTAAGTGTAAGCGTTTTCATCTTTCCTTGATAATAGCTTGAATGAATTGGTACACCGTGTGTTTATCTTTGACGACCTGTATTTCGGTTAGGAAGTTTTTTTAACAAACACACAATATTTGGGAATTGTGAATTGACATCCACTTAATGCTCGTAACATTTCACAACCTTATTGTTGAAATATGTGATCAAAAATACTTTTCGTGGTCTTCTTTTCCTATTTAATAATTGCTTGAATAATTTTTAATAGATTATTTTTCTTCCATACCCTCATTCCTGCCTTCAATTCTAGTGATGTTCCTATGCTTTCTCTGCAGTTTCACTAAGGTCACGTATATGCATTTATCTACAGTTTTGCATTCGTCAGGCACTGCTCCAACTTGTTAGCCAGATCTCGTCATGCCATTCCAGGAAGAGTAAATGAATTTTTCAAAATCGTAGAATGAAATTTTACGCGTCTTGTTTTAAAAGTTTAACGCGTCTTGTTTTAAAAGTTTAACGCTACACTTAGTTCCTGTGCTGTAGTGTAATAGTAATGTAAGTCATTTGGTATTAGATAGAGGCTGTGGTGGAAGAACGAAGACACTCTGGACACTACCGCGGTGATAACAAGGCTGAAGCGCACTCTGAGTAGTCGCTCATGGCTTTATCTACTATATAAACAAATATAAATTTCTTTATAATCGAAGTGATTCAGTTGCCTCTTCTCGCGATAAGTCTACTCTTTCCTAATGTTTTTTCCTTGCTGTAGTGTCATGTCTTCTATTTGTTGCGGTGTCAGATTTCTGTACGTTGGTCTTTGTAGAAAAGTAGCACATCATTCGGGACCTGTTATAAAGTGATGAAGCAGTTGTATAAGTCACAAAACGCTTTGCATTCTGTGGTTAGCGGCGCGTGGTTTAGTCTATTTACTATCAGCTTTGCTCCTGCCACTTTCTGAAAAGTTGAACTCTATCGGAGCCGAAGCGCACTTCAGATTCACACGAGGACGAGAGAATTCTGGGATGCTACTATTAAAAGCGCGAAGTAGTGACGCGAGTCGTCCAAACGTGAACACGTAGACAGCTAGCTATTGACCTGCCACTCCGCGAACGTCACGTTTGTACATTCACAAAGGCGTCCGTGGCCGTTTCGAAAAGGCGCCTAACAAAGGATACGCGCTGGATTGTGCAGTTATCTGCGCTGCGGGCAGACTGAGTTGCGAGTTCTAGGAAGGACTTGCAACTCAAATGTTTCCTAGCATTTTCGTGGTGGCGTGGCTTTCAGGCGAAGCGGCTGGAGAAGCGAACTCGGATCTTACGGATCTGCCGTACATTCATCGCGAAAGAACGTTATGGTAAGCTAATAGCTTCATCAAGCCCCACCAGGAAGGTCAACAAGGTCCTCCATATGGTCGGCATTATTTGTACCATGTACCAAGCGCATTTGAGTCCTTTCTGGAGCAAATTGCTAAACGCCAATTGGCAATAAATACTGTACCTGTAGTACACTACAGATGAGGAAACGTTCGCTTCATCTGAATAATACGAAACATTCTCCGTGGTAATATTACGGCCTTAAATTCGCCGATATTAGCTGAAGTGAAATGCTGGACATCTCGTGTCCCTTTTTTTAAAGTTACTCCTACGCAGAGGAGATATAGCAACTGGTACACCTGCTTCAGCACATTTTACACGACGAACTTTGTCTCACAATCAGTTGACTACTCTAGACGTGTGCACTGCAGCGCCCCTGGCGTGCTATTCCCGCACTGCATCTCGCCTGTCTCGAGTCGTTTTCGTTTAGACGTAAACACCAAAACTGTAGCGCCATCTACTATTCAGTTTCGACACTGAATGAAGAAGGGAGGTTATGAGGGCAATTTCTTACTAGTGGCAGGAAAAGAATAATTGAGTTCATTAATGACGAAAGGATAATTCGTTGTTGTTCCTAAATAACAGGAAAAGTGTCATTCAAACTTTTCAGAACTTAAGCGTATAGATA
Source organism: Locusta migratoria (assembly GCA_026315105.1). Lineage (NCBI taxonomy): Eukaryota > Metazoa > Arthropoda > Insecta > Orthoptera > Acrididae > Locusta > Locusta migratoria. The sequence continues at coordinate 658,983,932 of CM048746.1, forward strand.
TAAAATGCAGAATGGCTATGGAAAGAAAGCGTTTCTAAAGAAGCGAAACTTGTTAACATCCAATATTAATCTAAATGTCAGGAAGTCCTTTCTGAAAGCATTTATCTGGAGTCATTGTACGGAAGTGAAACGTGGACGATAAGTTCAGACAAAAAGATCATAGCTTTTCAAATGTGGTGCTACAGACTAATGATTAGATGGGCACATCACGTGACTAATGATGGAATGCTTAACCGAATTGGGGGGAGAGTTTCTGGCATATCCTAAGAGAAAAGGGATAAGTTGGTTTGACACATTGAGACATTAAGGAATTGTCAACTTAGCATTAGGAGGATATGTGTGGGATCAAAATCGTAGAGGGAGACGGAGGGACGAATACAGTAAGCAGATTCAAAAGGATGTTGGTTGCCGAACGTATTCTCAGATAGAAAGACTTACACTAAACAGGGTGCATCAAACCAGCCCGCGGACTGAAGACCACAACAAAAACATGCGTTTGTTTGCTGAAGAAAATTTATACAGTAAACACATGGGAAAAATATCGAAAATTCAGTAAAAATCAACTATTTTAGTTTTTAAGTCTTGTCTTGCTAATATCGAAAATAATTTTGTTATCTACTAGTTCTATAAGGGATGGATACCTCTTATGAACAGCACGTTGCAAGGCATCCTAGATATTCTCCTTGATCATCTCTGGGGAGTGTGGCGGTTAGCGGTGTTTAAATACAGACGAGTGTTCCTGTAGCAATTCTGAACTTGTGGAGGGGGGGGGGGTGTCGAGTTGTTCTGCTGGAATTATCAAAGTCCGCCGGAATGCAAATGAACATGATTGGATGAAGCTGGTCAGCCAGGATATCCATGGTTACTTCAGTGCTAACACACAGAAAAAATATTTATCACGTCTTTATAATGCACTTTCCCTCCTATTCAGCTTACCGTCAGTGACCTCCTTCCATCTCTAACAGAATTATGTATTCCGCGTGTTTTTTTTATGACTACTTCCAGAACTTAATATCCCTTTCCAAATTTCTCCTCGATTTCATTCACACTTGCTCCACGGATAGCTACAGGACCTCACCCACTACATTCTCATCTGCTGCTTCCATTCCATGGCCTTTCTTTAATAATTGTCGTCTGCTTCGTGTAAAAGCTGTAGATAATAATTTGCTCATGGGTTTTAGTTTTGGTGCGCTCAGAATTTCAAAGAGCGTGTCCAGTCAAATTCCCTAAAGCTGCAAATACGAGGTTTCACTTTCTTCAAATTGTAGTAAAAGTCGCAGGGTAGGTATTGGCGTCGTGTATTACATTTTTATCAGATCGTCCCCACGATCGGCTTCTGGAAGCTATACAACTAAAAGGTCTTATACTGATAGTTTTGTATTGACACCTGTCAGGACCTGCCGTCTTTCGAATTGAAATTACGTTGTTCCTGTAGAATAATCGTACTGTTTTGCCTGTTTAATACATCTTGCATGCCAATTGCCACGGCTCGCTGTTCAAAGGACCTTAATTATGATGGAATGTTGTTTACTCAAAGAACATTGCTTAGACGTAGAGTATCTGCTGACTCAAATAGTGCTGCAACAACTGAAGCGACGCTACGGTACTGCTGTCCATCCTGTCCTTTTATTTTCCTTTCCGTAATAGCTTCAAAATTCTCTTCTCTACACAGTTCCTATATGGAATTTTAACTCCTTTCCCCTTTTCTTGCACACTGCTTCTGTGGTGCCTCAGCTGATATTCAGATATAGGTGTAGGACTGACAAAGTTAGAAAACTTGGGTCTTTTCGCATTCATGTAATTTTCGTCTGATTAACAGCTTGTCAACATATATAGCACTGCTTTTGCATTAAGCTCATTCCCAAGATTCTGTGCATTTGCGGCTGCAACTGGTCGTCAGTGACCTCCGTGAACGACCTCCAGCAACTTTTCAACGTGTGTGTTAATTTCCATCTTTAAAAAGTTCCTCTGGGTAATAAACGAGTTTAACATGTAATAAAGCGAATACCTTTCTTCGTTTGAATATATAAAAAAGTTAAGTAACACACGGAACAGATTCCATTGACGATAATCACAAGACAGATTAGTACGCAAAAGAATGGATGTCTGTCGGGAACGCCAGATATACAAAAACCTCACGTACTTCTTGCGCGCAGTCATCACAAGCTAATCACATCAACGACCCATTGTGGGAAACACTCGAAGCTATTTTTATTTTGTCGTAACTTTCACGTTCCTTTTGGAGGAGCCGAAAAATTTCTTTTACAGTTCAGACCAAATGACTTCTACCTTTATACAGTATGTTTGAAACAGACGAAAGCTTGAGCGAATTTGTGTATCTACATTATTTATAATTTCCTCGTAAAGTGAGATTCCGGTCCATGCCGTCGTTTGAAGTTGTCCTGTCTCTGTTGATAGTACTAAAACTTTTACCATTATCAATAGAATATTTAGACCGGGAACTTCACTAGTTCTTTGCCTTACGAACATTCCTCAAGGTGCCTAAGACTATATGATTAATAGTCGAAGTATTCAAACCAAAACGTTGTCAATATGTGATCCATTAACTCTCTCTCTCTCTCTCTCTCTCTCTCTCTCTCTCTCTCTCTCTCTCAAAGAAGTCATAATTGATCGGCGTAAGCTGCCAATAAGTGAGATTTGCTTCTAACACGATGAAACTGATGTTCTTTGTCATTGAGTCCTATGTGTGTGGTGGTGATACAATGTGGGGGAAAAGGCTTTTGATAAATCGTAGGGGATTTTTACTGTAAAATCTGTAGCTACGTTGCAGTAATTACATGTTCATACGTTCACTAGTATTACTTTAACTTCAGGTAACATTAACTAGGTGATAATTTTGAGGGAGACAGCACAGACCCGCTACTTTGCGAAGTGTCTGCTTCGTCAGTAAGTTGGTTCAGATAACGCATAATGAGAGAGATACGATGCATCAGTAGTTGCTGTAAATCCTGATGTAACATCTGTAATGGGAGATTACAGGATTAAGCGGCAGTGGGACTGCGATTTGAAACATAAGCGAAGTTACGTAAGCCTGGTAGACGGAGTGAAGAGGTACTCAGCGTGTTGGTAAAAGAATTAAATGATCGTTTTTGTGGGTGGGAAGTAAAGGTCTGGGCGAGTGTTTAACATGGTGTTTCATACGCTACAATTCATTCGTATTCCCAATGCCCTCACGTTAAAGAGGAAACATCCTATCATTGTACGAAAATACGAACGTAGCTGGAGATACCGACGGATGATACTACCCTTTCGTTTCTTTTCATTCCCAGCATGATGCGATGTTCGTAATTTGTCAGCTTACACACGTAATCATTCTCGTTCGTGGAAACTGTTGTAGACGACGTAATACGTAGCATACTTGCAAGCCCTCGGAACTATTCTTGACCCAAAGATTACACTGCTGTAGTTACTGATCTCTTAACGGCGGTTGTTTTTCGTGATTTTATAAATATAAAGAAAAAAATCGCACTGACGTGTTTTACGGCCCACTTTAGATTTGTAGTTTTATAAGTTTTTGTAAACGTTTTGCACCACAATAATAATAATCTAAGTAATAAAAAAATAAGTGTCTGAAACACTTTTAGGAAAAAAAAAAGTAGGTTGTGGCGGGTTCAGAACCACCGACCTTCAGCGTCATAGGCCAACGACTTGCCCACTACACTACGGCTATCAATCAAAAGATCAGTCCTTTAATCTCATACTATTGATGGCCGTTGTTAACTGATGCTAATATGGCATTTGTGCACACTAGATTATCATTTATCGTACGAAGAACGATGTGTTTTTGTTAATTCTTCAATGCGCCATTGCTTTGAAATGACAACGTGTAAGTTACAATAAGAAAATCATCAAATATGCAACGCAAGATTGTGTATGCCAGAGTGTTCTGGCCGAGGAATGTCACGTGACATCTCCGAACGGCTGGTTTTCGTTAATTCAATGGAGGGTGTCAAATCTCCTTTATTTTTGCAAATGTTTCAAACGATACGAACGCTTGCGACACTTATTGGCGGGCGGGCATTCTCCGCATGATGCATACATGGTCTTCATGGCCGTCTCCACCTCTTTATTCGTGCCTTTTTAAAAGATCGAATGTTCAGGGTACCATTGGGCTCTGTTTTGTCGGACATCTTTCGCCAGGAAAATGGGGTGCCACAGGGCTCCGTTTTGAGCGTGGCACTTTTCGCCATTGCGATCAAACCAATTATTGATTGCCTCCCAACTGATGTTTCAGGCTCCCTGTTTATGGACGACTTCACGATCTATTGCAGCGCTCATAGAACGTGTCTCCTGGAGCGTCGTCTTCAGCACTGCCTTGACAGTCTCTATCCCTGGAGTATTGAAAAAGGCTTCCGTTTCTCCCGTTAGAAAAGTCTGTATCAACTTCTGGAGGTACAGAGAGTTCCTTCCACCATCTCTCCTTCTCGGCCCCGTCGCTCTCCCCTTCGTGGGGACGACGACATTTTGAGAGCTAAAGGTCGATAGGAAACTCGGCGGTCTCCACACGTATTCTCTGGCTGCCCGCTGTACTCGTTCCCTCAACGTTCTCCGTGTTCTTAGAGGTACATCATGGGGAGCGGATCGTACCGTCCTGCTTGTCCTCTATCGGTCTTTCAGATCCAAGCTGGATTACGGCAGTTTCGTGTACTCTTCTGCACGGCCGTCCATTTTACGCCGCCTAAACTCGATTCACCATCGGGAGTTGCGCCTGGCAGTAGCTTTTTACACTAGCCCTGTTGACATCCTCTATGCCGAAGCTGCCGAATTATCTTTACCCAATCGACGCGACATATTGTTATGTCGGTATGCATGCTGTATGCTTTCGATGCCCCACCACCCTTCCTATCCATCATTGACTCCCTCGATAGCCAGCTCCCTCCTGGAGTCCGTTTTTGTCACTTTCTTCAGCAGCTCGATTTTACCATCCCTTCCACATTTCAAATAGGTGAGCCCAGTGCCACCTTGGCTTCAGGCTCATGTTCGTTCACCTCAAACTCACTCCCAAAGGCAGAGTACTTCGGATGATTGCTCGAGGTTTCTTGAACTTCATGCACGGCTCGAAAATTCCGCCTTCATATATACGAATGACTAAGACCATGGAAAGTGTCGGATGTGCGTTTGTCGTCGGGGATGACTGTTTTCAGTACAGGCTTTATGACTACTGCTCAAATTTCACAGCTGAGCTTTTTGTCCTCTATCAGGCTGTACTATACATCCGCCGACACCGTTCTCCTTCCTATGTCATCTGCTCTGACTCCCTCAGCCCCATCCAGAGTCTGAGCGACCCCTTTTCAGCCCATCCTATTGTGTACCGAATCAACCGCTCCCTTCAGCTATTAGCTGCCGACGGCCCCCACGTTCACCTCCTGTGGGTCCCTGGCCACGCAGGCGTGTCTGGTAAGGAGGCCGCTGATGCCGCGGCCAAGGCTGCAACTCTCCTACCTCGGACAGCTACGTACTGTCCCATCGCATGATATTCAAGGGGCTCTTTCCCGTCGCCTTATATCGTCGTGGCATAATGTGTGGTCCTCGCTTACAAATAATTAGCTCCGTACCATTAAACCGCTCCCGGTGGCTTGGAAGACCCCTCACGCCGCTCGCGACGAGAAGACGTCATCTTGGCCCGGTTGCGGATCGGACATTGGCGGTTCAGCCACCGCCACTTGCTCACTGGTGACCCCGCACCGTTGTTCCTGTGGTCACCCGCTGACGGTGCGCCATCTTGTATTGCCTTGTTCAAATTATACTCCTGTTCGGATTACACCGAATCTACCGGATACACTGGAAGAAATTTTAGCTGATGACGCACGAGCTGTTACTCGAGTATTGTATTTTATCAACTTGACCAATTAGTCAAAGGACATTTCTCTCTTCCTTTTGTTGTTTTATCATATGTCTTTAGCTGTTTTCATATAGGCTTATTATCCTTGGGTATATCTCAATTTTGATTCGGACGCTAATGACCTCAGCAGTTGTGCGGCCTAAAACTGCAAAAACAAGGTTATTATGCTCCTTAAGAAAGGTGCCACTGTATAGACAATATGTAAAGTAGATCTATCTTCGAATTTTTCAGTATTACTGGTTCTTGAAAAATGAGTTTTCAGAGTTCGCCCTTTTCATCATTAACACTCTGTATAATCTGATCAATTCATGATTGTTACCCAAGGAACTCCGTAATTGTAACGTTAAATAAATTCCACCTAGGCATACGCTTTTGTATTAGTGAAACCCAAGTGTTATTGTATAGTGCAATAATTCCTCCTGTGATGCCTAACATCCCCTCCACCCCAACCTTGAGCAAGACTTTGCGACCCACAGGTTGAAAAACACCCTACTAGAGTATCATTCTGTCTCTAGAAATGTCAAGATACGCTAACATATAACAAAATTCTAAAACAGCGAGAAGTCAGAGATACAGATCTGTTTTGCACATCTATTGAATGACCCTTCTTGAAAAACAAACGACCTGTTATTGGAAATATTAGTGACTGTAATGTCTTTCCCACTGACTTAGGAGAGGGGCCGCAGTGCTTTCGTATACTTTAGCGGTAGATTGGAATTGTTATCGCAACAGATCTAGCGACCCTTCCTCTAAGAACGTTCAATTGATTTTATGTCACTATGTATTTTGTCGAGATTTGTCATTCTGCCGTTCAGAGTAATTTAGGAGAACTGCATTGCAAACGTCCTCTATGCAACTGTTTAGGCTTGAAAAGTAAACTACTTTTCCTATTGTGTCGTCCTCTGTGTAAATGTCAGGGTTTTATGATTAAAATTCTTGTCTTCAAAATGACAGGTGATAACGACAGTGAGATGTTAATCCAGTGGTATTTAGCCTTCAAGACGGACATAGTGTGTCACAGATGGCTTGACGAAAAGTGACCCTGATATTTTTCTTTTTATTTCCCCCCTTTTTTGTTTCAAAACCGGTGTCATATTTGCATCACTTCGCGCGCTCCGACCCTTACTCCAACCCCCCCCCCCTGCTCCAGCAACAGAACCCCTCTGCTACGTATAGTGCCCCACTGCCCAATATATCTACTGCTAGTATCATGTGATTAATAGACTATATTACATTAACCTTTGTTTTAGATTTATTGCGTTCGTGCTGTAACTTAAAGTACTAGCTGTTACAACTAAAAACTTGGTTCTTCAACACAAGTTTGTTGGTATGACTCCTTACACTATACTCAAATATTGCTATTTGAAGATAGTAGGAAGGTCCGTCGAGGTTTGCCGGAGTATGGTCTCCACTCAGTCGGCGTCGGACGGTCTTAAGTCTTCACATAGCGGAGGCGTTTTCTTCGTAATCACTGACTGCTGACTTCATAGCGAAGCGAGAACTGCAGGTTGCCGTCTGGCCGGACCTACACAGTGGCCGTAGACCAATCACAGGCAGGCGGAAGGATCTGCAGCTGGTATGGTTGGCACAGCGACCTCTGCAAGAAATAGCGCCTATTAGGACCGCGAACATTGTTTATTTACCTGCTCTGTGTTGTGGACGCCAGATCTACAGACGAGTGTGTGTGTTTAGACGCCGAAGCATCGTGTTAGTAGTGCTGCCTGCTTGACGAGAGTTCCCTATGGCTGGCAGTGCACTATCATTCCGTTAAAAAGGCTTTAAAAATTCCTTACTGCCTGCCAGAATTAATGTTTCATCGGTGAACCTTCGACTTTATTTGTTCAACTCAAATTACATATTTTAAGGTGAATTGAAAATGAGTGATAACTCACATTCGGGAAAAAATATCCGAGGTAATAAATGACAAGCTTGTACTGTGGCTTCGCTCGCCTTTATGTCCTTGCACAAGTGTCAGAGTATTGAAAGTACAATAATTTCTCAACTTTGTTCTTAAGTTATGATCATGATCATCAGGATAAGTGTTTCCGATTTAAATATAAACCGTACGTAGAATGACGGTAAATACTGTCCTTCATCGACATGAAAATAAAAATAATAAACCATTTCATCGTGAATAGACCGCTGATTGAAGCAGCTGTACAGCGTGTATATTATGTAAAAGTCAAATGTCATCGAAATCGGTTCAGCAGTTTGAAGATATTGACGTCTTGTGTAAACATTGTATTCGTTATGTTAAATTGTATTACGTACAACATATCAACCATTAAAAGTATTTCAAACGTCATAGCTATTTGCAAGGATCTTAACGCGTCTCAGAAGTTAAAAGAGAAACATTGAGGCTTAACTGTTCCATATTTCGAGTGATACACTTAATATCAACAAATATTTTGGATTTCACTCTTTCTAAAGTAGACTATGTTCTTCAGCGTTCAAGCTGTCTCCATAACCCAGTTTCGTCAAAATCGGTCAAGCGGTTTACTTGTGAAAGTGTAACAAAAAGAGCTTGTTTCGCATGTGGATTGCTGCTCGTTTCACTGGGCAGCAATGTTGTAGGCTGTGTTCCTTCTTTCTTGCCGAAACAGAGCCTTGAAAAACCGTGACGTATTCAGATAGATAATAGTTTAAGCCGATTAATGAAACTTAGGCCGTTTACGTCTTTTCCATCGTGAACTCATATCATCACACTCCAGGTCGTGGCTCGAGACTAAGAACTGAAATCTTATCACGACTCCTAGGTGTGTGAGATGGACAATGGCAATTGAATATAATGCGGTGGAAATTCTCGGTGAAGTCTGGTAGCTTTACTCTCATGCTGTTCAATATACTGTCAAGTTGCACACTGTAGGTGATCCGGAATTAGAAGGCTAGTCGTTACTAGAGCACAACACTTTACACTTACAACACGTTTATTGTTAACCCAAGCGTACACTCACAAGGAAAGTACTTAGGCTCGAACAAACAGAAATACACGAAAATCTTATGATAGATAATGTAAAGGTCCCTTATTGCACTAGTGATACTCCCGCATCTGCAAAACTCTGCAGTCGCCCATTAGAGGCCTCTGCGTGTGCCATGCCGCATTGCACTTTTACCTGCCGGTACGCCTGTAGTGACGGTGCAGTGTGCCTCTGAAGTTGCGTTTTGTGACGTTATTGGTGTGATGAAGTGTCTGATGGGTCGGCGATTGGTAATCAATCCTGCTAATATAGTGTGACTGGTTGAAGTTACGAAGAAACCTTCTTCGTCTAGATGGTATTGGTGTAGAAGATAAATCATTCGCATGTTACCTATTATCTATTATAGTGTTTCTAATCTGTTCTCATATTTCTGCACTATAATAGATACCAGAAAAAATGTGAATGATTCTTCTTCTACACCTAGCCCGTATTCACGAAGAAGGGCTCTTCGGAATTTAATCTCAACCAATTGCAATACATTAGCAGGATTGATTACCAATCGCTGACCCATCTGAAGCTACACTACACAACGTCACAAAGCGTAACTTCAGAGGCACACTGCACCGTCATTACTGGCGTACCGGTAGGTCAAAGTGCAATGTGGCATGGCACACGCAGAGGCCTACAATGGGCGACTGCAGAGTTTTGCACATGCGGGAGTATCACTAGTGCAATAAGGGACCTTTACATTATCTATCATAAGATTGTGCTGTATTTCTGTTTGTTCGAACCTAAGTACTTTCCTTGTCAGTACAATCTGACTCCTACTTAGAGCGCTCTACTATTTATACACAGAAAGAAATTTCTGGGGCTTACAAGTACATCAAACATAAGAAACATGTAGAACATTCTAGAAATAATATAAATTTTTTCTGGCCATTGCGCGTTTTGAACTGGGGGCCACAAGAACGATCTGCGATCCACTGCACCACGCGTTCCGTCTAAAGAGTCGCGGCATTGCTCCCCTTTCTGAAAGAACAGAGACCCACAGTCGGGTTTCCTTCGGAGTCAGCTGCAGTGTCCTGGATCTTGTCGCGGGTCCTCTGTATGGCAGTACCGGAGAATCCATCCACTCTGCCTGCACGCCTTTCTTACGGTGACGATGACCGGCGCCAGACCTTCCTGTCGTGCCTTCATCATCACAACGGTCTTAAAATTCCTTGAACAAGAGGCCGTTTTTGTCTATCTGTTCTTTGGGATCGTGGTAAGGCTTCACACGGAGGACCTTAACAACGTCTTTGTTTTTGTCGTTTTGAAGACGGCTCATAATCCTCAACTTCGTCTGTGATGTGTGAAATGATACACACCAAATTATCGCTTCAGTAACTTTTCCGATAGTCCAACTTTCCGTACAGGGGGAAAATCCATACCAGATCCGGGCTGTGCACAACAGGTCGGTGAACTGTTTCACATAGTAATCTTGAGTCTCGTCCGGTTGCAACCAGCTTTACAACCATGGAGCAGGAAAAACGGCGTGGGGCCTATGGTGTCTTGCCCTGCTGTATTAAAAGCAAATGTTAAGACTGGTAGTACTGTATCCCGATCCTTCTGCTCGACATCAACGTACATAAACGTATCTGCTAACGTCTTGTTAAAACGTTTTGTAAGACCATTTGTCTGAGGATGGTAGGCAGTTGCGATTCTGTGGACAATGTTGCAACGGAACATTACCTCTGATACGAGTTTTAATTGGAATACCTTTCCACAATAAGATCGTCACTGGCGGTGCACCAAGATAAAAATGTCTTCAAGGATTTTGCGATCTCAGTGCAATCGGCACAGGTTTGGTGACAGCGTAGCGGGTAAGGTAGTCAGTGCAGACAGATTAACCATTGGTTTCCACTTGTCGACTTCGATCGATTCCAATCCGGTGGAATGGAGCTGCTGCAGGTGGAATCGGTATGAGATGCCCTGGAGGTAATTACGGCACACGCTTCCATCGCTGGCACTCTTTAGAGTGACTCACATAGTGCTTGACAGATCGGTAGCGACCTTTCCAGTAATAACTGCGTCTGAGTCTGTTTTGGGTCTTCACGAATCCCAGATGACCGGATATTGGAGCATCGTGTAAATAGTTGATAACTGGTCGGAGATGAGTTGGAATAACCAGGACCCATTTCGGACCCAGTGGATCGTAGTTGTTCTTATACAATGCCCTATTTATAAGTTGAAACTCTCCTTTGTTCGGTTCTCCTTTCTCAAAGGCATCTATGGTTTGCAGGATACCCGGCGCCTCCACCAGAAAGTGCCACGTTGCAAATAGCAGGTTGGTCGTTAATAGAGCACAACACTTCACGGTTAGAACAGGTTAATTGCTTACACATGCGTACCCTCAGTACAGACTTCCTCCTGCTTGGAGCGCTCCCCTATTTTATACATAGAAAGAATTTTTTGGGAACTTACATCAAATATAAGAAACACGAAGAACATTCTAGAAATAGTGAATGCAAACAAATTTTTTGTGGCCGTGGCGCGTTTTGAACTGGGGACCGCAAGAACAGCTATCTGATATTCTAACCACTGCACCGCGCGTACCGTCGGACGAGTCGCGGCAATACAAAGCATAAGTAATAACACTTTTACACCTAATTAGAGGCATCTTCACATTAACTATAATAGCAACGCTTGTTCTCCAAATGTCGGCGAGATAACTGTTTGCGGAATTTCACATTTCTGAGTTGTTATATAGCCCATTGTCTTTATGGTTTTGAAAGGTGTGTGTGTGTGTGTGTGTGTGTGTGTGTGTGTGTGTGTGTGTGTGTGTGAGAAGAGTTTATCAGAGGCAAACCGAAACGATGGGATACTCTCGCAGGTCTCAGCGTAAGAGCTCTATAAACGTAGTTTGCATGATGTGGAAAATTTAAGAACATTTGGAACTAGAGGAGACAGAAGAGCAATTGTGCCTTAGTCTACTGTCCTTGCGGCGATAGAGCCACACCGTGTTTGGATAATGAAGATTCCGGTGCTAGGGCGCCTCTTGGCCCAGAAAGTGTGCCTACTGCACAGCGGGTGTTGCAAGCATACCTACGTCATGCTGAGATTGCCATTACGTTGCATTTGGAGCGGTAAGCTCCCTTTGTTGCAAGACCCTAGTTAACGACTACTTGCCGTCCATATAACGCAAAGCGCCGAAGACTGACTGCACTGCTTTCGCCCAAAACTGACCTCGGTTGCACTTGGTCAAGTTTTCCACTCGTGTAAATCTCTTCGTTGTCAGTTTATTGAATGGAAAAAGTTCGTTTTGCTGATACTACAAATAGTAGACCTACAATTGATTTCTTACTCTTCCGACAAGCGTTATTATTGTTCTGTTAACAAGAATTTCAGCAACTGAACTTCACAATTGCAACAACTCCGAATACTAAAGATATTCCGTATACAGCATTGTTAGTTGACCATTTCAACTGCCAGTTGTAGTCATAACTTCAAGAATGTTTCATTAGTAGCGGATGTACATCCGGTGGGTAACTAATTTCTGTACTTCAAATAGTACAGAGGAGGTTGTAATACCATAACTATACCTTAGAACCTATCAGAATTTTATGTTTGTAAATCTATGGGACTCAACAGTTTGGTTATTAGTCCCTAGTTTACAAACTACTTATCCTAACTAAACTAAGGACAACACAAACACCCATGCCCGAAGGGGGACTCGAACCCCCGACGGCGGACGGCCGCGCGCACCGCAACATGGCGCTCCAGTACGCGTGGCTAATCCGCCGCGGCACCATCAGAATGCCCGAAAGGTCTAGATCTGCGAGGGTGCATTATTGCTGAACGGACTGGGAAAAATTCATGTCGTTGCACCGACACAGCACGGTAGAGCAGTAACAAATAAGTTTTAAAATAGCGTGGGCAAAATCGTGGTTTGGAGCATTTGAGCCGACCGGAGCCGGTGGCAGGAAGATCGGATTGAGCAGGGTATGTATCACGTGACACATCGAAACCGGAAGTTAGCTGCATATCTTACAATGGAAGTGTCGGCGTTCATACGAATGAGGGTACAATACAGGAAGACAACCTGCACGCGAAAAAGTGAAGCCAGCACTTCGTCTAATTACAGCTCATTTCCGCAAAGTAGATATTGACAGACCATCGTTGTCCTGTGTTAGAATATGAGACGTTGTAGTGCGTTGTATTTTCCCGTCATTTTCTGCTTACATGCACTCTTACTTGGTGCGAGTTAATTCCCTGTTTGAGTGAGTTGGAAAATTGTTTGCCGTTTTGTGGAGAATCCTGTTTGCGAGCTACTGAGCTGTCAAGGGTATATACAAGAACCTGTCAATCACTGAGCAGTAACAGCATAAATTACTTTATGTTCAGCACCAAAAACTATTCTTGTAATTCTATAAGATTCAGATATTATTTGAAAACCGAATCCTATAGAAACACGGGAATTCATTTTTGCGCTGACAGTGAAGTAAATAATGCTGTTCCTGCTCTATGGTTGACAGGTTCTTGTATGTAACCTTGTCCGACATGTAAATTGTCGTTCTCTTCCTGCACCTGCAAATATAACTGCAAGGGGTAATCACAGCTCGTAGTTTTCCGCACAGGTCCCTCGCGCTGTTCCTCACCACAGGCTACGAAATTTGTTACTTCGTCCTTATAAAGCAAATCGAATTCCCTATAAAACGGCAAACAATTTCCCAACGCAACAAACAGGAAATTAATTCGAACGAAGTAACATTTCCCATTAGTGCACTAAACGAAACAGTATACAGCCTTGATACGGTATAAGACTTACGGAACGCTTAACATATAAAAATCCTTTTGGTTTCTGATGCACATTGAACTTGGAAAATTTGTTAATCTCACGTGTTTTCAGAATTTCCTTTAAGTCTTCCAATGTTTTCTCTGAATCCATTCTTCACTTTTTCGTTTTATTTAAGTTCGAAAAGAAGTACGCGCCAAAAGCACTGAGCTCAATGGTAAATAAAAACGTATTTCGGTAGGTCACTTCCGGTTGTGGTGAGTCACGTGATACGTTACTACCCTGCTTAATCAGATATTTCTGGCTCTAGGAAGTTCGGTTGGAGCCCACCAGCGCCCATTTGCGTCGCCGTTGTAACATCGTTATTACAGTTATGCTATAGCACGGCGGTTCCCAAACCGGGGTCTTGATCCGTTAGTGGCTTGGCCGTCGTCTTTAAAATATCGGCTGAAAAAAGTATAAGTTCATAAGTGTTACTTCACTCAATAAAGAGAATTGGCATTGTAGTTCTGTCTTTTCTTTATTTAAAACTACGTGAAAAACCTGCGTCCCCTCAGGGGCTCAGCATTAATTTGCTGAGTACGGGCTTGGCGAACCCGGGGTCCTGAGCCGTGGGCTGTGTCGCGCCAACAGTCCGCTACACCGTAAGCTCTGTGCGTGCTTCAACGACCATCGTTCGGCGCGACGGTGGAACGTTGTACGTTTCAGAGCCCGGGGATCTTGGCTTAATCGCCCGGGTCGCGAGGACGGTACAAACCTCTATAAAAAAAAACCCCTCAATCTCAAGGTGTGCTACGTGCCGAGGAGATGCATGGCTGTTGAGGTTGAACAGCCGCTAGCGAGCAACCTCTGAGGAACCTGCCGCACCTCAGTTGTATAAGGCTTACCCAGGCAAGCGGGGCTCTGCCTGGGAGGACCTTTAGTTCCCTAACTGCTCGTGGGACGAGAATGAAGCGAGCAAAAAATAGCGTTGCCGGACGCAAAACCGGCGTCTCTAAGCGTGGGCGAACAGAATTTAATGCTGCGACATACGACCCCCAAGCGTTCCCTTCCATGGCCACACCATGGGAAGAACGCAGGGCTCGTCAGCAAGGTGAGGCTTATGCCCCCCGTTATCTTGTATGCTCAAGGACAGACGGCGAATCGTTTACGACCACGAAGCCTCTGTTTTTTGTGGAAAACCTTGAGGATAAGTTTGGGGAAGTAGATGGCATGTCTAAGATGCGATCTGGGGCTGTACTTATAACGACATCGTCCCCAGCCCAATCACGGGCACTGCTTGCCTGTGACAAGCTGGGTGACGTCCCGTTAGCATTACTCCCCACAAGAGTCTGAACATGGTCCAGGGAATTATATTTCACAAGGACCTCTTATTGCAGTCTGACGACGAGTTACGGCAGAACCCAGAGAGACGTGGAGTTCATTTCATCCGTCGTGTTCATAGGGGTCCGAAGGACAATAGGGTAGCCACTGGTGCGTTTATCTTGGCTTTCGAAGGCGATTCGTTGCCGGAGACAGTGAAGGTAATGATCTACCGGTGTGACGTAAAACCCTACGTTCTTCCCCCTATGCGCTGCTTCAAATGCTGGAGGTTTGGGCACATGTCCTCCCGATGTGATGGTAACCCTACATGTCGGGAGTACGGACGTGCCTCACATCCGGACGCCCCTTGTGCCCCTCCTCCAGTGTGTGTTAACTGCAAGCAGCATCACTCTCCTTGTTCGCCGGACTGCACGGTTCTTCATAAAGAACGGAAAATTATGGAATATAAGACCCTGATGTGATCATCAGGAAAGACAGTACTGGCATTCTACGGGTCGGATCGTGGAATGTTAGATCCCTTAATAGAGAAGGAAAATTAGAAAATTTAAAAAGGGAAATGGATAGGTTGAAGTTAGATATAGTGGGGATTAGTGAAGTTCGGTGGCAGGATGAACAGGATTTCTGGTCAGGTGAGTACAGAATTATAAATACAAAATCAATTGGGGGTATCACAGGAGTAGGATTGATAATGAATAAGAAAACAGGAATACGGGTAAACTACTATGAGCTGCACAGTGATCGCATTATCATTGTCAAGATAGATACGAAGCCAACACCGACAACAGTAGTACAGGTTTATATGCCAACTAGCTCTGCCGATGATGAGGAAATCGAAGAAATATATGAGGAGCTAAAGGAAATTATTCAGACAATTAAGGGAGAGGAAAACTTAATTGTTATGGGAGACTGGAATTCGGTAGTAGGACAAGGAAGGGAAGGGAAGATAGTAGGAGAATATGGTCTGGGCAAAAGGAATGAAAGAGGGAGCCGCCTGGTAGAATTTTGCACGGAACATAATTTAGTTATAACAAACACCTGGTTCAAGAATAACAAAAGGTTGTATACGTGGAAGAGACCAGGAGACACCGGGAGATACCAGATAGATTTTATAATGGTAAGACATAGATTTCGGAACCAGGTTCTACAGTGTAAGACATACCCAGGGGCAGATATAGACTCTGACCATAACTTGTTGGTTATGAACTGTCGGCTGAAACTAAAGAAACTACAAAAAGGTAGGAAAATAAGGAGATGGGACCTGGATAAATTGAAGGAACCTGAGGTTCTTAAGAATTTCAGAGGGAGCTTTACGCAACAATTGACAGAAACAAGGGAAAATAAAACAGTAGAGGAGGAATGGGTAAAATTGAGAGATGAAATAGTGAAAGTAGCAGAGGACAAAGTAGGTAGGAAGGCAAGACCTACAAAAAATCCTTGGATATCACAGGAGATACTAAATTTAATCGATGAAAGGAGAAAATATAAAAATGCAGTAAATGAAACAGGCAAAATGGAGTACAGACGACTAAGAAATGAGATTGACAGGAAGTGCAAAATGGCTAAGCAGGAGTGGCTAGAAGGCAAATGCAAGGATGTAGAAGAATGTATAAATAGGGGAAAAATAGATACTGCTTACAGGAAAATAAAAGAAACATTTGGGGAGAAGAAAAGCAACACTACTATCAAGAACTCAGATGGGAAACCAGTTCTCAGCAAAGAAGGGAAAGCTGATAGGTGGAAAGAGTATATAGAGGGGCTCTACAAAGGAAATGAACTCAGAGACAATATTGTAGGAAGGGAGGAGGATGTAGATGAAGATGAAATAGGAGATACTGTATTGAGAGAAGAATTTGACAGAGCCCTGAAAGACCTAAGTCGAAACAAGGCCCCTGGAGTAGATGATATTCCCTCAGAGCTACTGAAGTCTCTGGGAGAACCAGCCATGACAAACCTGTTTCACCTGGTGTGTAAGATATATGAAACAGGTGAAGTACCCTCAGACTTCAAGAAAAATGTTATAATCCCCATTCCAAAGAAAGCAGGTGCAGACAAGTGTGAAAACCACAGAACCATCAGTTTAATAAGTCATGGTTGCAAAATATTAACACGAATTATATACAGACGGATGGAAATGCTGGTAGAAGCCGACCTCGGGGAAGATCAGTTTGGGTTCAGGAGAAATGTAGGAACTCGGGAGGCAATACTTACTTTACGGCTTATCCTAGAAGATAGATTAAGAAAAGGCAAACCTACATTTCTAGCTTTTGTAGATTTGGAGAAGGCTTTTGACAATGTTGATTGGAATAAACTCTTTAAAGTTCTGAAGCAAGCAGGAGTAAAATATAGGGAGCTTAAGGTTATTTACAACTTGTACAAAAACCAGAGAGCGGTTGTCAGAGTTGAAGGGCATGAAAGGGATGCAGTGGTTGGGAAGGGAGTGAGACAGGGTTGTAGCCTTTCTCCAATGTTATTCAATTTGTACATTGAACAAGCTATAAAGGAAAGCAAGGAGAAATTTGGTGAAGGAATAAAAGTTCAGGGGGAAGAATTAAAAACATTGCGTTTTGCCGACGACATAGTAATTCTGTCAGATACAGCAAAGGACCTGGAAGAGCAATTGAACGGAATGGACAGTGTGCTGAAAGGTGCATATAAGATGAACATTAACAAGAGCAAAACTAGGGTAATGGAGTGCAGTGTAAGAAAATCAGGTGATGCTAAAGGAATTAGATTGGGAAACGAAGCAATAAAGGAGGTAGATGAGTTTTGTTACTTGGGCAGTAAAATAACAAATGATGGTCGCAGTACAGAGGATATAAAATGCAGAATGGCAATGGGTAGAAAAACGTTTTTGAAAAAGGGAAATTTGTTAACATCGAATATTGATTTAAGCCTAAGGAAGTCCTTTCTGAGGGCATTTGTATGGAGTGTTGCCTTGTATGGGAGTGAGACATGGACGATAAACAGTGCGGACAGGAAGAGGATTGAGGCTTTTGAAATATGGTGCTACAGAAGAATGCTGAAGATTAGATGGGTGGATCGCGTAACTAATGAGGAGGTACTGAACAGAATTGGGGAGAAAAGAAATTTCTGGCATACCTTGACTAAAAGAAGGGATAGATTGGTGGGACACATTCTTAGACATCAAGGAATTGTGAATTTAGCATTAGAGGGAAGTGTGTGGGGTAAAAATCGCAGAGGAAGACCAAGAGATGGATACAGTAAGCAGATTCAGACAGATGTAGGTTGCCGTTCTTATGAGGAGATGAAGAGGCTTGCTCAGGATAGGGTATTGTGGAGAGCTGCATCAAACCAGTCTCCGGACTGAAGACCACAACAACAAACACAAGACCCTGGACCGGTTATCATACTCAGAGGCCAAGAAAAAGTATGCTAAGCTCCATCCTGTGAGCATGAAGACCTCGTATGCCACAGTTGCATCACAACTGCCTCTGCCATCTCTGCTACCACTCTCCACTGCCTCGTCTTCCACTGTGGGCCCTTCGCCCAAACCGCCCACATCTGCCCCCATGGTGTTTGGGGGTACCTCAACCTCCGTTGCCCCCAAGGTCCCTACTTCGGGAGCACCACCATCTCAGCCTGTGGGGCTCTCAGTCCCCCACCCCTGAGCCAGAGACTCAACAGCCATCTCTGGCTCCTCTCGCGAGGAAGGGCTCCCTCGGATCCCATCCTTCAGACTTCTCCTGTGGATACCAGTAGGTGGCTCCTTGGTTGCAGGGCCGCGCAGGCATCCTCAGTTCCTGAGGATGGCTCCCCGAAGCCCTCCCGGCATGAGAAGCCTAAAGAACTTCGCGAGAAGAAGAAACAAAAGAACAAGAGTGAAACCAAGGATTCTGTGGTGGCTACCGTGCCACCAAAACATTCCTCTTCCTCAGAGGACGAAATAGAGATCCCCGCGTCCCACAAAGACTTGGCCATTGCCGAGCCTTTGGAAGCTATGGACGTTGAGGATCTGCTTCAAAAATCGGCAACAGAAGGGAGACCTGTCAACCCTACTACGCCGTCAAAAGCAGCATGTCTCAGCGACCAGGAGGTTCTATGATCCTCCAATGGAACTGTGGCGGCTTCTTCCGCCACCTGCCAGAATTGCAGCAGTTATTGTGCCGCTTCCCAGCATTTTGTGTAGCCCTGCAGGAAACCTGGTTTCCTGCTAATAGGACCCCAGCCCTTCGTGGGTATCGGGGCTATTACAAAAATCGTCTTGTATATGACAGGGTCTCTGGAGGTGTGTGTCTATGTCCTTGCCACTGTCCCCAGTGCCGCTGTGCCTCTACACACGACTCTTGAGGCGGTGGCTGTTCGAATCCGGGCTATGCAGGAACTGACGATCTGTTCCCTTTACCTTCCTCCAGATGAGATGATTTCAATTACTGATCTTGCTACCCTAGTGGCACAACTTCCCCCACCATTTCTGATTATGGGGGACTTCAATGCCCACCATCACTTGTGGGGTGGAATCCAGACAACAGGCCGTGGTAGGGATATACAGACGCTCTTATCGCAGCAAGATGTGTGCCTGTTAAACACCGGTGCACCCACGCATTTTTGCGTGGCACGAGGCACCTACTCAGCAATAGATCTCTCCATTTGTACCCCGAGCCTGCTCCCACATTTCCAGTGGAGGGTCCATGATGACCTTTGCAACAGCGACCATTTTCCTATCCTCATGTCTCTCCTGGATTTTCAACCTCCGGGCTGCCCATCTCAATGGTCTCTCCGTCGAGCTGATTGGCATCGCTACACCTCAGTTGCTACGGTTCCTGTTCCCCTGCCAGCTGATGTGGACATGGCGATTGACCAGGTATCCAGCACGATAGTCTCAGCCGCTGAGTCAACCATTCCCACCACTTCTGGCTCCCCACGGCGTAAGTCTGTGCCCTGGTGGACGCGCCGGAAATCGCTGAGGTCATTCGGGATCGTCGTCGGGCGCTCCAGCGGCATCGTCGACACCCCACTGTAGAAAACCTTATAGCTTTTAAGCGGCTCCGGGCCCGGGCTCGACAGCTCATCTGGCAGGGTAAACGGGACTGTTGGGAGACGTATGTCGCCAGCATCGGCCGTCGCGCCTCAGCATCTCGGGTGTGGTCGCAGGTTCGGCGCCTATTTGGGTACCGTCCACCGGCAACGATTCCCAGCCTACGCATCGAGGGTACCCTATGCACCGACCCGATTTCCATTGCAGAACACATGGCCGAGCATTATGCTCGCACCTCTGCAACATGTGAATACAGTGCGGACTTCCGTGCACTGAAGGAGCGTGTTGAACAGAGACGGCTGTCCTTTCACACGCGTCGCGCCGAAGTGTACAACTCTGATTTCAGTGAATGGGAATTCGAAACTGCCCTTGCCGCATGCCCCGATACCTCTCCAGGGCCGGACAGAATCCACAGCCAGTTCATCCGGCACCTTTCCGTGGAGTTTCAACAACAGCTTCTCCCCCTGTTTAACCGTTTATGGGTGGAGGGGGCTTTCCCGTCACAATGGCGGGAAAGCATCATTATTCCGGTGATCAAACCTGGTGCTGACCCACAGGTGGCTGATAGTTACCGCCCAATCAGCCTCACCAACGTTCTGTGCAAGCTATTCGAACGTATGGTGAGCCGGCGGCTTATGTGGATCCTAGAACATCGGGGTCTGTTGTCCCCACGTCAAGGGGGTTTCCGCCAAGGCCGCTCCACTGTTGACAACCTAGTGGCTCTGGAGTCCGCCATTCGTACGGCATTTAGCAGGCGTGAGCACCTTGTTGCCGTCTTTTTTGACCTCAGAAAGGCCTACGATACCACTTGGCGCCACCACATTCTGGCTACACTGCACGGTTGGGGATTGCGAGGTCCGCTCCCACTTTTTATTCAGAACTTTCTTTCCTTCCGGTCTTTTCGGGTACGGGTTGGTACTTCCCTCAGCTCCTCTCACGTCGAGGAGAACGGTGTCCCACAGGGCTCTGTCCTTAGTGTACCCCTATTTTTAATTGCCATCAATGGACTTGCTGAGGCAGTGGGGTCATCGGTTTCTTCCTCTTTGTTTGCCGATGACTTCTGCTTATACTTCAGCTCAGCTAGCATTGGGGTAGCTGAAAGGCGTCTACAGGGAGCCACTCGAAAAGCGCAGTCGTGGGCCTCAACACATGGGTTCCAGTTCTCTCCACCCAAAACCCGGGTTATGCACTTCTGCCGTCATCGCGCTGTCCATTTGGACCCAGAGTTATATTTATATGATGAACTTCTTCGTGTCGAAGAGACTCACCGATTTCTTGGCATGCTCTTCGACAGCCGGCTCACTTGGGTGCTCCATCTTCGCCAGCTCAAGCAGAAGTGCATGCGGTACCTCAATATTTTACACTGCCTCAGCCACACTAGTTGGGGAGCCGCTCGTACAAGTCTTTTGCAGCTCTACAGGCGCTGATTCAATCGCGCTTAGACTACGGGAGCGTTGTGTATGGTTCAGCAGCCCCATCTGCATTGCAGGCCTTGGACCCAGTACTCCACAGTGGCGTCCGTTTAGCGACAGGGGCCTTTCGGACAAGTCCAGTGGAAAGCCTACTAGCCGAAGCTGGAGTCTTTCCCCTGCGATTTCGGCGGCGGCAGCTGTTGGCCTCCTATGCTGCCCATATTCATGAGATACCGCGTCATCCGAATCGCAGGCTTCTTTTTCCAACTGCTGCACTTCCATCTCCACAACGACGACCGAGGTCGGGTCTTCCGATCGCGGTGCGTGTTCGTTCCGTCCTGTCGTCTCTTGAGTCCCTTCCTATCCCTCCTGCTTTTCACAGGCCTTACCGCATCGCTCCCTGGTCACTTTCACGTCCACAGCTTCGGCTGGACTTGGCGCATGTATCAAAAGCCTCTGTAGCGCCATTGAGTCTCCGTCGCCAGTTTCAGGCGGTTTTAGCGTCGTTCTGTGGCGCGGACGTCGTGTACACGGATGGTTCTGTGGTCGACGGCCGTACTGGCTATGCATACGTCCATGGTGAGCATACTGAACAGCATTCACTGCCCTGTGGAAGTAGCGTGTTCACAGCGGAACTAGTTGCCATCTATCGGGCACTTGAACATCTCAGAGGTTGCCATGGGGAGTCTCTGGTCATCTGTTCTGACTCCCTTAGTGGTTTGCAAGCCCTCGGCAAATGTTTTCCGAAACACCCTTTGGTGCAATCCGTACAGGAGTCTCTTTCCAGGCTTGTTCGGTCTGGTCGCTCGGTGGTCTTTGTTTGGACCCCAGGCCACATCGGCATTCCTGGAAACGAACGTGTGGATCAGCTGGCTAAGCAGGCTACTTCCTCCAATCCATTGGCTATTGGTCTTCCAGAGAGCGATCTCCGACTGGAGTTCCGTCGGAAGATCCGTAGCCTGTGGGATTACGAGTGGGCTTTCTCTGCTCACCCCAACAAGCTTCGGGCAGTGAAGCTCTCTACGGCCGCATGGAAGTCCTCACTGCGGTCGTCTCGTAGGGAATCTGTTGTTCTCTGTCGCCTACGAATCGGCCACACATGGCTGACGCATGGCCACCTTCTTCGGCGGGAGGACGCACCACAGTGTGACTGTGGCGCCCCCTTGACAGTGGTCCACATTCTGGTGGATTGTCCACTTTTTATTGCCCTGCGACAATCTTTTAATCTGCCAGTTGCGCTTTCTTTTATGCCAGGAGACGATGTTGCTATGGTTGAACGTGTTTTAGATTTTATTCGCGCAGCTGGTTTTTATCATGTGATTTAATGGTGTGTTTTCCTCTTCGTTTTTACTTGTATCCTTTCCCCGTATTTACTAATGATTTTTACTCTTTGACTTGTTAATGCGTTTCCTTAGGAACATCTAACACTGTTTTATCTCTCAGAACGGAACAAGGGACTGATAACCGTTGCTGTTTAGTACCTTCAAACATCCAACAATAACAACAACAACAACACCTGCGTTGCCCCCGGGTATTTATTTATTCCTGCCTAAAGTTAGTACTTCACCTCTCTCTGTCCATCTTTTTTCTTACATGTAACATTTATCGGAAAATATATAAGAAGTGTCTTGCATAATGTACAAAATTATAAGTGCAGTATCCAAACAAAGAAAGATAGTCAAAATACAAACGACATACAAAATTCGTACGATCTCATATTTATTGAATTTTATTTTGTACAATTATATAATTTTTCATATATAAATGATGAATTAATATCGATATTTGTACAGAAAACATTCCTATGTATCGATGTAAAACTGCAGTCTTTAGTTGTATACGGATTTTACTTGTCCTGTGTAGCAGTGTCGAGTATTTCCGTACACCGTCACGAACCTGTTTGAGTTACAATGAAATCGAACGGGACCTCTAGGGAACAGCTGATTGATAAGAATAGAATCTAATTGTCTTCATTTCACCTGTGTAAAATGGTGATCGTTTACTATATTGTAGTGAACGCCACATATTTCTGGAGAGGCCATATTTTGTCGACATTAACCGAAGTTGATCGCAGACCCAACAACGACCGCACGACCGCGACGAAATTTAACTAGTTCAAAGAAGTCATTCTGGACGGTGCGACGTGCATTAATAGACACAGTCCGTTACCGGTGGTTGCCTATTAATGCCTTCCAGGGGCGACAAATTTCATTTTAGGCGTTTCACATCACTACTGATCGGATTAAAAACTTAAAATGCTATCATCATCTACTAATTGAGATAATCTTACGCTAGAGATTGAAGTGTTAAACTTAGAAATTGTAACTACAGGTCTCAAGATTAGCAAATGACCCATCTTAAATTTAGTATTTTAGAACGAGAGCACTTTTAAGACATTTGTTACATAGAATATTACATCTTTTTGAAACTCTTCCCTGACATCACACACAAGATAATGAAACGAATAAATTTATCGGTTGTTCGATGCCGTTTTTCGTGTAACCTGATTCCAGCATCAGGTATGCCACTGAAATTGATTTCCTTACCATTCTCTCTCTCTTTGCAAAATATGTTGCAGACAACAGGTGCTACCCACATGCAATACAGAAAGAGCAACGCGAAAAACCCGTTTCCTTAAAACGGCGCGCAGATTGTGGCAAGCGTTCACCATCTTTTCAAAGTTGGTTAGCAGTCACGAAGTGCCCTCATCAAATTTGAAACATACTGTTTTGAGTTTTTCATTAGTCTGTAGGTAAATAACTACAACCAATAAAACCAATATAGTATTTTGCATCTTACACCATAAAGATTTTGCGTACTCAATGTCAGACATGCAATATATGAACTGATTTGCAAAGTAATCAGGCATTTGAAGATGTTTAATACATTAGCTAGTATTCAAAAATAAGGGAGTGGAGGTTTCTCGTATTAATTTTGAACGAAGGAAGGAAATAAAAATTCCAACAAACCTTGTTTTATAAACGCTCACGTAGACAAACTGTGCAGGCATTTTTTTGCATCGTTTTAACAGTAACATTTCACATTTTTTATCAGTACTGATGTCTTCTCAGTACAGGTACACTTCATGCGGTAGTTGCTAAGAGTGACGGTAATCACTAGCCGACATATTAAGTGTACCTCTAGACTGAAAAAAATTTGATTTTTGCGCGCCTCGAATGAGACATTGGGTGATTCTATTTACACTTCGGTAAAATCAGACGTGACGTCATTATGACGTAACCACACTATCGAAGACGACTGGAGCCATGATCGACTTGTGTGGACGTTCTAGACGCAAAACTGCGGTTGCAATTGTAGCAGACGAATTAAAGGAGTAGCTGATATCTTCATTTGGTAATGGTATATTCATTGCAGTTTCGGAAGGTATAACTTTGCTTTCTTTTTTTAAAAGTAAGAAGCTATAAACTTTCCGAAAAAGGACCTACACTGTGAGCTCTGAAACGTTATTCAGTCAAATCTGATGTTGTCATCGTGGCCCATTTGTGAAGGTTGTGTTTAAAACTAATGGAAACTTTTTCTCTAAGCGAAAAATGCTACCGAGTTGCATTGTAGTACGGAGTCTACGTTAAACTTAGAGGACAAAATACGGTTACCAGGCTATGAAGCGACAATGTGTACTTGGACGTGTCAAAATATGCGACATACAAAAACATCATATAGTCGCCGTAGGTATATGTATGTTTTCGCCGAAACTATAAATCAAATGAGCTGCAAATTAATACAGGCATTTGTTACAGAGGCTCTGCGAACAACAGGTAAAACATTTCGTAAAACTGGGTATTCATCTACCGCCAAGTTGCTGCAACATGCTAGTTCTTTTCTTTGAAAATGTGTTAAGTTCTCTTAAGGCTCGGTCTGCGTTATTTCTAACATAATTTTCAATTTACATTTACTGAAATTTCCGTCAGTGCTTTCCAAAACATGATACCAGTATTAAGTAAGGCCTAGTTTTGTCACTAAACTACGAAAGAAAAAGTATGCAGTTCAGAAAGAATGTCGAATTAAGCATGTTATCCCACCGAAAACCAGCGTCTCGAACGATCGCAAAAGTCGATGCGCCGCTCTTCTGGACATCGATAGTGTGGATACGTCATAATGACGTCACTTCTGATTTTACCGAAGTGTAAATAGAATCACCCTGAGACATTATGTGGATGGGCAGTCTAAAGTCTGGAGGGAATAAAATGTAGAACGTTTTTCACTGTAGTACGTCACACTCAAGATAGTTAACCACGAAAATTTGGTCCTAACTTCGCAGATGACCACATTGGTTTCTTGTTATTAACAGAACTTTAGCCACTTCTGCCACTTGGACTCAAACCATTACTTCAGTACCTCCCCATCATCCTCTTAATCCGCATGGCTAGTGAATATTCTTGCATTCTTTTCTTTAGTCTTTTGCTTTACCTACAATCTACATTACTTTTCTATTTAACATTGATTTCTGTTAAACATGTTCAACTCGATTGTATGTACCCGACTAGGACTAAAAAAGCACACGTGCTCCAATGGAACGCCACATCGTTGCTAACGTTGCAGTGCTTAACGGCCAGGGAACCTGGTCTAAGTACTTCTACTAGGCAGAGATCCGGGTTTGAACTCCGGTCTGGTTCACTGATTTAATTTGCTATTAACATGAATTGTAATGTATTAAAGAAACAGGACCATCTTGTACTGGAGTCTGTTCACCAGTGCTCTTCAACTTGGCTAGGCCACAGTACCTCGTGTAACGAGGCCTACGTTCAAAGCACCTCGCCATGTGCTCTCCCAACATTCTACGCAGTACTTGTTTTTGTACGACTTTGAGAAGAGCATTCTTTCAAAGCTCTGGCTTTGTGCTTTGCATTTGAATAACACCACTTAGCCGTTCAATAATGAATATACCTGCTTGGGTTCTTGACAGCACGCAATTTTTCTGCGGCAAGTTAAGAGGACGGTTTTTTGCGTTCAGAAAGGTTCACTTCAGGCGTGCTAAAGACCTTTATAAACTTAGGAAATCCAATTACGAAAAGCGGCACAAATTTAAACCAGCCGTTTAGAAAGGCAAACTTTGTAAGCGGGACTGTGAACAGTGTTAACATGAAAAGGTTTACATGCTATACAAATACGAATTAGCTATCTCATTAAAAACTTCTGTTGTTTCCTGCTATTATTGTTGTGATGTAAAAAAGGACCAGTTCAGAGAATTAGAGTGAAGAACTACTGGCAAGCTAGTAGCGAGTCCTAATGAAACTGGAATAGAAACAACAGTGAACTGTCAAACGATGTTGTTAATCTGATTTAGACGAGGCAGTGTTAAATTCGCACGCTCCTCATTGCAGAAATCTAAATTAAACAGAATCGTTTAGCTGATTTTTCTCCTTTTCAAGTTAGTTTCCTCTTCTCGTCAAAGATAATGCCGCAAGATTTATTGCTAGCGTAGTTGAATATCTTGCCAGTTACTTATTCCCAATCTTTCGCATATGCAATAAATTTCATTGCGCCAAGTACTCTGGGGTCTCACTCTTGGTCTTTTGCCCTATGGCTTCTCCCTGAATTATTCTTAATATGATTTGGTCTTTCATTCTCATCTGATGGCCAGCCCATTGCAGTTTTGCAGGATTTATCATGTTTACTATCATTGGTTGTTGTTATAGCTCGTGGATTTGTGTGTTGTGCTCTCTTGCAGCGTTGTGATTCGGTGTCATCATATGGACCAAAGATTACTCTATAAACTTTCTCAAACACTTGTAAATTATTGATCTGTTTTCCTTAGGCTCCACGTTTCTGCCCCATACTTTAGAACTGATATGACGATTGTATTATGTAACTTTATTTTAGTTTTTCTAGACGGCAGTTTGGCCCCTAAGATTTTCTATTGCTTAATAGATTTGGGTGGCATTTTGCAGTCTGGCTTTCAATTCTGTCTCTGATTTTGTTCATCTATTACTGATCCCAGAAATTTTAACTTTCCAACACGCTCGAATTTGTCTTCATCAATTATTAGATGTGATTGGTTATCCCGTTGATATCTGTATCTTCGAAGTATCGTGTATTTCGTTTTCTCGTTATTTACTTTCAGACCAAGTCTTGATGCTTCTGCAACAAGCTCCACAAATAATTACCTAATCTATTTCCTGTTTCCAATGAACATTATCATCTGTGTATGCTATCACGTTATCCTAGTATGTAGCAGTTTCCCCCACAACTCTTTCTAAAGCTATATTGAAGAGGCAAATGGTATCGCCCTGTATTAACCCAGTGTTATTTTCAAAATGGTCAGGCTTAAATCCACTTAGTAAAACCCTGCTTGTATTTTCATCCATGCATACTTAGAATTTGGTTTCCCAATTAAATTCATAAATCTCTGCAGATATTACATTCGACAAGCTTTGTCCTTGGATGAGTCCTAAGCTTTCGTAAAATAGGGTAACAGATAATGTATTTTTTGTTTATATTCCCAAACTTTTTCATTTATTGCTTTGATTGCAAATATGTTGTCAGTGGTGGATCTCGTTTTGCAGAAGCGATTTTGATAATGCCCAATTATATTTTCTGCATATGGTTTTAAGTGGTACAGCCGGCCGCGGTGGCCGAGGAGACTGAGGCGCTTCAGTCACAGTCTGCACGGCCACTACGGTCGGGGGTTCGAATCCCCCCTCGGGCATGGATATTTGTGTCGTCTTTAGTATAAGGTAGTTCATAAGTAGTTAGTAAGTTTAGGGACTGATGACCCCGTAGTTAAGTCCCATAAGCTTAACAAACATTAAGTGGTACAGCAATAAAAAAGATCTTACACCCTCTATTGACTAATGATATTAAAGTACGGTTTCTGATGTCTACCTGCCTCATTTTTTATGTAAAGGGACTGTTAATGATTTTCTCCGCTCTGATAGAATGTCCTGTTTTCCAGATTCTGTATAAGAAAAAATAAACGGCTTGGTAGTGCTTCCATATTTTTAGTATATCATCTGGGATGCTATCACTGCTAGTTGTTTTAGCATTTCTTAGGCGTTTGATGCACTCTCACCTCATGTGGTTTCTGGAATTTCCTCACATGAATGTTGCTGGATATGCTAATTGGTGCTTCTTCATCAGAACAAGTAAGTAGGTTGTCAAAATACTACTTGCTTGTCGCTAAAATTCGTCTTGGTTCAATCATCATATTGCATCTAAATCCTTTATCACCTTTTCTAATCTTGTTGATTGTACCGCACGTTTTCCGGGTGTTATTTTGATGATATTCATGAATTGATTCAATCTGTTGTTTTAGAAATTTTTCTTCCGGTTAATTTTGACTGCGTTTGAGCCTGCCGATAAGGAAGTTCTATTTCAGGATTCTTATTTGTTTACAACCATTTTTCCGTAGTTTTATAACCTTGTCTTCAGCTTCTTCAGACTCTTCGTCTAACCCTTTCTTCCTACCTTACCTAGATCTCTGCATCTTATTATTTGCAGCTTTGAGGATGACATCTTTTACATTTTTTCCAGTATTCATCACTGGCCATTTCAAGGCTTTCTTCCATATTACCTACGACCTCAAACCGGTTTGAATTTTATGAAGATCCTATATCCTCCCCACCATTAGGTGGTAAATTAGTCTGTTAATCGCAGTGTGGGTTTGCCAGTCTCTTTGTTTAGCCAAGGCAGATTTCCCCAGCAATTAGTGCCCGGTGACAGTGCTTCGAATGCTAGGTCGTTACTGCTGGGCACAAGCGCTTGGCTTCGAAGTGAATCCAGTCCAACGATCTGCGGAATGTGAGAGGAGAGCTTGAAAATTACGGTGGATTTGAGAGGCCAGAAGACGTGCTTGCCTGCACTATTCGGATGCAGTTGTTAATTTTATGAAGTACACTGAAGAGCCAAATACACTGGCACAAGTGTCTAATGTCGTGTAGGGGCTCGGCTAGCACGCAGACGCGCAGCACACGACGTGGCGTGGACTGGACTGATGTCTGAACCAGTGCTGGAGGACAGGGAACTGACTCCATGCGTCCTGCAGTGCTGTCCGTAAATCCGTAACAGTACCATATACAACCGCTCTCTCATAGTATCTGTACCAAAAGATTGGAAAGTTGCACAGGTCACTTCTATATTCAAGAAAGACAATAGGAGTAATCCACTAAACTACAGGCCTATTTCATTGACGTCAATTTGCAGCAGGGTTTTGGAACATATCATGTATTCAAATATTATGAATTATCTCGAACAGCACGATCTATTGACCCAAGACCAACACGGATTTAGGAAATACCGTTCATGCGAAACACAACTAGCTCTTTATTCACACGAAGTGATGGGTGCTATCGACAAGGGTTCGCAAATCGATTCCGTTATTTCTTGGTTTCCAGAAGGCTTCTGACACCGTACCTCACAAACGGCTTTTAATCAAATTGCGTGGTTATGGTATATCGCCCCAAATTTGCGATTGGATAGGGGATTTCCTGTCAGAGGGGACACAGTTCGTAGTAATCTATGGTAAGGCATCGACAAAACAGAAGTGATACCGGTCGTTCCACAGGGTAGTGTTATCGGAACTACAAAAGAAACTGCATACACTACGCATGTCCGTCGGTTTTTGGAGTATCGCTGCCCAGTGTCGGATCCTTATCAGGTGGGGTAGATCGTTTCGTATTGTCAAGATACGGGGGAGACAGCGTTACGGAAATGATACTGGATCTGGGATGGGAATCATTACAACAACGGCGCTTATCGTTGCGGCGTGGGCTACTTACGAAACTCCAATCGCCAACATTCTCCTCCGAATGCGAAAATATGTTGTTGACTCCCACTTATATAGGTAGAAATGATCATCAGAATAAAATACGAGAAATCAGAGCTCGAACAGAGAGATTCAGGTGTTCTTTCTTCCCGCGCGCTATTCGAGAATGGAATGGGAGGTAAGTAGTATAATGGTGGCCCGATGAACCCTCTGCCAGGCACTTAAATTTGATTTGCAGAGTGTCCCATGTAGATGTAGTACCAGGGGGTGGAGGTATCTGGATAATCCCAGATATGCTCAATAGAGTTCATGTCAGGTGTTCAGTCAGACGAGTGTTCCTGGAGCCACACCGTAGCAATTCTGGACGTATGGGGAGCAGGGAGCACAGAATAACATAGAGGGACATTAAAATGACAGCGACATGAAGACGGCTGAGACAGCACCCCCTATAGAAAAAAGCCTGCGCACGACGTCACAACATGGCGGCGGTGAGAGGCTTAGTCCTCTGAAAGATTGTAAACATTAGCAGTGCACTCTGTTTATAGTGCATTCTTTTTTCCAGGAGTGTATTTATTACGTAAATTGGTGTTGTGCACGGTGTGGTCGCTACGCTGGACGATTTGTGTGTGTGAGAACAACATGCGATCTCTTTTTTACTGACAAAATGCCGTTTCACTGTTCTGTGCCTAAATGTAGAGGAAATTACGACTGTTACTGTCTTTAAACGTCCGGAGAAAAAGAAATGCATATCGAGAATTCCCAGGATAACTTGGCTCCTTCTTCAAGTTAATGACTAAGTTTTAGTTTTTGTTTCACCTTATAAGAGAGTTTTGTCATGTCTGTTTACCGTTGGATATTGAGATTCATGTTATTTACGTAACCACACATATTAGCTTATTTTAAAAACGGGGACTTTTAGGCCACATTCGTAATTTCCTCTACATTTCGGCACAGAACAGCGAAACGGCATTTTGTCAGTAAACAAGAGATCGCATGTTGTTCTCACACACACAAATCGTCCAGCGTAGCGATCACACCGTACACAACACCAATTTACGTAATAAATACACTCCTGAAAAAAAAAGAATAATGCAGTATAAACAGCGTGCGCTGCTAATGTTTACAATCTTTCAGAGGAATCTAAGCCTCTCACCGCCGCCATGTTGTGACGTCGTGCGCAGGCTTTCTTCTATAGGAGGTGCTGGCTGAAAGCGCGACACCCAACCAACATGGCGGCCCAGCGCCGGCCGGCCACAGCCGCGAGCACATGGTACTTGGAGTTCGCTGTCTTTTAATTCCTTTCTCCTATATATAAAGGCGTTCCTTTGTTGACAGTCTATTTTTCCTATAAATAATTACAAATGTCAGCTAGGAATAGCAAATCATACTGTCTGTCCCTTCAACCTTTTATAACTCGGAGTACCGAACGTATCGTCATGCGGTTTCTTTTAATTTCTTCTTTAGAATCCTGGGATAATCTTGGACTATATTTAATGTCAGTTCGAATATATGAAAAAAAAAAAGTAAAATAATCATAACTTATAATCGTTTACCGCTTCTCCACTTTAGTCAGCTCTGGAGCCTAAACTATGAGCTAGGCCATTGTACATAGTATAAACTTGCAGAACTCTCAAACATCTAAAAAAGAAGAGGAAAAAAATGTTTTTCTTTTCTTCAGACTACAGTGATTGTGGGAGATTTGTAACAGTTAGACCTATTATCTCGCGGTCTTTTCTTTTTAATCGTCGTGAGTTCTATAATTTTTCTATACTACGTACTTTGGCACAGGTCTCATAGTTTACGCAATAAAGGTCACAAAAGTGCAGAAGTGGTAAACCATTCTACGTTATTATTCTTGATACAATTATTTCTAATTTTCGTACTGGCATTTAATATAGCCTACGTTGAACACAGGATTATACCGATGAACCCTCTGCCAGGCACTTAAATGTGATTTGCAGAGTGTCCCATGTAGATGTAGTACCAGGGGGTGGAGGTATCTGGATATCCCAGATATGCTCAATAGAGTTCATGTCAGGTGTTCAGGCAGACGAGTGTTCCTGGAGCCACACCGTAGCAATTCTGCCAGCATCACCGCATCACGATACGTTCTGCAGTTCTCGAGTTAAAGTAGTTTAAAGATTACCTGTGCAAGCTGGAGCGGCTCAGCTAGTTAATAATAAAATAAAAAGTATTAAGTCATAATTATTGGATACCGAAAATTGTATACCAAATTAAAAATGCTTATCAATATTGGTCACAAAGTAAAAGGTGAGTGGGCAACAGAATCTTTGCTCGCTGGTGGGCAAGCTCGCTCAAAGTAACGAGTAGAATTTGAAACGTTCCACCGCTCTATTGTATCCAAATTTGTGAGTAAACCAGGGAGCTTTAAAAAAGCCGTTTAAATAAAAATTAAAGTTCATTTCATTATCTAAAACTTTCTCGCAGACAAATTTCCTGACCACAAAAAAAGTGGCAGACGACTAATTTTTTCATGTCACAATTTTTAATTCATATAAAAGTAATAGTTTTAATTATTTTTATACAAACACGATACGTTTTGTACTTACTAAGAACACGGTTGCATTCCTTCAGTACTCACCTGTCTACGTGAAAAATTTGGTAATTTTTTCCCCTATCCTTAGGGGTTCAAATGACAATGTAATTGAGGCGAGCGCCACATTAAGAACTAAGCATTCATCGG
Source organism: Locusta migratoria (assembly GCA_026315105.1). Lineage (NCBI taxonomy): Eukaryota > Metazoa > Arthropoda > Insecta > Orthoptera > Acrididae > Locusta > Locusta migratoria. The sequence goes on from CM048746.1 coordinate 659,016,644, forward strand.
CACAATTCTGTTTCTACACCTAACAAAGATGGCTGCCGGGCTTCACTGCCTGTACGCTGATGTAAGCGATAAAGCCTCTCTATTCTGTGCTCGCTGGTGGGAAGTCGCGTTGTCCTGTTGGAATTGCCCAACTCCGTTCAAATGTTCGTAGAGCTTATGGGACTGAACTACGGGGACATCAGTCCCTAAACTTACGAACTAGCTTATACTAAAGACGGTACAGACATCCATGCCCGAGGAGGCTCAACTCCGTCGAAACTCACAAAGGACATGAATGGATGCAGGTGATCACCCAGGATGTCACCTGTCACTCGTATCTCGACGTATCAGGGGTCGCGAACTGCACACGCCCACACCATTACAGCGTCCCCACCAGCTGCTGTCATGCAGGGTCCAAGGATTCATGAGGCTGTTGTCTCTATACGTCCATCCATTCCACATAATTGGAAACGGGACTCGTCTGAGCAGACAACCGTACCCTTGGTGGTCTGCTAGCCTTAACTGTTATTCCGGGAACCCTTCATGATCTGCTGTAATCGAAATACAGATCGTTAACTGTACTAGAGCTCCGTCCTTCTATAACTTGACATGAGCCAGTTTTCCCTTGTCTTCAAATTAAGGTATTTCCGCGTTTACCAAAAGTTCACACAAGAAGTTATTTATGTAATCTTGGCAGGACAGTTATCGCGATAACACACGACCTCTATAAATAATGGACGCTCCTTCACAACACTTACAAATAATGCATATTTTTCTTCGCTCAGAGGACAGTGTTCCTTGGGTGTGAACTGAGATATGTAATCAGAAAATGACACTCCGGGCGTCACCGCATTTGCGAACTGTGCCAACGAAGCATGGCGTGTGACAAATCGTTGCTACATATCTGATAATTCATTCTTAACATTGACGTAAATCCTCTCATTTTTAAATAGTTAAGAGGTGATTATGCATTGCAGACGCGATTTATCTAGAGCTGTTCTTTTGCGTGTTTATTTCATTGGAGACTGCAGTCGTGTTCTCTCTCTCTCTCTCTCTCTCTCTCTCTCTCTCTCTCTGTAGTCACTCGTCGTGTGATAAATTGTGCTTTCTAGTGTGAAACAGCTGTGACAGCTTCGCTCCCAAGGAAAAATCATGCAATACCGTCCTCTACAAATATAGTTATTCCGACTAGTAACGGAATTAGATTTATTTCGGCAATTCCACGACTTTTTAAGAACCGATAGCGTGGATTTCAAATATTGTAAATTTCATTCTTTTGTCAGTGTCACCATCTCTCGACCTACTCGTATGTAGAAGAGACGAGTGCCAACATTATATTTTGAATAAATTTCTGCACTAATGAAAATATCCCTGCAGTAAAAGTTCAACAAAAATGCTCATGTAATGTGTGGTGATTCAGTACCAAATGATGACATATAGTTTTATTCTTTGCAACCACATTGTGCTTATGGATCTTTAGACAGTAGTTGTTTTTGTGGAACGCCCCCACCTCTCGGGACTCGTTGTTTCTAATATTGACGGACGATTCAGGGATGGTTGAAATTCTCACTTTTCTCCGCAAAAGTTGTTTTTATTCTCAGTTTCAAATCCGGGGCATTGGTGGGTTTGGACACATCCCATTCTACGTTGGGTCTGCGAAATAGCCGAACTACTGCTTGCCTAGGCCGCTCTTGTACTCTATTTTCAAGTTGTTTTAATCACTTGTAGATTTGGTTTGCCTCCTTTCTCCCCCATATAATTTGCCGTTATAGCCATGTGTTGTATTGAATGGGGGCGATCGGGACTGAATAGTCAGCAGTAGGACAGTTGTGGGTTGGGCGTTTCTGGTCGCACGAACCTGCTCAGTACGCTGTTCTTACTATATCGCTTTTGTTATGTTACTGTTGATCTTCATTACTGGCCGAAACTTTTGACTCAATCACAACAAAAGCTCGATTGACATCTCTACTTCCACATACACCACTCTAGGATGCAGTAACATGACCTTGTTGTCTGGTGCCTTAACTCTCACCCGGTCAACCAGCCAACCAAATTGTGCGCGTATGCCAGTCGCGTACAGTGTTCAGTGTGTGGCTGCCGACGCAAACACAACGAAACTCGGCAAACATGTTGGCACAGCTTCACTGCGTCTTAAGTGTACTGAACAAGGTTTATGACGGGTGCCATTCCCAAGATAGCTTGTGGGAGGTGAATAACAAAAGTAAACAAAATGTTTGAGGTATCCCCACCCCGTAAGAGTTGCCACGTCTCTGCTACTAATGCGAATAGTAAAATAGATTTGTCAGAGATTACCTACCGCAACATGCAGGTAATTCATAGTGCGAAACAGCGACACGTATTGCACAGTGCAGTAGTATGGTAAGTCAGAAATATTCTGCCATATCAAGAATCCCGTTCCTATCCTGACAGAAGTGGAAAGCGTTTCCATGATGTAGCTTCAGTCGGTCACAAAGTATTTTGAATTCGTACCGGTGTACACCATTAACATCAGTAAGAGTTGCGATCTCCACGTGCTCGATTATTCCTTGCGCCATGCAAGCGAACTGCCTCGGTCACTGTAGGAATTACTTGGCATACCTGGAAGATATATTGTCATTTCATAACAGTGGCGTAACTAGGACTTGGCTTTGGGGGGGGGGGGTGATAGATCTGCTTGACGAGCAAAATTTCTGTTTCCAGACAGACTACCATATACCACTCCCATTGAAGAAACTAATTCACCCCCATCCAATGAAAGATTATGGCAAAACACCCCAAGTTTTCAATCTTTACCTATACCAGATTGCTGTTATACGATTTCTTTCTTTTTGGGGGGAGGGGGGGTTCTATCCCCCCCCCCCCCCCCGTAGTTACGCCACTGTTTCATAAGGTACAACTATATGTATTTCTGTCAGACAAGGTATATGTAATCGTATTTATGCTTCAGACTGACAGTTCCTGTGTGGATGCACAATTAACTCCGATTTCTTGCTGGAATACAAATAAAGCTGAATAATAGGCAGGGTGCATATCATTGGAGTGTTCAGAATTTGGGCAAGACTGAAAGTGTCTGGATAGCCTACTTGGTTAAGGCGACCGCTGGCTCCAAGCAGGAGATCCGGGCCGAATCCTGGTCCAACAAATTTTCAACTTTGCCCGAAGATTTATTTCAATGCCCTGAATGTTTCAATATTTCGAATTCGACAAATCAACATATGTAGTCTTGCGGAATGGCCTTCCATGTAATTTCCATCAGTTTGCTCAGTCGGTCCAGATTTCGCGCCGATCATGCAGACCACGCAAGATGACGTTCCATTCGGTGCGAAACATGCTCAGTGGCAGACAAATTTTGGCATCATACTGGTCAGGCCAGTTGACGTGCTCCATGAAGACCACGTTGGGTGGTATGGGATACATGTAGACGTGGATTGTACCGTTGGGATGCCATATCGCCGTGTTGGTGCATGAACGCTAGAAAGACGGGTTATTGGTTTCCATATGGCGTGCAATGTTTAGTGTTCCCTCGATTATCACCAGCCAGTGTAGAATATGCCTCCCTAGACGATATTGCGTGCCGTTAGGGCGTTAGGCCGTTAGGGCGTCCCCAACATCGTTCAACCCGCCTACAGTGGTGTCGCCAAAGGCGCTTATGGAATGGAGAACGTAGTTTTCAGTGATGAGTCGCTTCTGCCTCTGTGCCAATGATGGACGTACACGTATCTGGCGACGTGCAGGGGAGCGCAAAAATCTGGAGTGAATACGAAAGAGACCCACACCGTTCATAATGATGTGGGGACCCGTATCCTACATTGGGTGTTCGCCTCTGGTGATCGTCGAGGAAACACTGAACTGTTCCCTGTACACTGAAACCGTCATAAAAGTCGTCTTGCTTCCGTTCGTCCTCCAACAAGGTGATGTGCTTTTCCAGCAGGAAAATGCACGTCCACATGTATCCCCTACCACCCAACGTCGTCTTCGAGGTGACGTAAAATACTCTGGCCAACCCGATTCCCGGATCTGTTCCGCATTGAGCATGTTTGGGACGGGTTGAAACGTAAACTTGCACGACTGGTGCGAAATCTGGCCCAACTGAGCCACCCGGCGGAATTGCAGTGCAGGCTACATAGTGGTAGAGTGCCAGACTACAAATCCAAAGGTCGCGGGTTCGATCCCTGCCAGGTCCTAGGATTTTTATCTGTCACTTTCCACTTCTTACACCTCTGGCAGTACTGATCATGTGAAAAAATACCGAGTAACACCGTGGTTCAGAACCCACGTTAAACTGTAGGTCCCCCCCCTAACTGGCTGGGTAAGTCAGTTCGAAGGTCGGAGGAAGGCAATGGCATACCACCTCCAAACAGGACCATGCCTAGTACAGCACTGTGGTGTACAAACCAATCTTCGGATTGTTGACTGCCTTACCTTGCTACACCGCACGACTACATTCGCCATAGGAGACGAAAGGTCTCAGAATGTTTCCCACCAACCTATCCCTTCTTAGTTAGGATATGCCCGAAACTTCTTTTCTCCACAATTCTGTTGAGAATCTCATTAGTTACGTGATCTACCCATTTAATCATCAACATTCGTCTGTAGCACCAGGTTTCGAGAGCTTGTCATCGTTTTGTCTGAACTTCTTATCGTCCCCATTTCATTCCTATGCAATGCTACACTCGCGACAGCCGGCCGCGGTGGCCGAGGGGACTGAGGCGCGCCAGTCACGGTCTGCACGGCCACTACGGTCGAGGGTTCGAATCCCCCCTCGGGCATGGATATTTGCGCCGTCCTTAGTATAGGGTAGTTAAGCAGTTTGTAAGTTTAGGGAATGATGACCCCGTAGTTAAGTCCCATAAGCTATACAAACATTTCAACATTTACACTCAAGACAAATGCTTTCAGAAATGACTTCCTAAGATTTAAACTAACATCGGATGTCAACAAATTTCGCTTCTTCAGAAACGCTTTTCTTCCCCATAGCGACATTTTATATCTTCTTTGCTCCGGCCATCAGATGTTACTTTGCTACCGAAATAACAGAACTCATCTACTTTTATCGTCTCATTACCTACTCTAATACCTTCAGCATCGCCTGATTTTTATGGCACTACATTCCATTACCCTCGTTTTACTCTTGTTAATGGTCATCTTATAGCTTCCTTTCAAAACCCTATCCGTTCCATTTGTTCTTCCAGGTCCTTTGGGTCTGACAGAATTACTATGTCATCAGCACACCGCAAACTTTATATTCCACTTTTTGCTAGAACAATGCCGTATTCGAGGTTGAAAACAATCTGTTTTATTCTACTAATTTTTGTTTATTTACGAACTAGTTTTCATGTTATTAGACCATATTCAAGTAAACATTTATAGGCGTCGACAAGAAACGCTAGTGCTGATGTTGCAATCATGTTAAATAAAGATACAACACACACAACTCTTGTTCTATACTTATGAGATTAGTGAAAGTTGTCAAATTCACGCCGTCTAGGTTTATGCTGCGTGATAGATGCCTTGTAATTAAGAATTGTACACAGTGAGACACGTTACATACTTCTTTCAGTCTAAGCTACGGTAAAATTATTGAAGTTACATCACATGTTGAAATCATGACTGTTGGTGTGCTTTAAATACGTCTTTAAACTGTGTTTACAATTGCTTCTTGAACGATATTTGACATGGTATACACATGATATAAATGCCCTCTCCCTCCCTCCCGAAATAGTGAGTGTAAAGAAAAACAATTGTACGGGCATCCATTGTTTTTAAAATATTTTGGAAATCAGGTCAATGATTGTATGCCTATTCAGAAAACGCCAAGTATGGTTTGGAACATCCAAATTGTTGGTTGACTAAGTTATGTGAAGCATAAACCTACATGACGAGAAAGGAATTTGACAACTTCAAATGTCGTACGCAAAGAACGAGTTTTGTGTTGTATTTTTATTAAACATGTTTTCAACATAAACACTGGAGTTTCTTCTCGACGCTGTTTACCTTAAGGTGGCGTAATAGGCCAAAAACCAGCTACTAAATTAGAACTAAATCACATATTCTACCTGAAATCAGGGAATAATGTTCAACGCGCCTGATTGAATACCCACATAAAACAGCTAGAAATAGTCTCTGGCATCCAGATGGTAAATAAATTACCGTGGAAAGATACGTAACTGCTATGTCGTGGTCTGTCAGCTCCACACGGCTGAAGGAACTACCGATGTTACAACCATAAGGTCTTGTCTACACGACCTCTGCCTGTACCTAGAGGGTTCAGGTTAGAGCTTGAACACTTCAACAAAGGGAAACGATAGGGGCATGGTGCCGGTCTACGCGACCGATACTTTGCAGTTAAAGGGTAAGGAACAGGACTCACGCCCTAAAGTCCAATACATCAGCTACACTATTTACAGCTCCCTTCTTCCTACATACTCCTGTGAAAAGGTATCAAATTTTAGGTTACCAGACGTCTACATAGTTGGATCCTAAAAATGGTCCGGGTGAGTTCAAAAATCTTCACACACACATTTGTATAGATTAGTCTGCATATTGGTTAGCCTGTATTAATAGTCCAGGAAAATAATCGCGGCACTAGTTTTCGCCGAAAATGTGGTTTTGCTTCGATAATTTGGTTCGTTTGAATACGAATAAAAACGGTCTAGATCGTGGTTTGTCTTACTTGAAATGGCGCATTGTGAATAGTAAGACTTACAAGGAGACAACATCGGTATCGGAGTTTAGAATTAGTTTATATTTATGGCACGTGAAGTTCAGAACGTAAATAACAATCAGCCAAAGCCATTCGCCGCAACTCTAAACAATTCTCGACAAAATCGAGGTCTATGTTTTGCAAAATACACGTAAGTACCAATAATTAAAACAGTTGTAGCACTTGTCGTGTAGCTCAGGTGGTAGCATTCTGGCCTCGCAATCAGTCGGTGGTTCGAATGCCACTGACAGATATATTTTTTGTTTTCGAATTCAGTTATATCGAACATTTTGGATCTCTAATTCCACGCCGGCCGCGGTGGCCGAGGGGACTAAGGCGCTCCAGTCACGGTCTGCACGGCCACTACGGTCGGGTGTTCGAATCCCCCCCTCGGGCATGGATATTTGTGCCGTCCTAGTTCGTAAGTAGTTCATAAGTAGGTTGTAAGTTTAGGGACTGATGACCCCGTAGTTAAGTCCCATAGACTATACAAACATTTGAACATTTTCTCTAATTCCACGTTTTTATTCCAGTTTTTGTGTATGTAGACGAGCTGAACACCGTGTTGTCAACTAATAGTGAAGCCAATACGGTAAAAAAAGAAGTAACTTAAGTTTTTTCTTTTTTTGAAACCGTCATTATTAACAACCTTCCATAACCTTGAATATAACGGAAAAAATAAACCTGTTAGAACAGGATTCGAACCAAAGACCCTAGGGTTCTAAGGCCAGAACGCCACCACCTGAGCTACACCGACAGATGTTGCAATTCATGTAATGATTGGTACTTACACTTACTTGCAAAACTTCAAAGTCGATTTTATCGAAAATTGCTTTGGCGGATTGTTATTTAGAGGTCTGAACTGCACTATCATAAATATCAAAAGTCGGGCCCGGTTGTCTTGGGGGAAAGTGCTTGACTGGAAACCGAAGGGTCGCGGGTTCGAAATCCGATTGGACCTCTGATTTTTTCAGTGTACGTTTTAACCCATCCTTAACCTGTCAACGATGTGGAGTCACCATGGTTCGGATTCCACGTTAAGCTGTAGGTCACCTTTCCTCGGTTGGATAACTGGGATAGGCTAGGGACACGTAAGTCGCCGAAGTGGCGTCTAAGTGAAAGACTTGCACCACACGAAATTATAATAAATTATAACATCAGAAAATTCTAAAATCAGACCCCTCATGTGGTCTCCTTGTTAGTCGTGACTCCCTTTGTGTAGTCCTTGGAGTCGTGTGGCACCGTATGAAAGTGGTGTCGGCGCCTTGACAACTGCTATTAATTTACCTGGCAGTACAAAGCAGGTGGCGCTCGTGGCGGAGCTGCACTCGGAAAGCTATTCTGGTGGCCAGCGCTGCACTAATTGCCGCCGGCGCTAATTACACAGCTGTGCCACGTGCTGGCCACGTGGCACCGTCGTGCAGTCCATCTTAAATTATTTTTAACAATATTATCAACATTCTTCAGGACACAGTGTTATTGGAAAATAGAGTAATATTGAAGCTAAATATAAACAAAGTGTTTAGTAAAACGAGGTCCTTTTGTAAAATTAAACACTTACATACATTAAAAATTTTGAATTATGAACATATAAAATTAAAAACACACGACGGGCACGTTCCTTACATATAAAGGTTTAACATTTTTGGTATTGTTTTCTAGATCTATTTCTAGCCCTTGGATAAATTTCGCATCATCTTACAACATTTGAAGACTCTTGCATAAATGGGGCAGGTATGTCTGGTTCAGGCATGCCCAAAAGGCATGTTCCACGACGTCCACTATTGGGGGGGGGGGGGAGGGGGGGGGGTTCGTCGGTGGGGACATTCGGAATACTCTCCCTTACCTTTTTTAGGTTTGACAAGCTCTCAGCTTATACTCCCCCCTACCACCCCCGCACCCCCAAAAAACTCTCCTTTTCGTTTTGTCTCCACTAAGGTACAAAAGCATTGCATTAATTCCATAAGTATTAAATAAATCAAAGAAAAGTACCATTGGCCAGAGACACGTGCTTAGTATCTTCTGTATCATTTGGTCTTGCATTTTGACTCCAATTATGAATTTCTTATAAAAAGTCATAACTTTTGTGGTTTTTTCCTTCTCAGACTCGTGACGTTTTGTCATGATCAATATTGCAGTTTTTTGACAGTAAGACACAAGGATGCACTTCTCCTGAAAAGAGGTTTTTGGGTGTACGGCTTTTACTCGGTAGGAATATTTTCGGTATCTCACCTTTATTCATTCATAGCGTGCCAACATAAGTTTTTTCACCCATACTTTTTACTTCTTTAGTACAAGAGAGTAACTGTAGAACCATTCCTGTTGGGATTTTCAACATGTTTTACTAGACGAACGTTCTCTCCAAAATTACTGCATTTGTAGAGCCCATCTCGTTGAATTCCATTACAGATTTATAAATTCAAGGTATAGCCAATTTTAACATCTAAAAGTGCGAACATTTTGAATCCCTATCTTGCTGGTTTACTGATGATATATTGTCACGTTGAAAACTGAAGGTGGTTCAAAATTCGAAGGCTGGGTCGTCAGTACAGCACACTTTACTCTTAGAACACGATATTGCTAACACAACAAACTGAGAACCGTAAAACCGATCCCGACCGCTTGGAGGACCTCCTCACGCCCCTCTTGGCGGGAGGAGGTCATCCTGGTCCGGTTGCGGATCGGTCACTGCCGGTTCAGCCACCGTCATTTGCTCACCCTGCACCGCTGTGCTCCTGTGGTGAATTGCTGACGGTGCGACATGTTTTACTGTCTTGTCCTAATTTTAATCATCTCCATGTAGCCCTTAATTTGCCGTCTACTCTGGAGGAAATTGTAGCTGATGACACACGAGCATCTGCTCCAGTTTTGAGTTTTATCAACATGGCTTATTTATCAAAGGATATTTAACCCTCCTATTTCTTTTTATCCTTCTGTTTTAGCTTTCTCTTGATACTCTCCTTTCTGGCAGTTATTCTTTTTTTTAGATCTAGCGAATCTCTGTTCCGATATGGGCGCTAATGACCTGAGAAGTTGTGCGCCCTAAAACAAAAAAATTGCTAACACAAGCGTACACCCAGTGCAGACTGACTCCTACTTAGTGTGCTTCACTATTTATACACAGTAAGAATTTTCTGGAACTTAGAAATACATCATTCATAATAAACCCACAGAACATCCTAGAAATAGTGAATACAAATAATTTCTTCTGCCAGTGGCGGGATTACAAGTGGGGACTGCCAACACGGTAATCTGTGACGCAAAACCACTGCACTGTGTGTTCCATCGGAAGACTTATGGCATTGCTCCCCTTCCTGAATAAACAGCAATGAATTGTTAGGTCCCCTATGGAGTCATCTGCAGTGTCCTGGCTCTTGATCTCGTCATGCATCCTCTGTATGGCATTTCCAGAGAATCCTTCCATTCTGTCTGCACACCTTCCTTGCAATGACATTGGCCGGCGACAGACCCTCCTGTCGTGACTTCATCATTATCATAAGTCTTCAGTATCCTTGAACAAGAAGCCGTTTCTATCTCCTCTTTGGGATCATGGTAAGACTTATACGGAAGGCATGAACAATCGCATTGTTTTAGTCGTTTTGAGGACGGCTCATAATCCTTTACTTCGTATGTAACGTCTTGCATGATACAGACAAAAGTATCTCTTCAGTAACTTTTCTGATAGCCCAACTGAAAATCTATACCAGATCTCCTGGGCTGTACGCAATGGGTTGGTGCTTGTTGTTATACTGCTGACGGTCCTTCTCTGTCCACTGTCCATATGAGAGCCAGCTATCTTGCTTATTCGACCCTAGTGATAAGCTGTTTCACATAGTCACCCTGAGTATCATCTGGTTGGGACGGGAACAGCGTATGCATTGTCGTCTCAGCATTGTGGGACCTGAGTCTGATTCTGTCTAGGGTCTTCACGAATCCCAGATAACTGGATATTGGAGCATTGTGAAAATATTTGAGAATAGCTGGCCGTAGATGAGCTAGAATGATGGGAGCCGTTTGGGCCCAGTGGATCAAAGTTGCTCTTATAATATGTCCCATTTATCTACTTATGTATACTGTGCAAGTCACATTGAAGTGTATGGCAGAAGGTTCATAGAACCATTTTTATGCTATTCCTCTATGGTTCCATTCTCTAATAGCTCGTGTGTAAAAGGAACACCTAAACCTTTGATTTCTCTTATTTTATTATGATGATCATGTGTGCCTAGGCCGGCCTTGGTGGCCGAGGGGACTGAGGCGCTCCAGTCACGGTCTGCACGGCCACTACGATCGGGGGTTCGAATCCCCCCTCGGGCATGGATATTTGTGACGTCCTTAGTATTAAGTAGTTCATAGGTAGTTTGAAAGTTTAGGGACTGATGGCCCCGTAGTCGAGTCCCATAAGCTATATAATAATAATAATAATAATAATAATAATAATAATAATAATAATAATAATAATAATAATAAAAGTGTGCCTATGTAGGTTGCTAACAATATATTTTTACAATGAAGAGAAAGTTGGTGAAGAAAATTCCCAAATAGATCTCGCAGCAACAAATAATGCCTTTCTTTTAATGATTTCCACCCCCCCCCCCAAACTCCTGCATAATTTCTTTCCTATAACGCGATATAATACAAAACGAACTGCACTTCTCTGAATTTTCTCGAAATTGTCCATCAGTACCACCTGGTGTGGATCCCACAATGCACAGCAATACTCCAAATAGGACGCACAAGTGTAGTGTAGGCAGTTTCTTCAATAGATCTGTTGCATCTTCCAAGTGTTCTACCAATGAAACATAGTCTTTGGTTCACCTTCCCTACAGTATTTTCTGTGTGTTCTTTCCAATTTAAGTTGTTTGTAATTGTTAATCCTGTGTATTTAGTTCAATTTATGGTCTGTAGATTTGACTGATTTATTGTGTAACTGAAGTTTAACGGAGTTCTTTTAGCGGTCATATGGATGACCTCACATTTATCATTATTAAGGGCTAATTGCCTTTTTTTCTCTTTTGTGCACTGTACAGTTATCTCAATCATTTTTAAAGACATATCGTCCATTTAAGATGTCTAAGCGAGTTGTCCATCATACATTCTAATGTGGTCAAAGCATTACAGTCCAAACGGCAACACTTGGAATTCATAGTGTAGTGTAACGAGTTGCATTACACCCATATGATCCTACATCAGATTGCCAAATATGTTTATTAGGGACTTTTGGTAGCCAGATATTTCTTTTCCAATTTTTCTTTACCGTGGAGAGGAGTTAAAAGTGGGCTGTTGTAAGAGAAGAGCAATAAACAGCTTATGTGTTTTAAAATTGTCATCCTATTGAATTTCATTTTGCAGTAAATGTTCGGTTTTTCTTTTTTCTTCTCACGCTGAAGATAGTCTTCGGACTTACGAATTCCGAAATTTTGCGTGAGAAATGACTGCAAGAGGAACAGACTAGCTGGACCTCATGGTGCAGGAAATATTTCATAGGGAAGAATTAAGACAAGACAAATTGAATTTCAACTGCAGATAGTACCTATCTTGTGTCTGAGTTATACTCTACTGGCCATTAAAATTGCTACACCAAGAACAAATGCAGATGATAAACGTGTATTCATTGGACAAATCTGTTATACTAAAACTGAAATGTGATTACATTTTCATGCAATGTGGGTGCATAAATCCTGAGAAGTCAGTACCTAGAACCACTACCTCTGGCCGTAATAACGCCATGATACGATTAGGCATTAGTCAAATAAAGCTTGGATGGCGTGTACAGGTGCAGATGCCCATGCAGCTTCAACACGATACCACAGTTCATCAAGAGTAGTGACTGGCGTATTGTGAAGAGCCAGTTGCTCGGCCACCATTGACCAGACGTTTTTAATTGGTGAGAGATGTGGAGAATGTGCTGGCCAGGGCAGCAGTCATTTTCCATATCCAGAAAGGCCCTTACAGGACCTGTAACATGCGGTCATGTATTATCCTGCGGACATGAAGGGTTTTTAAAGTATCGAATGAAGGTTACAGACACGGGTCGTAACACATCTTAAATGTGACAGCCACTGTTCAAAGTGGCGTCGATGCGAACAAGAGGCGACAGAGACGCGTAACCAATGGCACCCTATACCATCACGCCAGTATGGCGATGCCGAATACACGCTCCCAATGTGCGTTCACCGTGAAGTCGCCAAACACGGATGCGAACATCATGCTGCTGTAAACAAACTGGATTCATCCGGAAAAAAAAAATTGGTTTTGCCATTCGTGCACATAGATTCATCGTTGCATACACCAACGCAGGCGCTCCTGTCTGTGATGCAGGGTCAAGGGTAACCGCAGCCATGGCCTCAGAGCTGATAGTCCATGCTGCTGCAAATGTCGTCAAACTGTTCGTGCAGATGGTTGTTGTCTTGCAAACGTCCCCATGTGTTGATTCAAGGATCGAGACGTGCCTACACAATCCGTTACAGCCATGTGGATAAGATGCCTGTCATCGTGACTGCTTGTGATACGCGGCCATCGGGATCCAGCACAGTGTTCCGTATTTCCCTCCTGAACCCACCGATTCCATATTCTGCTGAGTCATTGGATTGCAACCAACGTGAGCAGCAATGTCGCGATACTATGAACCACAATCACAATAGGCTACAATCTGACCTTTATCAAAGTCAGAAACATGAATTGATGCCTCGTGTAAGGAGAAATGCGTACCAACATTTCACCAGGCAACGCCAGTCAACTACTGTATATGTATGACAAATCAGTTGGAAACTTTCCTCATGTCAGCACGTTGTTGCTGTCGCCACCAGCGCCAAACTTGTGTGAATGCTCAGAAAAGTTAATCACAGCATATTCTTCCTGTTGGTTAAATTTTGCGTCTGCAGCATGTTATCTTCATGGTGTAGCAATTTTAAAGGCCAGGAGTGTATATATAAACAAATAAAAACGCGAAAATTTTGGGCAGTCAGATGTAATAAAACAGTTTCTCACTGTCAGCTTTGTCAGCCTGGATTTGCTAGTAACCTTACTGCATGCCCGTGGTTGAACAGTATGTAGCTTCTTTCTAGCAGCCAGTGGTGTCGTTAATGTGCGGCAATAGGTAGATATCTTTCTTTGTGATTTTGATCAGCTGCTGGTAGTTTACACACAAATGCCACATGGTATCTTTGTTTTACTCCCTCCCATATTGATGTTTTATCGTGGGCCGTTTCATCTGCCTCTTCTCCTGTCTGGCCCTGAATGCACCTGAAAATTGGCATAGTATGGCTAATACCTGCTGATGTTGTTCCTGAATCAGACTGGGCTCTATTTACACTTCCATACTGGTTACTTCTAAGTGTATGGTCAGCAGTAACATCAGAGCATGAGTTAGTCAGTGACATTGAGCACATCATCCTGGACTGGTTCAGCTGTTACAGTACATCACATTCTTTCAGGGATGAGTTGAGATTGCTCACAATTAGTGAACCAAAGCTCTCCTTGACCACCTGTAAATGATATCCACTGGTATGTAGTTTTCCTTCATTATTCTGGTTGGCTTTTTTGCAGTCGACAAGCACTTCAGTTTAGCTGGTCATCTCGGTTGCTGACTGGAACTCTTCTCATTGTTAATGACAGTAAACCACCTCCCAGAGGAGTATGTGTTACGTGCACTTCTTGGAACAGCTTCCTCATTTTGTAGCTCAGACATTCCACAGACAGTGACAGCCTGAGATGCCTGAAGGAAGTCCCATCCGAAGGTGGTGCTGTGGCTACAATATGTTAAAACGACAAATTCAAAAGACTGCGTCCTGTTGTTGATAGTTACTCTTGCGACAATGTTCCTGCCGACTGGACGTATTTTCCATTTGCAACCTTCAGCACAGTCGCTCTTGTCACAGAATATTGTCTTCTTTAGTTGGCGGCGGTAATCATTTAAAAGTACAGGGAAAGAGGCTCCTGAATCGGCTATTGCCCAGACAGGTTGCCTGTTGATGATGTCAACAAGATTTCCCTACATTTTAGTGACTGTTGTCCATGGAGGATTCTCATTTCTGGCTGCCTCACCTTCATAGTCACCTGGTCTAGTTTCCCTGAACGTGGTAGCTAAGCTAGCGGTTGACGTCTAAGGCAACTGTGAACTGCGGTGGCATGTGTGAGAGCAACCACGTCCAGGATATAGTGTCAGGCTTCACCCAATAGGTCAACCATAATCATCTGTAGTTGACCCCTCTTGAAAGGGCTGCTCCGATGATTGATAATTATGCCGTAAGACGCCAAATACTTGTTTTTTTTTCTCTCCACGTATTGTTGTATGGCATGTCCAGGAAGTCCACAGTGAAAACACAGAGGCCTGTTGTCTTCTGTCCTCCAGATATCTGGCCGCCTGCGAGGCGTCATAGCTGCTGGGTAGTTGATTGTGTCTGCATCTGTCAGTTCCTAGGCTTCCGTTTGGTGGCTGCAATGTAAATCATGTCGGGAGCGATTAGCATGGCAGACAGGTACTAATATTTCAAATTCCTTTTCCTCGGCATTGTTGGTTCACTCATGATGTACAGCACTGATATCCATGGCCATAATCTGGTGCTCGCTTGGTTGAACAGTCCCAGCTGGCATAAAATATTTTAATTCTTATCTCACAATTTGTTGCATGAGTGAAGCAGTCATGCTAGTCTTCCACAATGGCCACAGTTCTATCTTCCAATTCTCCTCTGTTGCTTCTATTCAATTTTCTATCACCGTTCGATAAACTATTCTCATTGAAAAGTATTTTAATGGAAGAGCTCGAGACATGTCTTCTGCAGTGCCCTTCATCAGGTGTGAAATTTTATCGGCCTCCGTCATATCCGGGTTAACTATGTGTCATAGGGTCAAATCATCCTTTATATATGACTGCGCTGACTCATGTATTGGGCCCTTTCTCTTCCGATAAATGGACTTGTTGCTGGTGATTACTAAACGTCTTCTTGAGTTCCCTCTGGAACTTGTCCCAGCTATCAAGCTTGTCCTCGTTTTCAAACCACTGCTGGGCTGTCCCATCCCATCCAAGCACCTATTACACTTTGCGACTCTTTTTCTACATATGTACTCCGCAATCCACCATAAGGTGCATGGCGGAGAGTACACTGTACCACTACTAGGCATTTCCTTTCCTATTCCACTCCCAAATAGAATGAAGGAAAAAAGAATGTCTATATGCTTCTGAATGAACCCTACTTTCTCTTATCTTGTCTTTGTGATCTTTACACAAAATGTAAGTAGATGGCAAGAAGATCTTTCTACAGTCAACTTCAAATCCCGGCCCTCTAAATTTCCTCAGCAGAATTCATCAAAAAAGAATGTCGTCATTCCTCCAGTGACTACAGTTTGTTCCCGGAGCATTTCCATGACACTTGAACATTAAACGAACCTACCAGTGACGAACCTGGCTGCTCGCCTCTGAACTACTGTGTCTTGCTTTAAACAGATCTGCTGCGGGTCCCAAACACTTGAGTAATACTCAAGACGTGGTCGTACAAGTATGTTATGTGGTCTCCTTTACAGATGAAACATATCTTCCCAAAATTCTACCAATAAACTGCTATCTGCCTTACTCAAAACTGTCCTTATATGTTCGTTTCATTTCATACCGCTCTGCAATGTTACGCCTAGATATTTGAGTGATGCAACTGTATCAAGAAGCTTACTACTAATGCTATATTCGAACACTAAGGAGATGCACATGAGTGGGAGAAACACTCACATATTTTTTCTAAATTTAGAGCTTCACACCATCTAGAAATTTTGTGAGTCATCCCGCATGCTATTACAGTCAATGACACCCCTCCCATACACCATGTCATCAACAAATGGCCGTAAATTACAAGTTACTCTGTCCGTCATATCATTTATATAGATGGAAAATAATAGTGGTCCTACCACACTCGCCTAGGGCACACCTGATTACACTCTCGTCTATGAATTTTCGATATTGAGAACATAATACCGCGTTCTGCTAGTTAGGGAGCTTACAGTCGGTCACAAATCTCTGTATTTATTCCATACACTTGTATCTTTGTTAGCAGTCTGCAGTGTGGCACCGTGTCAAATACCTTTTTGAAATTGAGAAAAACACAATCTGCCTGTTGCCCTCCATCCGTGGCTCGTAAGATGTCATGTAAAAAAAGGGCAAGCTGAGTTTCAAATAATAGATGTTTCCTAAACCCGTGCTGATTCATAGAAAGAAGCTTATTTGTCTCAAGGGAATATAGTATATTCAGGCTGAGAATATGCTCCAAAATTCTACAGGAAACTGATGTCAGTGATATTGGCCTGTAATTATATGGGTCAGTTCTTTTACCTTTATTATAAACAGGATGCACCAACACTTTTTTCCATCCACTAGGAACTTGGTGCCAAATTAGAGATTTGCAATAAATGCAGTCACAGTAAGGGGCCAATGACACAGAATACTACGTTGACCAAAGGATGGTATGTTTGTATGTTCCTCCTGCGAGAACAATCCCTTAAAGGTTAATTTTAGAACTTATGCTTTCCATTTGGTTTCTTTTATTACTGTCCCAGATTTATTTATTTTATTTTTTGCTAAGTTATGACTGTGGTAATTATTGATTTTTCGTGCATCGTTATTTTTACACAAACACAAATCTGTCTTTTGCCTCTCTTGATTTGCACGTTCTTGTTTTAAGCGAGAGTGCAATAGCCTTTGCTTTCTCAGTAGCTTTTTAATATTATTATTATACCACGGTGGATCTTTTCCATCCTTAATCGACTTTATAGGAACATATTTCTCTATCCCTTTATTTACAATGCATTTAAATTTAGTCCAGAATTCCTCTACATCCATTGTACTGGAACTAAATGATGTCCATTCATAGTCTAAGTGTAATCCTAACAATTTGCTTATCAGCTCTTTCTAACAAAAACACGCTAACTCCTGTCTATATACTGACATTGTTAAGGTCAGGCCTGTTTTTAACTATAAGTTCTAAAATATTTTCATTGCATGTGGGCTGGCAGTCAAACTGCTCAAGACAGTTTTTGGAAAAAGAGTCCAATAGTTATTAGCAAGACTTCTTGTCTGTACTGTCTGAAATGAAATGGGAGGTCTCTTTAGGTTGAAGTCTTGCCTGACTAATACTTCATGGCCTGGATACCTATGCACTTCCTGGCATAGACTTTCTTTGCACGACTCTAAACCCCTACAGCAGAACTGGTGGGGCCAGTAAAAACACCCAACTACTTACTTCACTTCTCTTAGATCTGTCAAATGTGTTAAGATAACTTCAGTCACTCTCAACTTCGCCCTCTGTAGAAACAATATCTTTGTCCACTACAATGAACAATCCCTCTCCAGCTGTGTCTGATCTGTCTATCCAGTACACATTCCACGCTTCGCTAAGTATTTTCAAACTTCTCACATCCTGATTTAGCCAAATTTTAGTGTCTAAAACTATATGAGCATAATAATTTTCCTGCACTGAAGGAAATTTGGGTACTTTGTTTTTAATACTCTAGAAATTTATGCCTATTATTTTGATAGTGGAATTATTGTTCTGAATGTGGCCTGAATTTGCTGTCTGAATGTTGACTAGCGAGTGCTTATCAGAGCTAGTGCCTAACCTTAAAAAAAAAAACCCTGATGACCCCTGGAAACAATGCTACAAATTGACAGCTCAGCTAGCATACCACGTGTGAGGCCAGCAGTCTTCACCATTTCCACCAGCCGCCTGTAGGATTCACCAGACTCCCGACTGCCGCTGGGCCACGAGACAGCAGCCTCAATACAGCCCTCCATAGCCACACTGTCAAAAACAACGAAAATGTCTATGGCTGTTTGCAAAATAAACTTAAAAATGTATGGAACACACTATTATTAAATACACGAGAATAAAAGCTTTGTAAAAGGAAAAAAACTCACGAAGTAAAGAAGAGATAAATAAGAAAAACATAATTATTACAGGGCTTGCAGCACAAACGAAATATTTCAAATACACGAGACTAAAGCTCCTAAAAACAAAAGCACTAACAAAAATGAAAAAATAGACTGGTAATGAAAATGCACACACATTATATTCTGTTACTTACCACTCTGAAAGATGACACTGGAGGTAGTTGGCAGTAGAATCCTTTCAGCCATTTGTTTGGGTCCTGTCCAATGTCTCCTGAGAACACTGATGGGTGTCTGATGTGCAGCTGGCTTACCACTGTTTTCGTATCCATGAGTCTTTTGATAACCTTCGGAAGGATGTAGCGAGTATATCCTTTTGTATTCCAGTCCTTGTCCATGTAGGCCATGGCTCTTATGCTGCCTAATCAGAGCCAAAATGATGCAATTGTTTTTGCAGTACACCCGGCGCATCTGCCAACTAGTGTCACATTGAAAACTGCAGTGATTCAGAATTCGGCAGCTGGGTTGTTAATAGAGCTCAACACTTTACACTTAGGACAGGTTTACTGCTAACATAAGTGTATAGTCATAACGGACTGCCTTCTGATTGGTGTACTTCACTATATACAGTAAGAATTTTTTGGAACTTAAAAGTACATCAACTATAATAAACATGTAGAACATTCTAGAAATAATAAATACACACAAACTTTTTCTGCCAATGGCGAGATTTGAAGCAGCAACCGCCAGCACAGCTATCTGCGATGCTAACCACTGCACTAAGCATTTCGTTGTAAGACTTGAGAAAATATTACTTGTAAGAACTGTGCCCCCTGAAAGCTAAAAGCTGCTCATTGATCGTGAGGGACTCGTTGGAAATAAAATTTTGGAAATTCGATACAAAGATTTGAAAAATGTCTAATTGCATCAGCTTAGTTTCTTTCCTGCTATGACCCCTCAGGGCCCCAGCATTAATTTGCTGAGTACGGACTTGGCGAACCCGTGGTCCTGAGCTGTGGGCTGTGTCACGTCAACAGTCGAAGTGGTTCCCTCCATGGCCACACCATGGGAAGAACACAGGGCCCGTCAACAAGGTGAGGCTTATGCCTCCCGATATCTGGCGTGTACTAGAACAGACGGTGAATTGTTTACAACCACAAAGCCTCTTTTTTTGTGGAAAACCTTGAAGATAAGTTCGGGGAAGTGGATGGCATGTCTAAGATGAGATCTGGTGCTGTACTGATAACGTCGTCTGCAGCCCAGTCATGGGTACTGCTTGCCTGTGACAAACTGGGTGATGTTCCTGTTAGCATCACTCTCCATAAGAGCTTGAACATGGTCCAGGGAATTATATTTCACAAGGACCTCTTATTGCAGTATGACGAGTTAAGGAACAACCTAGAGGGGCCAGGAGTGCAGTTCATCCGGCGCATCTATAGTGGTCCAAAGGACAGTAGGGTAGTCACCGATGCATTCATCTTGGGGTTTTGAAGGTGTTTCATTGCCGGAGAAAGTCAAGGTAATGATCTACTGGTGTGATGTAAAGCCCTACGTTCCTCCCCTTATGTGCTGCTTCACATGCTGGAGGTTTGGGCACATGTCCTCTCATTGTGATGGCAACCCTACATGTCGGGAGTGCGGATGTGCATCACACCCAGATGTCCCTTCTCCAGTATGTGTTAACTGCAAGCAGCACCACTCTCCTTGCTCGGCAGACTGCACGGTTCTTCGTAAGAAAAGAAAAATCGTGGAATATAAGAACCTGGACTGGTTGTCATACTCGGAGACAAAGAAAAAGTATGCTAAACTCCATCCAGCAAGCACGAAAACATCTTACGCCACAGTTGCATCACCGTCGCCTCTGCCATCTCTGTTAAGACCTTCCACTGCCTCATCTTCCATACTGGGCCCTCCTGCCCAACAGCTAATGTCTGCCCCCTTGTTGATTGGGGGTACTTAAACTTCAGTCGCCCCCAAGGTCACTGCTTTGGGAGCAACAAAACCTTCACCTTTGGGGACATTGGTCCCCATCCCTGAGCCAGAGGACCAACAGCTACCTTTGGCTCCCCTCGCCAGGAGGAGATTCTTTCGAATCCTTCCCCCCCCCCCCCAATGTCTCTCCCACTGATATAGTGGATACCGGTCAGTGGCTGAAAGAGCCACGAACTGCTGGTCGCAGGGCCTGAAGGGCGTCCTCAGATCCTGGGACGGAGTCTGCAAAGCCCTCCCAGCGGGAGCGACCTAAGGATCAGTGAGATAAAGAGAACAAAAACAAGAATGAATTGGAGGTTGCTGCTGTGCAACCCCTTCCTACCTCTGTGTCAGAGAACAAGGTTGAGAAACTCGCGTCCCCTGCGTACTTAGCTATTGTTGGGGCCTCAGAAGCCATGGACGTCGAGGCTCAACCTAAACAGCCAGCGACGACAGACGGTTCTGAAACCGATTCTCCACCTCCTCCTTCAGCATGCCCTACATCTCGGAAAATGGCTTGATCCTACAGTTGAACTGTGGCACTTTCTTCCGCCACCTGTCAGAGTTGCAACAGCTATTGTGCGGCTTTCCTGCTCTGTGCGTTGCACTCCTCAAACTTGGTTCCTCTTTCAGCGGACCCCTGCCCTCCGTGGCTATCGGAGCTATTGCATCTGTTCCCAGTACTCCTGTGCCTCTTCACACAACGCTAGAGGCAGTGGCGGTCAGGATCCATACGGTTCAGGACATCACCATCTGCTCTGTCCACCTTTCCCCAGATGAGGTTATTACTACCGCTGACCTCAGTGCACTGGTTACTCAACTTCCCACACCATTTATCATTCTGGGGGACTTCAATGCATACCATCGCTTGTGGGGTGGCACCCAGATATTGGGTCGTGGTGGGGATGTCGAGACACTCTTAACACAGCTGGATGTATGCCTCCTGCTCCCACACACTTCAGTGTGGCACATGGCACATTCTCGGCCATAGACCTCTCACTCTGTAGCCCACGCCTTCTTCCCCACCTCAGATAGTGTAAATGATGACCTATATGGCAGCGACCACTTTCCTCTCCTCTCTCTACTTCAGCCTCAACCAACAGTAAAATTGCCCCGATGCTCTCCGCAGAGCCAACTGGACAGCTTATACCTCGGCTGTTGTGGTTTCTGCTCAACTTCCCGCTAAAGTTGATGCAGCAGTCCACCAGCTTATTGCGGCCATTGTTTCTGATGCCGAGGAAACTATTCCATGCTCCCTAGGTACGTTACGGCGCAAGTCAGTGCCTTGGTGGACGCAAGAGATCACCGAGGCCATCTGGGATCTTCGACGAGCACTGCAGCGTCAACGATGCCACCCATGTGTTGAGCACCTGAAACTTTTACACATCTTTGGGCCCGTGCTCGACAACTGAGCAGAATAAAAAAGGACTGTTAGGAGCGATAGTTGCCACTATCGGTTCTAGCACCTTCGCGCCTCAGGTGTGGTCACACATCCGGCGACTCTTTGGTTACCATCCAACTGTAGGAATCCCTTATCTCCTCATTCAGGGAACCATCTATATGGACCCCAGTGCTATTGCCGAACATATTTCACTCGTATTTCTGTGGCGGAAGCATACAGTGTGGGCTTCTGCACCCTTAAAGATCGAATCGAGCAAAAGCTGTTACTGTTTCGCACGCACTGCCAGGAGACATACAACACACCGTTTAGTGAGTGGGAGTTAGTGCCTTTGCTGCATGCCCTAACACCTCTCCAGGAGCAGACTTCATTCATAGCCAATTCCTTCAACATTTGTCTTTGGATTTTCAGCACCACCTGCTCGCCCTGTTAAACTGTGTCTGGGTTGAAGGTGTTTTCCTGTCTCAATGGTGGGACAGCTTCATCATCCCAGTGTTGAAACCCCAAGCTGATCGCCGGGTGGCTAACAGTTATCGCCCTATTAGTCTGACCAACGTCATGTGCAAGTTCCTCGAATGTATGGGGTTTACGGGGTGCTCTTTCCATCTTCATTCAGAACTTCCTCTCCCTCCGCACTTTCCGTGTCAGGATCGGCACCTGTTTGAGCTCACCTCACATTCAGGAGAACGATGTCCCGCAGGGCTCCATCTTAAATGTCCCCCTCTTTTTGGTGACAATTAATGGACTAGCAACAGCAGTAGGTGCATCTGTCTCGTGCTCCCTATTTGCTGACGACTTCTGCCTATATTATAGATCCACAAGCATCAGTGTCACTGAACGACGGCTACAGGGTGCAATCCAAAAGGCGCAATCTTGGGCATCTGCCCACGGTTTTCAAGTCACAGCATCCAAGACCAGTGTGATGCTCTTTTGTCGTCGTCGGATGGCTCATCTGCATCCGGAGCTCTATGTTGCTGACAAACTGCTTCAGGTAGAGGAGACGCACCGCTTTCTGGGCATCCTTTTTGATGCCCGCCTTACTTGGCTGCCTCACCTTTGTCAGGTCAAACAGTGCTGGCGACACCTCAACGTCCTCTGTTGCCTCAGGCACAGTGATTGGGGGGCTTCACGAACGACTTTCTTGCAGCTGTAAAAGGCCTTAGTCCAGTCCCGCCTTGACTACGGAAGCATAATATACGCCAGCACCAGCTCTGCACATACTTGATCCGATACTCCATTGTGGTGTTAGACAGTCAATGGGAGCCTTTCACACAAGCCCGGTGATGAGCCTTCTTGTCGAAGCAGGAATTCCTCCTCACTGATTCTGTCGCCAACACTTGCTAGCATCATACACTGCCCACGTTCACGCCACACCAAATCATCCGAACCGCAGGCTCCTCTCTCCAAGACGGTGACCCAGGTCCGGTCTTCAGATTGCGGCCTGGGTTCGCTCTCTCCTCTCTTCCCTTGAGTCCCTTCACCTCACTCCTTCCTTCCAATGTCCACGCCAATCACCTCCTTGGTCTCACTCCCACCTGCGGCTCTATTTGAACTTAGCATATCATTCCAAGGCTTCAGTTCCACCAGCGACACTTCGTCGCCAGTTTGCAGCACTTATGGACTCGTTCCGTGGTGTGGAAACGATATACACTGATGGTTCTGTGGTGGACGTCTGATCTGGATTTGCTTACGTCCACCGAGATCACATTGAATGCCATTCCCTGCCTTGTGGTACCAGTATTTTTGCCATATATCGTGCTCTGGAGCACCTCCACTCAAGCCCCGGAGAGTCCTTTGTAATCTGCAGTGACACCCTGAGTGGCCCCCCCAGGGGGCCCACAGTTCTTTTGTGGGTACGTGTGTGGCGCGCACGGGGCCCCGAGCCGGAGCAGCCTTTCTTCTGCCCCAGGCTGCTTCACTGTCCCTCCCGGTTTATGCCTTCGCCCGGAGACGGGCATATTTCGTGAGCTACTGTGGTTCTTGTTGTGGTTTTTCTTCCTTCGTTCCTTCCCTTCTTACCCTTTGTTTTCTGTCTTTCTCTCCTTGTACTCTCCTGGCTTTCTTCTCCTCATTAGTCTCCGCTTCGGCGTTTGAGACACTTCTTCCTTCTTTCTCTTCATTTCCTATCCTCTTCTTCTTTCCTCCCTGTGCGTGTCTGAAGGCCGACCCACGCATTATCGTGCGTAGCAGGTGACGGGGTAACGCGTAATTCCCCGCCCCGGGTAGACAAGTAGGGCACGTACGTACCCCCTGGTAAAGGCCAGGCCCAGGGAGGGGTGATTACCCGAGCTGGTACCTTCCGAACGTGCCGATTGGTCCCTCCGTCAGTTCTCGGGAGGTGTGACCTGAGGTGTGAACAATCACCTAAGGCGGGTAAGCCCTCGGAGAGGGCCCCCACTAGGAAGGAGCGCGCCATCGGAGACGCCGGTAATCACGGGGGACACTTCCGCGATGACTTCCTTATCTTCTTTCGTGACGTTGACTCACAAACGTAAGTTAGACTCGCCTCAGCCTAAAAAGACTCTGCCTAATGTGCCTAAATTTCTGGTTGTCTCTCGCACCGACGGAAAGGATTTCAATTCTGTCAATCCTTTCGTTATACAGAAAGGTGTAGATGCAATTGCTGGCCCTGTTAAAACCTGTTCACGTCAGCGCAATGGCACATTGTTGCTGGAAGTGGACAGTGCCTTCCAAGCCCAAAAACTGATACGTACTACGTTGTTGCACACGTTTCCCGTTAAGGTAGAAGCACACCGCACACTCAACTCGTCAAGGGGGGTAGTTTTTACGAGATCCCTTGACGGGCTGTCTGATGAAGACATCCAATCGTATATGTCCGATCAGGGTGTGACAGCCGTCCACAGGGTGATGAAAAAGGTCGATACCCAATTGACACCGACTCGTACTGTGTTTTTGACGTTCGACAGAGTTGACCTCCCGTCGAAGGTCAAAGCAGGGTATGAAGTCATCTCTGTCCGACCTTATGTGCCTAACCCAACGCGCTGTTTTCAATGCCACAGGTACAATCATACCCGTGAACATTGCCCAAATGCAGCAAAGTGTGTCACTTGTGGTAGGGACGCCCATGAGGGGGATTGCCCACCTCCGTCCCCTCACTGCCTAAACTGCAACGGTGACCATGCGGCTTCCTCTCGCGACTGTCCTGTATACAAGGATGAGAAGGTAATCCAGCAAATCCGGGTTACGGAGAAGGTATCAACATCTGCCGCTCGTAAGTTGTTGGCGAGTCGAAAGCCCACTGTCCTCCCAGCGGGTACATACAGTAAGGTACTCACCTCACCTCGACCTACCAAAGATTCCAGTACCCAGACATGTGATTTCACTTTCGCTGACACAGTTGTGCGATCCGCCAGCCCGAAGATTGCCCGTTCCACGTCCCCGCTTCCTCCTGCTGCTTCTAAGGTACAGTCTTCGTCAACATCTAGTAAACCGCGGGCACCTAAACAAGATGCCCGGACCTTGAAAAAGGAACCCGTCCGCGAGGATTTTCTGCGTTCTCAGGCTTCCCAACCGTCAACTGCCTCTTCCCGCCGTCACTCTTCCAGAAGAGCTGACAAGAAAAAGAGTTCCTCTCCTTCCCCGCCGAGGCGTGACCCATCTGTCGCGCCGTCCAACAGTTGCCGGCCTCGGCCGTCTTCTGTTTCACCGGGACGCTCCGTTTGCCGGGCGCCCGGCCCTTTACCGGCGGTGGAAGCTGCCCCTCCTGATCAACTCAGGGAGGTGGCAGGCGCGTCGGTCGAACCTATGGACCACGACCCTTTGCCCCTGGACAGCGATAGCAGTGCTCCCTCGAAATCCGGTCCTCAGCGGCCGTCGAGGTGACCCCGCTCGCTACTTGGTTTTTATCCTTATTTCTTCTCTCATTTTTATCATGGCGCTCCTTCAATGGAACATTCGCGGCATTCGTTCTAATCGGGAGGAGTTAAAATTACTCCTTCGATTGCACTGCCCGCTTCTAGTCTGCCTCCAGGAAACTAAGTTGCGTCCACGTGATCGTGCAGACTTTCCACACTACACCTCTGTGCGGTTCGACCTGCCACCTGTGGAAGGTGTCCCAGCCCATGGAGGGGTTCTGATGCTCCTTCGAGACGACGTCTATTTCCATCCCATTTCCTTGCACACTCACCTACAGGCAGTTGCCGTCCGCATCACCTTATCCACATTTACCTTCTCCCTCTGTAATATATATTCGCCATCGTCATCTGCCCTTACTAGGGCAGATTTGCTAAACCTTGTTGACCAGCTCCCTTCACCTTTCGTGTTGGTAGGCGACTTTAATGCCCACCACCCCCTATGGGGCTCTCCGGCACCTTGTCCGAGAGGCTCCCTTTTGGTGGACATTCTCCACCACCTCGATCTTGTCTGCCTCAACACCGGTGCACCGACCTTCCTTTCTGACACAACACACACTTATTCCCATATAGACCTCGCAATATGCACTCCTCAGCTTGCCGGTCGGTTTGAGTGGTATGCACTTTCTGACACGTACTCGAGTGACCATTTCCCTTGTATCATCCACTTCCTACATCATTCCCCATCTCCACGTCCCACCAGTTGGAACATTTCTAAAGCCGACTGGGGGCTTTATTCTTCCATGGCTGTTTTTCACAATCAGAATTTTCCCAACTGTGACAGTCAGGTCGAATACCTCACAGAGGTTATCCTCACTGCTGCTGAACGTTCCATACCTCGTACATCCTCTTCTCCACGTCGTGTCCAGGTCCCTTGGTGGACTGCAGCCTGCCGCGACGCGCTTCGAGCCCGGCGCCGTGCTTTGCGCACCTTCCGCCGCCACCCAACTTTGGAGAATTGCATCAATTACAAACGTATGAGAGCGCAGTGTCGTCGTATCATAAACGACAGCAAGAAAGCTTGCTGGACAGCTTTTACTAGTTCTTTTAACCGTTTTACTCCCTCCACGGTTGTCTGGGGTGGCCTACGCCGTTTGTCCGGCATCAAGGTCCACTCCCCGATTCCTGGCCTGACCGTGGAGAACGCGGTCCTCGTGGACCCAGCTGATGTTTCAAACGCATTGGGTCGTTTCTTTGCGGAGGTTTCGAGCTCTGCCCATTACCACCCTGCCTTTCTCCCTCGCAAACAGGTAGAGGAGGCACGGCCGCCTTCTTTCCGTTCTTTTAATCGGGAAAATTATAACGTCGCCTTCACCATGCAGGAGCTAGATCGTGCTCTCGCCCTGTCCCGGTCTTCTGCTCCCGGGCCCGATTCCATTCACATTGAAATGCTGAAGAACCTCTCTCCTGCGAGCAAGTGCTTTCTTCTTAGTACCTACAATCGCATATGGACTGAAGGTCATGTTCCCACAAGTTGGCGTGAAGCCATTGTTGTCCCCATCCCCAAACCAGGGAAGGACAAACACCTTCCTTCCAGTTATCGTCCTATCTCTCTGACGAGCTGCGTCTGTAAGGTGATGGAACGCATGGTTAACGCTCGGTTGGTCTGGCTCCTCGAATCTCGCCGCCTTCTGACTAATATCCAATGCGGTTTTCGTCGACACCGCTCTGCTGCTGACCACCTCGTTACGTTGTCGACCTTCATTATGAACAACTTTCTGAAGAAGCGTCAAACAGTAGCCGTGTTCTTCGACTTGGAGAAGGCATACGATACCTGTTGGAGAGCGGGAATTCTCCGCACGTTGCACACATGGGGCCTTCGGGGCCGCCTTCCTCTTTTCATTCAAGCGTTTTTGGCGGATCGCAAGTTCCGGGTGCGGGTGGGCTCTGTTTTGTCAGATACCTTTTGCCAGGAGAATGGGGTACCACAGGGCTCCGTCTTGAGTGTGGCGCTCTTTGCCATTGCAATCAATCCAATCGTGGACTGCCTTTCAGCCGACGTCTCCGGATCTCTTTTTGTTGACGATTTCGCAATTTATTGTAGCGCCCAGCGGACGTGTCTCTTGGAGCGTTCTCTCCAACGCCGTCTTGACCGTCTGTATTCCTGGAGCATCGCAAACGGCTTCCGATTCTCCACTGAGAAAACTGTGTGTATCAATTTCTGGAGATACAAGGAATTTCTTCCACCTTCTCTACGTCTCGGCCCTGTTGCTCTCCCTTTCGTGGAGACTACAAAATTCTTGGGACTCATGTTGGATCGTAAACTTTGCTGGTCCACACACGTGTCCTACCTGGCTGCCCGTTGTGCCCGATCCCTTAACTTTCTTCGTGTCCTCAGTGGCACGTCATGGGGAGCGGATCGTACCGTCCTGCTTCACCTTTACCAGGCCATTGTTCAGTCGAAGCTCGACTATGGAAGCCTTGTATACTCTTCAGCACGGCCGTCTATTCTCCGCCGTCTCAACTCTATCCACCATCGTGGATTACGTTTGGCGACCGGTGCATTTTATACCAGCCCTGTTGAAAGTCTGTATGCCGAGGCTGCTGTATTACCCTTGACCAATCGACGAGACATACTCTTGTGTCGGTACGCATGCCGCCTACGGTCGATGCCCAACCATCCATCTTACAGATTATTTTTTGACGACTCACTCGATCGCCAATATCAGTTGTCTGCGATTGCCTTGCTTCCACCTGGAGTTCGGTTTCGCCGCTTACTACAGCGGCTCGATTTTACCCTTCCTTCCACCCTTCGGTTGAGCGAAAGCCCATTGCCACCGTGGCATCAGGCCCAGGTTCACACACACCTCGAACTTAGTTCGCTCCCCAAGGAGAGCACTCCGGATTTGGTATTCCGCTCGAGGCTTGTCGAACTCCGTTCGCGGTTCGATAATGCCGTATTTATTTACACTGATGGTTCCAAGAGCACTGCCGGTGTCGGATCTGCCTTCGTCGTCGGGGACAACCGTTTCCAATACAAGCTCCCTGACCGGTGCTCAAACTTCACGGCTGAGCTTTTCGCCCTCCACCAGGCCGTTTTGTATACCTGCCGCCACCGCCACCCTTTCTATGCCATATGTTCTGACTCCCTAAGTGCCCTGCAGAGTCTTAAGGACCCTTTCTCGAACCATCCTCTCGTGTATCGGATCCAACGCTCCCTCCAGTTGCTGGCTGATGACAGCTGTCACGTTTCTTTCCTGTGGGTTCCTGGCCATGTGGGTGTGCCCGGGAATGAGGCCGCCGACACAGCAGCCAAGGCAGCAGCTCTTTTGCCTCGCATGGCTACCTTTTGCGTCCCATCGGACGATGTTCAACGGGCTCTTCGCCGGAGTATCATGTCGCAATGGCACAGTGTGTGGCTTTCACTGTACAATAATAAATTGCGAACTGTCAAACCGATCCCGACCGCTTGGAGGACATCCTCACGCCCCTCTCGGCGGGAGGAGGTCATCCTGGCTCGGTTGCGGATCGGTCATTGCCGTTTCAGCCACCGTCACTTGCTGTCCGCCGAACCTGCACCGCTATGCTCCTGCGGTGAACTGCTGACAGTGCGACATGTTTTACTGACTTGTGTTAATTTTAATCATCTCCGTGTAGCCCTTCACTTTCCGTCTACTCTGGAGGCAATTTTAGCTGATGACACACGAGCAGCTGCTCGAGTTTTGCGTTTTATCAACTTGGCCAACTTATCCAAGGACATTTAACCCTTTTAATTGTCTTTTATCTTTCGTTTTTAGCCTCTTCTGGAAGTTCTGACAGTCCCCGTTTTTTTTTTTTGAGGCCATAGCGAATCTATGTTTTTGACTGGGCGCTAATGACCATAGAAGTTGTGCGCCCTAAAACCACAAAAAAAAAAAAAAAAAAAAAAAAAAAAAAACCCTGAGTGGCTTGCGAGCACTCGACCAGTGTTTCAGCAAAATACCTTTGCTGCAGAGTATCGAAGACTGTTGTCTCTCTAAATAGGTCTGGTAACTCAGTGGTTTTTGTTTGGACCCCGGGGCACTTAGGTGTTCCTGACAATGAACGTGTAGATCAGTTGGTCAAACGCCACCACCTCACACCCTCTTGAAAATGGTCTCATGGAAAGTCCTTAGATGGACGCTACACAGGAAGGTGCGAGACGCCTGGAGTTCAAAATAGTCTGCGCTGAGTGCGCCAAACAAGCTTCGCACTATCAAACCATCCACAGCCACATGGAAAACTTCACTGAGGCCAATCGTAGAGATTCTGTTGTGCTACGCCGTCCCCCCCGAATCGGGCACACTTGGTTCACCCACTGCTATTTACTTCGCCAGGAGCCATCGTCCATGTGTCGCTGTGGTGTTGCTTTGACGGTAGTTAATCTCCTGATAGCCTGCAACGTTTTAGCCCCCTTGCGGCAATCTTTTAACCTTCCACCTACCCTATCCTTAGTGCTAGGGGACGATGCCTCCATGGCTGATTCTGTGCTATGTTTTATCCGTGCAGCCAGTTTTTACCATTCCATTTAATGGAGGGTGGTTTATCCTGACTTTAACCTGTTTAGTGTTTTATGTCTTCCGACTAACAGATATTAGTATGTGCCATGTGACTGGCTTGTCCATTATTATCCCAGTGACCAGCCAGCCACAGATTTGTCGTCGAACTTTAGTATGATTGAACACTCTGGTTTATTTTCTCTATTTGTGCTGTTGGTGACAGTTCATCTTTGACATGTACTCCTCTTGGGTATTCATTCTGTGTCTCCAGGTCCACATTACCATTGTTTACACTCCACTGCACGTTCTTTGTTAGGAACAGGGGACTGATGACCAAGTAGTTTAGTCCCATCTAAACATCATCAACAAGAATTCTGCTATGAAGGTCATCAAATCTAAGACATTGTTGAAGAAAGAAAAACCTTTTGTGACTCATTGTAAGGTAACAAGATTAAACTCCATTCCTTTACAATTATCCCAAATCTTTTTCCTCGAACTTTGGAGGCTTCTAATTATAAGTAGGATTCCTATTAAAGCTTCCATTTCAACTGTATCTCTTGACTCATGACATAGCATGAACTTTTCTCTAATTGAAGCTGTGTAAATGTTGGTATAAGCTGTGATTAGAGAGTGTTAGAGAAGGTTCTGTACAGTGAATTTCTGTTTTCACATTAATAGCACTGAATTTAGGGCCAGGGGGAAGCTTTATATTATTATGAGCACGAGTTCTGACATTCACTATCAGTGCCTGTTTTAGACATTTTGTTATTTTACTTTTATCACAATAATACTTATTAGAGTCCTTACTGTTACCTTCTTCACTGCTATCACATGAACTATCCTGAGGGTCATCTGTATTGATTTCCTGTTTGAACTATATTTGTTGTCACTATCTTTACAAAATCTCCACCTACTTCAAATTCATATTTAGTATAGTCACTATCTCCTGTACTAGCTTCAGAAGTTGATTCTTGTAAACATTGCAGTAAATTAGGATCACTAGTGCATGCAGTACACAGTTTTTTGGCTGCTGACATGTCTCTCTGTAAATAAGAAATGCCTAGATTTATTTTTATGAAGAACCCTGTTTCTTTTCAATTAATTAAAATAATTTGCAAATAGTAGTGACAGAAATGTCTAATAGCACTCATCAAAGCCTTACTGTAGGTCAGATAACTAACACATAATCAAAGAGTTTTTTAAAATTGATGATGGTAATGGTGGTTTATAAGAAGATAAAGAAAAATGCTGTCATGATGGATTTGCCTAATAGTTTTCACATGATCCTGCAATGTGTTTTCAGTAAGATACATATTATGATGATTAGCTCATAGTTTCACATCAATAACAAGTAAAGCGATAAACCACAATCTCAGATTGCAGAATGGTAGACAAGAACATTTGTTGCAACTTTTTCAAATTAACTGTTTCTGTTGTTTCACAGAAATTATGGAAAATCTAAATGTGGATGTTATACAGTATTTTGGTCAACAATGGTACAGGTGAAACACAAATGCGCTTACATATTAAAATATGAGGACAGATGTGGCTATCATAAAGACAGAGATGGAACCTCAACCATTCAAATTAACAGCTTGCTGTGTATTAAATGGTTGGGAATTACAATGAATCAGCAAGATGTATACAGTGGCATGTAGCATAGCTAGTGGCTTACGTAACGTGAAACATTTATTTCAGCTGATAACAAGGCATCACAATGCCATTGTGTATGTCACTGTCTTCTCTAATCACCTGTTCAAAATTGAGCTCCATGTTTAGTGTGGTAAATATCAGTGAGAAGCTGTTGTTCCACACATACTAGTCAATTACTCTGTACTAGAGTACTGGACACCCATGACTGACTCCACGCATCTCCTACTGGAAAATGTTTCTTAATTATTTTGCCTGTTCCCGCTCATGGTTCTTTTGTGAGTACATACATGGCGAGCATGGGGCCCTGAGCTAATGCAGTCTTTCTTCCTTCTTTCCTCCCTGGACTACATTCCCTATCACTTCCCCAAATTTCCTCTCCTCACTCTGTCCCCTCCCTACCGGGGGACTGATCACCTTAATAGTTCGGTCTCCCTGTCCCAAAGAACCAATTTTCCATCATTATGGTTCATGCATGGTTAACATTAAACACACTTTTATTTGTATTAATACCTTCGTAATACTAAACTTGCTGTTACTTTGTTACAATGTTGAATAGTAAAAATGTCGAGTGTGTTGAATGTTTAGGTAAAGACCACAAATGACAGCTCTCGTGATCTTCACTCATTGGTCTTCAGTGTTGAAGAAATATGAAACGTCATGCATTGTTATGCTCAACAGAATACCCAACACTCCTGTGCTGTTTTTCTTCTTTTTTATTATTATTATTATTATTATTATTATTATTATTATTATTAGAGTCCAGATGCCATACTCAACTACTGCAGAACTGCCGAAGTTATATGTATGCCTTGATCCTTGATGCCAGTGACAGATATTTTCTACTGGTCACAACACACTTGTGTGTACCAGTTTTGTTATAACCAAAATAATTTATAACAAAATGAATAGTCCCAGGGCTTCAAGGTGGTGTCATTGCCCACTGAAACTCTGCCATTAATAAAAAATTGACATTGCAGCTGATTTGTTTGTGTGTGTGTGTGTGTGTGTGTGTGTGTGTGTGTGTGTGTGTGTGTGTGTGTGTGTGTGTGTCCTGTTACTTGCACTATAGACAGCTGAAGCCCGATTGCCATATACAATATGGATGCAATTAAAGTAAAAAATATCTCGTGACTTAGCCAGACTAAAACTTGTAAGGGAGCGTATAGCTTAAAGCAACACTCTTGTGCAGCATATTTCATAGGAGGGAACAATTAAGTGTAAAGACGAACATTGAGCCACTGACGTAAATCACACACACACACACACACACACACACACATTCCTTAATGGACCTTCCATTGTTGATATTTCATAGGAGAGCTGTCATGCTCTGTTTGTGTTTGCAATATAAATTTCATAGAATGAAGGCATGTAAATGTGTATAAAATGATGTATACTTAAATTCTTGTTATTCATATGTAATAAAAATTGTTTACTTCTCTTAGCACAAATTCTAACACTCTGCTGATGTCCTTGCGGGTTGTAGAATATCTACAAATTTTGCAGAGAAAATACTCATTTCTTTTATGAAAAGAAAACTGAACATTTATTCTGATTCACTGTATACATTAATCCACAAGCAATTATTACAACTGACAATAAGAAACACTGCATGACTGAGCTGCTAAGACTGAACTGACTGAGCCCCATCCTCCTCCTCCCTCCACAAAACGCTTCCTGTTGTTCTGACAAATTTTTATTATAGGTGAAGTCGGTTTACACTGCTGCTACCTAATGGCAACCAATGCTCTTTCCAACAGAATATCATTCATGCACATATCACAAATAATAAGAGTTTTTATTTATTTTAATTGGATGAATCTTTCTGATACAAACCGTATTTGGCGGTAGAAGAGACATGGACATAACCTTCAATGTACCTGAAGCAGTGTCCTGTCTGTTGATCATGGTAAAAAAAATTGATCACTATCTAGATCAATAATTTTTCAATTTAAAATAGTCTGAATGTCTGGAAGTGGGAACCTGCAACACCCTGATTCAGTATGAAGTCATCATCACGATCACCATTAAACTGGATTGTGGCGTTTCTAGTTAACAGAATGCAGCATATCATTCTCAATGGAGAGAAGTTTTCATACATTAA
Source organism: Locusta migratoria (assembly GCA_026315105.1). Taxonomy (NCBI): domain Eukaryota; kingdom Metazoa; phylum Arthropoda; class Insecta; order Orthoptera; family Acrididae; genus Locusta; species Locusta migratoria. Next base: position 659,050,648 of record CM048746.1, read on the forward strand.
AGTGATTTTAGATGTGCCCAAGTGTAGTGTTGCTTTTCACAATATATATTAATAACCTGGTACATAACATCAAAAGTTAAGAGATTTTTGTGAAAAATGCTGTAGTTTATCAAAAAGTCACAACACTTGAAAAAGATAGTGAAATGCAGGATGATCTGCAGCATATTGATATATATGGTGCAGGGAATGGACATTAAGCCTCAACATACACTAGTGTAAAGTTCTGCATTTGCATAGAAAGAAAGATACTGCATAACTACACAATAGCAGGACAAATACTGGTAAAAGTTACTTCCATAAAATATCTGGACTAAAAATATGGAGTGATTCGAAATGGATTAACCATATAAAATCAATTGAGGATAAGACAGGTGTCAGAGTTGCTTTTTCTTATGTATATCTCATAAAGTGGCCACGTGGAATGCTATGATATGTACGTACACACACACACACACACACACACACACACACCACACACACACACACACACACACACACACACACACACACACACACACACAGAGAGAGAGAGAGAGAGAGAGAGAGAGAGAGAGAGAGAGAGAGAGAGAGAGAGAGAGATTTTGTTACTAAAAAATTGTGATACGCTATTAATCAATCCTTACCAATATAACCATTATCTAAGTAATAGCAAATGTTTGTATCTATGCATCCTATGAAATCAGTTCAAAATTGAACCTCATCAAGAGGAACTATTGCTGATTAATGCACCTATATTCTTATAACATAGCTTGTTACTAACAATATGTAAAATCAGTCATCCAAACAATGAGTGTACTATCCAAAGGTGCATTGTCCAAGGTGGTGTGCACACAAAATAACTAAGAATTAATAATGATCTTGATCCTATTTCTACTATATATAACTGGTCAAATGATGTGATTTTATATTAGTGTTCTATACAACACAGTTGTACCAAAATAATTTTGGGGAGGGCACATATTCTCTTCCCCCCACCCCAGACTGACTACGACTGACAGATCTATTTCTCACATCCTAAGTATTCTTCTGATATCAAAGTTCCACATAAAAATCCTCTCTGTAGGGCATAACAGAAATTTGCTTGCTTGAGGCAAGACTGTTTGCTGTATAATTATGTTATTAGCAGTCACTGTCTCCCTTCATTGTTCATACAAAGAATATAAAAATATTATATTGCATGTGATGTCTTGTACTACACTCAATGAATTTTAACAATGGAAAATCCAGTAGGAATGTCAATAATGGAGGATAGGTAATAACTCACCGTAAAGAGGCTCGCTGAGCTTCTGGCAGACACGAAAATAGATAATCACATGTGACACTCAATGAACTAAATTATTGTACTTAAAACTAAGCAGAGAATTGTAATTAAGTAGTTATTACTTGCTGCTATATCATACATCAAATCTTAAGGGTACATAGTTGAATTTGCAATAAGCTTTAAGTGGAAACATGTTACTTTACCTCTCTGTAAAATAAAAGTGAGTCAGTTACACATGCTTTTCCATAAAAGTATATTATATCATTTGTACTTCTTCAGTTCTGCAACATTCCTCAACCCGAAAAATGTCCCAAATTTTGAGTACACCAGTCTATATGCATTTGGACGAGATTTTTCTTTCACAAGAAAAGGTCCTATATAAACATCAAAGAATTTCTTTAAATCAACAGTGATTTTGATTTTTTTATTAACTTTGACAATCACCAGATCATTTGTTTTGAATGCTGTCATTTTAATTTACTTTAGTTAACCAGTCTACAACCATAAGAATTGAGTCACTTAAATCAAGTACAACTAAAAATCTTGTTTGAACTTTACATCTTCAATGGTAACATTTACCATCACTTGTGATTTTACAATTTTGATGTATCTACCAATTGCACCTTCGATTTTAACTCCTACGACTGGTACCTCAAAAAAGTCAGAATTTTTGCAAATCTCATCTCCTTAATTTTTTACGATATTGCACAAATAGGACTACCAGTATCTAATAAAGTCACCTTTCCAATTTTCAATATTGACATGTACATAAGGACTACCACTAATTACACAATCTTTCTCAGTTCTTTTCATATAGCAAGTCATCAACAATTTTGTCAAAGGACATATCAATATCATTCTTTGCATTACTACCTGCAATTATATCTGGTACAAGAATAATAATAATAATAATAATAATAATAATAATAATAATAATAATAATAATAATAATAATAATAATAATACAAATACTAAAATTTCACATCTTCGTTAAATTGTCTGTTTTCATATATATGTCATCTATATCATCTATGCTTGTACTTACATTACACGTCTTAACCTTACTTTCCAAGGATGTAAGATTTTATATTAATTTATTGCTTTCTGCAACCACTCCTCATTTAATACATCAAACTCCCAGCAATTAAAATACTTTCACCTTCTACACACACACACACACACACACACACACACACACACACACACACACACACACACACTGACTCACTTCATAGTCACTAACTGTTTCACAGTTTACACTACATATGCCATTCTTCCTTCACTTCAACATATACCAAACCATGAAGCTCGTTCATTAACTCCGTTTTGTCCATTTCCTGCAAGATGCTTCACATATGTCTCCAGAACATACATAATTGTCACTATACACAAGATCATTTCTCAACACAGGCTTTACACTTTCAATAACACTAGAAATTACACTGCACTCTATATACTGTACAATGGGAGATAAGATTACCCAGCCCAAATAATTTGAAGTCCAAGAACAAAGCATTGCGCATGTCCAAGCTCTTAGGTGCGAGTGTTGCCAACACCAGTGGCCTGTGTAGCTTCAACTGTTACTGAAAACTATTTCTAATCCAGATAGACAGAAGGAAAAATAAGTGTGTATAGGAAATAAAATTTAAATGAATGATAAATGCTTGGGCCATATTTATGTAAACCTATATTTTAATTGATGAAACGAAAATTATAGAGGGAAACTTTCCCGGTGGGATAAACAAAAATAAAAAATAGAAGAGATGACTTACCAAAAGGACCGGCTCGTCGATAGAAACAAATAAAATAAAATTACACACATACAAGCTTTCGCCACCACTGGCAGCTTCTTCAGGAAAAAGAGGAAAATGAGGAAAATTTTTCCTGAAGAAGCTGCCAGTGGTGGCGAAAGCTTGTATGTGTGTTTGTGTGTAATTTTATTTTATTTGTTTCTATCGACGAGCCGGTCCTTTTGGTAAGTCATCTCTTTTCTATTTTTTATTTTTGTAAACCTATATTTTATATTTACTTGTAACTGTTACTCTTGTTCCCCATGTAAGTACTTAATCTCTAATGTGATTGGTTGTCATTGTCATATCTTTCTAACTTAATTCAATGATCAATGTTCTTATGCAAGAGAGCTGAAAATGTTTTTGTTTTGTTTTATCTTAATGGTGTTCCAGAATAGTGAGAGGAAACACAGGACTGAAGTTTTTGTGCTGGTTGTAACCGAAGAATTGTCGGACTGGGAAGATGCGAGGACAATGGGTAAGTTGTAATATCACATATATGTTGACATACCATTGGCAGAAGTGACTGCTATGCTGGCAAATCTGTCACTAGCTTCTTTTGTACTTTCTTGTGCAGAAAATTGTAAAATTGAATCAGTTTACCCTAAAGAACCATATCAGAACCTCAATTCAGTTCTCTCTTTCATCAATTCATATCATACATAGATATGCTTCATTGGATAATCAGTAGTGTAATTTAGGCTGGAAGTGTAAAATCACTGTAATAGCAGTTCCCAGAAGCACAATTATGGTTCTGTTGGGATACTGAAATTTCATTTCGCAAGAGATGTTAAGTAGGCCTAGCTATTAAGGTGGGAAGTGCAACTGGGTAGTAATGTGTGGTTTTTATCATCCAACAGTCTTTATCAACTCTAGTGGCTAGCTAAACTCACAGGTTGTTGCATGATTTGGCTCATGTCACAGTTCTTGTGCCTTCTAATCGGGGAAGAAAGGGACACACATTATGACAGAGGTTCCAACCATTATGATTTGTTACAAAAATTATATGAAATTAGGAATTTATGATTGGAGTGCTTAGAATTCCTATTTTCAGGTTTAAATAACAAATCGGTGTCATTTGTTTTCTATAGGTGACACTCGCTTCCTATAGAGTTCGTTTCTGTGATGTCATTGAGAAAAATAAACTGGTTATGAGCAACACCTTCTAGTATGTCATAGAAATCGCAAGAATTGAGAGTAACTTGCACAAACTCGAAAACTGTGTAATACAGCATACTGAATGAATCCATAAAGGCGTACCTTTCTGGAATCTAGCAGCACTCACATGCTGAAATAGCTGATACATCCAAAAATAAGATGAAGAACGTCACATCTGCGAAATACTTCTTAGCTCAGTGTCTTATCTTCTAGTGAGATTGAAGGTCTAAAAGAGTTCAGTAATTTTCAGTTTTTATGCTTTGTAAGATGTACTTAATGAGCGAGCAGATATCACATGGTATAAGATTTCCCGGATGGAGGATTCCTCATGAAAAACACATTTTTTGCAGAGTTGTCCATAGTGATTGACAACTCTGTTGGTGTCCCATAGTAATGCAGCCACGAAAAGTTTTTAGCATTATCCATAAAAACAATATAGAATTCTGACAAACTCTTAGTACTTCAACATTGAATTCATTACTAGTGGGAAAAAATTGTATACTTTTTAATATATCATTTCAATCAGTTAACATTTACCAAAAAGCAATCCAGTAATGCCAAGAAAGTGACTTGGTTCTACTAGTCAAGTTTTAAGAGCTCCACTGTCACTTCAATTTCTCTCACTTCCAATGCTCAAACTTTGACAAATGTTAAATAATAAAATTTAAAAAAAGGACAATGATTTCATTATGCCTAATAACGTGCTGAAGAAGACAACCTGAATGGAGACATCAAAATTTGACCATTTTGTAAAAAACCACCTTAACCTGCACACTCTCAGAAATATCTTACTCTAAGTTATGATTTTATGTTGTCTTGTTTTTGTGTGCAATTTTTAGTGAGTAGATTTTTAGATATATAGCCTATATAGATAAATATTAACAGGGAAATCACAAAATCTACGATGATAATTTCTGAAGTTAGAAAATAATTAGCTTTTAAGTTACCTCCCCCCCCTCCTACCCCCTGCTATATACATTAGAATTATGGAGTAATATGGTGCCCCTACCTCATCTGCAGCTTTACAGAAATTCATATTCATGGAATGTATGGCATAACTGTGAATGGCTAAAGTTGAAAATGTGTACCCAAGTGGGATTCAAACCTGGTTCTCCTGCTTTCTATAGTCTGATTTAAATTAGTTGTCACTTGACGTTTGCGGGCCAAAGATGCAGCGTTGTCACGTCAAGTACTGACTGGCGGCAGCCGCCACAGCGCATCGCTCCATGCGGCGATAGAAAATCGCTTTAAAGCCTCCAACTTCTACAAGAATCGAGTAAAAAATTTCAAATTCACACACGATGTACATATCTATAAAGTCTCACAGTATGTCAAAAATCTATCCTTGATTTTAATTAGGGCAAGAGCTACGTTAATTTGTTTGAAACTATTAAAATTTTTCTAGTTCACTAACAGCTTCAAACTTATCACTTCATATCTTAAAAACTATTGGTCTCAAAACAATTTTTTTCCATTCATTGCTAAAGTAACACGCTTTGCAACGAATCTTTAAAAGATTTCGTAGTGCAGTGCGTTTCTGGTATATAAATTTCTGAAAACTATGTTTTTACGCATCTATGTCAATATTGAACTCGTAACAAGTATGATGTTTAAAATCTCTATTTCCTACAAACTTTACGTAAAAATTTTGAAATTTACATACAGTATCAATCTCAGTGATATTTCTAAGCACGAAAAAATATTTTCTATATTTTACTTAGCGCCAGTTTTACATGGGCTATTGAAGTACAAGATTTTGGTGTCCGAAAAATTTTCCTTCTTTTCATTGCAGATCACAAAAACTATTTATTACACACATTGAATAACATCTTAGTGTCTACAAAAATAAATTTTAATTAAAATGCAGTGTAACTTACCATACGGAGGTGACAGGAGCTGGCTGAACAGTAATTTTTAGTCTCACAACAAGAATGAGATGTTAAACTAAATAAATTCACAAACACATTATTTGCTGGCAGTACGTACACTATACACTAATCAGACAACGGTAAAATACCGCTTAATTCAGTCACTGGAGCTATCTGTGTCGCTGCTGGTATTGACGGATATTATTAAGTCTTCGACGGATTGTTGTAAGACACCTTCATTCTTCCAGGCTTCCTGAATCACTCCTTTCACATGATGCACTACCTTTCGCCAGTTTTCTGGTGTCATTGTTTCAACTGCTTCTATCAACAGGCGTTCCACTTCAGTTAACGTGAATTTTCTATTTTCTACAGCAATATGCTGTTTAACCTGTGCCCAAATCAGCTCTACTGCGTTAAAGTGGCAATGGTAGGGAGGCAATCTGAGCACTTTATGCCCGTATTTTTTGGCTACTTCATCCACAATGTAAATAGGATTCTTTGGTTTGTGTTGTGATACAAGTTCTAATAATTCCGCCCATGTCAAATTGCCGTCGAACTGTATCTTACGTTTCAGTAGCCAGCAAACAATTTCGTTTTTCTTTGTTGCCTTTGTGGGTGCCTTGTCCTGGATAACTGAATGGTATGGAGCGTTATCCATAATAATTCTAGATGTCTTCGTTAAGTTTTGAAGCACAGAGTCTTCAAACCATTTCACGAAAGTATTGTGGTTCATTTCTTCGTGGTAGTCGGAGGTCGTCTTTGAACTGAATAAAAGACAATTTGGGATTAAACCTTTTGAGATTCCGGCATGCGCTACAATTATTATCTTTCCTCTGCCTATCGGGGCTGCCATACTACCGTTGATGGTATCGTCCGTCCAAACTTTCTTTAAAGTGTGTCCTGCATTCACCCATGTCTCATCAAGCCAAACGATATCGTCAAAATTAGTCCCTACTAATTCTCGAAGAAAGCGGCATCGCCAAGCTGCAATATCTTGCCGTTCCATTAACAACTTTCTTCCAGAAATTGATTTATAGCGAAAATCTAACATTTTCACGATTCGTAACAAGGACGATTTACTGCCTTCAAACAGGTCAGCTGCTACAAGAGTAGCATGTAGTTTTTCGTGTGTCGGATACTCCTTCCTCGAATAAAATGGGTATATCTGCCGTCGAATCGCATCTTCCTGAAAAGAGTCGAGTTTTGTTACTCTCTTCTCGAGCCGCCTCTTCTTCCCAGGTGTCTCCAACTTCGATCTTCTTTTGCGAATTTCTCCTTGCAGATCCTGATCACTGATCGCTCGCTGATTTGCAGAGCAGCTGCTGTTCGCTCCACCACTTTATCCAAAGGAGCAAGAGGCCCTCCTGCATCTCTCTCTCTCTCTCTCTCTCTCTCTCTCTCTCAAAATACTCCCTCAGAGAACACACATATTCACGCGCCAGACTCTGTATAACTACGCCATGTCCGCCACTTTTTGGAAGTTTCCGAGGTGAGTGCAGCCTCGGTCTTCCTCTTTCGACTACTTTCGTCACACATGGTAAAGCACGCGAAGCTAAATTCACAGAAACCTGTCAGTCGCACGTCTACAGTGGCTCACTGAGGACTGGCTGCCACATGCCTTGGGCAGCGCGCAGCGGAACGGAACTGGCAACACAGTGGGATCCGACCGGGCCGGCCACCCATTGGTTTATGGCTGGCGGGAGCCGTGCGGCCCGTTGCCTGTCAAGTGACAACTAGTTTAAATCAGACTATAGGCAGTTGCACTAACCCCTACATCACCGGGGACACAGCTATCATGACACCTGCACAGAATTACTCAAGTATGTCTCCAATCAGATACAAATCCAGAACTTCACACTGCCCACTAGAACTCACTCATAGTTTTTGTAAACTGATTCCCGTAAGGGTAATGGCCTAGGCGTGCCTCCGCACTGAAGAAAGGATCATTGCCCATAATTGGGATTTTGTATAAGTTAAATATATGTGGCATCTATTCTTTCGGACATGTCCTTGCTGGGTACACATTTTCAGCTTTACCCATTCACAGTTAGTCATACATTCCGTGAACATGAACTGATAACTACTGCAGGGTGAAAAGCGATTTCTGTTCTTTCAGACATGCCCAAAATAAGATGTTATACATGTATAACTTACAGAAACTCTTCCCACAATTTTCATGATTCCATAGTCCCCTTGGACTACTAACCCCTCCTCCCCCATCACCACCCATACATATTAGATCACATTACTATTTGCTATATTCAAAAGTTGATGGGGAATAGGAAGGGGTGCTCACTTGCTACTTGTGTTTTTGCTGGGTTAAGAGACTGTAGATGGATGTAAAGTGTGAAATGAAAGAAGGGATAAGTCTCTTTGGCATTACGTAGTGTGTCTTGTGTAGGTCAAGCTGTATTTCGTAGCCTGACTCAAGCTAGTGATTCAGAGATTTAGTGCATGAATAGGAAAGTGTTATTAAGAATGGTGTTCAATGTACTGGGAGTAAAAAAATATATATAATCATGGGATTTGTGAATGAAGTTGGAGGGAATGTTCTCATGCTATTAGCAAGATCTTAAGCATTTGTTATTGGGGACTACTATATGTCTTTGTATTACTTGTGAAAAGAGCGTGAAGTGAGAAAGAGGGAAATACCTTGAAACATGTTCCCATCACTATAAATTTCATCTTAGTCCACATTTTTACAATTATTTTTTAAAATACTCTGAGTCATCCTCTGTGGTCACCACTGTAGTGCCTCAATACTCTACGGCAATATTTGATTAGTAATAATTATCTCAAGTTTGTAACAGTGCTCTAGTTAAGCCAGTACAAGGTGTATCGCTTAAAATTTAAACATATTATTAGCGTACTGGCTAAAATTCTTTCTTAAATCTGGAAAAAAATGGACCAACTGTAAATTGTCTAATGGATTTTGGAAAGTTTTAAGCTCGTTTGAGTGACGATCATAATTGTCGAATTGACATTGCACTTTCGCACAATTCCAATGGAATCTGACTGGAGGTCCAATGTTCAAATTAGCCAATGGAGAGTTCCAGCTGGTCTGAACCCAGACAGAGAAAATGCTGGTTACTGACTCCAGAGCATTTACGAATCTTGCTCCAAAGAGATAAGCCACTACATATGCAAAGCCTTTTGTATGCACTTTCATTGCCCATTCGTTGAAGAAAGCAAGTTCGAAATTCCGGCAGTTTTTTAAATTTAAGGGACACTACATTGCAACATTTTGACTTAATTTCCATTGACTAAATCATGGAACACTGCGCGAGCATGACACGTATTGAGAATGAACCACTGTCAAGATAAAATATATACCATAAGTATTATGTTTACTTAACTTTTTTTATTTTTTTGGCACTGAAGTCTAAGAATATAAAATACTGTCATAGAAATAGTGGGAATTAAAATAAAAGGGGAATTTTTATCTCTTTGTCCAATGCTTCTTCAACCCGTTGGATGTGTACATGTTCAACTGTTGGTAATACTTGCCAGTTTTGCTTCTTACAGCGGTAAACACTTGGTTTCATCTTCAAAAGTTCCACACAGTTCCACTGACTGAATTTTGTAATGGTTTTCGTGTGATAGAAGTCTTCTTTTAATTCTCTTATTATTTTCTGGAATGCCACTCTAGATTAGTTGCGGTAAGATGTCGTAATCCATAGCCGATGGATGGTATCCTCATCTTAAACTAAACACTTTATTGTAATCAAATGTTTCAAATCTGTAAATTATAGTTATATTTTGTTAGTGTATTCACATACGTAAGTCTTTACTTTCTTGATTTTCTAAAAATGTTTGACTCGTGTGGAATGAAAAGAGTACAGCCCAACTCTCTCCCCCCCCCCCCCCCCCCCACACGCGCGTGCGCGCGCCACACACACACACACACACACACACACACACACACACACACACACACACACACACACACACACCGCTGAGCAGAGTACCACCTAAAATTTACTTTATACATGTGTCAAATTAACAAAGTCATTCATCATATTTCTCAATCCCCCAATATTCTTATGAAATAAGATGATCCTGGTTTTCATAGCTTTCTTACAGATAATATAGGAGTTAGCATCCATTGTCATAGAAACTGCCATTCTCAGTAATAACTTAATAAAGGGTGAGAGAGATACATCTGTGTATACCAAAGATGGGCCACGCTACCTCCCTCTCAGTATACGTTCTTTGTGCTGTACTATCTTTAGGCAGTCTGATATCTGCTACCATAATCACCTGGCCTTTCAAAAAAAATGTTTTCTTTGTTTCTGTCCTGTTCTGTTGGATTTTTGTCAGTATGCTATACTCGGCCTTCTACTGCTTCTATAAGTAATTCATATCCATTTCCTTAGGTAACAAACCAAATTATTAGATAGTAAATATCATCCTGATCAGAGACTGCAGTGCTATTCACTTTGTCTCTTAGTGTCTACCACTCTTCTCTCTAGGTTGTCACTTTTTCCATTCCCATTTTTAAGATCATTTCTCCATATTTCATTCTAATATCACATTCTAAGGCTGAAATGCAATATTCCTTGGATTTTTCCCCCCACAATTTCACTTTGATCATTGAATTATTCTGAGCCAGTGAATGAACTATAAATTTTCAGCATACCTTTATTCTTAAGCATAAAAATTCTCCATTACATCAGAATCACTGCAAGTGCTAAAAAGAGTGTCAAAAGTGTATACACAACTCTAAGTTAGCTATTGTGCTTTGTAACTGCCACATCATAGAAAATGTCTTTGTTGTAGTGTTCATTCTGTAGCTTACAACGTGTTAACAATTTTCAGAATCTCCTGTGTTTTCAGTTAGATTAAATGGCAACCCTAATGTACACACAATTGTCTATATTTCATTCACGACTGGCCAATAACTTTGTTACTCTTATTCCTGGAAATTAACTTTAAAATATTATGTTACTGATTTGCATGTATTAATTGTGGTTTCAATTGGTGATTTTCTTAACAGGTCGCCAAAGGAAGTGGTTTAGTGTGGAAGACGCGTTAGAGCAGCTATCCCAGCACAAGCCTGTGCAGCTCACGTACCTGCAGTCATTGCTCTCTTGTCGCAATGACAAAGTTACTTGAGGCCGCAACCTTCTGCTGAGTGTCTTCTGCAGGGAGTGTGTGTGTGTGTGTGTGTGTGTGTGTGTGTGTGTGTGTGTGTGTGTGTTTTACCTTCTCATTTTCCCAGTTACTGCTGGGCTTCACTTTAATTGTAATTGCCATTCATTTAGTGTAAAATTCTTGCTTAAAATGATTTGTGCAGTTGTGATACTTAAGAGATATTTTACTATATCAAGTACAGTTATTTACCTCGCCATTAAGACCCATGGTATCTGTTATTGATAATTTCTGTAAGGGATATTAGATTTTTACTACAGAATGATGTTTCTTTAAATATATTTACTATGCTTAGACTAAATACAGCATAAACTTCTGGCATAAATAGACTATCAAGTTATATGCATCAGTAGTTATCAGCACTGAACAGTGCAGTTACAAAATTGTATTTGTAGGCATAGCTGATAGAAGAACTGAATCTCAATATACTGTTTCTTTATAATAAAGTAAGTGTTATGGGTCGGCCCTGAGTAACTGGGAATTGGAGAAGTAGTGACACTAAAAATACTTCATGGCATCCAAATTGCTTTCAGTTCGCTTGTGCTGCAAATTACAATTCAGAGAACTGATTCACAGTACTCTGATAAATGTATCACCAGAACAAATGTATCTGAAGCTTAACTAACTTCAAGAAGTTCTGAAAATTTTTACTCATTATGGGAACAGATAGTGTCTTAAATGGTGTAGGGGATTTACTCCAGTATTCAGATCACTACAGGCACTGCTTAATTATTAAATGTATAGGTATTTGCATTTCTCTGTTGCTTCAGTTTTTGTAACAGTGGCAGTATGTGAGTGAGAGGAAGCTAAGGGTGGCATTAGAGAAGTGCAGGAATTACATAATAATGATTTTGAGTAGTGAAATGAGGCAAAATTAAAATATCTTCCTAGCCTTGCTTTGGTGGCTATCAGTAGCTGCATTAATATTTCTCTCCCTCTCCCTCTCCCTCTCCCTCTAGGCAATGTGAATAGTCTTCTATATTTGTATCAGTTTTTAGAACATTAATACAAACATTCAAAAATGTAAATTTTGTCTAAGAAAAGAATTTAATGTTAATTTTATATATTTGTTTGTTTATTTAAAACAATATTGCATCAAAAAAAGAAATGTACAGTCCACCTGAACAAATTAAAACTGAAAAATCTTGTTACTTTAAGACACACATTACAAATTGACAAAAGACCTCTCTCCAATGTGGAAGTTATCTGTTGAATGAAATACAATAATATGTAAAGATTAACTGAACTTAAGTACATGTCACTGTTGCTTATGATATGATGAAAAACTTGCATTTCAGAATGTTGACACTTTTGTGATCACTTTTATATTCAGATGTTTAGTTGTTGTTGATGGTCATCAGATTTCAGTGTTGCCTGGATTTTTTTTGCTGTATACATTCAGTGTAAAGTACATAAACGGTTGACACTGCAGATATGTAAAGAACACACAGATAGAAAAATGTATCAAATCAAATGTAGGCTACTCACATACTTCCCAAGTCAGTCATATATGAATGTATTCTGTGATTCACATGCTCAGAAAACTGTAACTTCCTTACTATTTTTTGTAAATTGTAAGTTTATTATTATGTTTTATTTGATGAGTAAGATAGCTGCCTTATTTAAATGAAGTCTCCTGTTTGCCATGGAAAACTTCAGGATGTAATACTCCTCAGAGATATTGTTTTTAATACTTTCAGTTGATAAAGAAGAAATTTGTGTTCAGTTTTGATATTACCTGAGAGTGCATTTTATTATACATAGAAAAACTCAAGGTTTTGTTTTCTGAAGACTGGGGTATTAAAAATCCGTGGCAAATTGCTGCGGAGGTTTTGTAACTAGTGTCTTACAGACCAGGTAATTTACTGAAAGAAAGAGGAAAGAGAAAAATGTAAAGTCTCTTTACACTGCTTGTATTTTTTAAAATAAAGACAGCAAAAATCATTTGTGTATTCATTATTAAGACATTACCCATTCTGTGCCTTTTTGCAAACGTATGTCTTCAGTAAATACTCCTACATTATAAGACAATTTTTTTCTCTACACTTCACATACCACAGATGGATAAATTCATTATCACTGTAGTTGTCTTTGTGAGAGATTAACCTTTGGTCACTGACACTCTAACCCCCAGATAGCGGTGACGTCCTTCCACAAGGACGAGAATGGCAGTATAATTTTCATTCTTGTATTTAAGAATTTGTGCACAGTGTCATTTTTTATTTCTTTGAATAGCCTGCTCCCATAGCTGATCTATTTTAGTTTGTATTGGTGATTGGATATGGCTGTGAAGTTGATGTCCATGCAGAAGCTATTGAATAATTTTTCGTAGATGGGTTTGTATTTCTTGAACATTCTTTAATTTTTGCGACCTTTATATTTATGTATTTCATCTTAAATGAGGGGTTAATAATAATGATTAATCAGATTAAAATTCTAAAACATTCATTTTCTCTCGAATTGTGAAACTTCCTGTGTATTGGTTAGCCAGAGGACACTGGTCTCTTTACCTTGGAGCAGACATGATCTCAAAAATCAGTTGGCTGGTTCATTTTCAGACAGTGTAAGAGCTAATTGTATAAATTTCTTGAGCATCCTCTTACTCTGTGCTATGTGGCGGCATTCTCATACAAAGAGGGTGAAGTTTTTGACTACAGGGTTAGTCAAAGAATCCAGCTTGCCAGATCAAGTTTAGAAGAAATATTTTGGGATTCACAACTCGTTAGCAACACTGGTGCCCTGGGTTACTTGTTATACTTCAAATTTTTGTTTAGCTCTTTAGTCAGAAATGGCCTCATTTCATCGAATAGAATTAATTTATTATTTCCCATTTTGATCATAACAGTGCCATACACTCAGTTGCTGACAAAAGCAATTTACATATTTAAAAGTTTTTCTTTGTAATGTAATTGTAGTTGCGTATGGAATATTTCAATAATAGGGAAGCCCTCCTTTGACATTCCTCATTTGCACATTTTACACTCTTTGCTTTATTAGGTAATGTTGGGCTGTAATTTTCCACTGTTTGACAGACACATATAATTAGTTACTACCTCATCAAGACCACATCGATGTCCAGTTGGCAACAGAACAAAACTGTCACCCAGTGAATCTCTTCAGAAAAAGGTTAAACATTGCGTATAATATGCTATATGTCAAAACTGAAATTAATATGTTGTTAACCCAGATAGTGCAGAATTATTTTTTGGTTTTAATTTTATTGCAAAAGGTATAAATTACCTTCAATATGACTTCACAAAAACTTGTGATTTTTTCGTTTTTTTTTTTTTTTTTTTTTTTTTTTTTTTTTTTTTTTTTTTTTTTTTTCTCTTCTTCACACACACACCATTTGTTTTGGAATATTGTCCATCTTTCTGGAAGGACATCAAAATGAATGTTTTAAAATTTTCATCTGATGAATCATTATTAAAGCAGTGTTTAAAGTCAAACATATACATATAAATGTCCCACAATTAAAGAATGTTCAAGAAATATGAACCTAACTACAAGCAAATCTTCAATATTGTCTGTATGAACCTCAACTTCCCAACAGTATCCTACCACTTTGTAATCAAGAATAAAACTAAAAGTTATCTAAAATGGAAGCAGGAGATTCAAAGAAATGAAATACAACAGTGTGCAAATTTGTAGCTAAAAGTATGAAAGACTAAGCCACTAGTCCTGTCCTTCTGGAAGGACATCAGTGTTATCTGGGTTAATTATTTATGTATAGCCATTAAATGGTCTTCAAATACATAAATAATTAATTCCAATGTGGGTCATATGTGAGTCAAAATATTTTTAAATTATTAAATTTTGTAAGGATTTGCTGTAATATATTATGCTGTATTACATAGAGCACCCTCACCAATAACTTTGTCTAGTCTACAGTTCTTTACTAACAGAGTAATTGTTGATTTGATTTCTTTTCTTTCTTTTGAGATGTCAGTAAGGTGGTTTTATTTTGGATAATTTCTTTTTAAAATTACTGCTTACACAAAAAATTATAAATTGTAACCTGGAGTACCACTAAATGGGATATTCCATATCATATGGAGGAAAATAATAATTGTTTACCACATCATTTTTGCCCAATATAAAGTAAATTTAATACAGATGCTTTTAATTACTGAAGCAAGAAAAATTAGTTAATGTGTCGATAACAAGAAGTTGACTGGCACATGCAACAGAGCTCATTTCTGCCTGATGTCATAACCTGTGACATCCTGGCAGTGAAAGGCCCATCACTGTTCATGTGGCAGTCAACATTTTAAGGGACCCGAGCTATTAACGAAAATAATAGTTGAGAGACAAGTGACTGAAAGTACATCTAACCTTGTAACTTCTGAGAAGTAGGTTGCAAGAGTAGTGCCGTCGGCTACTAAATAAAGCTGCTGACCATACGTAAGTAACCATGTTGGTGCATACAACAAAATTAACCCTTTAATGCATAGTGTAGCTGATCAGCTACATACCTCATTTTTTCCATTATCTCTCAAACTGATCAACATTTTACCAAAAATTCATTTGTAGCTGCTTGTATACATAATCTTACATATGCAAGACGCATGTCACAGAAATTATGCCGCAGAGTGCTACTGAATCACTTGGTCAGTTAGCTGTGTTGTGTTACTTGTAACATGTTTGTTTACTTTTGTATACCTCCTTTGCCATGTCAAAGTAGCCAATCACATACTAGCATTGTATTATGAGTTATTTTATCGAAAGATAAGTGGCACAATAGTGACATTTACTGCTTTGGGTACAGCATGGAAGCACTATATAGCTGACAAGCTACGAGAGATTTGTTGCTAGTAGTACATAATAATTTTAAGGAATTTTTTAAAAATATTTTTCTCTGTATATACTCACTATATATTGATTGTGGTAGTTTTTATATCTTCAAATAAAAATTCTTGCATTAAAGGGTATAACATAACTTTTGTGCCTGTGTTACAGGGTGCACTACACAAAGGAAGCAGCTTCTTGGCTGTCAGAGTACATTTTCGACGGGGGGGGGGGGGGGAGAGCAGTAGTCATGGCTCTGATAACTCACCAGTCTAGACACACAGTGAAATCAATGTATTAGTGGTACACTATCGAAGTATTTGTAACAAAGTTCCCGAATTTATAGTATTGCAAATTATTCATTGCACTGATAATCCTTGACTGAGAGCTGGATGAATCCTGGAAACTCTGACTTATTCAGTGATGTGTGGAAAGTAAATTAGGATGACAGTTCAGGCACAAATGGAAGGGGTGTATTCACTGCAACTTAAAACAAATACTCTTTCTACTGAGGTCAGTGTAATTTGGGCGCATATTTGCAGGTCTTGGTGAAATAAAGTTAATAGGTAGGCGTATTTACTGGCCACCTGGTTCCACTATTAAGGTTAGTCATTCAAAGCAAGTCTACACCAGGTATTACAAAGGTAAATGTATTATGCCTTACTACAGTAGTTGGGGGGGGGGGGGGCCTGTAACCTGAAGACTATAGACTGGGATGCTGATGGTTTCATTCCAGGTGGTACAGACCAGTTCTGATGAACTATTATTGATCAGTTTTCAGAAAACTGATCTTGAATAGTTAAATCAACAGTCCACACACAATGTAAATATCTTTGACTGTGTAGTTACAAATAGGTCTAAACTTATCAGTGACGTCATTACAGAGAAAGGGGTTAGTGATCATGTTGTTACAGCAACATAGTTATCAAAGTTCACGAATCAGTCAAAAAGACTGAAAGTTTTTGTTAGAAAGAGCTGATAAGCAATTGTTGGCATCCCATGTGAAGAATAGATGCACAGCAATTACTTATGGTGCAATGAACGTAAAGGAATTGCGGGCTGAATTTAAAAGCAGTATAAATTAGTGTTGGAGAGACATGCTGACAAAAAGGATTAAAAGTATACAAGATCCACCACGGTTTAATAACATTCAGAAAATTGAGCTCAAAAAAATTACTTGAAACCTGCCTTAAGACATCACCGGCTCGGCCTGCTGACTCGGCTCACCTGCATTCTCTGAACTGGGTTGACTTGCGGGCTGTGGTGTCAGTTACACAGAATCAGTGGAGGCTGGCAAGCTGAGTCGGCGGTCCCTCAGGTACAACGTGCTTGGTGAATGTTACTGAAAACTCGCAGAATCCTCGTGACAAACACAATGTTAGGCATGATGATTACCTTTATATGTGACTACTACTTTTTATAAATATTTTGTCCATTTGTTGGTTATTCATATTAATATACTGTTTTATTCCAATTGTAACATACCAGTGTTGTAGTTTTGTAATCCCCTTTTTCTCTCGACATTTTGCGCTTTCAGTAACTGCTGGCTGAAATAGTTTGGAGCAACACTTGTCTCCCACAAATAATGTAGCTGACACGATGGGTTTTAATTAACTGACACTTTAATGAACAAACCCCAACCTCCTTTATATGGCCAGTGTAAAAGTATCATTATTATGGCCATCCAAATACTAAAACAGGTACGAAGATTCCACTTTAACACAGTTCATGTGTGGAATAGACCTAATCACAAAAGTCACGTGTGTGTGTGTGTGTGTGTGTGTGTGTGTGTGTGTGTGTGTGTGTTCACATTGTATTATTGGATACAGAGTCCAAACTAACAGGAAGTGTGTGTTCAACCATGGGCTAAAACAGACTAACTCGCGTGTTGTAAAAGCACCACCTTTAATACATTAAAAGCAATGGCCTGGAAAATTACATATTGTTAAATATAGTTTGTGCTAATTACAATTAAAAAGTTAACTATTTCAGTAATCTAGATACAGGAAAAGTTATTGTGTATTCTACTGTTCAAACTGAGATATGAATCTGTACATACTAAGTATGAGTGATAGTGAAATATAATACATATGGCAACAATTTTTATGCCAAAATGGTAATTACTTCAAAATTAATCAATACCAAATGTTCCTAACATGAATTGGAAATCATAGTGATTATTACTTTATTATGCTGATTGATTGTACCTAACTTTATCACAAACCTCAATGTCAGTATTCACTATACTGTAACAACCCAATTACAGCACAGCATAATTAACAAGTGTTAATTGAACTAATCAGTGCACAGAAATATGAATGTACACAACTTCAGATAATCACATTAGCAAAAGATAATGAAGAAATTTTGGTAATAAATGTTTTCATACAAATGACAATTATGCCTATTATGTTGCACTGGTATCGGGAGGTATAGTTATGGAAGCAGAGAGGAACAAATCCCAACTTGCTTCATTAAACAATCGTGACATAATGTTGAATGCTTCACCTTTAAAACAAGCTAAAGGTCACTCTTACATAAGATTCATGTAGTGCATGGCAAACGGTACTTCACTTGCAGATTTCCACCAAATCTACAATTTTATTACGATCTTAGTTGTTTTGCATACTTGACAAACAGATAAAGTATTCTTCAGCCCCCCCCCCCCCCCATCATGTGTTGGGGAACCACTTCAGACCATTTCAGCCTTGCAGAACTTGTGCAATTTTCTTCAGAGGACATTATTTTAGTACTTCATATACCACTGAAATATACAGTACATTCTCCTACTTGACTCAACATTAGCACATGAAAACAGTTATTTGAAACTTTGAGTTACTAGTTCAAAATTAAGATTTACCCTCTGCAGTGCTAGTAGTGAAGACTTGTATTCTCTCATCTGAATAAAAGGCAATAAGTGGAGCCCCATTTTCCACTTTCTTATAGTAAAAATCTTCCCATTCCATTTTTGCATGGTGTGGTACAGCAACCGTGTTAAGCTGAATTCTTGAATAAAATAATGTCTTGATTGCAAAAGTTTTTATTTAATGATGCGTTTCACCCAGTTAGGGCACCTTCAGGTATCTGACAATGAAGAGAAGTGAAACAGAACTTGCAATATTTACATGACAATATTTCAAAATTGTTTAAAAAATGTAGCTACAAAACAATGCTGAAATTGGTGTTAAGGAATTGTACTAATGTTTTACCTACTCTGTGATAGTGTTTAGATTAAATGTGGCCATAGGGTATCTTATGGAGACAATCATACGTAATCCTTCGATCCGCGGTAACACTGACTGTTAGAAACAAATTGTTATATTGTTTAACTGTATGGCTATTGAAATAATTTATATACAGAGATTTACCTTGTATGATGTCCCTGTACCACAGAGTAGGTCGTCAACTCATTAATATGACATGAGTACTGGTACTGCCTGGTACTGGTACTGCCTGTGACAGCGTTCAAATGTGTACTGCGAGTAACTGCCAATAAAATGTAGGTGTTGGGTGGGTAGAATAACAGTTGCTAATTTCAAATATGGACACCATTTACATAAATTACCCAATATCACATGAATCAAATTTTCAAAGGATGCCAAGGTACATAACAGAGGTATTACTTTAAAATTTCATAAAAGTATTGAAAAATGTTTGTTATTTTGAGGTCAACTGATCTTTTAGAAGTCTCGGGTGTTTAAAATAAATCCACTTAGATATTTCAAATTCTCCCGCTTAACTTTCATTTTCTTTGGGAATAATGCAAAATTTCTAAATTGATTTGGGTCGAAGCTTGATGCCCAGAAGCCTTTAAATGCTTGGAACAAGGAGAGTATTTCTTTATTTGCCCATTTTTTGTAAACAGATGTTCATTGAATCGTGTTTTGAATGCCCTCCCTGTCTGTTCCACATACTCAGCTGGACAGTCTACACATTTAAGCTTATAAGTATTTCAAAGTTTCTCTCCTACAATATGGAAATGTGTGAGATCTGCTATCTATAATGAAATTATACAGTGGCACAGTCAAAAAGACAGACTAAATGCTGTAGCGTTGGCCTACACTCTAAATTTTAAAACAGCTCAAATGCTCCAAATCGAAGATTTTGATAAGCTGTTTCGAATTTTAAACTCTGTTATTTGGGAAAGTGGTCAACTGATCAGCGATGTGCAAAATAAAAAAGATAGACAGAGAATAAAGTTTGGTGCTAGAAACCAGTATGAAATTAAATACAAACAGAAATCTGTCTTCTTGTTTGCAGATTCCATAGTGAACCTCACTGATATGAAAGTTTGAGTCAATGCAGATGGCCCTTTTCAATAAAGGCTTAAAATACCAAGTTAAACCACACCTTTCCGAAAGACAGCTTGTAAGTGTTCCTGCTTGCTTGAAAATTGCCTTAGACAAGATCAATATTAGTAAGGGTGAGAAACTCCGGCTTATTTGTAAGGCAAGTGAAATTATTAACAAAGATAGACAAATTCCTTGCCGGGCCAGGAACATAGGATCTTAAAAACAATAACTAACAAAACGCAGCAAGAGAATGCCACTCTTGTACACGCAGATAAGGGTGATACGGGGGTTCTTCTTTATAAGAGAGACCATTGACAAAATTAAGGCTTTCTTTAATGAAAACATCAGTAGTGTTGATTCTGACCCAATAGTAGCAAATGACAAGACGCTAAAAGCATTTCTTGGTGGTTGCCTTTACATTATACTCCTGGAAAAGTTGTCAAAGTTGAAAAGTCATTAGTCCTAGTGCCCTCCCTATGTGCCGAGATGAAACGCGTAAACAGGGCCACCCAGCGCACTTGATTGCCAATGGGATAGGTAGCCCTGGACTCTGTGTGTCTGCATTTTTACTCAAATTATTAAAATCAAATTGTCATTAAAACATACCTTCTCTATATGCATTCGGCAGCACATTGTTGAATTGCTTCAGGATCAATGATTCCCAGAGGGCAGCCAACTGCTCTCACTGGTTATCAAAAATTTATATGAGGCTATCAATAGTGGCCTAACCCACATATTTGGGAAAAAATGAGATATTCGCCCAGAACATCACTTTAGGCCATACCATTATGTCCTACAATTGCCAGACATGTATTCGGGCACCATGGACAATGTGGCAGCATCAGATGTTGTTTATGCGCCGTGCAGTGCTATACGAAACGGGGCGCAATAGTGGCCTATGCCACATAGGCCACTATTGCGCCGTGTATCCATAGTGAGTAGGTTGGTAGCACAGCGTACCATACACCATACAGCACGTTTGAAGTTATAGACGTCACATTTACGGCAGGAATCAGTTACTGGGGAATGAAAAGACAGATTAAATTTTGTATTAAATATCTGCCCAAACATATAGTATGTGACCTCTATAACAGTTGACACCACGCAAGAGAAGGGTAAATTGGAACGTGAAAGAGAGTTGCATTAACGAAAGGCTGAGAGCACACGGACGGAAATGAATCGCAATGCAGCAGAAGGGAGCCATCAGGACAACGATACGACCAGATTGCCTATGATTTGATGAGGACTTTACCGACACAGATATTTACGACAGGTATCTGTTACTACAAGTGGCAATTGAGGAAATACTGCCTTGGAATACACGACTTATGTACCAAGAAAGCTACCATGTATGTATAGAGTCAGGGCAAAGCATCCCGATGAACACAAGAAATTGGATCGTCTCTCATGCATTACATTAAACACAATGTCCAAACAAAGAAAATGATTATGTACTCGGGGCAATGTCGCGGACAAAATCGGAATATGGCCTTACTGTGTCAATGCATGGTATTGCATGCAGACTTCACACCAGAAGTAATCCACCATAAATTCCTAGTGAGTGGGCACTCATACCTACCATGTGACCAGGACTTCAATAGCATCTCAAAGAACAGGAAATTTCACCCAAACATATACACGCACTCTCTGGCTGGATGAATTCATTAACACTGCACGAAAACAACAACCCTTCACAGCTTTACCGATGACAAGGAATGATTCCAAAGTCCACAGTACGTTTAGAGAGAAATATATGTAACCGTAAAGTATCGACACAAAATATCTGTGTGCAATAGTTCAGTATTCAGTGGCTTCAGTATAAAGCATCCTGTTCCCATATCATGTTTTTATGTACTCCAATGATCCATTTGCCGATGTTAGTTTTGCTAAACGAGAGTCGATAGTAAATGAGACTCTAGACGTGCTATATTCCAATGGACACGTTAGCATGTTAATAAAGACCAATTTAATG
Source organism: Locusta migratoria (assembly GCA_026315105.1). Taxonomy (NCBI): domain Eukaryota; kingdom Metazoa; phylum Arthropoda; class Insecta; order Orthoptera; family Acrididae; genus Locusta; species Locusta migratoria. The sequence continues at coordinate 659,072,928 of CM048746.1, forward strand.
AGCTTGCAGCTATTTGTATCCCCAGTGTACCATGGTTATTACCATAACTTGAAGACATCTGTACAGCCGTGTAGTGACACCATCCCTGTAAATGATGATACGGGTGATGAACATTAACGCCTCATGTGTATCTTGTCCAATGACTGAATAAGGTGTGTAAGGCTATAACGGCCTATCCCACATGATTTGTGTATTACGGCCAAGTACGCCGAAACAATAGTGGCCTAACTCACACAAAAAATGGTTTAAAAGTGCTACTACGGTTAAGTACATGTATAACCGGTTACCGCACACCATACCTTGTTATGTATGCAACAATCATTGCTATACACCGCAATCACTACCTTACACATCAATTCTGCAAACGTCAATATCTTCCAGCGGCCATTCCCACAAACCAGTGTGATGTGGGTTAGGCCACTATAATGCTGATAGCCTCATATACCAATGTACCCCTTCAAGAAACTGTCAACATCATCCAGAGAAATTTAATCCCAGATGAAGTGAATGAAGCCAGCCGCGGTGGCCGAGGGGATTGTATACATCAAATTTCGGTGCACGGCGGAGGGTACTTTACATACTGACTTTGACAAAAACCACAATTTGGCTGCGATCTTGATGAAATTTTGTACACTTGACTTTTAAAACAAGGCGAAGGTAACTGTGTACAATAAATTTCGTATGTGCATGGCAGAGGGTACTTTACCTACTAACTTCGAGAAATTCCGTTTGTATTCGAATTTTAATTATATGTTTCACTCTTCACCTTCAAAGAAGGAGAATAGTCACAATCTACATATACTTTAGTTCGATGCATGACAGAAGGTATTCCAGACTTTGACGCCAATACTGTATAGCGTTCTATTCTGATCTTGATGAAATTTTGCACACTTGATTAAGATTTTGTATGTACATGGCGGGGGGATGGAATAAACCTCCACACCGTTTCACCGATAACCACAGAAATATCTGTGACAAGAGTGAACAATTATGAAATTTGAGATGAATGTTTTTTATATACTGTTGACAAATACAGACACGCTGAAGAAAATTTACAGCACTGATAAATGTTGTATGTCTTCTCGTACTCCTTCAAATTAGATGGAATTAACAAAAATATTTTTATACAAAATACTTTAATGAAAGCTTTTTTACAAAACCTAATGCTTTAGTAATCTTCGAATTTGGATCTAGCAAATATGATCAAAATTAACATACTTAACTCTGTCCTACTAGAACCCTAGATATGTGAGAACAATAAGCCGCAAACCGCACGTTTCTACCTGTTCCCACTTCGGAGATACAGTATGCGAGATTAAACTTGTAGCGATCATTTTGGAACACCCTGTAGTTACTACGCTTCTTTATTGAGACAGTAAGAACCAGACAACAATCGGCGATGGCACGCACCGCCCCGCCCGCCAGACACGGTTGTGTGTGGAGTTTCTTCAGATTTTGGGTGTCTGCGAAAGTAATCCGATCGGGCCCAGATGATCGGCGTTTTTGAAGTCCTGAGTGGGCAGTCAAAGTGATCGCAGGCCTGCTCCAGCGATATGACATCTAATTAGTTACTCGTTGATGGCACCACAAATAATTTAAACTACAACAAAATGTGACTCACTGTTACTGCATATTATAAAACGAAAAGTTACTTCATTCAGTACATAATTAAATGAATATTGTAATACGCATTTTAACCTTAGCATACCCCTTTTTCCATGGCGGTATAATGTAGCACTACTGGATAATAAATAAACTGTAGTTATCCCCGTAAATAATTTTGCTGCGTGTATGTGTTAAGTATGTCGACATAACAAATGTGACAGTTAAACACTGAAAATATCAGACTACTTCGTTTTTACACAAATTGCGTAGCATGACATAATCATCCAATTTTTCGTATGCACTGCAATAAAAACGTGACAGAAATTGCATTACTTTGTCATCTTTTATTCATTCAAATACTATACCAACACTATCTACAATAATGGCAGTATTACGTTGTCCAGTACGTTTCATGTCAAGTAAATAGATGTCATAGAATTACAGGGTAGGACGTTACTAGAATGGAGCATAGTGGGTTAACATTTAATTTGATGGCGTTTTAAGGAACTGCATCTTGATAATGTAATTTCACATTATGGACACTTCCTTTTCCATTTTTCAACACACGAATGTTCTCAGATAAATGAACTTTTATAGTTAGTGTAGAGGTTCTAACGCTTATTGAACTCGAAACTGCATTCCTCACAGTTTTGGAACGTATTGTGCGAATCACTCATGTTCACCAAAAGACAGCAATAACGAAATAACAAAACAACGAAATAATCAGTAACGAAGTTAAAAAGGAGCGCTCAATGTGGCAGAAAAGAGCAGAATGAAATAGGAAGACATCTTGAAACAAATTGATCACATGACGTAAACTTCCGACAGCTAAACGTTCGAACAGCCAAGTGCGTACTGCCGCGAGACAGACCCAATCTAAGTTCTAGTACAAGTTCGTTGGCAGTATCTACTAATATGCGTAGTAGCATTATTGTCTGAAAAATAAGCAATTCTTGTTGGTAACTATGTTGTACTTGTTACAGAAAAGACACGAGCAACGTCCAAGTCTTCGATCATAGATCCAGGTCCATTAATTATCTGTGGTCTGTGTTGCACAGTTCAAAGGCAAGGAAACAATTGTCGTATTCCATAGTTCTTAGTAAAGGTACCTTGGTTCTTAGCGTTCCATGGTTACCACAGGTTATCACAGACTCTGGTGTTACCAGCAGTCGAAATTGTTTTTAAGACTTGGTCTAAAAACAATTTGTACGGTATTTAAAAGCTTTTTTTTTTTTTAGATAAAGTTTTGTGCCGGTAAGTGGCGAAATAAAATAAAATCATCTGAAGTATGTCATTATTAATAGATATACAGAAAAATACAATTTTGCAATTCCTGTTGAAAAAAAGATGATTATTGAATGCCTTTATCTTGTGAATTAATTGTCTAGAAAATGTCCATTTTTTACAAATTAACTGTTTAATTGTAATACTTAATTTAGAATGCTTTTGTAGCTGCGATACGTCGATTTCGTATTTCCCTACAATTAAGCGCAATAAAGGGTATCAAGATATGTGTAGTAGTAGTAAAACTGAGACGTTAAAGATCTCTCCAAATTTTTTTGCAATATTTTGGTGCGGTACACTAATGTTAGCAATTAACGTATGCGCCACATTTTACCAATACAGTACATCAGCGAAAAAAAATAAAATATTGTAGAGATCTTTAACGTTGTTAATGCATACCGGCCCGTCCCTAAAAGTGGTGCCTTAAAATGTGAAGCTAACTGATCAGATTAACAAGTGATCTATATTACCTTTCATAAATGGTTTTAATTCACAATATGTAAATCTGATGATGTGAAATATTTTGAGCAGAGTCATATTTATGGAAAAGCTGTTTAATTTTATTTTTTTTCTGGTTAACTGTGAATCATGAGGATGTAGAACGTGTTATGTAATTACAGCTAAATATGTAGACGTAAATTGGCATGAGCATTCAAATCTAAATAATATATAATTAGATACAGTGAAAGGACGTTCACATGATCAAGTAGGCCTAATAACATGGATTACACACAAAAATTCAGTTGAGTTCACAGATAATTTAACACAAAAAACAATAAAATGGATTACTTACAAAATTTCAGATAATATGGGCAATAATTATGATAATTATTTACAAGTCACTGAAAAATGCCATTTATTGTTAGCCTTTGGGAAATAGTGTTAATCAAGGAATGTACCGGTAGTTCCCCCACAGTATTGGTTTTTTAATCAGTGATTTTAATCCACCTAAATAATCCAATAGTAAATTTCTTTGAGACAAAAAAAGCTTCTGTCCATCCATCAGCATGGCTTTAGGAAGCATTCATTCATCATGTGAAACTCGGCTTGCCCTTTTCTCTCATGACATGTTGTATGCTATGGATGAAGGGCAACAGGCAGACTGCATATTTCTCAATTTTCGAAAGGATTTTGACATGGTACTGCACTACAGACTGCTAATGAAGGTACAAGCTTATGGAATAGGTACCCAAATATTTGAGTGGCTCAAAGACTACTTAAGTAATAGAACACAGTATGTTGCCCTGATGGTGAGTTTCCATCACAGACTAGGGTATTTTAAGGGATACCCCAGGGAAGTGTGATAGGACCACTATTATTTTCTATTTATATAAATGATCTGATGGACAGAGTGAATTCCAATCTGTGGCTCTTTTCTCATGATGCTGTGGTGCACAGTAGGGTGTCATCATTGAATGAAAGTAGCAGGATGAAGGATGACTTGGACAAAAGTTCTAGGTGATGTGAAGACTGGTAACTAGTGCTAAATGTAGAAAAATGTAAGTGGATGCACATGAGTAGGAGAAACAATCCCGTAATTTTTTTAAATTTTTTTTTATTAGTGTGCTGCTCGACAGAGTTGCATCAATGACTTACCTGACAATGCTGCATAGCAATATGAAATGGAAAGAGCATATAAGAACAGTCATGGGGAAGACGAATGGTCGACTTCAGTTTATTTGGAGAATTTTGGGAAGGTGTGATTCTAAAGAAGACCACATGTAAAACTCTTGTATGACCCTGTGTTGAGTATTGCTCAAGGTTTTGGGATCGCCCACCAGATCAGTTTAAAGGAGGACATTGGTGCGGTTCAGAGGTAGGCAGCTAGGTTTGTAACTGGTAGATTTAATTAATGCATGAATGTTAGTGAAGTGTGTCGGGAACTAAAATGGGAGTCACTGGAGGGAATGCAATGTTCTTCTCGAGAAATACTGTTAAAGAAATTTAGAGGGTCAGAATTTGAGGTTGACTGCAGAATGATTCTACTGCTTACATTCTGCAGAAAGACCACAGGTGAGATCAGAAGGAGTAGTGTTCGTACAGAGGCATACAAGCATTTCTTTCCCCCTCATTCTTCAAATCAAATGTTTGTATAGTCTATGGGACTTAACTACGGGGTTATCAGTCCCTAAACTTACAAACTACTTATGAACTAGGACGGCACAAATATCCATGCCCGAGGGGGGATTCGAACCCCCGACCGTAGTGGCCGTGCAGACCGTGACTGGAGCGCCTTAGTCCCCTCGGCCACCGCGGCCGGCCCCCTTTCTATATGGTAGTGGAACAGGAGAGCAAGTAACTAGTGGTTGTACTGAGGGTTGGGCTCAGTTGTTTGGTTTGGTTAGGGGGAGTAAACTACTAAGGTTATCAGTCCCCCTGTGGAGAAGGGAAGGAGTGAGGATAGGAAAGGATGGGAGGGGGAGAGGAAATGCAGTCCGAGAAGTAAAGAAGGAAGGACGTCTGCATTAGCTTGGGGCTCTGTGCTCACCACACATGTACTCACGAAAGAATCGTGAACCCCCTGTCGGGGGTTGGTAGTGAGCACCCTCTACCCATGCACCTTTGGGTGGATTGCCGAGTATGTATGTAGATGTAGATGTAACCTCTCAAAAACAAACTACCAGAATTAGAAACATCACTTGAAAATAAAAATAGTGTGAGATATTTCTCTTTCAATTTCACTAACTTGAGACTAGAACTGCCTAAGGGACATTTTTGTTCCAAATTTCTTAGTCTAGTTCATTTTTCAAGATAAGTCAGTGCTGTCAATTGCTTATTTATCCATGTAACAGAAACAGCACTGTGATGTAGAATAGCATGGCTTGTTGTTGTGGTCTCATCATTGATCAGATGGAAGGGTTTATAAATATTATGATTCTGAATGTGAAGGAGAATATGAAGACATTTATGAATCTCTATTTCAAAAGGCAAGAAATAAAACATTACTGAGGTCAAATATTATTGTATTATTGATGAATTTATTCTCTAATATATTCAAAAATTGACTGAAATAGACACATTGAACATGAAGAATGTTCATTACCATTAGGAGAGTTTTACACATTTCCTGTTATTCTATTGTGATACAGATGGAGCAAAGCTTGAACTTCTCTGATCAAACAAATGAGGAATACAATTTCCCAAATCCATGACGTCATGTTGGCAATTCAGGAAAATAATGAATTTCTTGTTTTGATACAGTTCGAGCGACAATGCCAAGTTTTGTATTATGTCAAACATAAGATAGAGGGTCATAGCAAACTGTCAAAGTATGTAGTATTTCTGTTCCATATATGTGCGGCAGTGAATAGTAGGGCCAGTTCCTGTCCAAATATAGATGCCAGTTGGCTCATTTCATGGTTTAAAAAACTAATAAGAACAGGTAAAAATACAGGATGGCAGTCGATAAGGATTAAGACTATATATGCTAAATGCATTCTGATGTCTTGGTAAAGATGATACCATCTTGTTGATGAATGTCATAGTGAGTTCTTATAAAATAAATTTGTACACCCATAACTAAATAAAAGACAAAAAAAAAAAAAATTGTATATGATAACTTGTTCACACCACTGGAAAGAAACTGATAAGCTTTCTGGGTGACATTTTGAAAAGTACTGAAGAAGTGTCTGGCTGAATCAAGAGAGTTCAGGAGATGTATACAACACAATAACTTTGAAAAACAGCAATATGATCTTCACAGTGATGCACAAATTCTGACTGACATGAAGTCAAAGTCTGAGACAGTGGCATGTTACAATGAAACTACTTACAAAGTTGTTGCTCACCAGATGGCAAGCAAGTATGCAGTGATAGCTGATGGAATGACATGGCCTCTTTGTATTGTTTCATATTCTAGATTAGGAGACTTATAGTTCATTATCCAGCTTTTGGATGAATCAGATCTCTCTTCTTATTGTAATAATACTATTTTTTTTATTTGGCAGTATTTTTATAAAATTAAGTTATTTTCATGATATTACAAACTATTTTTGAACAATCCCATTTTGTGTTGATTTGGACAAAAATGAAATTAATCAGATTAATGAAAAAATACATCCTATAAAATAAAAAAAGATAAGAAGAAGCTCCAAATGAATCAAACAGAGATGGGACATTTTAGTACCTATGGTGGTTTTAAGGTATCAGAAGATATGGCAGTTCTAGTGTAAGGAAGCGTCTCACACACTCCAAACAGCCTTCACTGGTTACTGTATGTTCCACATTATTGAAGCTTAGAATGAAGTTATATTAATTATGGAATGTAAAAGGAAGATTAGTGTTTAACATTCCATTGACAGTGAGCATTAGAAATAGTAAGGAAAGTAAGTCCTTCCAGTAACATTGAGAGATATTAAAACATTTAAGACTAGAATAAAAGTTAGAAGCTCCTGCTATTCAGTTTCCTGATAACTAAGTGATTGTAATATGTTTATGCCATCCATCCAAAATATACTTTAAAAATAGGCTATAATGAAGTGTGTTGGAAATCTAATGCTGTTGTTCCTTAAATATAAGATATTTATGTTGATCTTTGATGATATTCACATAGATGTGTGAGGAAGGATGTTGCGACTGCACCATTTTTGGGTTCAATAATGTCACACAACATTCATTATCACAATAGTGGTAATAAAGGTACCAAATAAAATACCTGCCTATATAATGTCATCCTGTTATATAAATGTCAAAGGCTGTGTGTGAATTAGTATGTTTTGTACTCTGTAAAACTGAAACAGCTGGATGGGTATTGAGAGGCATTTCGTAAGCACGGTACTGTGCACTGTGGAAGGTTTTTTTGCGGTAGACCTTGTTAAAGTTTGACTGATCATCAGGAAAGTTGGCAAATGTATGTAGTGTTTAGTAGTTATGGAGGACAGAGTGGAAGGGGGTAAGAGCAGGTGATCAGAGAGGGGGGAAGGAGGAGATGTCCTGATGGAAGATTGGAGTAAATATATAATGTAGAATATGTTACAGTTAATTACATGTTGCTACTTCTCACAGAGACATCCGATGAGCTGCAGAAAGGCACAAATAATTGAATACAACCTACCAATCATCAACAGTACCTCCATCAACAAAACGTCCCTTTCATACAGCCTAGCCATTGGTGTTCATCACATATGCATTTCTTCACTGAGGCCTTCACTGACTGCAATTGCCCTCCGAACCTTGTCCAGAGACAGATCTCATGGGCCCTGTCCATCCAGGCACACACCACCTCCCCCACACGAACCATATGGCTACAAAGAAGCACACCTCTAACCCAGTTGTGACGGGAGCAGTTAAACAACATTCTCCACCGTCGTTGCAACTACGTTTCATCTTGCCCTGAAATGAGAAATACCCTACCCAATATCCTCCCCACCCCCCTACAGTGGTATTCTGCTGTCCACCTACCCTATGTAATATCCTTGTCTGTCCATACTCCATCGGTGCTCCCAACCCCTTGCCCCATGACTCATAACCCTGCAATAGACCTAGATGCAAAACCTGTCCTATCCACCATCCCACCACAACCTACTCTAGTCCTGTCACAGGCATTTCCTATTCCATAAAAGGCAATGAAACTTGTGAAAGCAGTCATTTTATCTACCAACTGAGCTGCAACCTCTGTGCAGCTTTCTACTGTGCACGGGGAGCACCAGGCTGTCTATCTGGATGAATGGCCATTGTCCAACTGCTCAGGACAGCTAGAGCATCCTGTTGCAGAGCATGCAGTGCTGCATAATGTGGCTCACTCCAATGACTGATACACAGCATGTGCCATATGTATGGATCCTCCCCTCAAACACCAGCTATTCTGAATTGTGCAGGTGGGAACTCTCTCTACAATATATCCTATGCTCCCGCAATCTCCCAGTCCTAAACCTTCACTAATTCCTGTCTCCACTAGCCTCCCCTCTCTTTCCCTGCACACACTCTATCCTTACGTACTTCTCCCATTCCACCACACATTTCAGTCCCTTCCCTTCATTCTGCCCTATTCATCAAACAGCATTGGCACATTTCCCCACCCATACCATGCATCTCCCCCCTTCCCTCCTGCTTCCCTCTCTTACCACTTCCTCACCCCCCACCATTGGTTGTTCTTGCCTCAGTGCCTGAGTCCCGCAGACAGGCCCAGTGGCCAGAGATGACGATTGTCTCTGTGTGAGTGCGTGTGTGTTTGTATGTTTGTCTAACCGATGAAAGCTGTAACGACCGACAGCTATTAAGTTGTATTCTTTGTGCCTTTCTGTGGCTCATCAAATGTCTGTGGTGAGTAGCAACCTATCCTTCTCAAAAATATTGTGGAATCCATCCTGGAATTTCAGTTGTTTAGTTAATTGCATGTACTACTTGTATATATATCAGGATGAGGGAAAGTGAAGATCAACAGACAGAAAGAGAGAGGTAGGTGGAGAGAGAGAGAGAGAGAGAGAGAGAGAGAGAGAGAGAGAGAAAGGGGGGCAGGAGGCATAGCAGAGCTACAATAGAAGGGGTGGAGATGAACAGAGAGAGAGAAGGGTAGGACAAAACAGACAGAGAGGAGTTAACAGGAGATGAACTAATAGAAGATTCTAAGAAGAAATAAATACATGGACCAGACTGGGTTTCTGGACAGTTACAATTACAGTAAAAATGATACTCATTTAGACATCACGACTTCACTGTCTGAACACATTTGCTTGTCTAGAGGTTAAAAAGCAAAAAATGTGAAAGTGATTGAAGGACATTTTGATATGCATATAACAAACTTGAGATATGGTACACAGTCCATTGACCAAAGGTCTATTCTTGGCAACTGTTGAAATTCATATGAGGGTCATTCCATGTCAATTCAATGCAGTAAAGTAACATTTTCAACCTGACCAGATTTCATTCCAATTTGGTGCATTCAATGACCCGGATAAGAGATGGATAAATACCAATTTGCAGGGCTGTATTACAACCGTGAAGAAAGTTACAGGTCTGGAAAGTTTGGAATTTGAGTGAAATTTACATGCGTCTGTCTCAACATAAAATACTGTAATTTATTTTGTTATCTGTTCATTCACAATGTTTCACTCCATTATTTCACTAATAATTCATTCTCGGCCATTACATTTACATGATTACACAAAGTGTTTTTCTATCTCCAGCACCTTACATCTAGTAAGATGTGGCCTGGCATCCACAAAATGTCCAAGCTGTTCGTGATATTCCTTCCATTTCAGTTTCAGTGTTACAATCTGTCTTTCCTTGAAATTTCCTCTTAATATTTTCATTTTCATAAGTTTGAAGGATGTGTCTTCTATTTTAAGACCAGACCAAATGTGATACCAGCATTGAGATATTAAAAGAAAAACCACAAGCGTCATAGTTTTCAATCACTGGTGAATGTACCGAAATTGCCAACAAACCTATGGCCACACAAACAGTTGTAGCCATGACTAGTGTCTGTAAGCTTTTAAACCACTAAGAGCTCTGTGTCGATCCACCACAGTGTGAAACCCAAGGATTAAACGTTCGGGTCATTCCATGTCAAATCAACCAAAAATGTAAGATTTGACTCCCATGATCGTAGATTTTGATATAAATTGGCATATTTATTCCTTTTATGATTGTAAGTAGGGAACCAAAATATTTCAGCTGTGTCTCAAACCATTTAGATTTGACAGTTGTGAAAGTTTTTTAAATTTAATACTTTTTGGTTGTCGGGCAGAGGAAATACAGTGTGTTTAAAAATAGAAAATAATTTATATCTCCCACATTTACCATCAAATATTGATAAAATTAATGTTGTGTGTTCATCAATGCATAAAGAGTTCAGAGCATTGTAAATTAAAACATACTGACAAAACGTGTGCCCAGCAGAAATTATTAAATTGAAGTTTTCAAATTTTTTAAAACTAATTACGGAGATCCACACTAAGTGGAATATCATCGAAAGGGAAAAGGATATTAAGTTAAAACTTTTTAAAATCTGGTTCTAAAGGATGTACTCCACATAATGGCAAAATAAAATTAATGGGTTTTTCACTGCTACAACAATTATTATTTAATAGAAAACACTAAATGTAAAATTTCACATGCCTAATACAGTGTATTGAACTTACATTTTATTTTTTTTAAAAATTACATCCATTTTGCTTGGAAAGTAAAAGTAATGTGTATTAAAAACAGGATTAAATAATTTGCTTAACATGTAGGTGAAGAAAACACTGTTTGTCGTAAACACAATATTGCTCGTTCCGCATTCACTCGTCGAATGGCCTGGCCGTCACTCCCGGCAGTTTTATGGCGCGCAGACAGCAGATGGCGCGCAGCTCACGTCAGCTGTTTAGACGACCGTGCCATCCTGTGGCTAGGCCGGGAACTATCTCAGCTGGGCCCGCGCCAGCCACGGAACACAATACAGGCGCGCGCGATCTGAATGGCCCGCTAGGCCATAACATTCCTCCCCCCTTGGCGAGGAGCCGGACTCCGGAATGGCGGTGCCGATTCTGGCTGCTGGGACTCTTCCACCTCCATCTGATCGTCTGGTGGCACCATCCACTCCCTAGCTGGAACCACCTTGTACGGACGGAACCCTTTTGAGTGACGAGGGGTTCGCTCTTGTGAACGATGTCTTGCTGCTCCCAGCACTGGCGATGGCGGTGGGTCCTTCATTCCCCCCTCCTGTGGCACTTCCATTGGCAACTCTGGGCCTCCGTCGGCTGATGTCAAGGTGCCCCCACTGCCGGAGACCGGAGCTGTCCACTCCTTGGAGCTGGCCGCTGGGGCTGCGGCGGGGAAGTGGGCCCCGGACCCCGATGGTGGCAGGAAATCCCCTCACCCCCCAGCCAATGTCCGCGAAAATGAAGTTGGTAGAGAACTGTCCCTTGATGGCGCTCTCGATAGAGGAGTGCTAGACCCAGAAGAGGAGGAAGGGACCGTAGGTGTGGTTGGAGGATGACGGATCCGGAGCTGATCGTGGTGGCGGGTGAGGATCCCAGTAGGAGAATGGACCTCACAGAGACGATGGCCAAGCCCCCGAATGACTACGGCCGGGACCCAACGAGGATGGCGGCCGTAGCCTTGAGCCCAGAAAGCCGAGCCAGGGGCAAAACGTAAAAGAGGACGAGGATGGGGTGCGGAAGGGCCCGGTTGCAAGAGGGACAACAGCGTCCTATGAGGGCGGCCGTGAAGGAGCTCCGAAGGGCTCTGCTGACCTGCCGGGGTGGACTTATAGGATGTCAGGAATCGGAGGAGGGCTTCCTCCACTGAAAGATGCGCCACATACTTGCACATTTCCGTCTTGAAAGTGCGGACAAACCTCTCCGCTGCCCCATTTGACTGTGGGTGGAAAGGTGGGGTGAGAACATGGTGGATCCCATGGTAGAACAAAAATCAAAGTGTTGTGAAGTAAACTGTGGCCCGTTATCTGTCACCAATGCGGCCGGGAGACCCTCAATAAAAAAATCTTTAACAGGGAGCGTGTGGTAACTTCCGCGGACGTGGAGGCATGGCGAACAACATACGGGAAGTTGGAGTATGCGTCAATGATGCAAAGCCAGTAGCTATCTAAGAAGGGACCCGCAAAATCGACATGGAGTCGTTCCCAAGGTGCAGACGGAGTGGGCTATGGAGAGAGAGATGAGCGAGGAGCTGCTTGTTGGGATGCACAAGAAGAGCATCCTGCAATGAGGTGAGTTATGTCCCCATCTATGTGTGGCCAATATACATCTTTGTGCGAGAGATGCCCCAGTGGTCCCGATGGAAGATCGAGAATCTGGCGGCGCAATGATGCTGGAACCACCACTCGATGGGAGCCGTCTTCTGTGGACAGAAGTAAAATGCCCTCGTAGGTGCTAAGGCGGTGACGAATGGCATAATAATTGCGGAGAGGGTCTGATGCCCAACCAGAAGTAAAATGCCCTCGTAGGTGCTAAGGCGGTGACGAATGGCATAATAATTGCGGAGAGGGTCTAATGCCCAACCAGAAGTAAAATGCCCTCGTAGGTGCTAAGGCGGTGACGAATGGCATAATAATTGCAGAGAGGGTCTGATGCACGACCCGGAGGACGCTCCGACCAGCCTTGCCTCACCCATTGAAGGACGACCTGGAGGACAGGGTCAGCAGCGGTAGCCTCCGTGATCCGTGAGCTATTGATAGGGAAACCGGAGACTACATCTACTGCCAACTCGTCAACTGCAAAACACAAAAGCTTTTCGGCATCAAAGACCGGGTCGGGGCCTACCGGGAGGCGCGATAGGGCATTGCCATTGGCGTGATGAGCTGTCGAGCAGTACTGTATCTCATAATGAAAACGAGAGAGGTACAAGGCCCAGCATTGAAGACGATGGGCTGCCTTGTCCAGAAGAGCTGCCGACGGGTGGAACATAGACACTAATGGGCAGTGGTCTGTGTATAGGGTGAACTTTAACCCATAGAGATAAACGTAAAATTTATTTAGAGCAAAAACTATGGCTTGGGCCTCCTTGTCCACCTGGGAATACCGGCGCTGCGCCTCCGTAAGAGTTTTAGATGCAAACGCCAATGGGCGCTCCGACCCATCGGGGAACCGATGTGCCAGCACCGCCCCCACACCGTGCTGGGAGGCATCTGCAGCCACCACAAGTGGGACCCTGGGGTGTACGCAGCGAGGCACAAACCCTCAAGGAGGGCCGCTTTAAGTGATTGAAAAGCTCGCTCACAAGCTGGAGACCAGTGGAACGGGACACCCTTAAGCAGCAATTGGTGCAGGGGGTGAGCCACTGTGGCTGCCTGCGGGAGGAAGCGATGATAATAGGCGATCTTGCCCAGGAATACTTGAAGTTCGTGAACGGAAGAAGGGTGAGGGAGATTTGCGACCGCACGCACATGATCTGCCACGGGACGCACCCCCGACCTGGATACCTCGTAGCCCAAGTACTTGATAGTCGGTTGGAAGAATGATTTCTGGAAATTACAGCGGAGGCTAGCCTCCTCCAGAAAGGAAAACAAGGAACAGAGGTTGGCAATATGGTCAGTAGCTGTGGATCCTGTCACCACAATATCATTCATGTAGTTCATGCAACAGGGAATTGGTGCTAGCAACTGCTCCAAAAAACGCTGAAAGATTGCGGGGGCACTGGCCCCTCCGAATGGCAGTCTCTGATATTGTTATAGGCCAAAAGCCGTAGAAACCACCAACACCTGCTTGGATGCATCATCTAAAGGCAACTGGAGATAAGCCTCTGCCAGATCTATGTTCGAAAAATACTGTCCCCCTGACAACCGATCTATCTGTTCCACTGGGCGAGGCATGGGAAAAGTGTGGTGTCGCACAAGTCTAAAGTGCGCGCCACCTACTTTCGCCACGCACCGCCATGCACGCACGGCAGGGCGTTCTCACGATGTCAGCCACGAGTGCCCTCTGCTGCTATCCCGCTCGTGGCCATCACTGAACGACATCGTTCACTTCGGAATCAGATAGGCACCAGTTAAGACTTGGCTATCGGACAGGCAACAGGCAGGCCTCTAGCTCAACTATGTATCAGCATTCTCCAGTACTGAGTTATGTAAAAGTTAAGTATTACTAAGTCTCTAAGAAATATAAATCTCGTTCTAATTTACTCTAGTGTTTCTAGTTTCTGCTGTCCCACTGGCTTGTCACCTCCTACCTGCACAAGCGTGCATCCTTTATTCCTGTGTCGATCTTTCTACTCGGCCACCGACACCTATGACGGAAACAAGACACAAAAGTGGCGACGAGGCTGGGACACAAAAAAAAGAATCAATGATGGATTGAGAATTTACAGTTTTCTTAGTCGCTACATAAACGCAGGGCCCCAGAGGGCTTGCGTATGACAACTAGAAGGGAGGCCCACTCGCTTGCTGTGACAGGACGAAAGCTTTCATTCAGTGTCTGTGTCCGTCCTGTCATGACCTCCAATTGGAGGTTTCCCTTTGTTTCTGTGTGGCTGACTTTTCCTATTTTTAGTCTCATGGTCGGTCAGCCACAGATGTTGGTTTTTACATTTTATTGTTTGCTGTTGGTCGGTTATACTGTGTGATTGTCATTGTTTTCGTTGTTCTCGCCGACTTTGTTGTCCTTCACTGACTCAGGGGATCTTCCTCCCCCCTAGTTGTTCTCCACTGTAGGCTCCTTTGCCCGTTCACGTTCTTTGTTGTAACGTCTAATGATGGAATGGGGGACTGATGACCTCCGCAGTTTTGTCCCCCTAAAACATCCAAACAACAACAATAACAACAGCAAAATACCCTTCGCCGTCAGGCGATCTAATTCAGATTTCACAGCGCCACGGAGGGTGATCGGGAGGGGCCGAGCCCGACAGAAGACGGGGCGGGCCGTCTTTTTAAGGGTAATAGTGGCCCAAAAATTCTTAGCACACCCAAGATCCGGCGCAAACAAGGACGAGAACTCCGGAGCTGCGTGAGACTCTCATACAGAATTTGATCAGAAACCAAGCAGACAGAATCGGTAATAGTAAAGCCAAAAGCATGGAAACTGTCGACACTGAAGATATTCATAGCCGTCGCACTGTTTACTACCACAAACGGTACCGCGCGGCTAACGTTCCGATATGTAGCTTCGGCGACAAACAGCCCCAATAGTGGAATAGGGTGGCCACCGTAGCTAACAAACGCGCGAGGCGCCGGACTTAAATTGGGGGAGCCTAATGCTTGATGAGTAGCCGAACTTAGAAGCGATGTCGTTGCGCCAGTGTCCACTTGAAGCGTGACAGTTTTCCGCAGAATGCTGAGGTCTACAAACAATTTCGGCGGCTGTACACCGACAGGAACAACCTTATTAATATCCATGGGCGAAGCGCCAAAATCGCGAGGGTGAGATGTCCTTTCGCGGCCCCAAGCAGTGGAGCAGCACACCCGGGTGATGTGTCCGAATTTTCCACAACAATTACACGTGGCCCATCTGTGCGGGCACGATTCCCGAGAATGGGACACCCTGCACGAAAGACATAAAATCAGCTCGCTCTCTGAAGAGGGCGACGCGCGCCGCCTTCGCCCCCTGCCTATACGCTGCAGGCGAGCGCCGCGGCGTCGTAAGGGAGGGAGGGGAGGGCGACGCAACAACAGCCACTGAAGAACCCAGCGCCGCGGATAACTGGGCCGAATCGGCAACTGAGGATACCTCCCCCCAAGCGGAAAGTTGACTGCCCACAGCCTCAGAAACTTCAAACGCGCACGCAATACGAAAAACCTCCGCTAATGAGGGATTGTCCGATTGTAGAGCCTGCTTGCCAACGCAATATGCAAAACCTCTGCTAATGAGGGATCGTCCGGTTGAAGAGCCTGCTTGCAAAACAAATCAAAACATCGCGGACCATAGAGTCCGCATACGAATCACCGTGCGGCTCGGACCGAAATAGACAACGACGGGCCAGCCAGTGCAGTTTTGTGGCCCACGCGTGGTATGATTGACCCGGCTGTTTCCTCGAACGGCTGACACCACGTGAGAGTGGCGGCGAAAATATGCCACAGATAGAGAACAGATATCCGAAAAGGACAGGGATGCCTGCATCTGAAGCGACACCAAGTCGCCAAGCAAATGAAAAAGATGAGGCGAGAGCCACGAAAGGAAATAAGCTTTTTGCTTACCTTCATCACACACCTGGAAGGGTATGAAGTGTTGGTGGAGACGCTGTTTGTAGTCAGACCAATCCTCAGCATTGTTGTCAAAGGGAGGAAACGTAGCAATGGGCACACAATACCACAACCCGACCTGTTGTGTCACAGCCCTAGTCAAGGTGTAAATAGAGGGAAGCATTCTGTTGAGCCAAAACTTCCTGTAACGACTGAAGATTCGTCAGCAACGCGCTAAGGTTTTCTGCCATGACTGTGGCAGGAAGACCACGCTACCATAAACCTCTTCGCCATTGAAGAAAACACTGTTTGTCGTAAACACAATATTGCTCATTTCACATTCACTTGTCAAATGGCCCGGCCGTCACATTGCGCGGCCAGCAGATGGTGCGCAGCTCACGTCAGCTGTTTAGACGACCGTGCCCTCCTGTGGCTAGGCCGGGAACTATCTCGGCCGGGCCTGCGCCAGCCATGGAACACAATACAGAAGTGCGTGATCTGAATGGTACGCTAGGCCATAAGAGAAGGAATATCAATTTGTGTGTAGCTTTGAACTGTTGGTGTAATGTTTTTTTATGCAAGAGTTCTGAAACCAACAATGTACCTTTGTAGAAATACAGAGCATTATACGATGTTGTCTTATTCTTGTACTTTGCTGTTTACTGAAAACATTCCTTCATACTTACAAAGGTATTTATAAAACATCTATTTTAGTGAGTAATTCTTCAATTTCAGATAACTGAAAAAGATACCACATGTGAAATTTTGTTTCTTTTCTAGATGTTAAAAGTTTTGGAGTATGTCTGACAATTGAGCTCGACTCCAGTATCTGCTGTGAGAATTCTGACTCATTGGAGAGCGAATTTTTAAAATGTTTTTTTTGTGTCCCAACTTCGTCACCGCTTTTGTGTCCCAGCCTCGTCGTAGGTGTCGGTGGCCGAGTGGAACGAGACCGACACAGTAACAAAGATAGCACGCCGGTGCAGGTACGGAGGGGAGCAGCCAGAAACTACAAACACTAGAGTAAATTAGAAAGAGATATATATTGCACAGAATGTAACAATACTTAACTTTTACATAGTACTGCAGAATGTTGATACATAGTTGTTAGAGGCCTGCCTAGTGCCTGTACAATAGCAAAGTCTTCACTGGTGCCTATCTGATTACGAAGGTCCTAACTGGTTGCTATCTCAGTCCCAAGTGAACGATGTCCTTCAGTGGTGGCCATGAGCGGAGTTGTCGCAGAGGGCGCTCGTGGCTGTCGTCGTGAGAACGCCGCGCTGTGCGTGCATGGCGGCGCGCGGCGAAAGTAGGTGGCGCGCACTTTGTACTTGTGCGACACCACACCCCTCCCCCCCAAACCGCCGCGCTGTCGTGGTGTAGGGCTGAGGGCCATGGCGACGGCACTGGGAGGAGGGCCTGGGCGGGGGCGTTACTGGTGGGACGGGCGTCGTAGCTGAGGCTGGGATCGAACCGCCGTCCGCGCCCCGGCATCCGCCTTGCGATCCTCCAGGAAACCCACCGAAACCTGGGGAAGGGCGCCCGCCTCCGCCCAGAGGGAGCAGGTCATCTTCTTCTGAGGTGCGTGGCCCAGGCGGCGGCGGCACGCACGGTCCCGGAGTCCCTCTCGGTGACGCTGTCATCTGCGGCGGCGACAGCGGCGGCGTCGCGTCGATCTCCATCGGGACGATCTCGTAGTCCGGGGACGAACGATGTGGTTGTGCTCCCTGGCGGTGAACTGGGTCTGGAATCAAGAAACCGGAGACAGGATCGCCCGGCCTATGCAGACGCAATTGGTTTGCGTGGCGCCGCAGCTCCGACCCTGTGGAAGAACGTACAACATACATATTGCGACCGAGCACGCGCTGAATGATGCCCGGCATCCATAGTTTCTTCTTGTTTCCAGCAAACACCCTGTACAGCACCGGCGTGGAAACCTGAAAACGCGTAGCGCCATACGAACTGACTCGGTGCGTGGGAGGCTGCAGCAGGTGAAGGAGAGTGCGGTGACGGCGGCCGTGTAGCAGCTCGGCAGGAGACGGGCCGTCACGTGGCATGCATCGATACGTAGACAGGAAAATTTGAAGAGCTTGCTGCCTGGAGTGCTGACCTTTCATCTTCTCCATGTGAGACTTGAATGTTCGAACGAAACGTTCTGCTTCACCATTGGACTGAGGGTGAAAAGGTGCGGTGGTGATATGCTGAATACCATTCACACGACAAAACTGTTGAAATTCCGCACTAACAAACTGAGGTCCATTGTCACTGACGATAGTTTCAGGCAAACCTTCGATGCAAAACACTGATGTTAAGGCACTGATTGTACTAGAAGCTGTCGTTGAGTTCATGGCAATCACAAAAGGAAACTTGCTGAAAGCGTCTACAACAATTAACCAGCGCGTATTCCAGAAAGGTCCGGCAAAGTCAATGTGTAAACGTTGCCATGGTCCCTTGGGGCGTGGCCAGTCTGAGAAACGCTGTGGAGGAGCCGCCTGATGCTCCGCACAAACTGTACACTGTGATGTCATGCTCTCTATCTGAGCGTCCATACCAACCCAGGTACAATGACGTCTGGCCAGTTGCTTTGTCCTAACAATGCCCCAATGTCCTTGATGCAGGAGGCGTAACACTTCTCGTTGCAGGGAACGAGGAACAATCACTCTTGCTTGGTCGTTGTCGGTATGCAACAACAGTACACCCTGACTTAAAGATAATGCATGACGTTGTGCAAAATAACGTCGAACCAGAGGCCGATCAATGTCTTCGGCTCTGGCAGGCCAACCAAAGCGAACAAAACGTGCTACCACACTTAAGTCTGCATCCGCAGCTGTTTCCTGTGCAACCCGACGAGAGTTCAAAGGGAAATCTGCGACAGCGGTAGCATCTCTGGAGTCTATCTGACAACATGCCATTTCCGAAGAATCAAACGACACATACTGGCCAACCGGAAGTCGGGAAAGTGTGTCCGCGTTGGCGTGTTTAGTGGTAGGTCGGTACAAAATCTCATACTGATAATTAGACAATATCAAGGACCATCTCTGAAGCTTTTGTGCCGTACGTGGCGGAATTGGCTTTGTGGGTGAGAACAACGACGTGAGAGGCTTGTGGTCTGTCAACAAATAGAATTTTCTGCCATAGAGATAATGATGAAACTTTGTGACGCCGTAAATGATTGCTAAGGCCTCCTTTTCTATCTGACTGTAATTTTGTTGCGTCGGCATCAGTAGCTTGGATGCAAAGGCAATAGGACGATCGTGACATCCAATACGATGCGACAGAACGGCACCCAGACCGTACGACGAGGCGTCAACTGCTAACACTACAGGCTTCTGTGGGTCAAAGGGAATCAAACATGCATCACTGAGTAGTGCAGACTTTAATTTGTCAAACGCAACCTGGCAATCTTTAGACCATTCAAAAGGAACAGTCTTGCGACGTAAGTGATGCAGTGGAGCTGCAATCTGAGAGGCATTGGGAATAAATCTGAAATAATAGTTAAGCTTTCCCATTACTGCTTGCAATTCTTGCACATTCTTAGGAGGAGGCAAGTCTGATTGCTCTAAGATGTGACTGTAAGGGATGGATTCCTTGGGCATTAATCACATGGCCTAGGTACTCTATTTCAGTTTGGAAAAATGAACACTTTGCTTTATTACAACGTAGACCTGCTGCAGTCAAAACTTTGAAAAGGCACTCCAGGTTTGCTAAATGTTCTTCAACTGTACGTCCGGATACCACAATGTCATCTAAATAGTTCGAGCAACACGGTACAGAAACTGTCAGCTGTTCCAAAAAACGCTGAAAAATAGCGGGGGCGGAAGAACTGCCAAAGGGTAGGCGTTGAAATTGAAAAAGGCCCATGTGAGTATTAATGACGAAAAACTTTTTTGACTCGTCATCAAGTGGAATCTGTAAGTATGCCTCTGCTAAATCAATCTTAGAAAAGAAACGAGACTGTCCTAATTTGTCCATTAGTTCGTCAGGTCTGGGCAGGGGATAAGTGTCTACAATTGTTTGACTGTTCACTGTTGATTTGAAGTCCGCACAGAGACGAAGTTTTCCTGACGGCTTGGGTATAATTACTATAGGCGAGGCCCACTGACTCGCAGAAACAGGAGAAATCACCCCACTATCTTGCCAACGTTTAAGTTCTTCGGCAACTGTATCACGCAAGGCGATAGGCACTGGTCTAGCTTTACGAAATTTTGGAACTGCAGATTCTTTTAAAGTTACATGTGCCACGAAGTCTTTTGCACAACCTAGTTCCGGTGAAAACAAGTCACTATATTTGTCACACAATGCATTGATTTTATCCTGAGGCACTATTGACGAAATTTGAAGCACATCTCTTTGAATTGATAAACCAAACAAGTCAAAAGCATCTAGTCCAAAAATGTTCTGTGTAGATTTGGCCTGAAGAACTACAAAAGAAACTGTTTTTGTAACACCTTGAAAAGAGGGGGGCAGGCTACACGTTCCTAGCACGGGAATATTTTGACCTGTATAAGCTGTTAACACTTGCTGTGACGGCGACAATTTTGGCGAACCCAGAAGTTCATATGTGTCTTTATTTATTAACGTAACAGCGGAACCAGTATCAAGCTGAAATTGCACAGTCTTATTTTCTATGCAAAGATTCACAAAAAGCTTTTGCTTGTGGCGCTCGACAGGTGCGCGAATGTGGGCAACGTCTGATTGAACTTGTTTACTACGCTTGCGCATGCGCAGGCTGCGTAGTGAAGTAAGCGGCGCAGCCTCGACACGCAGCGGATTAATAACACTGACACTAGATGGCACTACCGCCGGATCGGCGTCCGCGCAATGCGAGGCTACTACAGCTTCACTAACTACTGCACTAAAATTACTTTTAGTAGCTACACCAAGTCTACTGTCACGATCTACACAGTACTGGGAACTTTTACAATGAGCAGTTGCAGAAGGCACAAGTTTCACTACAGGAATGCACTGTTCATAGTCATTTTGCTTGTCCCGAACCCTTTTCCATTGCACAGATGTACGCGCTCGACGGCGCTTGCGGCGTGGCTCAATACATAGTTTTGCAATAGGTGCAGTAGAATTTCCTTGCAATTGAGAACCAAGTAAAGCACTGTTCAATTCCACAGCGTCTATGACGTTGACTGTATGCACTGCTCTCCCACTTTTTGAAGCACTGTTTCTAACGTTACTGTTCTTTGAGTTTTTAATTTGCATACACACAGACTGCACATGTCCCGATTTGCCACATTGATAACAGGTTGCGTTGCGACTAGGGCAATGCGCACGCTTGTGGCGAGACACACACTGGGGGCAAGATTTACGTACATTTTTCTGAAATGAGTGTTGGCGCCCGTTATTCAAATCACTGTTTCTAACACGACGGGGCGACTTCTGTGTCGCACTTTTACACTGGCTACTGTTCACTGTCTGTTCAGCACGGCCGGTAGAAAAATAAGAAGCACTAGGGCTACACTGAGAACTACGGCTAGGAAAGCGTCCGTTGCAGCGCACTGAATTAACACTGTGGCTTTGCATTTCTACATCTGCTAAGTCAAAAGTATCATGCGCTTCTATAAGCTGCAGTACACTGTCTAATGAGGGGTCAGACTGTTTCAGAATTGCTGCTCTAATTCTGGGGTCCTGAATATTCTGCGTAATCGCATCCCTCAACATCACGTCACTATACGAAAGTCCACAAGAGCAAGTAAATTTACATTGGCGGGTTAAGCCCTTCAATTCCGTAATCCACTCTTGGTGTGACTGCTGCGGTAATTTTTTAAGTCTGAAAAATTGGTATCGTGCAGCGGCTACAAGAACTTTTCTCTCATAATGAGCATTCAGTGCATCTACAATTTGTTCAAAGTCTACATCACGAGGAGATGCGAGAGGGAAAAGTTTTTGCAATAGTACAAAGGTCTGGGGGCCCACAATCGATAAGAAAAGGTTCTTCACTCTCTGACCCGTAATTTGATGAGCCGCGACGAGTTCTTGAAACTGTGCGAAATAGTCGCTCCATTCTTCCTCACGTTCGTTGTACTGGCGAAATGTAGGAAGCGGTGCAGTGGCAGGTGTGGGCTGCTGACGTGACGGCTGTTGTTGTTGGTGAGCAGCCTGTGCCGTCAACTGCGACACGGCCTGCAGTAGTTGAGTGATTTGCGCCGTCTGTAACTGAATAATTTCCATTAAGTTTGGGTTCGGGGTAGTGGCCATGCTGACCGATTAGGCGCCGCGCATACAAGTAAATTATAACAAAACACAAATGCAATATGAAAGAGGACGCTCTGCAACAAAAAAGTCCACAAACACGTAACAAAATATCTTCCCCCAAAATTCTTATAATAAGGGTGGGTGGGCGGGAGCAATTTCTGTGTGCTCCGACTACTACTGCTGTCTGGCTGCTGCAAGCGGGCTGGTCCACGGATCGTCTATCACTCCTCGTCGCCACTTTTGTGTCCCAACTTCGTCGCCGCTTTTGTGTCCCAGCCTCATCGTAGGTGTCGGTGGCCGAGTGGAACGAGACCGACACAGTAACAAAGATAGCACGCCGGTGCAGGTACGGAGGGGAGCAGCCAGAAACTACAAACACTAGAGTAAATTAGAAAGAGATATATATTGCACAGAATGTAACAATACTTAACTTTTACATAGTACTGCAGAATGTTGATACATAGTTGTTAGAGGCCTGCCTAGTGCCTGTACAATAGCAAAGTCTTCACTGGTGCCTATCTGATTACGAAGGTCCTAACTGGTTGCTATCTCAGTCCCAAGTGAACGATGTCCTTCAGTGGTGGCCACGAGCGGAGTTGTCGCAGAGGGCGCTCGTGGCTGTCGTCGTGAGAACGCCGCGCTGTGCGTGCATGGCGGCGCGCGGCGAAAGTAGGTGGCGCGCACTTTGTACTTGTGCGACACCACAGTTTTATTCTGCTGTATAGTATAATGGAAAAATTCCGTGTTGGTCAAGTTACTAACAGTGATTGCCATCTGTTGAACTGTCTGAAACTAATTTAACTCTCTTAAAATTGAGAAGAGAGTCAGATGACAAATTACAAACTATTTGTCACCACCATCAATGTGTCTTTCTGAAAAAGTATGAGTTTTTACAAAAGGTTTGTTGTGACCCTTTCAAGAAACATAAATCACCAATTAAGAAAACACTTTGAATTGTAACTGTAGCACAAAGTAGAAAATGTGTATCAAAGGGCTACAAAGTGAAACCAGGGCAAAAACTGTGTACATCCCGCAAGAAACAACTACTTGAAATTGAAGGGGGGAAAAAAAAAAAAAAAAAAAAAAAAAAAAAAAAAAAAAAAAAAAAAAAAAAAAAAAAAAAAAAAACAGATGAATGCAGTGTTGAAGATGAGATAGCGGATGGTACTGGATTAGAACCTGATGAAGTAGTCCTATTACATAAAAGTATTGTCACTGATAAACTCAGTTCTTCAGTCAGTGAAATTGGAAGTTCCCCAATGAAACTCCATGCCCTTGGTGAACACAACAGATCCTCCTATGGCAAAAAAGAGAGAGAGAGAGAGAGAGAGAGAGAGTACATGAAAACTTTAAACACAAAATTCAAACTGTTCTCTCAGTTGACTTAACACAAGAAAAGAATGACTTGGAAATAAGTATGAAGAAAAAATCTGGAGATTGGACAAGCTTGTTGGTTTAATTAACAATGAACTTCCTACTTCATCATGAAACAAACAGATTCAGATGTTGACAATCCCAGCTGCAATGATTGGTCTAGGAGGAAAATTAGAGAGACATGTAATGTATCTCATTATTATGTCTGTACAGCCCAAAAACTGTTGAAAGATAAGTGTTTTTTAGCAGAACTGATCAGAAATGTGGGAAAATTTTGAGTCCTGAAACTACCAGAATGATGACCAGTCCAGAATTTTTCCTGGTATGAAGGATGTAGTGCATAGGAAAAAAAGTAAACGAGAGAAAGCAATTGATCTTATGTAATCTTCGTGAGCTCTACTCAGTTTTTAAGTTGGAATATCCGGACTTAAAAATTGGTTTTTCAAAAATTTGTTCTTTGAGGCCCAAGTGGTGTGTTTTGTCTGGTGCAAGTGGTACACACTTAGTCTGCATATGCACCATACATCTTGATACATGGAACTGGTGTTGGAGAGAATTACAAAGAACTTATGAAATATCTTCTTTGTGAAGATGCAAGCAGGGAATGTATGCTGAGACATTGTGACAAGTGTCCAGCAAAAGAAAAATAGTGATCTGTTTTTTACAATCAAAATTTCAAGACAATGATGAACAAGATACTACTGAGTACAGTCAGTGGGTTTCTACCGATCGAACTGAAATGGTACTGTGTTCAAGCTCAGTTGGGGAGTTCATTGAAAAGTTAGTGGGATAGCTGAACAATTCATACATAGCCACATCACAATCTTTGTTTCTTAGAAATTTAAAGGAAACATCTTCCTCAAACCTGGCAATCATTACTATGGATTTCAGTGAAAACTATGCTTTTGTAATACAAGATGAAGTACAAGGTTACCACTGGACCTCACTTCCATGCACTATTTTATCCAGTCATGATTCACTGCAGAGGTGCAAGTAATGAAAAACTGATTTTACCTTTTTGTATCATTTCGGATGATCGTCAACATGATGTGTTTATGGTATATGAGATCCAAAAAATAATAATCACATTTTTGAAAGACAGTTATCCACACATAAGAAACATTCACTACTTCATTGATGGCTGTGCTGGTCAGTATAAAAATAAATATAATGAATCTGTGAATGCACCAGAAAGATTTTCAGCTCAAAGCCCAATGGTCATTTTCTTTGGAACGAGTCATGGTAAAACAGAATGTGATGATATAGAGGGTACTGTAAAATGTTTAGCTATTAAGGCAAGTCTACAGCGACACCTGGAGAAGCAAATAACAACAACAAATTTGCTATTTGAGTTTTGCAAAGCCAATATTAAAAATATTAATTTGAAACTTATCTTTAAAGGCTTAGCTGACTTTGCAGAATTGCATGAGAAATGTTCAAACACTTCCAGGAACTAGAACTTTCCACAACTTCCAACCAGTGTATGATTCCGGAGTAATAGAAGCTAGAAGAATCAACAGTGATTCAAAACCAGCTCTCACATTCAATTTGTGTGACAAAATATATTTGTCAAACTAGAGGATTTATCTTCTGGGTATTTTATTGCTTGTGTTTATGATAAACTATGGCATTTTGGCATGATTAGTGAGGTAAATGCAGAAGAAAAAGATGTGCTTGTGAGATTTTTACATTCTCATGGACCATCAGAATCGTTTTTCTGGCCTGAGAGAGAAGATTCGTATTTTATTCCCATCATTGCCATTATGGATCCTCCAAAGATAATGACTGGGATAGCTTACAATTTTACTCAAGAATGCATGGCCTATGTGAACAATAAAGTTTTGAAAATACTAGAGGAACTAAAAAAACATTGACATAGAATTTAGAGCTATTATACGACTGTTGTAAACTTGTATTTATCTACTTGTTTACAAAGTTATTATTTGTGTTTAAAACCAAGAAACATATTTAATATTGTTTCTATTTCTCAATACTGTCTACTTTTCAAGTCTACAATTAAAATTGATTTGATTAAATATGAGGAATTGTACATTTAGCACAATCTAAGGAAGCAAGAGATGTTTGCTAATTAATTTTGTTTGTGGACTAATAAACCATGAAGGTGTGGAAAACCCAGAAATGTTATTTTATTGCTTGCTATAGTATGTTTTTTATAACAAGTAAAAAAAGTGTAATTCAAATATTATTTTCCCTTTTGACGATATTGCTCTTAATGCAGTTTTCCGTATTTGGTTCAAAAAATATTGAAAACTGAAATTAAAGATTTTTCCTGCACATGCGCAGTCTTATAAGGTCTTCATTAACATTATTTTTTAAATCTTTAAACATTGATGCACACATTCACAAAAATTTATCACTGTTAGTTGGTAAATGAGGAAGATACAAATTATTTTGTATATCTCAGTACAATGTATACCCTATGCTCAACTACTAAAATCTACTAAATTCTATAAACTTCAACAGGCTGTAAAATCTAAATGGTTTGAGACAGAGCAGATTTTTTTTGGATTTTTAGTTAACTTCATAAATGGAACAAATGTCCAAAGTTATAACAAAATCTAAGACCATGGGTGTCATTGGGTGGTTGAACTGACATGGAATGACCCTTTTGCCTCTCCCTCCTCTATTCTGTACATTGTTCCCTCTCTCTCTCCCCCTGTGTGTTTCTTTCCACATGAGTTTCCTCTTCTGAAGAAGTGGTAGTTTCACAACCTGGTTGCCAAAGCATGTGCCAGTTGTGCTTCAGAGAATCCTGTTTGAAATGTGATAAGGAACCCCTGCTATACCTTAAGTAATGTACAAGTAAAACCGTTTAAAGCTGTTATTCTCCCCCCCCCCTTACTGAAGGACAGTTAATGTTGAGTAATATTTTAGCTGATGTAATGGAACCTATACTAGTTGCTACATGGTGAGTCAAGAGTACCACCTGTGAGTGTGAAATCCTGGCGAGGAGTTTAATAATTTTATCTCTGGCACACAGCAAGAAAACCACATTTTTGTCCTTATTACTATTACTGATTCTATATATTTCCTGCTTCAATCTCATATAGCGAGTTCCAGTGATGTGCTATTATTGAGGACCATGTACATTTCCAGTTTGACCAGTTGTTATATAAGAGTTAGAAAATGGGGTCACTGCCCATAATCAGTGAATTGAATGTGAGACAATATATGCATAAAATAATTATCCCTAGTGCTACTTCTGTTTCCTTAACTTGCATTTTTTAGTGATCATGTGGCTCCTGTGCAGAAAGAGATATTTTCATTAATGCAAATCCTCCAAGCAAGCAACACCTGAATCACAGCCCCCTGTTGGCTACCAGAGTCACACATCTTCACAGTGGGCACACATGAAGGCATGCCCAGCTGCCCCCCACCACCACCCCGCCCCAGTAGAATAAACCTAATAAGCAAGATGGTAATAAAAGTAACAAGTTTCGTTTATTTCCTGCCATAGCCTTACATGCCTCCTGTAAAGACTTAAATGTTGGGAACCCTGTTACAATGTTCGTTGATAAGATTTTTGGTGTAATGAAATAGTCATGTCAAGGGTAAACAAGTTAAGGGAAATGTTGTAGAATGAATATGGAATGTAATCCAAACAAACATAGTAGACTCTCCCTTTTCTGTTAGATTTTTGTGTAGGCGAAATCTATTGTAACCTCATACACACCTTTAACACTAATAGTTGAACTTAAAAGAGAGAGAGAGAGAGAGAGAGAGAGAGAGAGAGAGAAACATTTTGTAAACTGTTCCGAACTATTTTCAGGACTTTTAGTGTAGTTGTCGTCCAAAGTATGTTATCACGTTCTGATATAAGGACTGTACTCACATAGCCCAGTCTTTGGAACAGTTTGTTAACTTTGCAGCATCTTGATGGTAATACCCACTATGAGAAGCCACAACTATTTCATTCCTCTGTGAAAGTGTTACAGTGCTATGATCTTGTGGCCAAGTCACACACACTGGCCACCCTTCCACCTGGTTGCCCCACCACGTCAGCTGGGTCTGCCTTCACACTGATTTGGCCTCATCACAACCTGTAATGCACCGAAACTCCAAGATCTGCAACATATGGTCTTATAGCCAAAAAAGTCTATTGTAATCATTCATTTTTATTTTTGTGTTGATATTATATGGTTTTATATTTGTTATTTGTGTATACCTCCCATACCCATATTTGATCATGAGCAATAAGTAATTTCTTTTATCATGCCAACTGTCCAAAGGAGCTTTTTTCCTTAGTACTTTTAACCGTTCAATCAATTATTGTTATTTTTTTTATCAGTAACCTGCTCCTATGGAAAAGGGGGTGTGTGTCCATGATGGGCCAAGAGGCTCCAAAGGACTTTATTTTTTTTAAAGTAAAAGTTTAATTTTTTACCCATTTATATTGCATCCAAGGCAGACACAGAGCCAGGTCTTGGCGGACGTGCACCGAAATCCACTAGTCAGCAACACTCTCCCATGGGGTGTTCATGTACTCGGCTACACACAGTAATTTCTGCTGACAAGGGGATGCTTTTCCATCCCTGCACCACAGAAAATTTTAACAAACACTCCAATCAGGAGGCGGGGAGCGGCCATGTGAGAGGTGTAGTGTGGGCCAGTGAGAGGCGCTTGGCAGAACCAATGACTCTCTTTCTGGTCAGCATTCATCCTAAATGGATGTGCCCTCTTCCTTCTCCTCGGACACCCTCCATGTTCGCAAGCTGGTTGTGTTCTCCCAGGCATTCAAGTCCCTGCCAATTTAACCCCTGGTACCTGCTTGAGTTATTAGTTGCAATTAAATGTGCCATGGCAAACAACCACCTTTTATATTCACTTAAAGTATTCTGGACGCCCACGACTTGAACTTCTCCTAGCCATCCTGCACAATAATTCTTCAATAAGGATATTGTCTGAACACTTAATCATGCAATTTTATTATTATAATTCTTATGCACTATTGATATATTTATAAACAACAAATAAAATACATTCTTTAATATTATAGAGGAAAAATTCCTAGCAGGAAAAATATATATATAAAAATAGATGAAGATTACTTACCAGGCGAAGGAGCACAGGTAGTGACAGCAGCACAAACAAATAAAACACACACACACACACACCCACACACACACACACAAACACTAGCTTTCGCAGCCTAGCTGCTGCTTCAGGCAGAGTAGGGAAGGAGAGGGAAAAGGAAAGGATGAGGGTTTTAAGGGAGTGGGTAAGGAGCCATTCCAATCCCGGGACAGAAAAGACTTACCTTGGGTGAAAAAAAGGAGGGTAAACAAATACACACACATCCACACATATACACAAACGCAAACACACCTAGGCAGACATACTGTAGAAAAGCCATGTCTGCCTCGGTGTGTTTGTGTTTGTGTGTATGTGTGGGTGTGTGTGTATTCGTTTATCCTCCTTTTTTTCACCCAAGGTAAGTCTTTTCTGTGCCGGGATTGGAATGGCTCCTTACCCACTCCCTTAAAACCCTCATCCTTTCCTTTTCCCTCTCCTTCCCTACTCTGCCTGAAGAAGCAGCTAGGCTTAGAAAACTAGCGTTTTCGTGTGTGTGTGTGTGTGTGTGTGTGTTTTTTTTTTTATTTGTTTGTGCTGCTGTCACTACCTGTGCTCCTTCGCCTGGTAAGTAACATTCTTTAATATTATCGTTATTATTTGTGAATGTGCCTTTTTGGATTACACTGTGGATTTAGAATCATTTTGCTGATAATCTATATTTCTCTTATTCTCTCTCTCTCTCTCTCTCCATAATTTTCTTTTTCTTCTCTTCTTAACCTCATGTTTTCCAACTGAACCAACTCCTGTCTTCTACAGCCACCAGCTTTCGTCTGGGCTTTTCCAAGACCATGTTTTAATTAGTTTGATCCATGGTATATTCTTTCATTGTCCAATGTGTGACATAATTGGGTGTGTTAAACTGGTTGTTGACGGTCTCTGAAAAAGTTCACAAAATGTAAATCTACATTTTCTAATATGTTATGCCCGGTATGCTAATTTCTCTATAGCTCAACTGGTTTTAAGTCTACTGGACTCGAACGAGAGTTTTCCTTGTAATTTTTATTCTTCTTAAAGGCTGTTATTCAGATCACCTTTTCTGTTAAAAATTAAAATTTTGATCATATACAGGACTTCAAGGTTGATCTACATGTCATATTTTTGTATGTGTATACTCAGTTTTATTTGGAGATGTCACATCACCTGTGCAATCCTTTTTTGAAATCTAATGCTCAGTATTTTCTGTATTTGCCTTGTTATTTATGTGGTTTCTCGAACAATGTTAAACTCTGACTTTTCATTTGTCTTACTGTGTGTTTAATTGCTGAATATTTGAGATTAATACAAATCATAATAGTTGGATTTTTTAAACAGGTTTGTAAGCCAGCTGTTAACATCTTTGCATCATATTGCTGTGGTTCACTGCCCACTACTATAATCAAAATGTTTGCAAAAGCAAAGCAAGAGATATTATCATCATTCAAACAACTTATGGGTATGCTGCCGGGTGACGTCGTCGACAACCGCTGATATTCTGACAGTGCCATTCTCAAGGCACAACTGCATTCAAGTAAGCAATGTGCAAGTGTATTTAATACCTCAATTTGCAAGGGTAAAGAAGGAAGATAACACACACAGTACAAGTCACTGCAGAGTCAACCAAAGATGACCGAACATAAAAAATATCGATAATGATTATTAATCAACAGGTGAGGCAGCATTAATTCTGTCCCTCTGTTTTTTGATGAGAGACAGTGCTGGATTCAAAGCAGAATTTAAACAAAAACTACCATCTCTGTTTATAAGGTCGCTTGCTTGTTTAATTTCAACACCTTCCTTAATAACACTATCCCAATAGGTGGAAGTGCATGCCAGAATCTCCGTGTTGTTGTATTCCATAGGATGACTGGTGCCAAGACAGTGCAACAGCAGATTTGTTTCGCTGTTGTAAGAGCATGTAACGTTTGTGTTCAATACATCGGTCTTCCGCAGCCATTCTCTGACATGCCACAACTGCAAGGAATATGATATACACCTGCCTTACGCAAACCAAGATCATCCTTTGCGCACCCCAACAGGGCCTTTATGTTAGAACGTGGTTGAAAAAACACATTTCACATATTTCCACAAAATACGACCAATCTTGTTGGAAAAGCTTCCTACATAAGGCAAAATAGGTGTCACTCATCCATTGCACAGTAGGCTGATAGCACATTTTATCTGTCTCTCACTATAACCATTCTCACGAAAGGTGACCTCGAGGGCACTAGAGGAGTTTTGTTCATTTTTACTTAATAATTACATATTTCAACATAATCTACCATACAATTGGTTACAGGGTGTAGTAGTGTAGCATACACAATTTTATGTAGATATTAAAACAATTTTCATACATTTTACACATAAATTGAAGTGGTTTGCTTTATTACATTTCATTGAACAGTGTGGAAAATTGTAGAAAACAATAAAAGTGAACCTAATAAAAAGTTTATATTTTCACCTAACGTTCTGTCCTACTGATGGCAGGTTATTAATAGATCATACAGAACTTAATTCAAATATAAACACAAATTTCACACATTTCTTTAAAGTTGATTATCGAGGTTCAGAGGTATATGAGTAGTATTTGGAGGTAGATATAATTCCTGTAGGACTTTAATTTTTTAAGTGTTCCAGATTACAAAAGCATATATGGTAACATTCATATAAGTGGAGTAATGATATAGTTTCACAAAATATACCATACTACTGATGATAGGTCAAAAGCATTATAGCAATTACAAATTAAATATATAAAAACCAGCTTTACACATTTTCTGTTGAAGTTGATGGAACAGGCTCAAATTTTTTGAGTGGTATATTTTAGTGTTGTGCAACTGTTTTATTTATTTAGTCCTTCTCATCCTGCATGTGTAGAATATATACAAGGATATTGGACATGGTTGTGTGTTTACAATGTAAAATAAAGTTTTATTGCATTCCTAGGAATTAGGTATGTAAGCAGTTTAGCAAGAATCAAATATACAATAAATATTAGAGGCAAGATAGAAAATTCATAATATAATATAGAATGCAGTTTGTATTGCATTCCTAGGAACTAAATATTTGAGTAATTTAGCAAGAAACATACATGCAGTAAATGTTAGAGCCAACATACAAAATAGACTATTCACAATGTGTATTTATTTTTATTTGTTACTGTCTAGGTACTCTGTTAAGCTGTAAAAGCAGTGATCAATTAAATATGCCTAGAGTTTAGTCTTAGAACTACTGAGTTTACCCAATGATTTAATATGTCTAGGCAGATTATTGTAAATTTTTATTCCGACATGGAGAGTGCCTTTTTGGCATAATGCTTTTTTCACCTGTTTCACATGAAGATGAGATTTTTGTCTCATTTTGTATGCATGCAAATCTTCATTCTTTAATAAGATTTCTGGGTGTCTGTCCATGTATTGCTTTATGAAAACTGATGTTTCATAGATAAGTTGCATGTAAGAGAAAGAATTGACTTTTTTTTTTTTTTTTTTTTTTTTTTTTTTTTTTAAATAAAGGTCAGCATGATTTCCTATTGTTTACCCCTTCAATAACTCTTAATATTCTGTTTAGCATAGTCCCAAAGATTATGCCATATTTAAGTCCAGATTGCACATAGGGGTAGTAAACATTTAACAGGATAGCTTCGCTGCTGCCCTCTTTTAAGACCCTTATCATGTAGTAGGTTTTACTTAGGTTTATAAACGGATGACTTACCCAAAGGACCGGCTCGTCGATAGGCACAAATAAAATCACACACATACAAGCTTTCGCAACTGATCCATTGGTCGCTTCGTCAGGACAAGAGGAAGAAAGGAGAGGAGAAAGGGAAGGATATGGGTTTTAAGGAAGTGGAAAAGGAGTCGTTCCAATCCCAGGAGTGGAAGGACTTACCTTAGGGTAAAAAAAGGAAGGTAAACAAATACACACACAATCACACATATCCAAACGCAAACACACCTAGACAGACATTTTTTTACAAAAAAGGAAGGTAAACAAATACACACACACTCACATATGTCCAAACGCAAACACACCTACACAGACATTTTTTTACAAATGTCTGTCTAGGTGTGTTTGCATTTGGATATGTGTCAGTGTGTGTGTATTTGTTTACCTTCCTTTTTCTCCCCTAGGGTAAGTCCTTCCACTCCTGGGATTGGAATGACTCTTTTTCCACTTCCTTAAAACCCATATCCTTCCCTTTTTCCTCCCCCTTTTTCCTATTTTTCCTGAAGAAGATGCCAGTGGTGACGAAAGCTTGTATGTGTGTTTGTGTGTGATTTTATTTGTTTCTATCGACGAGCCGGTCCTTTTGGTAAGTCATCTCTTTTCTATTTTTTATTTTTGTTTATCCCATGGGGAACGTTCTCTCTCTCTCTCTCTCTCTCTCTCTCTCTCTCTCTCTCTCTATATATATATATATATATATATATATATATATATATATATAGAAGGAGACCTTCCAGGTACGAAAATGGTATAAAATAAAGATTTTTGACTTACCTAAAGTACAGGCGGGTCGATAGGAACACTGACAAAAAAACACACAACCATTCGAGCTTTCGCCACCAGTGGTGGCTTCTTCAGGAAAAAGAGGGAGGAAGGAGAGGAGAAAGGGAAGGATACGGGTTTTAAGGAAGTGGAAAAGGAGCCATTCCAATCCCAGGAGTGGAAGGACTTACCTTAGGGGACAAAAAGGAAGGTAAACAAATACACACACACTCACACATATCCACATCCAAACACACTTAGGCAGACATTTGTAGAAACCAAAGAAGTTGGACAGAGATGCCACTTCAGGCAGAGGCTCTGTCCACAGAACCGAGGCAAAGATGTTAAAGATGGCGGGCGGGAATTAGAATTTAGCGGAGGTTGAGACCAGGCGGGCAACGGGAAGAGAGAATGTGTTGAAGGGCAAGTTCCCATCTCCGGAGTTCTGAAAGATTGGTGTTGGTGGGAAGTATCCAGATAACCCGGACGGTGTAACACTGTGCCAAGATGTGCTGGCCGTGCACCAAGGCATGTTTAGCCACAGGGTGATCCTCATTACCAACAAACACTGTCTGCCTGTGACCGTTCATGCGAATGGACAGTTTGTTGCTGGTCATTCCCACATAGAACGCTTCACAGTGCAGGCATGTCAGTTGGTAAATCACGTGGGTGCTATCGCAAGTGGCTCTGCCCTTGATCGTGTACACCCTCCGGGTTACGGGACTGGAGTAAGTGGTGGTGGAAGGGTGCATAGGGCAGGTTTTACAACGGGGGCGGTTACAAGGGTAGGAGCCAGAGGGTAGGGAAGGTGGTTTGGGGATTTCATATGGATGGACTAGGAGGTTACGGAGGTTAGGTGGGCGGCGGAAAGACACTCTTGGTGGAGTGGGAAGGATGTCATGAAGGATGGATCTCATTTCGGGGCAGGATTTAAGGAAGTCGTATCCTTGCTGGAGAGCCACATTCAGAGTCCGCTCCAGTCCCGGAAAGTATCCGGTGACAAGAGGGGCACTTCTGGGGTTCTTCTGTGGAAGGTTCTGAATTTGGGGGGATGAGGAAGTGGCTCTGGAAATTTGTTTCTGTACTAGATCAGGAGGATAGCCGCGGGATGTGAAAGCTGATATTAGGTTGTTGGTGTACTGGTTCAGGGATTCGGAGCTGGAGCAGACTCGTTTGCCACGAAGACCTAAGCTGTAGGGAAGGGAACGTTTGATGTGGAATGGATGGCAGCTGTCATAGTGTAGGTACTGTTGTTTGTTGGTTGGTTTGATGTGGACGGATGTGTGAAGTTGGCCGTTGGACAGATGGAGGTCGACATCAAGGAAAGTGGCATGGGATTTGGAATAGGACCAGGTGAATTTGATGGGACCAAAGGAGTTGAGGTTGAAGAGGAAATTCTGGAGTTCTTCTTCACTGTGAGTCCAAATCATAAAGATGTCGTCAATGAATCTATACCAAACTTTGGGTTGACAGGCTTGGGTGTCCAGGAAGGCTTCCTCTAAGCGTCCCATAAATAAGTTGGCGTACGAGGGGGCCATCCTGGTTCCCATGGCTGTTCCCTTTAGTTGTTGGTATGTTTGGCCCTCAAAAGTGAAGAAGGTTTGGGTTAGGATGAAGCTGGCTAGGGTATTAAGGAAAGAGGTTTTAGGTAGGGAATTGGGTGGTCGGCGTGAAAGGAAATACTCCATCGCAGCAAGGCCCTGGGCATGTGGGATGTTTGTGTACAAGGAAGTGGCATCAATGGTTACAAGGATGGTATCTGGAGGTAACTGGCTAGGCAAGGATTTAAGGCGATCGAGGAAGTGGTTGGTATCTTTGATGAAGGATGGGAGACTGCACATGATGGGTTGAAGGTGTTGGTCTATGTAGGCAGAGATTCGTTCAGTAGGGGCTTGGTAACCGGCCACAATGGGGCGGCCGGGATGATTGGGTTTGTGGATCTTGGGGAGTAGGTAGAAGGTGGGGGTGCGGGGTGTCGGTGGGGTCATGAGGTTAATGGAGTTAGGTGAAAGGTTTTGTAGGGGACCTAAGGTTTTGAGGATTCCTATTTTCTTTGCTGAATCCTTTCGCTATCTATCCACCTTCAAAAATTTTTCTTTCCTTTCGAAATACTTTGAAGTCATTTATTCAACGCATAGTTCTCACTTTTCCATTCCATACATTAGGTTACCCTACCTGGACCCCATCAAGTTTTACATACATTCCCTCCGCAAGCATGCTTTCATCCTCGCCAGATTACGGTCCCACATTTTGTTTATTCAGGCATGTCTAACATTTGGCATAACCCCCAAGGGCCTCACAATAAAAGTTCCCATCTCCGGCTGTAACCCATCCTTTCATCAAGCCCTACACCAATTCCAAACAGAACAATCCACAGCCCTCACCCGCCTAATCCTTAACCTATACATCAACTCCGCCAATGAACACACCTGTCAACTCCTATCCCTAATCAAAATCCTCAACCTTTCCTCTTCCGCATCCACACCCACAGTTCAGAACATCCTCCTACAGGCCAACCGGAAATTAGAACAACATGCCACCCTCCACCTCAAAAAACTATCCCAACTCCTTGTCACCCACCTCCGGAAAGGCAAGACACTCTCCCTCAACACACACTCCCTCAACAACCACTCCAGTAAACCTCAAGCTCCTCTTATTGCACAGAAACCCAGTCTCTCCCATCTACTCAATCTCCCACTTCCAGCTCCACTCCCCCCCAAACCTCTAAATCCTACTGGACACAATCCGGAACCACGACATCCCAATTCAGTAGTTAACCTCTCCTCTAAACCGCTCTCCCAAACTGAAACCTCTGTCCTATCCAAAGGCCTCACCTTTAGCCCTACTCCCAAATTCAACCAAACAGCCCTTGTCAAAGATTTACTATCCTATACTCGTAGCCTCTGCTGGAGATATCACTTTGCCACGAAGAAAACTAACCCTACTCCTAATGATCCAACTCCACAAGACATGACTCAAATAGAACCTTGCCTGGAACAGTTCCGTCCTTCATCACAGCTAGACCCACCCGCTCTTCCTCAAAATCACCCTCTTCAAACCTTCCAGGAATTCCTTACTTCCAACCTTGCCTCTCAGTCTTTCCTAAAAAACCTTAATCCTACTCCCAACATTACTACAGCTGAATCCCGAGCCATCCGTGATCTGAAAGCTGACCGTTCCATCGTCATTCTCCCAGCCGACAAGGGATCCACAACCGTGGTACTTGATCGGCGGGAGTATGTGGCTGAGGGACTGCGTCAGCTTTCAGACAATACTACCTACAAAGTTTGTCAACACAATCCTATCCCTGATGTCCAGGCAGAGCTTCAAGGAATCCTCAAAACCTTAGGTCCCCTACAAAACCTTTCACCTAACTCCATTAACCTCATGACCCCACCGACACCCCGCACCCCCACCTTCTACCTACTCCCCAAGATCCACAAACCCAATCATCCCGGCCGCCCCATTGTGGCCGGTTACCAAGCCCCTACTGAACGAATCTCTGCCTACATAGACCAACACCTTCAACCCATCATGTGCAGTCTCCCATCCTTCATCAAAGATACCAACCACTTCCTCGATCGCCTTAAATCCTTGCCTAGCCAGTTACCTCCAGATACCATCCTTGTAACCATTGATGCCACTTCCTTGTACACAAACATCCCACATGCCCAGGGCCTTGCTGCGATGGAGTATTTCCTTTCACGCCGACCACCCAATTCCCTACCTAAAACCTCTTTCCTTAATACCCTAGCCAGCTTCATCCTAACCCACAACTTCTTCACTTTTGAGGGCCAAACATACCAACAACTAAAGGGAACAGCCATGGGAACCAGGATGGCCCCCTCGTACGCCAACTTATTTATGGGACGCTTAGAGGAAGCCTTCCTGGACACCCAAGCCTGTCAACCCAAAGTTTGGTATAGATTCATTGACGACATCTTTATGATTTGGACTCACAGTGAAGAAGAACTCCAGAATTTCCTCTTCAACCTCAACTCCTTTGGTCCCATCAAATTCACCTGGTCCTATTCCAAATCCCATGCCACTTTCCTTGATGTCGACCTCCATCTGTCCAACGGCCAACTTCACACATCCGTCCACATCAAACCAACCAACAAACAACAGTACCTACACTATGACAGCTGCCATCCATTCCACATCAAACGTTCCCTTCCCTACAGCTTAGGTCTTCGTGGCAAACGAGTCTGCTCCAGCCCCGAATCCCTGAACCAGTACACCAACAACCTAATATCAGCTTTCACATCCCGCGGCTATCCTCCTGATCTAGTACAGAAACAAATTTCCAGAGCCACTTCCTCATCCCCCCAAATTCAGAACCTTCCACAGAAGAACCCCAGAAGTGCCCCTCTTGTCACCGGATACTTTCCGGGACTGGAGCGGACTCTGAATGTGGCTCTCCAGCAAGGATACGACTTCCTTAAATCCTGCCCCGAAATGAGATCCATCCTTCATGACATCCTTCCCACTCCACCAAGAGTGTCTTTCCGCCGCCCACCTAACCTCCGTAACCTCCTAGTCCATCCATATGAAATCCCCAAACCACCTTCCCTACCCTCTGGCTCCTACCCTTGTAACCGCCCCCGTTGTAAAACCTGCCCTATGCACCCTTCCACCACCACTTACTCCAGTCCCGTAACCCGGAGGGTGTACACGATCAAGGGCAGAGCCACTTGCGATAGCACCCACGTGATTTACCAACTGACATGCCTGCACTGTGAAGCGTTCTATGTGGGAATGACCAGCAACAAACTGTCCATTCGCATGAACGGTCACAGGCAGACAGTGTTTGTTGGTAATGAGGATCACCCTGTGGCTAAACATGCCTTGGTGCACGGCCAGCACATCTTGGCACAGTGTTACACCGTCCGGGTTATCTGGATACTTCCCACCAACACCAATCTTTCAGAACTCCGGAGATGGGAACTTGCCCTTCAACACATTCTCTCTTCCCGTTGCCCGCCTGGTCTCAACCTCCGCTAAATTCTAATTCCCGCCCGCCATCTTTAACATCTTTGCCTCGGTTCTGTGGACAGAGCCTCTGCCTGAAGTGGCATCTCTGTCCAACTTCTTTGGTTTCTACAAATGTCTGCCTAAGTGTGTTTGGATGTGGATATGTGTGAGTGTGTGTGTATTTGTTTACCTTCCTTTTTGTCCCCTAAGGTAAGTCCTTCCACTCCTGGGATTGGAATGGCTCCTTTTCCACTTCCTTAAAACCCGTATCCTTCCCTTTCTCCTCTCCTTCCTCCCTCTTTTTCCCGAAGAAGCCACCACTGGTGGCGAAAGCTCGAATGGTTGTGTGTTTTTTTGTCAGTGTTCCTATCGACCCGCCTGTACTTTAGGTAAGTCAAAAATCTTTATTTTATACCATTTTCGTACCTGGAAGGTCTCCTTCTATAATATTAGTTTCATCCTTTTGAACCTAACAATTACTTACGTTCATTATTGCTCTGTTGCCTTTCGAAATCTTTTCTGTCCTCTTACTTTCTCCTTCTGTTTTTAATTTTACATTATATTATCACCCTATATTCGCTCTCATTTAAGTTCATTTCGCTCTCATTCGCTCTCATAAAAGTTCATTTTTCTCCTGGCCAAATTAGCCACATACAACAATCAGTATTGACTTCTGAACCTTCACTAATAATACGACTAACGACTTTTCGTGTACGCTTTTCATCATTATTATTTTATTTATTATTTTTTATTTTTTGTTATTTACCGCTTTCATCACTGCATCTCCTGTATAATATCTACCCGTTATCCACATTTACTGTGGTAATACTATTTCACAACTCCATTTTACAATAATCTATAATAACCATTTTCGGTTTTTCCTAGAAACTTCGCGATTATTTCCGATTCTCGTTTTTCCACATTTCCATTCATTCTTCCGACATTCGCGATCATTTTTCTAAACTTTCTATACGTTTTAACCCAATTATTCTTTCGTCAGCTTATTATTACTATTACTTCCAATTTCCGTTTTTCCACATTTCCGTTCATTCTTCCGACATTCCCGTTCATTTTTCAATAACTTTCTATCCGTTTTAATCCCATTATTCCTTCGTCAGATTATTATTATTATTTCCGATTCCCGTTTTTTCACATTTCCGTTCATTTTTCCGACATTCCCGTTCATTTTTCAATAACGTTTTAACCCTATTATTCCTTCGCCAGCTTATTATTATTATTGCCGAACCCCATTTTTCCACATTTCCGTTCATTCTTCCGACATTCCCGTTCATTTTTCAGTAACTTTCATACGTTTTTAACCCTATTATTCCTTCCTCAGATTATTGTCTACCTCGTAGTCGTAATCTGCCACTACTAATCAGTCATTATAATACGCTTTCCTTTGATTTTCTCCTCCCTGTAACTTGTTTTGGACGCCAACACTATTGTGCATTACGTTGTTAACCAACTGTAGTTGACCTCAGTTTCCACCAGGTTCAACTTCAACAACTCTCTTGAACAACTTTATAGATTTCTATTTTCTTTGCTGAATCCTTTCGCTATCTATCCACCTTCAAAAATTTTTCTTTCCTTTCTAAATACTTTGAAGTCATTTATTCAACGCATAGTTCTCACTTTTCCATTCCATACATTATGTTACCCTACCTGGACCCCATCAAGTTTTACATACATTCCCTCCGCAAGCATGCTTTCATCCTCGCCAGATTACGGTCCCACATTTTGTTTATTCAGGCATGTCTAACATTTGGCATAACCCCCAAGGGCCTCACAATAAAAGTTCCCATCTCCGGCTGTAACCCATCCTTTCATCAAGCCCTACACCAATTCCAAACAGAACAATCCACAGCCCTCACCCGCCTAATCCTTAACCTATACATCAACTCCGCCAATGAACACACCTGTCAACTCCTATCCCTAATCAAAATCCTCAACCTTTCCTCTTCCGCATCCACACCCACAGTTCAGAACATCCTCCTACAGGCCAACCGGAAATTAGAACAACATGCCACCCTCCACCTCAAAAAACTATCCCAACTCCTTGTCACCCACCTCCGGAAAGGCAAGACACTCTCCCTCAACACACACTCCCTCAACAACCACTCCAGTAAACCTCAAGCTCCTCTTATTGCACAGAAACCCAGTCTCTCCCATCTACTCAATCTCCCACTTCCAGCTCCACTCCCCCCCAAACCTCTAAATCCTACTGGACACAATCCGGAACCACGACATCCCAATTCAGTAGTTAACCTCTCCTCTAAACCGCTCTCCCAAACTGAAACCTCTGTCCTATCCAAAGGCCTCACCTTTAGCCCTACTCCCAAATTCAACCAAACAGCCCTTGTCAAAGATTTACTATCCTATACTCGTAGCCTCTGCTGGAGATATCACTTTGCCACGAAGAAAACTAACCCTACTCCTAATGATCCAACTCCACAAGACATGACTCAAATAGAACCTTGCCTGGAACAGTTCCGTCCTCCATCACAGCTAGACCCACCCGCTCTTCCTCAAAATCACCCTCTTCAAACCTTCCAGGAATTCCTTACTTCCAACCTTGCCTCTCAGTCTTTCCTAAAAAACCTTAATCCTACTCCCAACATTACTACAGCTGAATCCCGAGCCATCCGTGATCTGAAAGCTGACCGTTCCATCGTCATTCTCCCAGCCGACAAGGGATCCACAACCGTGGTACTTGATCGGCGGGAGTATGTGGCTGAGGGACTGCGTCAGCTTTCAGACAATACTACCTACAAAGTTTGTCAACACAATCCTATCCCTGATGTCCAGGCAGAGCTTCAAGGAATCCTCAAAACCTTAGGTCCCCTACAAAACCTTTCACCTAACTCCATTAACCTCATGACCCCACCGACACCCCGCACCCCCACCTTCTACCTACTCCCCAAGATCCACAAACCCAATCATCCCGGCCGCCCCATTGTGGCCGGTTACCAAGCCCCTACTGAACGAATCTCTGCCTACATAGACCAACACCTTCAACCCATCATGTGCAGTCTCCCATCCTTCTTCAAAGATACCAACCACTTCCTCGATCGCCTTAAATCCTTGCCTAGCCAGTTACCTCCAGATACCATCCTTGTAACCATTGATGCCACTTCCTTGTACACAAACATCCCACATGCCCAGGGCCTTGCTGCGATGGAGTATTTCCTTTCACGCCGACCACCCAATTCCCTACCTAAAACCTCTTTCCTTAATACCCTAGCCAGCTTCATCCTAACCCACAACTTCTTCACTTTTGAGGGCCAAACATACCAACAACTAAAGGGAACAGCCATGGGAACCAGGATGGCCCCCTCGTACGCCAACTTATTTATGGGACGCTTAGAGGAAGCCTTCCTGGACACCCAAGCCTGTCAACCCAAAGTTTGGTATAGATTCATTGACGACATCTTTATGATTTGGACTCACAGTGAAGAAGAACTCCAGAATTTCCTCTTCAACCTCAACTCCTTTGGTCCCATCAAATTCACCTGGTCCTATTCCAAATCCCATGCCACTTTCCTTGATGTCGACCTCCATCTGTCCAACGGCCAACTTCACACATCCGTCCACATCAAACCAACCAACAAACAACAGTACCTACACTATGACAGCTGCCATCCATTCCACATCAAACGTTCCCTTCCCTACAGCTTAGGTCTTCGTGGCAAACGAGTCTGCTCCAGCCCCGAATCCCTGAACCAGTACACCAACAACCTAATATCAGCTTTCACATCCCGCGGCTATCCTCCTGATCTAGTACAGAAACAAATTTCCAGAGCCACTTCCTCATCCCCCCAAATTCAGAACCTTCCACAGAAGAACCCCAGAAGTGCCCCTCTTGTCACCGGATACTTTCCGGGACTGGAGCGGACTCTGAATGTGGCTCTCCAGCAAGGATACGACTTCCTTAAATCCTGCCCCGAAATGAGATCCATCCTTCATGACATCCTTCCCACTCCACCAAGAGTGTCTTTCCGCCGCCCACCTAACCTCCGTAACCTCCTAGTCCATCCATATGAAATCCCCAAACCACCTTCCCTACCCTCTGGCTCCTACCCTTGTAACCGCCCCCGTTGTAAAACCTGCCCTATGCACCCTTCCACCACCACTTACTCCAGTCCCGTAACCCGGAGGGTGTACACGATCAAGGGCAGAGCCACTTGCGATAGCACCCACGTGATTTACCAACTGACATGCCTGCACTGTGAAGCGTTCTATGTGGGAATGACCAGCAACAAACTGTCCATTCGCATGAACGGTCACAGGCAGACAGTGTTTGTTGGTAATGAGGATCACCCTGTGGCTAAACATGCCTTGGTGCACGGCCAGCACATCTTGGCACAGTGTTACACCGTCCGGGTTATCTGGATACTTCCCACCAACACCAATCTTTCAGAACTCCGGAGATGGGAACTTGCCCTTCAACACATTCTCTCTTCCCGTTGCCCGCCTGGTCTCAACCTCCGCTAAATTCTAATTCCCGCCCGCCATCTTTAACATCTTTGCCTCGGTTCTGTGGACAGAGCCTCTGCCTGAAGTGGCATCTCTGTCCAACTTCTTTGGTTTCTACAAATGTCTGCCTAAGTGTGTTTGGATGTGGATATGTGTGAGTGTGTGTGTATTTGTTTACCTTCCTTTTTGTCCCCTAAGGTAAGTCCTTCCACTCCTGGGATTGGAATGGCTCCTTTTCCACTTCCTTAAAACCCGTATCCTTCCCTTTCTCCTCTCCTTCCTCCCTCTTTTTCCCGAAGAAGCCACCACTGGTGGCGAAAGCTCGAATGGTTGTGTGTTTTTTTGTCAGTGTTCCTATCGACCCGCCTGTACTTTAGGTAAGTCAAAAATCTTTATTTTATACCATTTATATATATATATATATATATAAAATAAAGATTTTTTAACTTACCTAAAGTACAGGCTTGTCGATAGAAACACGAAACACACATAAACACACAACCATTCGAGCTTTCGCCACCAGTGGTGGCTTCTTCGGGAAAAAGAGGGAGGAAGGAGAGGAGAAAGGGAAGGATACGGGTTTTAAGGAAGTGGAAAAGGAGCCATTCCAATCCCAGGAGTGGGCGGACTTACCTTAGGGGACAAAAAGGAAGGTAAACAAATACACACACACTCACACATATCCACATCCAAACACACCTAGGCAGACATTTGTAGAAACCAAAGAAGTTGGACAGAGATGCCACTTCAGGCAGAGGCTCTGTCCACAGAACCGAGGCAAAGATGTTAAAGATGGCGGGCGGGAATTAGAATTTGCGGAGGTTGAGAC
The DNA here is from genome assembly GCA_026315105.1 of Locusta migratoria. Taxonomy (NCBI): domain Eukaryota; kingdom Metazoa; phylum Arthropoda; class Insecta; order Orthoptera; family Acrididae; genus Locusta; species Locusta migratoria. The sequence goes on from CM048746.1 coordinate 659,116,790, forward strand.
CAGGTGGGCAACGGGAAGAGAGAATGTGTTGAAGGGCAAGTTCCCATCTCCGGAGTTCTGAAAGATTGGTGTTGGTGGGAAGTATCCAGATAACCCGGACGGTGTAACACTGTGCCAAGATGTGCTGGCCGTGCACCAAGGCATGTTTAGCCACAGGGTGATCCTCATTACCAACAAACACTGTCTGCCTGTGACCGTTCATGCGAATGGACAGTTTGTTGCTGGTCATTCCCACATAGAACGCTTCACAGTGCAGGCATGTCAGTTGGTAAATCACGTGGGTGCTATCGCAAGTGGCTCTGCCCTTGATCGTGTACACCTTCCGGGTTATGGGACTCGAGTAAGTGGTGGTGGAAGGGTGCATAGGGCAGGTTTTACAACGGGGGCGGTTACAAGGGTAGGAGCCAGAGGGTAGGGAAGGTGGTTTGGGGATTTCATATGGATGGACTAGGAGGTTACGGAGGTTAGGTGGGCGGCGGAAAGACACTCTCGGTGGAGTGGGAAGGATGTCATGAAGGATGGATCTCATTTCGGGGCAGGATTTAAGGAAGTCGTATCCTTGCTGGAGAGCCACATTCAGAGTCCGCTCCAGTCCCGGAAAGTATCCGGTGACAAGAGGGGCACTTCTGGGGTTCTTCTGTGGAAGGTTCTGAATTTGGGGGGATGAGGAAGTGGCTCTGGAAATTTGTTTCTGTACCAGATCAGGAGGATAGCCGCGGGATGTGAAAGCTGATATTAGGTTATGGGTGTACTGGTTCAGGGATTCGGGACTGGAGCAGACTCGTTTGCCACGAAGACCTAAGCTGTAGGGAAGGGAACGTTTGATGTGGAATGGATGGCAGCTGTCATAGTACCTACACTATGAGGATAGCTATCCTCCTGATCTGGTTCAGAAGCAAATTACCAGAGCCACCTCCTCATTCCTCCAAATCCAGAACCTTCCAGCGAAGAATCCCAGAAGCGCCCCTTTTGTCACCGGATACTTTCCGGGACTGGAGCGGACTCTGAATGTGGCTCTCCAGCAGGGATACGACTTCCTTAAATCCTGCCCCGAAATGAGATCCATCCTTAATGACATCCTCCCCACTCCTCCGAGAGTGTCTTTCCGCCGCCCACCTAACCTTCGTAACCTCCTAGTCCATCCCTATGAAACCCCCAAACCACCTTCCCTACCCTCTGGCTCCTACCCATGCAACCGCCCCCGTTGTAAAACCTGCCCTATGCACCCTTCCACCACCACTTACTCCAGTCCAGTAACCCGGAAGGTGTACACGATCAAGGGCAGAGCCACTTGCGATAGCACCCACGTGATTTACCAACTAACATGCCTGCACTGTGAAGCGTTCTATGTGGGAATGACCAGCAACAAACTGTCCATTCGCATGAACGGTCACAGGCAGACAGTGTTTGTTGGTAATGAGGATCACCCTGTGGCTAAACATGCCTTGGTGCACGGCCAGCACATCTTGGCACAGTGTTACACCGTCCGGGTTATCTGGATACTTCCCACTGACACCAACCTTTCAGAACTCCGGAGATGGGAACTTGCCCTTCAGCTTATTCTCTCCTCCCGTTGCCCACCTGGTCTCAATCTCCGCTAACTCAAATTCCCGCCCACTATCTTTAGCATCTTTGCCTTGGTTCTGTGGACAGAGCCTCTACCTCAATTGGTATCTCTGTCCAACTTCTTTGCTTTTCACAAATGTCTGTCTAGGTGTGTTTGCGTTTCGATATGTCTGAGTGTGTGTGTATTTGTTTACCTTCCTCTTTGTCCCCTAAGGTCACACGCTATGGCTGTAGCGCCCCTATCGTTCATGCCCTCTTACACTCGCCATTTTGGATTCCCGTGCGAGGTCGAACGTATGACCGCATCTGCGGTGAAGTAATTGAAGCTGACTCCGTCGTCGCGTCTAAATACATATTATTTTGGTGTGGTGTCTGTTCTTTCTGACATGTCCAGATCAACGGATCAAGATCTTTCATTTATGCTTTTAAACACTTGCACGGATTGATTCTGAAGAAAGCTATGCATGTATATTCAACTTTACTCCCATGTCTTCTCAACATTTTAGTCATTCCACTAACGGTGTGAAGTATTCGCACGGGTCTTATTCAAACGGGTCCTCTATCTTTCTTATATATTAAAAGGATCTATTTTATAATTATAATTGATTTTAATATGAATTTAAGAAGAAACAAGCTTATATAATATTCTGTATACTGCTACTATCTATAATAAATATTTTTAAATGATAAATATTTTATTTTACTTATTTCCATTTCACATGACTGGCCACTAATGCTGCAAAGTATTTGCACAGGTCGCCTAGTTTTATTACTATTGTTCTCACACTGTAGTGAACCGTCGAATTTTATGAACATAAGAAATAGGTGGTAATGCACTCGTTCCATCCATATAGACTAACATTTAGGAGAGTATTTCTTTCCTTTAGCATTCGATTTCTTTAATATTCCTGGCGCGAGTTGGCGCCAACACGAACCGATTGGGGTATGGTGTTGCTTCTGCAGCACAAGTATCACAAGTCTCCAGCCTGCTTTCAGCAGAAGCTCCTCTGTATGATTTTTTTCAATTATACTTATGATAATATGTATATTTTTCTTCCATTACTATTAATTCTGTAATATGAATTTAAAAAATTAAGAAATGTTTAGTTTTTCACATAAGGAATAACTCTCCTAAACGTTAGTCGAAATTAATGGGATGGGTCCATACCACATATTTCTAATGTGTTTATAATTCTATGAGTCACTACAGTGTGCAAACAATAGTAATAAAATTACAAAATCAATTAACAGTTAGCTGACTCAAAGTAGATGGCAGTGAACAAGTACTGGTCACACCTGTGTTTCCTTTGATCTTCCACTGACAGTGGGTGATGATCCCCTGTTGCTGGCCACAAGCCCACTAAGAACGAAAAAACAAATCACAACATGAAACAAATGACACCTGCTTCTCATCCTTTACTGATCTGCAGTGTCTGAGGCTAAACTAAATCTGCATGTTTTCCTTTCATTTAAACTATAAAAATCGAAATGAAAGTACCATGGAGACAAAGAAAATAGTCATAGGTGATTCAGGAAGTGTTCATAGAAAAGCAGTTCCCACCAGACAGCTTCCTAACAAAATAAATAAAAATTCTGAGAACCGTGTAGAGTTTTTTGAAAGTGGAGATGAGCTGAAACATAGTACAGCGTGTACCACATAAATCTGGCACACCTGACATTTCCCCAGGGCCATAAGTTGCAGCATCCCGTATCAGGAAGTAACTAAATGTCTTTAATTTTACTGTTATGTACTCCTACTTTAGTCTCAGTGTGAGGGATAGCGCTTTTATGTGAGACACTGTATATAAATTGTTTCACCTTGTGGTAGAACATTTTCTGGGAGTTACAAAAGCAAAAAATGAGAGAAGGTTCAAATGTTTGTTAAGCTTAAGGGACTTAACAGCAGGGTCATCAGTCCATAAACTTACAAACTACTTATGAACTATCTTATACTAAAGACGACACAAATATCCATGCCCGAGGGGGGGATTCGAACTCCCGACCGTAGCAGCCGTGCAGACTGTGACTGGCCCGCCGCAGTCCCCTCAGCCACCACGGCTGGCTTAAGAGAAGGCTAAATAGTGTAATCTTAGGTGTAGATGCATCAATAAATGTAAGTATATTTTTGGGTTTCTTCCGTTTATTATCCTCAACTAGAAAGTCATTGAGTAGAATTAAGAAATTTTATTTCAGTCCAGCAAATTCGCAGTTTACATTAATTGTTTCTTCTCTTGTAGTTTGAAACACGAAATATGTATTCCATTAATTGTACAATGTTGACAACAAACTACTTGTATACCTCTTAAGTGAAGTATTACCTTACATAAAACCATAGCAGATCATTGCCCATTGTAATCGGTTGCCACCCAAGAAAAATTAGGGTATAGCTATTTTCTGGTAATGAATTATTAACACATCACGAGCGACCTACATATGTGGCCAGCAAATAATTTTTTCGGCACTGCAGTGCTTTACACCACGCTCAACACATGCTGAGTTCGTAGACTTGTGGATGCGGCATGATGCCGCTCAGATAACTCGCAATTACTTGCGAAAGGAGGTAGATATCAGTGCGACTACCATTTCAAAAACTTTTCTGTTCTTTTAGCTCAATTTCACTCGCTGTAATGTATGGCCTAAAATGCATAGTACAGTAAGCTGCCCGCTATCGAACTTTTTCAATACACGATTTGTAAATCAAGTGCGCATACCTGACAAAAAGAATCATTTGAAAACGATTGTTACGAATTTCGAAAAGGTGAATGTTTTACTGGAAAGCTAAGATGCCGTACTACCTTGCATCCAAAAATCAGATTTTTTAACCAAATACTTTCATCAAAATCGAGTGAGGAGCTTTACAAAACTGAAAACTCGTGCGAAATGAAAAGTAGAATTTTTATTTTTTCACAGGCAAGGCAAAGATTGTAAGGAAAAAATAAGTTGATAAAACTATGCGATGAGGTCTTATATACCGTCAAAATTTCTTACAATCTGAAGATCGAAAAAGTTGTTTTTCCCCCTCTTTTCGTCTTGGCACATCCCTACTCGGCTCGGCCCGGCCGACAGTGTGAACGCACCGTTGTAGACATGTGCAGGACAGGCGCAATAATTAACGGCGTCATGAGGGGGGCTGGCCATGCGCATGTGCACTGCTGTCGGCTGTTCCATATGCTAGCCAGGAGTTACAAGTCTTCTCGCTCCCGAGACTGCATTATGGGCACGGCCGGCTCCTGGTTACGGCGGTCTCGCTAGCCGCTCCCTCTGGCGGGAACGAGTGGGAGCCAGGCCACGTTTGACGGCCTCTACCCACCTGCTCTTCCTCAAAATCACCCTCTTCAAACCTTCCAGGAATTACTTACTTCCAACCTTGCCTCCCAGTCTTTCCTAAAAAAACCTTAATCCTACTCCCAACAATACCGCAGCTGAATCCCGAGCTATCCGTGATCTGAAGGCTGACCATTCCATCGTCATTCTCCCTGCCGACAAGGGCTCCATGACCGTGGTACTTGATCGGTGGGAATATGTTGTAGAGGGACTGCATCAGCTTTCAGATAATACCACATGTAAAGTTTTCAAGGTGATCCCATTCCTGATGTCCATGCAGAGCTTCAAGGAATCCTCAAAACCTTAGGCGCCCTACAAAACCTTTCACCTGACTCCCTTAACCTCATGACCCCACCAACACCCTGCACCCCCACTCTCTACCTTCTTCCAAAGATTCACAAACCCAATCATCCCGGCCGCCCCATTGTGGCCGATTACCAAGCCCCAACAGAACGAATCTCTGCATACATAGACCAACACCTTCAACCCATCATGTGCAGTCTCCCATCCTTCATCAAAGACACCAACCATTTCCTCGATTGCCTGAAATCCTTACCCAGCCTGTTACCTCCAGAAACCATCCTTGTAACCATTTATGCCACTTCCTTATACACAAACTAGCTTATATGCCCGTGCTTTGCAATGGTTGTTAAAGAAGGGCCTGTGTAGATCATGGTTTTTAGGGTTTTGGACCTAGGTCAGCAAAAACAGAATCCTTGTTGGATCGTTCTGTCAATAAATTCAGTTCTCCTAGCAAAGATGTCAAATTTACGTAAAAGTCATTGTCAAAAACAATGAATATTCATAACGTTTTTCATACAAAACTTGAAATTAAGTCCGTACTCCGGAACGATATAAATTCAATGTTATGTTGTGTTCATAAAGTTAACATTGCGGTGTGTAATTCTCTGTTTGAAGTAAACTTCTGAAAACACTTCTATCGTTGAGATGAGAAATAGTAATAATTAAATCACCCACACCAACGAATCTGAGTATGACTGTGACCGTTGTGTAGCGCTCTATTATTCATTTGTTAGCCTATCTGCATTTTCAACTTTGTCTCTGTCGATCGTCGGTAAAGTATTGAGGAAAACGCGCCGAGAAGTTAAAAACTTATATATTTGATATTATATGTCGTTATTCTCAATTTTGTTACACATTGCAACAGCAGCGCCGAAAGGAGCTGGCAAATTACATTTCTGAAAACGATATTGGATAAGTGTGAATATTGATTTGTAACAGTTTTCACAAATATCTTCTTGAATAGGAATTTGGAACGAATTGTAAGACTGTGTGAATCATGAGACTCTATACAAAAGAGTTTCGCGTGAAAGTGCTGGTCATAATGACATGTGACAACAACGGATGTATCTGATTCGGTAAAATTTTACTTTCTATCCTGGCGGCCTTGTGTTTTTATGTTGGCAACATCAATAGCACAATATAAAATCGTTGCAAAGGTGACCGAACCACATAGAGTGTAGATAAATACTGCTGTTCTTGCTGTATGCTTGATTTCACGACAAAATATTTGCGTGTCACGCGATTGGCTTATGACGATGTCACATGATTCTCGTTATTCAACATCTGTTGCCAACATTATCACAGGAGGCCGCCGGGATATGAGTAGGACTACGTCGCATAGTTTTTCTTGACCCAGCCACTCTTTATTCTGTGACCCAGCTGTCAAATGATAACGCCCTTCACATCAGATAGTGTCGCGGCATTGATCTCTATACTCTCTGGATGTTGAATTTTAGTTTTCTTAGCATGCCAGCCATAGATATTCATATTTAGTTTCTTGCCAAATTCAAACATGGCTGCTAAGAAGCATTTAAAGAAAAAGAGAAGAAAATATGTTTCGATTCCGTTCCCATATCAGCCTACAACATCGAATATGGAATTAAATTTCAAATCAAGAGGTAAGCAAGCAATTCTTTGTCACGTAATAACCGATGGAAATTCGTTTGCCAAATTTAAACATGGCGGACAATGCGAAATCGTTTTATTGCATATTTTGCGAATTTTTGCTCGTCACACTCACCCACTGCCACGCACCGCGACCAAACTCCCTTACTAACATCATTAGACCAAGGGCTATCTACCACCACAACCACCAGTGGGTGGCAGTATCTGGTCATGGAGAAAAGTCTGTCAGCACGTACACACACAAGCCTTTTATATATAGATATAGATATCCCACATGCCCAGGGCCTCGCTGCGATGGAGTATTTCCTTTCACGCCGACCACGCACTTCCCTACCTAAAACCTCTTTCCGTAATACCCTAGCCAGCTTCATCCTAACCCACAACTTCTTCACCTTTGAGGGCTGGACATACCAACAACTAAAGGGAACAGCCATGGGAACCAGGATGGCCCCCTCGTATGCAAACTTATTTATGGGACGCTTAGAGGAAGCCTTCCTGGATACCCAAGCCTGTCAACCCAAAGTTTGGTACAGATTCATTGATGACATCTTCATGATCTGGACCAACAGTGAAGAAGAACTCCAGAATTTCCTCTCCAACCTCAACTCCTTTGGTCCCATCGAATTCACCTGGTCCTATTCCAAATCCCATGCCACTTTCCATCTGTCCAACGGCCAACTTCACACATCCGTCCACATCAAACCAACCAACAAACAACAATACCTCCATTATGACAGCTGCCATCCATTCCACATCAAACGTTCCCTTCCCTACAGCTTAGGTCTTCATGGCAAAAGAGTCTGCTCCAGTCCCGAATCCCTGAACCAGTACACCAATAACCTAATAACAGCTTTCACATCCCGCAGCTATCCTCCTGATCTGGTTCAGAAGCAAATTACCAGAGCCACTTCCTCATCCCCCCAAATTCAGAACCTTCAACAGAACCCCAGAAGTGCCCCTCTTGTCACCGGATACTTTCCGGGACTGGAGCAGACTCTGAATGTGGCTCTCCAGCAGGATACGACTTCCTTAAATCCTGCCCCGAAATGAGATCCATCTTTCATGACATCCTTCCCAGTCCACCGAGAGTGTCTTTCCGCCGCCCACCTAACCTCCGTAACCTCCTAGTCCATCCCTATGAAATCCCCGTTCCACATATGTGAGTTGCTCAAATATTTATTAAGTGATAGAACCCACTTTGTTGAGTTTATTGTCAGGAGTGTCTCAGAGATCTATGATAAGACCACTATTATTTTCTGTATGCATAAATGATCTGACTGAGAGGGTGAACACCAATCTGTCGCTGTTTGCTCGTGAGGATGTGATGTTCGGGTATGTACAATTATTGAGGGAGTAGTATGATACAAGATGTCTTAGCAAAATTTCTAGTTAATCTAACACATGACAATGACAGAAGCCATGGGATACCTTCTAATTTTTTTTTTTTTGCTGCACCGCCTTTTGCCCATAAAAGTGCAGCAACTCGATGTGCCATCATTGCAAGTAATCAGAAGTCCATTTCAGGAATATTGAGCCTTGCTGCCTCTATAGCCGCCTGTAATTGTGAAAATGGTGGTTCACTAATTGACCTCTCAGTAGTGTCCCATAAATGTTTGATGGGATTCATTTCAGGTGATCTGGGCGTGCAGTCATTCACTGGAATTGTCCAGAATGTTCTTCAAACCAAGTGTAAACAGTTGTGGCCTGGTGACATGGTGCATCGTCATCCATAAAAATGACATTATTTGGGAACATGAAGCCCATGAATGGCAACAAATCTTCTCTAAGTAGCCAAACATAACTATTTACAATCAATGATCAGCTCAGTTGGACACAGTCTATTCCAGACCATACAGTTATGGAGTCGCCACCAGCTAGCACAGCACTCTATTTGCAACTGTGAGTCCATGGCGTCATTACAGATCATTCTCTTTTACGTGACCTCTGAGCTGAGAATGTTGGAATGATAAGCTTACATTCAGCTCGTAGTGCAATGACAGTTAGAACAAGACCCTCCTCTTTCTCCCAGTGCAGCCAGCTTACAGCTTTTAAAAGAAACATAATCTAATGTGTTAGAGTGCCACAGACAGAACACTAAATTAAGCATCACTGTAATGTTTTAGTAATTGAAACCTAGAACTTATATCTATGAAATATGAACATTTTAAGGGACTTATTAAGTGTGTGTAGCAATGCTTTCTGCCTCTTTATTGTCACAACACTGAATAACAATCAGAGTTACATTCCTGACACCACTTTCAATGATAGCCTTCCTTTTTCTAAAAGGAGTTGTCAGGTTACGTGGAGTTATTGTAGCACATTTGAACGCAGCCATCAGATCTTCCCAATTACAATTATGAACTCGTCTGATCAACTTTTAGTGTTTGAAGGCATGGTTTCCCAGTTGTCTGGGGCCCACTCAGTTTTGCCCCAAGTACAGATGAAATGATGGAGGTATGTTTTGCTGTTGGGTACTCGAGTTGGGAATGCATTTCATGCACAAAAACACCAAATTACATCACAATGATGTAACAGATGTGTTTGTCCTACATCCCACTGAGATTTTTGCAGTTACTTAACACAGTGTTGCTTGTCTTCTAGCCGTGACCCTTCTAGGCGAACACTGTTGCTTTCAGTCATAAAGTGCAATCAGCTACTGCATTGTCTATGGTGTGATATTCTTGGAATTCTCCTGACACTGTGGTTCTTGGAATATTGAATTCCTGAAAAAGTTGTTAAATGTCCTTTCCTTCAACTATCATTTAACAATATAATTAATACAGTTTACAATTCATCGCAAAGATGTAACGACGGGCTGTGACAGGCACATAAAAAGACACACACATAGAACAATTATGCTATTGGCCATGGCCTTCTTCATAATAAAGAACATTCACATGGGCACACTTCACAGTCACACAACCATCATCTCCGGTTGCTGCACTCTGTATTATGTGAATGTTCCTTATCCTGAAGAAGGCCATGGTCGATAGCATATGTTGTATGTGAGTGTCTGTTTTATGTGATTGTTGCAGCTCATCATTATGTTTTTGGAGTGAGTTGTAAACTGTCCTCATTGTAATGTTGAATTGCAACCTGGAGTTTCCATTATTCAACTACCATTCTGCATTCAAAGTCTGTTAATTCCCACTGCGCAGTCATAATCATGTTGGAAACCTTTCCACATGGTTTGCCAGAGTACAAATGACAGCTCTGCCAATCTATTACCATGTGTAAAAGATACTATCACCAACTGTATTTTCACATATCTGAATAGTCAAATATAAAGGGTGGCCAAAACCAGCTCTATATAAAAGTGGATGAGCTGCAGAAGAATGGGGCAGCACCATAGCCAAGTGAAACTTTGTGAAGGCACTTTCTGGTTCCTGGTTTTTATTGTTCTTAATTATTTTTTTAAAAGAAAAAAATTGTTTACAATGTGGGACATACATCCAATAATCAACAAGAATGTGACCTTCCAAATACTGAATAATTTCTTATTTCTCCCGAAGCTGCAAGGACACATGAACATAAAGAGTATGGGAAGAATGAAGGGTGCACTCTTTTGATGGATGTGGTGGTTACTTATTGTGTTTTCTATTATATCTCTGCTGTTTATACTTACTGCCAGCTTAAGAAATATACTTTTAAATTTTATCCTTTAATCTTCACCATTGCTTGTGCTATATTTACCAGTATCTGTGGAACAACGCTAATTTATCAGCTGTCATTCATATCAGTGTATAGTTTATTTCAGAGAATAAGCTGATAATATGCACAGTAATGCTATTTTTTCATTTATGAATGTTATCTTTAACACTCAGTGTCTGTGACAGAAATATGTCTCTAATTGAGATTGCTCTGTGCTGCTTATCAGTTGTGCATTAATACAGCTTAATACTACAGTTAATTAAATTGCCAACATATAAACTGAATGCTTTTTTGTGGATCATTTGTGAATAAATTGATTTATTAACCTCAAAATACATTGTATCCTCCATGGAAAAGAACCTTTTAGAGCTCAGATTACAAACACTCTAAAATTCAAATTGATGTAATTAGTCATAGAAACTCAGTTCTTACAGCATTGATATTACCGATAAATTGGAAAAGTGTCACTTCTCATTCTTTCTTGTTTCATTTGTTACATTGTACTGTTAACATTCTGATATAGCCCTAAACATATAAATTACAAATGTTCTATATATAAATATACAGTTAAAAGAAAGGTACATGTGTATGTGTATATAAATGTATATTATATATACAATATATTGTCGCCATTAACTGCTGCTGTTTCAGTTTCTTGCTCTCTTTTATAAAGAGACAACATGTGATGAGGAAGATGTTCATGCTGGAACTGAAACAAAAATTGATTTTATATACATTTCTTTATTCTTAAGAAGCATAATTTCAAACATAAAAACACTGTGACAAATTAAAATAACAACATGAGTAACAAATACAATAAGTTTCTTATCAGAATAAATAACCTCTACTTAGACCAAAAGACATAATATCTCTGTCTTCCATGTATCGCCCATCGTTCCCTCATGACTTACATTGCCAGTGACCTTTCCTTTCTGTACTCATTATCTTCCCTCCTCTCCTACCTGTCAAAAGAAAAAAACTGTATTTCCAAAAGCTAGTGTCAACATTTGTTTTTGTCTCCATTTGTGTCTTTTTTGTTTGTGTCTATCAGCAGGACCAAGATAAGGTAAATACTGGTCAGCCACTCTATATCTTTTGGACAATAATTAGACATAATTAAATATCAGGTAATTTTCACAGTAATGTAGACTGATTGTCAAATGCAAAGTACATTTTTAAATGAGAAATAAATAATTGAGAAACTGAGAATATCAGGAAATGGGCACAGATAGAATAGAAATCTAAAAGATGTCTGGTTGCATAACTTAAAAGTGTCAAATTAATGTTACAGTAGACAAAATAGAGGCTCTTTTGTTGTTTGTCTTATGGGTTATTTGTGGATGTTCTTTGATAGAAAATGTACCAAATTTATATTGTACATTATTTTAATTAGTATAGCAATTTTATTCATAGTACTGCATTTGATATGTAAGTTAATTATGCATCCATTGGGTAAGGTTGAAGTTTATTTATAGAAATGTAAGAATTCTGTAATGAATGTGAATGACAAAATTGCAACACATGTGAAATAAAGTTAGGTGTAAACTGTTGAAGGTCATGTTTGTGTCAACATTGTATTTGAATCTCACACCGGCTATGGAAAATTCAGAGAAAAGCAATAATTTTTGTTATTTAAGCTGCAGCTGTATAGGAAGTATTTTTATCAAAATTTCCCATTAAAATGGACATACATGTGAATATTGGCACACTGAATAATGAACTTGTATCTTATAGGACATGAGCTTTGGAATATAAAGTGTAATTCATGTGTACAGTATTTTTGATTAAATTTTCACAGTATGATACCAATGAAGTTAGATCTTCCGGCAGCCTTTCCTACGACTGAGCTTATGACGCCCTGAGCTGCAGGCAGGCATGTTTTACAGGCTGGTCAACAATTATAGTTTTCAGCGCTAAGAGCCCTCTACAGAAATGAAACACACACAGACACTCATTCACACAAGTACAACTCACACATTCATGACTACTGTTTTTAGCCACTGTGGTCAATGTTTCTTTTTTTTTTAACTGAATTTTGAAACTGGAATTTTAATTGTAATCATACTTAATATCCCATTACTGGTCAACTTTTATCTAAACTTCAGCCACACTTCCTCTACATGTCAGTACTCTTCTTGAGATATAAGACAACTGTCCATTTTTGTAGTTAGCTGAACATATAAACTTTCTTTATTTGTTTTTATTGCTCTTTTGTCCTTATCTTTTCTACAAATACTCATGCTTAGTCAACAAGTTTCAACATGAAAGTCTTCAAAAAGAGGTGAGGTCTGACATAGTTTTGCTGCGAGTGGGCTTTTGGTATACATGTTCTAAGAAATGTTCAGGAAAGTGCAGAGCATTTGTGTCTATGAACAAACATATGTCACCTACAGATTCACTATATGACCAAAGTTACACAATCCTGTGGGATACAGAATTGACCACTATAGTCAAGCCGAACTAGGATGATCCCTGGTGCTTGCGCCAATCAGCTTTGAGCGCTGGCTGCGGCAGCAGACCATTGGAGTAAGTAAAAAATGAGCTTTGCTCTCTGCATGCGCACGTTTGGCTGCACTTTGCACTTTTGCCAGTTCTGTCAGACAACAGCGACCATTACCTATACTGTCTGGCAGTGAACTAACTACTTGGCAACATGAGTGCATTCAGTTTCCGCAGCCGGGGCAGTCTCCCAGCTCAGTAGGCAGAGCCATTGGCTATCACCTGCATATCAAATCCATCAGGTATATTTCAGCTCTTCTAAAGCTACCTAAGTTGCCTTTCTGTGAAGGGAATGTGAGGTGAAAACACAAAGGAACAACCAAACATAAACCAAGATCAAGCAGATCTCATTCCAAACACTAAACGTAAGTGTAGACCAGATGTGACTCCAATTCAGAGAAGTGGTGTCGACAGCAATTGACAGTTTTACATCAAAATATGAATAAAAGAAGGTGGTGATCCCCCTTGGTACACAAAACAGGTCAGGACACTGTTGCAAAAACGATGGAGAAGACATGCTAAATTTAAAGGAACACAAAATCTGCAGAATTGGTGATCCTACACAGAAGCTCAAAATTTAGTGAGGACTTCAATGCGAGATGCCTACAATACTTTTCACAACAAAACCCTATCTCGAAATTTGACTGACAACCCAAAGAGATTTTGGTCATATGTTAAATGTACTAGGGGCAAACACAAACAATACTCTCACTACTTCATAGTAATGGCGATCCTGCCAACGATACCATTACTAAAGCATAGTTACTGAAGACAACTTTTCAAAACTAATTCATCAAAGAAGACAAAACCAATATTCTAGGTTTTGAATCACAGAGGCCAGAATGAGAAACGTTGAAGTAGATATCCTCAGAGTAATGAAGCAACTCTTCTGGTCCGGACTGAACACCCATTAGATTTCTGTTTGATTATGCTGAAGCAATAGCTCATTACTTAAGTTCCATATACAACCGCTCGCTCAAAGAAGGATCTCTACCAAAAGACTGGAAAGTTGCACAGGTCACACCTATATTCAAGAAAGGCAATAGGAGTAACCCACTAAACTACAGGCCTATTTCATGGATGTCAGTTTGCAGCAGGGTTTTGGAACACATCCTGTATTCAAATATTATGAATTATCTCGAACAGAAAGTTTTGTATCCCATCCTCGTCGCCACTTTTGTGTCCCAGCCTCGTCGGCGCTTTTGTGTCTCGTTTCCGTCGTAGGTGTCGGTGGCCGAGTAGAAAAGTACCGACACGAGAAAATAAAGTAAGCACGCTTGTGCAGGTACGAAGGTGAGCAGCCAGTGGGACAGCAGAAACTAGAAACACTAGAGTAAGTTAGAACGAGATATATATTGCACAGAATTTATACAATACTTAACTTTTACATAGCTCAGTACTGCAGAAGGCTGATACATAGTTGAGCTAGGGGCTGCCTAGTGCCTGTCCTATAGCCAAGTCTTCACTGGTGCCTATCTGAATCCGAAGTGCTAACTGGTTCCTATCTCAGTCCCAAGTTCGTCAGGTCTGGGCAGGGGATAAGTGTCTACAATTGTTTGACTGTTCACTGTTGATTTAAAGTCCACACAGAGACGAAGTTTTCCTGATGGCTTGGTTATAATTACTAAAGGCGAGGCCCACTGACTCGCAGAAACAGGAGAAATCACCCCACTATCTTGCTAACGTTTAAGTTCTTCAGCAACTGTATCACGCAATGCGATAGGCACTGGTCTAGCTTTACGAAATTTTGGAACTGCAGATTCTTTTAAAGTTACATGTGCCACGAAGTCTTTTGCACAACCTAGTTCCGGCGAAAACAAGTCACTATATTTTTCACACAATGCATTGAGTTTGTCCTGAGGCACTACTGATGAAATTTGAAGCACATCTCTTTGAATTGATAAACCAAACAAGTCAAATGCATCTAGTCCAAATATGTTGTTTGTAGATTTGGCCTGAAGAACTACAAAAGAAACTGTTTTTGTTACACCTTGGAAAGAGGCGGGCAGGCTACACGTTCCTAGCACGGGAATATTTTGACCTGTGTACGCTGTTAGCACTTGTTGACACGGCGACAATTTTGGTGAACCCAGAAGTTCATACGTCTCTTTATTCATTAAAGTGACAGCGGAACCAGTATCAAGCTGAAATTGCACAGTCTTATTGTCTATGTAAAGAGTCACAAAAAGTTTTTGCTTGCGGCGCTCGACAGGTGCGCGAATGTGGGCAATGTCTAATACACCCTGTTTGCTGCGCTTGCGCATGCGCGGGCTGCGTAGTGAAGTAAGCGGCGCAGACTCGGCACTGCATTCGACGGTATAACAACAGTGGAGCCGGGGCTAGTGTTGGGCAGTTCGGATCATTTCACTGTTTCGGAAAAAAAAAAAAGAAAAAAGAAAAAAGGACGGGATACAAAAGTGGCGACGAGGCTGGGACACAAAAGTGGCGACGAGGATGGGATACAAAAGTGGCGACAAGGATGGGATACAAAAGCGGCGACGAGGCTGGGACACAAAATAAAGATCTGTTGACCAAGGTCAACACGGATTTAGAAAATATCGTTTATGCGAAACTCAACTAGCTCTTTACTCACACGAAGTGATGAATGCTATCAACAAGGGTTCTCAAATTGATTCTGTATTTCTTGATTTCCAGAAGGCTTTTGACACCGTATCTCACAAACGGCTTTTAATCAAATTGCGTGGGTTATGGTATATCTCCCCAAATTTGTGACTGGATAGGGGATTTCCTGTCCGAGAGGACAAAGTTTGTACTAATCAATGGTAAGGTATCGACTAAACAGAGGTGTTATTGGGCGTTACAGAGGGTAGTGTTATTGGTCTGCTGCTGTTCCTTATTTCCATAAATGATGTGGGAGAAAATCTAAACAGCTCTCTTAGGTTGTTGCAGATGATGCTGTCATTTACCGTCTAGTAAAATCATCTGAAGATCTAAACCAACTGCAGAATGATCTAAATAAGATATCACTATTGTGTGAAAATTGGCAACTTACTAAATAATGAGAAGTGTGAAGTCGTCCACATGAGTACGAAAAGAAATTTGTTAAACTTTGTTTACAAGATAAATCAATCAAAAGTGAAGGCCGTGAACTCCACTAAATACCTAGGAATTACTATTACTTCAGACTTAAACTGGAAAGAACACTAGATATGTCGTGGGAAAGGCAAACCAGGACTGCATTTTATTGACAGAACCCTTAAAAGATGTAACAGAACTACTAAAGAAACTGCATACATTACGCTTGTCTATCCTTTTTTGGAGTATTGGTGCCCAGTGTGGGATGCTTATCGTGTGGGTTTGATGAAGGGCATCGAAAGGGTCCAAAAAAGGGCAGCTTGTTTTGTATTGTCATGATACAGGGGAGACAGTGTCACAGAAATGATACAGGATCTGAGATGGGAATCATTACAACAACGGCGCTTATTGCTGCGGTGTAGGCTACTTACGAAACTACAAATGTCAACATTCTCCTCCAAATGCAAAAATATATTCTTGATTTTTACTTACATAGGTAAAAATGATCATCAGAATAAAATACAAGAAACCAGAGCTCGAACAGAGAGATTCAGATGTTCTTTCTTCCCACGCACTATTCGAGAATGGAACGGATCATAAATAATATGAAGGTGGTTTGATGAACCCTCTGCCAGGCACTTAAATATGATTTGCAGAGTATCCCATGTAGATGTAGATGTGCTGGCAGGGTCCATTGACCACAGCAGAGGGTGGTTGTATAATATTCCTCTGTAGTAGTGGTTACTTAATTAATTTTACACCATAAAGAAGTTAATGAGTGCATATTCTTTGCTATCTACATAATTATAGATCTACTTTCTATTTGTTATGCCATCTATTAAACATTTAACCTTTTCAAACTTACTTTTTCAGAAGAAGAAACGTTTCTTCATGCCCTTTTTGTCCGTATTTCAGATGGGTTTGTAGTAAGTGCAATATTTGGATTGTTTTTATTACACCAACATATAGTAGTGCCTTATCTCCCTGAGAAGTAAAGGTTTGAAGTTCAGGCATGTGTGTGCTTCAAAAATATAAATGGAGTTCATATTGCAATCCTGTTGTATTAGGCAAAATTTTCAGCTGTACAGTTTTAGCGTGGGAAGTGGTTGCAGGGAATAAAAGCCACATAAAGAGAACAGTATCTGACAACTTCATCATTTTTCCAAACAATAGATTTACTATGTTACCACAGTTAAATAAGGGAGAGACTCCAGTAAAATAGGTGTAGCAAACACCCAACTGACTTTCACAAGAAAACCAACTCTTTCAGAAAAAGTAGAAAGTAGGAGGAAAATTCAGTTGCTAGGTAGTATCCAAGAAAGAGGTGTTGGTCAGATTTTGCTGGAAAACAAACTTTTTCAATCTCAATGCCAGTTTTTGCTGGTGGTAGAGGATTTAGGATCTTTGTACAAGAACTTTACATAGAAGTATCGTGTTGTGATGGTGGTAGAGAGGGAAACAGTATTTATAGGGATCAGGGATACAATACAAAAAATAGCTTCTCAAACAAACCATACAAATGCCAGGTCTGTTGCCTTCTGTCATCCAGTATGATCAAGCCCAGTTGGGCAGATCTGTTAGGACTGTCGATATGTAATTAAATTAGCTGTTCAGGTTGTCTATTAGGCCAGCCATTCACTTTCTTCCTGTTGATTCTGGTAGGTGTGAATTCAGTAGGCATGACATGCATCTCAATAGCAAATGAGGAATAAACAGACTGACTTGACAGCAAAATCCTTAAGGAGGGACACTTCGACTCTTCACAGTGCAGTAGACGCATCAATTATCAAAACTTCTGTTAACTGAATGACCGCTTAACCAAATTATATACTTGCTTGCTCCTGTTACTCTTCCACCCTACTGTCCATCATCCCCCCCCCGTGGGTCATTCATCAGGCTTTTCACAGTAGCCACACATTGGGCCACTGCTGGGTGAACATTGCTTCTAATGTTGATGTAGCCAGCATTGCATCAATGTACTGGCAGAATTGAAGTTTTGGGGCCGGCCGCCGTGGCCGAGGGGACTGAGGCGCTTCAGTCATGGTCCGCACGGCCACTACACTACGGTCGCGGGTTCGAATCCCCCCTCGAGCATGGATATTTGTGCCGTCCTAGTTCGTGAGTATTTCATAGGTAGTTTGTAAGTTTAGGGACTGATGACCCCGTAGTTAAGTCCCATAAGCTTTACAAACATTTGAACATTTTGAAGTTTTAGGGCGGCACTGTTAGTCGTGTTGGGATAGCTCTGTGGTAGACCACTTGCCCGTGAAGGCAAAGGTCCCAGGTTCGAGTCCCAGTTACGGCACACAATTTTAATCTACCAGGAAGTTTCGTATCAGCGCACACTCTGCTGCAGAGTGAAAGTTTCATTGAAGATTACATGTTACAACTGTCTTGTCTTCTCCCACAGGTGGTACGTGCTGTGTCCCTTGTTAACTAGTCCGTTTTTCAATGTGTCCCTGTGTTTTTATTGCATCTGAATTCGATAAAATTTTGCACACTTGACCTTCAGAACAAGAGGGAGGTCACTGTGGTGTCGCACAAGTCTAAAGTGCGAGCCACCTACTTTCGCCGCGTGCCGCCATGCACGCACGGCGCAGCGTTCTTACGACGTGCCCTCTGCTACAACTCCGCTCGTGGCCACCACTGAACGACATGGTTCACTTGGGACTGAGATAGGAACCAGTTAACACTTCGGAATCAGACTTCGGAAGACTTGGCTATCGGACAGGCACTAGGCAGGCCTCTAGCTCAACTATGTATCAGCATTCTGCAGTACTGAGCCATGTAAAAGTTAATACTTAACTTAGTAATACTTACTAAGTCTCTAAGAAATATATATCTCGTTCTAATTCACTCTAGTGTTTCTAGTTTCTGCTGTCCCACTGGCTGCTCACCTTCGAACCTGCACAAGCATGCATCCTTTATTCCTGTGTCGGTACTTTTCTACTCGGCCACCGACACCTATGATGGAAACGAGACATAAAAGCGGCGACGAGGCTGGGACACAAAAGCCACTGTGTACATAAAAATTTGTTCGGTGCATTTTGGCAAAATCCAAAGTTTTGCTCCAATCTTGATGAAATTGTATACACTCCAAAGCAATAAATTTTGTATCGTGCATGGTGGATTTTTGCAATTTACCTGAACCACTTACTTCAACTTTATGTACACTTCCATTTAAGTATGAAATAAACCATTTGCACACAGCCCCACTAATATCACAGTGCTTAAGCTCATCTGGAATAATTCCGTAATTTATGCAATCAAAAGCTATTGACAGATCACAAAAAATCCCAACAGGCAATGTCTGGTTATTCAGAGCATTTAATATCATGTAATATTTGATCAGCAAAAACATATATAGCAATTTCTGTTGGATAGTCTTCTTGGAAACCAAACTAACAGTTGGTAGTACCTTATATTTACAAATATAGGAAGCTTGAATATATTACTTCCTCAAGAACTTTAGATAAACCTTTCAGAAGTGAGATCGGGCAGTAGTTATTGACATCAGAGACATCTCCTTTTTATGCAATGGTTTAACAATAGCATATTGTGGTCTGTCTGGGTAAAGTACCCTGCTCCAGAGAGTTATTACATTTGTGGCTGAGAAACCTACTAATCTGTTGGGAACAAGTTTTTATTACTCTGTTGGAAATGCCATCAATTTTGCAGAGGTATAACATCTTCCATTAACAGCTTTGACTCTTCTATGGAACATTAGAGCATATTTTCTCCATGACATTTAAAAAGGGATTATTAAAAATATTTTCAACTTCTGACTGTTTGTTAGTAAACTTTTCATTTATTTTAATGCTAATACAGTCTTCCTTTACTCTTGGTCGTCCTGTTACCCTTTCAATTATATTCAAAATTGTTTTAGTTTTAATGAGTTTCAAAAATATTGTTTCGTGTTAGGAAACGCTCATTGCGTTGGCACCAACGTTGGGACGAATTCAATCTGATGACGATCTCTTTGAGATTGAAACGGTCTCCTTATTATAAATAAAGTGTAAAAACTTTTTTCGAACTTGACTAATATTTTCATTTTGATTCATCTTGTTAAAATTTTGTTATCAGAATCGTGGTGCCACTAAAGTATTTGGTCACTTACCAAACAACATCCGAAGTCCAACAAATAACAAACCAACATTCTAAACAAGTTTAACGAATTTCTAATGTTGGGAACTCCAGGTTGGATGTGAACAATACAATAACAACAGTTTACAACTCACAGCAAAGACTATAATGACGAGGGACATAAAGATGATACATGCATACAACACTTAAACTATTGGCTGTGGCTTCCTTCAGAATAAAGAGCACACAGGCACACTTGAGAGTCACGCAATCATCATCTCCAGTTTGCCACATTCCAAATCATGCTCTGCAGTTAGGGAATAGGACAGGGAAGGGGGCAATAGGGGTAGGAACTTTTAGGTGTGGAGAAAATGGGGGTTATCGTAGGTTGAGGCCTGAATAATTTTGGGATCAGAGAGTGTACTGTAAAGATAGCTCCCATCTGTGTGTAGTTTTGCATGCTTTGACCTTTTCTTATTTTTTTAATTTTTTTGCAAGCTTTGGCATGTTTTGTGTGCTTGTGTTTGTGGTTTTGTGTACTTGTCTTTATTTTTGTGTGCCAGTTGTGTATCTAGTGTGTTGAGGCACCCCCACTCAGGCGTCACGCTCCTCATAACCTCCTACTACCATATCTCCCATCATTTTCCATTTTCATTAAACCATACCTGTTCCAGTGGACCCCTGCACCAATTCAGAAAAGTATCGCTTTCCCTGCCCCAAACCAAATCCCACATCCTATTCCTGAAATACTGCCTAAATCGTGGAATCCCTCTCTACGGTCTAACAATAGAATTCAATTATCTGGATCTCATCTCTCCTTTCACAATAACCTGCATCTTTTCAGATTCCACCAATCCTTGCCCATCATGAACCTAGTTCTACAAAATCATCTTCACAAGATACTGTTATTGTGAAGCCCATACTACATACATCTTGTCTCTCAGATCAAATCCTTGGCTCTCCTGTAAATGGAGGAGCACTCCAAACATCACCTATACAAGTTGTCCAGCCTACTGACCTCATACTGTCGCCTTGTAGCACCAATATGAACCACCTATATCTCCCACACCTTACTTAGCTGGCCTCTTGAACTTACCTGGTATCTCCAAACTTTCTACCAACACATCCAATGCTAAAACAACTCAAGAACACTGGTTAACCTGTACAGCAAAAACCTCAACCCTACAGAAGTTTGTGTTGTACCCTCACCTTCAGCCCTAGACCCCAATTCAGCCATATTGGACTCCTCAAGGACCTACTCTCCTTTTCCTGATCCCTATGTTGGAAACACTACTTTGCCACCAATCCCTCTGATCAAAGCAAACCTAGTCCCAACAGTGCATCCTGCATTTCCCAGTTCATACCACCATCCAACTGAGATCCCCCTGTACTCCCACCTAACCATCCCCTGGTCTCCCTCCAAGAATTTATCACCTCCAATTTGGCCTCACCATCTTTGCCCAAGTACCTTCCAAAGAACTCAAACTGTTTGGCAGAAGAAAGGAGGGGCATCCACAACAGCAGAATAAGTCCCGACATAATCAACATCCCTTCTGACAGAGGTTCCACCACTGTAGTTATGAATTGCATTGACTACCTGGCAGAAGGGCGCCTCCAACTCTCTGACACTTCCACGTACAAGTTGTGCCTGAATGAGCCCATCCCGAAAGTCCAACAAAATCTTCAATCCCTGTTGAATCATACAGCCCCTCCCAGAAGCTCTCTAAAAAATCCATCTTCCTTCTTACTCCAACAGCACCCAACACACCACCTTCTACATGCTTGCCAAAATTCACAAACCAAATAATCTTGGATGCCCAATTGTGACTGGTTACTGTACTCCTACCGAAAGAATTTCAGCCCTCATTGACCAATACCTCCAAGCAATTGTTCAAAAATTTGTCCTCCTGTATCAAGAACACCAACCACTTTCTTCACCGACTATCCACCATCCGTACCCCTTCACCTCCTGGATCTTTGTTTATCACAGTGGATGCAATCTCCCTATTCATCAATATAACCACATGCTCATGGCCTAGCCACTCTTGAACACTACCTCTCCCCAACGTCCCTCTGAATTCAAGCCTGATACATTCCTCATAACCCAGAACAACTTTATCCTAACAAACAAGTACTTCTCATTTAAGGGGAAAGTTTACCATCAAATATGTGGCATAGACATGGTCACCTGCATGGCACCCTCCTATGCCAATCTGTTTATGGGATGTTTGGAGGGATACTTTGTAGCATCCAAAAGCCCCAAACCTCTGGTCTGGTCTCAGGCCCATGGCACAATCTTGTCCTCCTTCCTTCAAACCTCAACTCCTTCTCCATCATGCTACACCTCACTGATGGCTCCATCCACACTTCCGTCCCTATTAAACCTACCATCCACCAACAGTACCTACACTTTGATAGTTCCCATCACTTCCATATCAAAAAATCCCTCTCTTACTGCCTAGCCACCCATGGACAGTGCATCTGTAGTGAACAGAACTCCCTTTCTCAGTATGCTGAAGGTTTCACAAAACCCTACACGGACAGAAAAGACCCCTTAGGTTTAGTCTGCAAACAGATTTCTCATTCCATATCCCACCACATACCGAATCCTTCCTCTGCTACAATGCTACAAGTAACCATCCACAACTTTGACAGTTCCCATCCCTTCCAAATCAAAAAATCCCTCCCTTACAGTCTAGCCACCTGTTGGCAGCGCATCTGTAATGACAGTAATTCCCTTTCACAGGATGCTGAAGGTCTCACCAAGCCCTTCATGGATAGGAAATACCCCACAGACCCAGTCCGCAAACAGATCTCCCATGCCATATCCCACCACTTCCCAAATCCTCCCCCTGCTACCAGTAACTATCCATAAAAGAGCACTCCCATTGTCACTCAGTACTACCTTGGACTCGAACAACTAAATTGCATCCTTTGTCAAGGTTTTAATTTTCTGTCCTCATGCCCAGAAATGAGAGACATCCTGTCCAAGATCTTTCCTACCCACCTTAAAGTAGTGCTCAGTAACCCTCGCAACCACCATGACATCCAAGTCCATTCCTATGCCACCTCAAACACCAGTCCTTTGACACAGGGATCATATGCCTGTGGAAGACCTACAAGCCCTGTCCAATCCACCATCCCACATTTCCTATTCCAGTAATGTCACAGGCTTATCGTACCCAATCAGAAAGTAGCCGTGTAATTTACCAACTGTGCAGCAATCTCTGTGCTGTTTTCTGTATGGAACAACTGCTAACAAGCTGTCTATTAGGATGAATGGCCATTGCCAAAGTGGCCAAAAACAAGGTTGACGAACCTATGGCACAAAATGCAGCAGAGCATATGCTTGATTCCAATGGCTGCTTCACAACACAGGCCATCTGTATCCTCCCATTCACCACTTGCTTTTCTGAACTACACAGATGGATGCTATCCTTACAGTACATTATTCAATCCCAAAGTTATCCACCAGGCCTCTACTTATGATAATCCCCATTTTCTCCACACCCAACAGTTCCTACCCTTTCCCCCCTCCCCTCTTCTGTTCCTCAGAGCAGAGTGTGATTTGGAATGCAACATCCAAAGATGTCTGTTGTGTGACTGTCACGTGTGCCTGTGTGATTGTGTGCTCATTATTCTGAAGTAGGCCATGGCGAATACTATAATGCTATATGTGTATGTCTTTTTTATGTGCCTGTGACATCTTGTTGTTGTGTTTTGCTGTGTGTTGTAAACTGTCCTTATTATATTATTAATAGAATTACTGAATGACAACTCCTACTTAGTAGATGAATTTTTAGATAAAAAAATTAAAAAAACCTGAATGTCATGTTATAAAATGATTTATTAAAATATTCTTGAAAAGAGAGAGATTGGCTGGCCAGTACTTACCTTAGTTCTGTACCACCAACAGTCACACAAAAACACGAAAATAGAAATGAAAAATGTGACACAAGCGTTGGAAATATTTTCCTTCGTCAGGTACAAGAGGAGGAAAGAGGAAGGGAACAGAAGGGAAAGGTTATTCACTACCTAGGCCACGACGAAACAATATGATGTCGATTTTGATCCAATAATGGCAGATGCACCTGGGGTAAAGCAATCTACTGCTAATGGTTCCAAAATCATCCCCCAACTGATAGAACAGTGACATAACTGTCAGGGCACCATCTGCATGTACCCCTTAATAGGGAATGTTTACTGCCAAAAGGCTTAATGTGACATCAACATATGAAGATATCTGGAACCATGTCATAGTAATGCACTTGTACTTCCTGCAGCTCAGTGAGTTTGAAAGGGGTCAAATGGTTGCCTTCCAAGTGGTGGGATGGTCCCTTTGGAGAACTGCCAGACCAGTTGGATGAGCTGCATCATTTGTGCAGTTATGCTGGTGGCAATGGTTACACCAACATTTGTACACCTGTAGACAAGGTTCTGGATGTCCACACAGCACAGGCAGTCGCAAAGATTGCTATATTGTAAGGGCTACAGTGGCAGATTGTACAGCTACCACAGCACATATGGAGGGTTTTTTAGCCCAGATGTGTCAGCACGAACTGTTGACAACAAGATGCTAACAATGGGACCACATACAAGCACACCTCTTGGCTGTCTTCCACTGAAGCCACAGTGCCGATGTGCTTGGCTCGACTGATGCCACCGGAGGCTCAATCAGAATATGGAATGGCTGTCCGTGGTCTTCAGCAATGAAAGCAGATTCTGTCCTTGGCGTGTATGGTGTAGGCCCAGGAAGCACTGTGTCATAGAGTTCTTGTTCACCTTTCGGAGGGAATGCTAATCAGCACTCGATACTCGCAGAATGTTATAAGACCTGTTCTATTGCCATTGTAGCGACAGGAAGGTGACGTGTTATTCCAACATCATAATGCTTGATCGCATACAGCTCACGAAACTCAACTTGCTTTGAAAGAAATCCAGCAGTTTCCATGGCCAGCACTATTTCTGGACTTGTTTCCAATTGAGGACACACGAGACACGATGGGACAGCAACTGACACATGTGACTCGTCAACCCGCAGCTCTTGTAGCAGTATGTGAACTGATCGAGCAGGTGTGGGATAACATTTCCCAAGACATTATTCACAGTTATATGATTGAATGGATGACGGAATCACCACCTGCAGTGCTGCCTAAGGAAGCTTCACCACATACCAATTTGGGTATTTTAGCATGAATCATCACCTTGTGCTCCAGTATCGCTTGTGCTATTGATCTGTAAATGTAATCATGTACTCCATATGCACTAATTCAACAATAAATTTTGAGTGATTTGGAAAACTCTACTAATTTTTATTCTTGCTGGGTAAGTAAATAAATGAAAAGTATTCCAAATCCAGTTGAACACCTTTGAGTTGGTCTCCTTGCCTCAGTGGCAAGGATACGGTTGGACCATCCTGTTGCAGAACATGCAGCACGGCATTACCTGGTTCACTTCAATGACTGCTACACAGCCTGTGCCATATGAATCCTCTCCACAAACACCAGCTTGTCTGAATAGCCCTGATGGGAACTCTCCCTATAATATATCCTAAGCTCCCGTAATCCCTCAGGTTTAAACCTTTGCTAGTTCCTGCCCCCACCACTCTCCTTTCCCCTCCCTTTCCCTACCCACACTCTTGCTCACATACATCTCCCTTTCTGCCACATACTCCAGTCCCTTCCTATCTGTCAGACAGCACTAACATATTGCTCCATCCTCACCAGCATCCCTTCCCTCCCTCTTTGCTTCCCTCTCCATGCCACTTCTACTCCCACCACTGGTTGCTCTCGCCTCAGCTGTGCTCTTTGTTGCAGTCCATCCACAACAGTGGGAGATGGCAGTTGGGTTTGTGTGTGTATGTATGTGTGTGTGTGTGTGTGTGTGTGTGTGTGTGTGTGTGTGCGCGCGCGTGCATGCGCACACACATTCTCTTGAGTCAGTGAAGACTTAACAGCCGAAAGCATCATTTTTGTTTATACTGTTATGTGTGCCTTTCTGCGGCTTATCAGGCGTCTCTGTGGTGAGTAGCAACCTATCCTTTTCCAAAATATTGTTGAATCCTTTAAGGTATTTCCATTGTTAGAGAAGTACATTCTGCAATATTCAACATTATGATTCTGACTAATTAGATAATGAAGGATCGTTTAAACTCCTTTCCCACATATCTCACTGTTTGTTCCTCAGTAGGTTACCATTTCCTAGTATTTGCTGAGGGAATGTGTTTGAATGTGGTGTTATGATTGGTGTACGAGAAATGGGACACAGCATCTCTGAGGTACAGTAGTTATGAGCTGGGAATTTTCCTGCATGACCATTTCATGAGTGCACCATGAATATTGAGAATCCAGTAAGACATCAAATCTCTGACATTGCTGTAGCTGGAAACAGATGCTTCAAGAATGGGACTAACAGTGACTGAAGAGATTCATTCAGTGTAACAGAAGTGGAATCCTTTCACAAATTGCTTCAGGTTTCATTGTTGGGCCATCAATGAGTGTCAGCGTTTGAAACATTCAAGGAAACAACATTTATCCGGGCTTTCAAAGCTGAAGGTTCATTCGTGTTCCCTTGCTGACTGCATCACAGAAAGCTTTATGCCTCTCCTAGGCCCATAAACACTGTCAGTTGGATAGTAAATCGCTGGAAACATGTTGTTTGGTGTGATGAGTTGCAATTCCAGTTGTATTGAGTGGATGGACATGGTAAGGTTGACAGGTAACATACATACATATTGTGGCTGATCACCTGCATCCATTCATGTCCATTGTGCATTCAGCTGTACTTGGACAATTCCAGCAGGACCATGAGACACCCCCACTTGTCCAGAATTGCTACAGAGTGGCTCCAGGAATACTCCGCTAGCTACCTGTGACTACCAAACTCCACTGTTGAGCATATCTGGGATGTCTTTTAATATGCTTGTTCAGAAAAGATCTTCATCCCCTTGTACTCTTAACAGATTTGTGGACAGGCATGCACGTTAAACATACATGCCCATTTGTTTCATGTATAGAGATGAGGGATACATAGTAATAACATGTTATGTTACTACTTTTTCATTTCATTTTAGCCAAACTTCTTGCAGTTAAAAATAGTCAATAAGTGCATGATTGAAGCACTTACAATTACTATCTTTTTAGTACTACTTTCTCCATTATCCCAATCAGTACTTCAGGATTTAAAATTGTACGACTTGAACTGCAGGTTCCTACATCCTCCAGTAGTTTGTCATTAGTAGAGAAGATGCTTTTGTATGTCATTCTTACTAGAAAGGCCACTTTGGTTGATTGGTATAAAATAAATAAAATGCCGTAGCAATTATTATCTTCAGTGACATCAAAATAACACAATTATAGTAGAGTCACTGTAACTTGATCCCAGTCAGTTGCTGTAAGTCAGTCGCAGCAGTGTCTTGAGCCTATTCTGACTAGTCATATTACTCGATTTTATAAATATCTCTGTGGCAAGAGCACAGTGTAGTTTTGCCAGAAGCTGTTTGCTCTTTGTTGTTGGAAGCTTGCGGTAACAGTGCAAGTTGTCAGGGATCAATTTACGCTGACCCAGCTATAGTAATATTATTTTGCAATCAACTAATAAAATATATTTCATACACTTCCTTCATGCTGCTTCATGCACTTTGCAGATTTGCATTTCAGGGAAATTAAAACATTGATGCACAAAACTTGCTAAAGATAAAGGCACTACTCAGAAAAAAATTTCCAACTTTCACAGTCTGCCTCTAAAAACATTAAAGAAGACTATATAATTTATTTACATTGTTTTAAGTTTATTGATGTCCCTGGAGAATGACACCTGCTTGCACATTATAGTATTGAGTTATACTATGGATAAATTCTAAGTGATCTGCTTCTTACATTATTCATTAATAGTGTAAATTACCACCAATAAGGTTTACAGAAAAAGGAGATGCAGAAACTGATGTTGGTAACCAAAGCCTCCAGAGGACTAATGACATTTTAGCTTAATCCTCTTTAAACCAACAACAACCAAAACCTCCATATATAACATATGTTGTTGAACATGAAAAATATACATATAGAGGGAAACATTCCTAGTAGGCAAAATATGAATAAAAAATAGAGATGGTTTAACTTACCAAAAGTACAGACTCATTGACAGATACACAAAAACACACACAGACACAGAAAATCAGGCTTTCGCAATTGTTTGTTGCTTCATAAGGAAAAGAGGAAGGAAGGAGAGGAAAAATGGAAGGACGTGGGTTTTAAGGAAGTGATGAGGAGTCATTCCAGTCCTGGGGGGAGGGGGACTTACCTTAGGGAAAAAAAGGAAAAGTCAACGAACACACATATACACGCAAACACACTATCATACCGTTAGTTTTGCCATACTGCCCTTCTTTTTGGAATAATGCTAAAATGAATGTTTTATAATTTTAATCTGGTGAATCATTATTATTAAAGTATCATTTAAAATGAAATATATACATATAAATGTCGCAATAATTAAAGAATATTCAAGAAATACAAATCCAACTACAAGGAAGTCTTCAATATCTTCTATATCAACCTCACCTTCGAAGCCATATCCAACCACTTTGCAATCAACAATACAAACTAAAATCGATCTGCGATGGGAGCAGGCTACTCAGAAAAATAAAATTCAACACTCTGCATGAAATTTTAAATCCAAAAATGAAAAAGTAAGTTGCCGTTCTTGTCGTTCTCAAAGGATGTCAGCCCTATATGGGTTAAAGCAACTGATATATAGCTGCCTTGATGGTGACAGAGTGCCTTCCAGTTTTTCATGTCATACTTTGTAAGCAAAACCGCTATGAGCAGGAAAAGTCTTTGTGGTGGGACAGTAACCTTCTCACAGTATGATGAAGTACTCCTAAGAAATGATTAATTACCTCCCACCTACTCTAGTAACTTTTCGTGATAGTGAATTTGATTGTAATGAAAACTTCATGATCAATTATGCTTTCCTTCATTTGTATGCTTATTTTCAGAGATTTGTCTCTATCCTAACAAACCCACATGTGCATGCCACATATACTGTGTTATCCTACTAGCCACTTCTTGTGTGTGGTGCATATTAAGGGGGGCACTACATTTTCCCACCCATTAACAGAGGTCGAAAAAGCTACATCTAAGATTCCCACAGAATTGTCCAAACCTCTGATTTACGTAATCCACTCTGCTCCAAACGTTGTTGTTGTTGGTTTTTGAGGGGACTAAACAGCTAGGTCATCAGTCCCTGCTCCAAACCTAGGATCATGATAGATTTGGGGAATGATGCTACAATTATATAGCTCTTCTCATCACACTATTGAGATTAACTGTCTTCATAAAATCAACCAGTCACCTGTAGGAATCACATGTAAGAACCAAGGATGGCCATTGAATCCAGATGGTAGGATCAGTTGACTTAACTTTAGCCACAATTTACATCCATTGCATCCAGTATGCCACCATAAGTAGAACCCCTTCCGAATCTCAGACGGGACCAAGCAGTAAGTGGACACTGTCCTTCTTTCCTGCCCTGCCCTCTATTTACATAAGGTATCATATCATCTGCCTAACTTTTGAGCTCCCAGTGACACGCTTCTAACCCTTTTGGCCTTTCTGGACCTAGCAGAAAGACTGGACATGATTGCATTAGCAGAGACAGCCTGTGCTGACTCACACATTAAGTTATTCAGCACTACTGTTAATGCTTTTAAAAGAAAATATACTTGATGCCAAAATAAAAAGGAAAGTCGCAGAAATGATGTCACAAGGACATCTACTGATTTCATCAGTTAAGTACTTGGACAGTTAGTCATATTTACATTAGTTAGCCTGAAATTTTTAGATGTTAGGTTTATAAAAGTTAATTTAAAAGGAATGCTATTACAGGACAGGAAGATTGAAACAGGAATAAGTGGGTAGCAGAGTTCTTTCCCCCAGAAAAAATCCAAAAAACCTTGGTATCAAACGTAATTGAAAGACAAGAAGTACTAAAAAAGAAGAGTTTGAAATATTAACCATTGATTAAAAATGTTTGTGGAATTGATCTAAAAATATACAAAAGTGCTATTTTGGATAAAAAGTCAAAGATTAAAAAGTCTATTACTATACACAAAAAGACAAAAAGCAAAACCAGTTAAAAACAAATAATAATTACTATTCTAGTTTTGATTGAATGAAACTAAAAGTGATGTCATATTCAAAATAATAAACAACCAGCCACTGTTCATTACTTTATTTATTCAGAACCAGCCATTAGTAATTTTGAAATGATAGGATCACCACCAGACAAAAGTATATTTCATTTCATGTCTTTCAAATTTTGCCAACAGTAGAATATTGGCAGCTTCTTTTTTGTAAAGGTGGTACTGTATAAAATAGTGTCTCATCACTGAATGACTGCTGTCTTGCAACATAAGGCTTTACACCAAATTGAATAAAAATTTTGTTTGCTTTCTATCAAGTTGGTCAAATGCTTGCTGTAAGCACTATTCATGCCTAGAGGTCAAATGCTCAGCTCTAAATGTATTTATAAATGTTCAGTGAAAAAGTGTTTGCCGCAGCAGAGTGGCCAAACGCATTGAAGCGCTATGCTCCCATGTGCGAGGCCTCCATTGGGCATGGATGTTTGTGTTGTCTTTAGTATAAGTTAGTTTATAATTAGTTTGTAAGTTTAGGGACTGTGACCCTGAAGTTAAGTCCCATAAACTTAACAAACATTTGAACATTTTTGAGAAAGTGTTTACCTTTATTTATTATTCTGTGTTGCATGGAAAATTTTAATAGTACACTTCAGATGTGTTAAGTGATTCAGATGTATAAATGAAATGACAATTTCAAGTTACTTTTGATGTATTATGTGAGATGATGTATAAAACATTGTAGGTGAACCTGACAGTTGTAAGCCTGCAAAAGGTATATTCAGAATACACTATAATTTGACCTATGAATTATCTCAGGTCGTGCGTCTCTAGACAAAGATGGGAAAAGTATGTTTGCTGGTTTTGAGTGATAGTTGAAGTACAGGTACAAGGGCTGGGGTAAAAGTCATGGCAACAATTTTTTGCAGATAACAGTCCGGTTGGAAAATATGACATATGCAAATGAAAGGACAAGGTGTTAACTACATCTGTGGCGAATGAATAGCAGTGCAATATTGTAATACTCTAATTTATTACGATAGTATACAGGGCAATACTGCCTTTGTGGTGTAAAAGAATGACAACACAGTACACATATAGCTGACATGACAACCTGGACATAAAGAACCTCAGAGTAATCCCTTGCTGCTGTCACCACACGCTGCCAATGATGTGGGAGTTGCTGAATTCCATCCGCCTCAGAATTTGCCCAACCATGTCTGAATTTGGTCACCAGTTCGTGCATAGCATTAGCAATCTTCTCTCTTGTTGCACATTGCCTACCACATAGTGGTTTCTTAATCAATCTTTGCAATGAGATCAAAGTCACAGGGCAAAATCTTGGGAGATTATGGTGGATGCTCCAATTCTTCCCTTCCTCAACATTGAGTAGCTGCCCTACACACTCTATGTTAGGGATGGCCTGTGAGCGCTCTTGAGAAACGCACGGTGCTAAGGCAAATTCTCAAGAAATTCTCGAGTACTCTCGAGAAGTTGTTGACAGGTGTTGCACTCTCTGGAGCCTGAGCAAAAGTAAGGGGAAATGTTATGACATAGCAGTCATAATCGCTGTCTTCTGTACGTGCAAGAAAGAAACTGAATTGTTAATATTATTATTATTATTAGCATGTTTCGCAGAAGCAAAAATCCTAGGGTGGTTATTAAAACACGTATCTTATACGAAACAAGAAATTCATTGTCACCAAAAACCAATGTGGATTCTGCATGTATTGATACTTCCATAAGAGAAAAATGCTACAACATGTTACACTGAAAAACTCCTTACTTACATTTAGTAATTGTAGAAATAAATTCGGCATAGCTTATAGTATTAGCCAGCATTATGTACCTAAGCTTTCGTCCTTATTTCAGCTTAAAGCTCTGTTCAAAAGTTTGGACAGTGTTAATTTCGATGCATTTCGCATGTTATTGCAGCCAAATTAAAAATTACACTTTTCCGACACTAGCGAACTGTTTGAGGCACTATACAATCTTTTTACCGAATTTCCTTTTAATGTAGTTTGAATGGATAACATACACAATAGCTATGTAATTTGTCTGACTTGTAATATAAGAATGCACTTTTGTATCCGTGAATGTATCTGTTTGATTGCTACATATAATGTTTAATATTAAATGTCTTATCGAGCATGTTGTATTTTTTGTTACACTATGGAACTTTGCAACAGATGTCTTCATCCTCAGTAAAGTACTGCCAGCTCCATTACTTTGGTTTTCGTGTGTCCAGTGCCCATATTCAAATAATGATCACACCAAGCTGCGAGCATTGAAAATAACTGTAGCGTGAGGCATGGCGTGCTGCCCGAGTCAACCGCCGCCACACAGTGGCACACGCCCCAGCGTCACTTCTCGTAAGCTTCTCAAGAACTGCTCGAGCGCCGGCAGCTCGAGAAATTCTCGATGTGCTCGAGTTGCCATGCCTCACACTCCAATTCCTACTTTATGTAGTCTTGCATTGTTGTGCAGGATTATTACACCGTCCACAAGATCTTGACATTTCTCCTCAACACCATATTGTACCTGTTGCAGCAGGAAGTCTCTGTAGTATTCTGCGGTCACCGTTCTGCCATGTGGAACAAAGTAACAAACTGACACACCTGATGTAATATGTGATAATCAGCATCAATTTGACTGGGGAAGGATTCTGGCAGAACTTCTGCCTCCTTGGTGATCCGGAATGCCGCCACTCTGCGGACTGATGTTTCGGTTCTAATACATATGCCCTGGCCCAAAATTTATCAATGGCAATAATTTGTGACAAGAACTGATAGCAGTCTGTTGGCAGCATGCAAGGTGGTTGGAGCATATTGCATAGTGCACCCACATTTGAATTTCCGTTAGTGCATGCGTTACACACTGTGCTGCAATTTTGCAGAGTTGCAGCTCATTATTCAGTATCCTGTGAATGGTGCATTTCTCAATGCCACTTGACCTCTGTAACACCAGTAGCATCCATGGACTGTCTTCATCCAGCAGCTGATCAATGACAGCATATATCACATCGATCGGCACTCGGACAGGTTATCATGAACGGTGCTCATCACTGGTTGACACACATCCTTTCTGAAGCGTTCCTACCCACTGTGCTACCCTATGGTATGGTAGGGCATTATTCCCAAGGGCTTCCAATAATTCACGGTAACTTTCCGTTGTATTTCTCCCTTGGAGAATGGCTATTTTGATGTAATCATGCTCTTCAACATGGGTTACTTCCATCTCATACGACACTCACCAACTGACTGATTTCACTGCCCTTGCTGTCTTTCTACCAACTATCACAGAGCCATCTGTTGTTCTGCATACACACTATGCCTGCAGAAATTCCACACAATACTTACACATTTGTAATCCATTCACATATCTATGATAAGAAAAATGGTTGCCATGACTTTTGCGCCAAACATCTTATAAATGTGCTTTGCGTGTGAAGAAACCACGTATTTCACTGTAATGTTTTTAAAGTAAATGCCTTTTGCTAATGCGAATGAAGGATTCTATTTTTATATTTATAAGTCACCCATACGCGTTTTGCCTTTGTCTAATTATTATTACTTTTTAACATAGTTGCTATTGTCAAAGGATGAAAATGCAGCCCTCGGTCGCAAAATTAAAATTATGTAACCTGGTTTTGGCAATAACTATGATTGCCTTTATCAGAAAGTGTAAATTAAAACAAATCACATAATAGAAGTTACAACTCAGCTGTAAAGCTTATGTCACAAAATTTAAAAAGAAACTTTTAGAAAGAGCTAGCCACTATGGGCTGCATGCCTGCACAGAGGCATCAGACTGGCGTGTGCTAAGTGAATTTGTGAACAGGAAGACATTACCTCAGTAGTGCCATCTAGTAGCTGCAATTACAACTTGGCTACTGTACAGATAGGGACTGATGACCCCGTAGTTAAGTCCCATAAGCTTAACAAACATTTGAACAACATACTGTACAGAGAGAAACAGTATTGAGAAGACAATTGTTACAAAAAGCTTTGTTTAACATGAGAGATGCCTGAGGCATCATTTTGGCAATAAAATATTAGTAGAGAGAATTAAAGAGTAACAAAATTGAAATAAGCAAAACAGTTAAAATTGGCTTTTGGAATAGAAATTTTTGGATCAAGTCGGAAGCAATATTTCTGGCACTGTACGAAGTACAATATCAGTGACCGAGTAACGGCTTAATACCGTTAAAAAAGCTTCTATTACGGAGCTGCAACTGTTCATTTAGAATAAGCCCATAATTACAAGAAAAATGTTTAAATATTTGCAATTCCTCAAGCACGTCTAATCTGTGGCCTTTCTTTCCAGTATGCAAAATGTTCAGGTCATGAATGGATTTAGGTGCATGACCTGTTATGAGAAGACGGTCAGCAAAAGATGAATTCTGCCATTCTTTCTCAAAAGATTTTCTTTAAACCTGATTTTAAAAGCACATCCCATTTGACCTATGTAGTAGGAAGAGCAAGTATGACAAATAATTTTAGTTCTTCAGAGAAAAAAATATTTCTCCATTCCATTTTTGGGGTCCATTTCCTATCAGATTCAACAACTTCTTTGATATAAGTATAACTGCAACGTTGCCTTCTCGACCAACAAAAATTTGGAGAAAAATTTCATTCACAATTTAAAATCAACCTGTTCTCCCTTAGCTAATTATGGCATTTACAAAATTATGCAACTAAAGCCTTTCATGACCTGAACGTTTTGCATACCAAAAAGAAAGACCACAGATTAGATGTGCTGAAGGAATTGCAAATATTTAAACATTTTTCTCATAATGATTGGCTTATTCTAAATGAACAGTTGCAATTCCATAATAGAAGCTTTTTTAATGGTATTAAGCCGTTACTCGGTCGTTGATGTACTTCTTGCAGTGTCTGAAATATTGCTTCCGCTTTGATCCAAAAATTTCTATTCCAAAAGCCAATTTTAACTGTTTTGCTTATTTCAATTTTGTTACTCATTAATTCTCTCTACTACTATCGTATTGCTAAAATAATGCCTCAGCCATCTCTCATGTTGAACAAAGCTTTTTGTAGCAATTGTCTTCTCAATACTGTTTCTCTCTGTACAGTAGCCTATTTGTAATTGCAGCTACTATATGGCACTACTGAGGTAACATTTTCCTGTCAACAGCTTCACTTATCACACGCCAGTCAATTTTGTGATGTAAGCTTTACAGCTGAGTTATAACTCCTATTATGTGATTTGTTTTAATTTATAATTTCTGATGAAGGCAATCATAGTTATTGCCAAAACCTGTGGATAAATAGCTTTCTTTTAATAAAAAAAGGGAAGGAAAACAGCCTGATGAAAGGCCTGACAGACCTTATTTTGTATGGATATATTTAATATATAGCTAAGAGTAAGTAATAGTGGCTAATTGTTATTATTATTTTTAACATTTAATCACTTCTCATTTCATTCAGCCAAATGAGAAAAATGAAGGGAAAAATACTAAGGGCAATATTATTTTCACGGACAAAAATCAAATGCTTTTAAAAATCAGTTAAAACAAAACAAAACAGTACTATAGTTGAGCTAATGTGGAAAAAATCTTGCAAGTACAAAAATGAAAGAAGACGGGTGACGATCACCCATTTGCACCTAACCTTCTGGAGCTGGAGCTGGAACTTCTGCAGCTGGAGCAGCTTCAGGAGCAGGGGTATCAGCAGCAGGAGCGGGGGCGGGGGCGTCTGCAGCAGGAGCAGGGGCAGGGGCATCTGCAGCAGGAGCGGGGGCAGGGGTATCTGCGGCGGGTGCGTCTGCAGCGGGCGCCGGCGCACCCTCTGCGGGAGGGGGAGCCGCGGCACCCTCTGCGGCAGCAGGCGCGGCGGCAGCGGGTGCGGCAGCGGGAGCGTCCGCAGTGGGGGCTGCGGCGTCACCGGCGGGAGCGGGGGCGTCTGTGGCGGGAGCGGGTGCGGCTGCGGCCGGGGCGCCTTCTGCCGGAGCGGCACCCGCAGGGGGCTGCTCGCCTGTGGGGGCTGTACTTTCTGCCGGAGGCTGACCTTCGGCCGGAGCTGGGGGAGCTGCACCCTCTGCCGCAGGTGCCGCACCCTCTGCCGGAGGAGCCACTCCCTCTGCCGGAGGAGCCGCTCCCTCTGCCGGAGGTGCCGCACCCTCTGCCGGAGGAGCTCCCTCTGCCGGAGGCGCCGCACCCTCTGCCGGAGGAGCTCCCTCTGCCGGAGGCGCAGCACCCTCTGCCGGAGGAGCTCCCTCTGCTGGAGGCGCCGCACCTTCTGCCGGAGGAGCTCCCTCTGCCGGAGGTGCCGCACCCTCAGCCGGAGGAGCTCCCTCTGCCGGAGGTGCAGCACCCTCCGCTGGAGGTGCTCCTCCTTCGGCCGCCACATCTGGAAGTGGCGGAGCGTCTGTGGATACTGGTGTGGCCGGTACAGTCTCACCCTGAAAAATAAAAAGAACACATTTTGTTAAAAACTGACACTGGAGGAATGTGGAAAATGAATATTGTGGGCATGCAAGAACACTTTGAAAATGTTCCCATAAATATCTTGATAGACGACATTTAGTAAAGAACTTTGAATTAGCCAAAATTATTTTGACAACTGGAAGAAATTTGTGGAAGAAAAAATTTGATCATCAGAGGAACTTTTGTGGACTTCAGTTTGGGCTTAAGGCAAGATTCTCCCACATTGAATTGTATCTAGGAAGTTAGTCTATCAAGTCACATATTTAACTGATTTCCATGTTGATTATAGCATGTAAGAGAATGTGAAGTTAATTCAGGCTTAGTGGTCTTGGGGTAAAGCATTCAACTGGAAACCAAAACAGAATGGATCATTTTTTCTGTCTCAAAAACCCAGTGTTCACCTCCCTACAACATAAAGAGTTGGCACAAATGACACACAATGCAGATTCCACATTAAATTGTAGGCCACATGTCTCTGGCCGAATAACTAGGGTAAGTTAGGGACAGGCAAGCCAATGAAGTGGTGTCCAAGTGGTGTCCATTTACATTTTCTGTAGCCTTGGAAGATGACTTAACCTCCTTGAACTGGGATGAGGGTTGTGTTTATTTGGAACACCTTCTGTTTTCAGATGAAATTGTTTCGTTTGCCTTGGAACTCAAATAAATCCAGCAAAGAAAGGAGGAATTGGGCAGAACAAGAACAACAGTAAGTGTGAAGATTATATTAAGACAAATGTAATCTATTGTTAGTGTGCAACCAAGAGAGTAGTAAAGATAAATAATGAAATTTGCCTACCTAGGGCAATTGAAAGTAAATTGATTGACACAAAAGTAAATAGGACAAAAACGTGGCTAGTAGTTCAATTGGGGAACTGAATTACTTACTCCACAGTAAATCTGCAATGTGCCATTAACAGACATGAGTAACAAATAGATATGCACTGTGCATACTAATTTAATGCTGAAAATGGACAGTAAATACATAAACTTTTCAAAAATTGAGGGATTGCTTAGAAAGCTGTGTAAGTGACAAGAAGGGACAGAAAAACTAATAGAATATAGGAGTTCAGGATGTGATGCCTCTGACAAAAATTTTACAAATCTTCTAAGTGTTCACGAAGGGTAGATAAAATAAAGTTGGTGCTGGTGTGTTTGTGGCTGTTAGTAGTAGTTTATTTTGTATTGAAATATAAGTAGATTGTTTGAGAATAATTGTGACTTAAGGTTATATTCAACAACCCAGCTAATTATTAATAATTGTCCCCATATACCTACCACTGACTCAGATAATATGGTTGCTGAACAGTTCGAAGAAAATTTGAGACTCATTACAAATGGGACTCCACTCGTACAGTTGGGGTGGACTTCATATACCCTTAACATTTTGGGATAAAAACATGTTCAGAGTATGTTGTAATCAGAAAAATTCTCTCCAAAATTTTAACTACTACTTATTGTGAAAATAATTTTGAACGGTTAATTCAGGAGCTATACAAATTGTAAATGGTCATTAAAACACTGATCTCAAAGCTGCAAGTAATCATGAGAAAATAGCATCATGGTAGATATCAAGATTAGTGAACCCAAGGTTGTTGCTCAACACCATGCTAACTAAATCCACCATAAACAAATACAAAAGCAGAAGAGATGAGAAAAGTATGCCAGATTTAGAATGATGCAAAATTGCCAACACTGACTGTGTTTTACAGAAGCTTGAAATTTTAAGTGTGAGTTGTGTTTAATACTTTTCACAGTGAAGCACATCTCAAAATATGGAAGAAAATTCAAAGAGATTTAGGTCGTGCATTAAGTACACCAGCAGCAAGACACAGTCAATTCTTTCACTCTCTGATAGCAATGGAAATGTTAACAATGACATTGCCACAAAACTTGAGCTGGTTTTTATTTATTTATTTGAAATTTCTACATGAAATAAAATGAAGTGAATATTCTAGTATTTGAAATGAGTTTAATTGTTAGCATGAGGAACATAGAAGTAGTATTTGATTAATGATGGGAATTCTCCTCAGAGATGATAATTATTTTTCAAAAGAAATAGATTGGCTGGCCAGTACTTACCTTTGTGCTGTACCGCTGATAGTGACACAAATGAAGAAAAAAAGGAAAAGGACAAGCTTTCGGGGAGAGGGGAAGAAAAAAGGATGGAAACGGAAGTGGAAGGCAATTCACGACCTAGGTCATGAAGGTGGTGTTTAAGGAGTGACACTCCCTAATGACTTAGTTCATGAGCTACCTTCCCCTTTTGTTCCCATCACACACCATCCTCATGACCTAGTTCATGAGTTACCTTTCCCTTCCGTTCCCATCCTTTTTTCTTCCCCTCTCTCCCACCTGAAAAAGGAACTGTGTTCTGAAAGCTTGCCCTTTTTCATCCTTTTTCTTTTTTCTTCATTTGTGTCACTATTGGCGTTACATCGCAAAGGTAAGTACTGGCCAGCCAATCTATCTCTTTTGAAAAACATAGAAGCAGATATTCTAGGTGTTGCAAGCTAACTCAAGTCATTTAATAAAGGCAATTCTTTTGGCCCGGGTTGTATACCAACTAAGTTTATTTCAGAGTATGCTGA
The DNA here is from genome assembly GCA_026315105.1 of Locusta migratoria. Taxonomy (NCBI): domain Eukaryota; kingdom Metazoa; phylum Arthropoda; class Insecta; order Orthoptera; family Acrididae; genus Locusta; species Locusta migratoria. The sequence continues at coordinate 659,156,046 of CM048746.1, forward strand.
TATAGTAGCTCCATACTAAGTAGTTGTGTACATCTGCTTACATGAAGAGAGATTGATGTCTAAAGATTGGAATGCTGCACAGTCAACACCAATATTCAAGAAACGTAATAAGAGTAATCCACTGAATTACAGAAACATGACACTGACTTTTATTTGCAGTATGTTTTGGAGAATACACCATATTTGAACATTATGAACCACCTAGAAGGAATGGTAATGATCTATTGATACATAAACTACATGGCATCAGAAATATGGTTCTCATGTACCACAATGATCTACTGTCATGAAGCTGTAAGTGCTATCAACAGGAGATCTTAAATTGATTCCATATTTCTAGATTTCCAGTATTTCAACATTGGTCCTCACTACCAACTTTGAATAAAATGCATACTTTTTAACTATTGTCTCACTTGTATGTCTGGAGCTGATTTCATGTCATAATGGTCACAGTTCAGAGTATAGAAAATTTTCAGATAAAACAGAACTGAAATCTGGCATTACCCAAGAAGTGCCATAGGCCCTCTGATGTTCCTGATGTTTTTGTGAAATGAGGAGAAATGCATGCCATTTCAGACTTTGATAAAGGTCGGATTGTAGCCTAATGTGTTTGTGGTTTATCATATTACGACATTGCTGCTCGCGTTGGTCGCAATCTAATGACGGGCATCTTATCCACATGGCTGTAACAGATCATGCAGCCAGGTCTCAATCCCTGAGTCAACAGCATGGACTATCAGCTCGGAGATCATGGCTGCGGTTACCCTTGACGCTGCATCACAGACAGGACCACCTGCGATGGTATACGCAACAACAAACCTGGGTGCACGAATGGCAAAATATAATTTTTTTTTTCGGATGAATCCAGGTTCTGTTTACAGCATCATGATGATTGCACCCGTGTTTGGTGACATCGCGGTGAATGCACATTGGTAGCATGTATTCATCATTGCCATACTGGCATCTCACCCGGCGTGATGGTATGGGGTGCCATTGGTTACACATTTTGGTCACCTCTTGTTTGCATCGACGGCTCTTTGAATAGTGGGCATTACATTTCAGATGTGTTACGACCTGTGGCTCTACCCTTTATTCGATCCCTGCGAAACTCTACATTTCAGCAGGATAATGCACGACCACATGTTGCAGGTCCTTTCTGGATATGGAAAAGTTCACCTGTTGCCCTGGCCAGCACATTCTCCAGATCTATCACCTATTAAAAACGTCTAGGCAATGGTGTCCAAGTACCTGGCTCATCACAATACGCCAGTAACTACACTTGATGAACTGTTATATCGTGTTGGAGCTGCATGGGCAGCTGTACCTCTACACACCGTCCTAGCTCTGTTTGACTCAATGCCCAGGCGCATCAAGGCCGTTATTATGACCAGAGGTGGTTGTTCTGGGTACCGATTTCTGAGGATATATGCACCCAAATTGAGTAAAAATGTAATCACATGTCAGTTCTAGTATAATATATTTGTCCAATGAATACCTGTTTATTATCTGCATTTCTTCTTGATTTAGCAACTTTAAACACCAGTAGTGTACCTGGTGGCAATCATTAAAACATAGGCATGTTTTCATACAGTGAGTTTTATTTATGAAATTAAATACTAGCTTTCCCATTCGAATGAAAAATGAATTTTTAAGCCCCACCTACATATGAAGAAATGACCGTGATAACAAAATAAGAGAATTCAGAATCTGAACAGATTTTTGAATGGATTTGTTAAACAGAAGAATCTACAAATATTGTGCATTATGATAATACAATATAGTAAGGACAGTTTACAACTCACCACAAAAATGTAACAATGAGCTGTGACAGGTACATAGAAGAAGACACACACATACAACATTTAAGCTATTGGCCATTGACCTTCTTCAGAATAAATAGCTTTCACTCAATCACAAATGTTCAAATGTCTGTTAAGCGTATGGGACTTAACTGCAGGGTCATCAGTCCCCACTTTCAATCACAAAGGCACACTTCACAATCATACAACTGTCCTCTCTGGCTGCCACACTCTGTGTGAGTGAATAGGAATGGGGAGGAGGGGGGCGGATCAGATGATATTGTCATTTATCATCTAGTAAAGTCATTACAATACCAAAACCAACAGCAAAATGACTTAGATAAGATATATGTGTGGTGTGAAAATTGGAAATTGATCCTAAATAATGAAAAAGAATAATGAAAGAGGAGGATGTCATCAAGAAAAACAAAACAGGCATTCTATGGGTCGAAGTGTGGAATGCTCTGACCCTTAATCATGTAGGTAAGTTACAAAATTTGAAAAGGGAAATGGGTAGGTTAAAGTTAGATATGGTAGGGATTAGTGAAGTTCAGTGGCAGGATGAACAGGATTTCTGGTCAGGTGAATACAGGGTTATAAATACAAAATCAGTTGGTGCTAACACAAGAAGAAAAGAAGCTTAGGGTTTAACATCCCGTCAACAGCATGTTCATTAGAGATGGAGGTGGTAACACAGAAGTAGATCTGATAATGAGTAAGAAAATAGGAAGACTGGTAAGTTACTATGAAAAGCATTGTGAACGCATTAAGGTAGACACAAAACCAACACCTACCACAGTTGTGCACGTCTATATGCCAACTAGCACGGCCGATGATGAGGATATCGAAGAACTGTATTAGGAGATAAAAGAAATAATTCAGAAAGTCAAGGGAGACGAAAACTTGATTGTGATGGGGCACTGGAACTCGGTGGTAGGAAAGGGAAGAGAATGAAATGTAGTAGGTGAATAGGGACTGGGAAAAGGGAATGAAAGAGGAGATCGCTTGGTAGAATTTTGTGCAGAGCACAATTTAATGATCACCAACACTTGGTTTAATCATCATGAAAGAAGGCTGTATATGTGGAAGTGACCAGGAGACACTGGAAGGTACCAGATTGACTTTATAATGGCAAGGAATAGATTTAAAAACCAGGTTTTAAACTGTGAGACATATTCAGGTTCAGATATAGACTTTGACCATAACTTATTGGTTATGAACTGCAGATTAAAACTTAAGAGACTACAGAAAGGTAGAAAAGTTATGAGATGGAACCTGGACAAATTGAAGGAACCAGAGGTGGTTGAGAGGGGTCAGAGGGAGCATTAGGCAAGGATTGGCTGAAATGGGGGAAAGTAATACAGTAAAAGAAGAATGGGTAGCTCTAAGAGATAGGATAGTTAAGACTGCAGAGGATCATACAGGCAGAAGGACAAGACCTAATAGAAATCCCTGGATAACACAGGATATACTGAACTTAATTGATGAGAGGAGAAAATATAAAAATTCAGTAAGTGAAGCAGGAAAAAGGGAGTGCAGACTGGCTAAGCAGGAGTGGCTAGAGGACAAATGCAGAACCATAGAAGAATGTATAACTAGGGGAAATATAGATACCACCTACAGGAAAATAAAAGAGATATTTCGAGACAGTATGAATATCAAGAACTCAGACAGAAAACCAGTACCATGCAAAGAGGGGAAAGTTGAACTGTGGAAGGAATATATAGAAAGCCTATACAAAGGAAATAAAATTAAAGGCAGTATTCTAGAAGTGGAGGAAGATGACAGAATAGATATGATACTGTGAGAAGAATTTGACAGTGCTGAAGGATTTGAGTCGAAACAAGGCCCCTGGAGTAGATGATATTCTGTCTGAACATCTGATATTGTTAGGAGAGCCAGTCATGAAAAAATTGTTCCACCTAGTATGGAAGATGTATGAGACGGGGGAAATGCCCTCCAACTTCAAGAGGAATATTGTAATTTCAATTCCAAAGAAAGCAAGTGCAGACAAGTGTCAAAATTACAGAACTATCAGTTTAATAAGTCATGGTTGCAAAATACTAACACGAATTATTTACAGATGAATGGAAAAACTTGTGGAATCTGACCTCGGGGGAAGATCAGTTGGATTTAGGAGAAATGTATGAACACAGGAGGCAATAATCACATTACGACTTATCTTAGAAGATAGTCTAAGGAAAGGCAAACCTACATTTTGAGCTTTTGTAGATTGGGAGAAAGCTTTTGACAAATTCTGAAGGTAACAGGGGTAAAATATAGAAAGTGAAGAGTTATATTCAACCTATACAAAAACCAGACAGTGGTTATTAGAGTCGAAAGACAAGAAAGGGTCGCTGAGGTTGGGAAGGGAGTAAGACAGGGTTGTAGCTTTTCCCCAATGTTGTTCAATCTGTACACTGAGAAAGTAGTGAAGGAATGCAAGGAGAAATTTGGAGAGGGAATTAAAGTTCAGGGAGAAGAAATAGAAACTTTGCGGTCTGCCGATAACATAGTAATTTTGTCAGAGATTGCAGAGGATCTGGAAGAGCAATTGAATGGAATGGGTACTGTCTTGAAATGACAGGGGACTGATAACCCAGCCATTTAGCCCCATTTAAAAAACTAACAACAACAACTACAATATTTATCAATATTTTTTTGTAATAGCGAATTTCACTTTGCGTCACTGTATAAGGTATAGATGTTCCACCAAATGGTGACTTATGAAAATTTGTGCCAGGCCGGGACTCTAACCCGGGTTTCCCACTTTTCGCGAGCAGTTGCCTTAACCACTAGGCTACCCAAACATGACTTCAGAACCGTCACAAACTTCCATATGCCACACTGACTACACTTATGGGTCAACTACATTCATCCCTTAGCATTCGCAGCTTAATCTGTATTCCCGCACCAGGGAGAATGAAAACAACGAGGCATTAACATATGCTGTTATTGTTATTGCCTCGTTTAGGCATCTGTTAAATTACTGTATGGTGACAATTTACAGTGTTGATATAGGTATTTATCAATGTTTTTTCGAAATAGCGAATATCACTTTGCATCACTGTATAAGGTATAGATGTTCTACCAAATGCTAGTTGACTCATAAGTGCAGTCAGTGTGGCATATGGAAGTTTGGGACAGTAGCCTAGAGGGTAAGGTGATAGTACGTGAAAAGCGGGAAACCCTGGTTTGAGTCCCAGCCTGGCACAAATTTTTATATGTCACCATTTGGTAGAACATCTATACCTTATACAGTGACGCAAAGTGATATTTGCTATTGAGAAAAAATATTGATAAATATATCAACACTATAAATTATCACCATCCAGTAATTTAACAACAACAATCTTGAAAGGAAGATATAAGATGAACATTAACAACAGTAAAATGAGGGTAATGGAATGTAATGTCAGAAAATCAGGCAATGCTGAAGGAATTAGATTAGCTAATGAGACAATACAAATAGTAGATGAGTTTTGTTATTTGGGTAGCAGAATGACTTCTGACGGCTGAAGTAAAGAAGATATAAAATGTAAAATGGCTATGGGAAGAAAAGCATTTCTGAATAAGTGAAATTTGTTGACATCCATTTTAGTTCAGATGTTAGGAAGTCCTTTCTGAAAGCATTTGTCTGGAGTGTAGCATTGTATGGGAGTGAAACATGGATGATAAAGAGTTCAGAGAAAAAGATGCTAGAAGCTTTTGAAATGTGTTGCTACAGACGAATGATGAAAATAAGATGGATAGATCACCTATCTAATGAGAGGTGCTTAACCAAATTCGGGGAAGAAGGAGTTTCTGGCATATCCTGACTAAGAGAAGTGATAGATTGGTAGGACACATTCTGAGACATCAAGGAATTGTCAACTTAGCATTAGAAGGAAGTGAGTGGGCTGGCTAATTACAAATACAGTAAGCAGATTCAAAAGGTTTAAGGTTGCCGATCATATTCTCAGATGAAGGGACCTGCACAGGACAGGGTAGCACGGAGAGCTGCATCAAACCAGTCTTCAGACTGAAGACCACAACAACAACTATGAAAAATATGAAGTGCTGCACTTGGGTTCCAAAGGGATCTGCTAACCTTTGTTTATAAGATGAATCAGTCAAATTTGAAAGCCAAACTGTAACTAAATATCTAGGAATTACAATTATGCTGAACTTAAATTGCAAAGAACACACAATGCTGTGGAGAAGGTGAACCGAAGACTGGGTTTTATTGCCAGAAAACTTCAGAAGAGTTAACGGAAACTACACTTGTCTGCCCTCTTTTGTAATGTTGCTGCATGGTATAGTATGCTTACCAGGTGGGATTGACAGAGGACATCAAAAGAATACGAAGAACATCAGCTCTTTTTGCTTTATTATGATACAAGGAAAAGAATGACACAGAAATGATACAGTAGTTGAAGTGAGAATCACTATGACATTGCAGTTTATTGTTGTAGGAGATCTACTTATGAAATTTTGACCAACGACTTCTTCCTTTGAGTGTGAAAATATATTGTTGATTCTCACTTACATAGGGAGAAATGATCTTTGGAAGAGAATAAGAGAGATCACAGCTCAGGTAGACTTAGGGTTTCTTACTTCCAGATTGCTACTCCAGAATAAAATGGTAATACGAAAGAAGTTCGATGAATACCATGCTAAGCATTTCAGTGAGATTTGCAGAGTAAAGCTGTAAATGTACATTTATAAAAAGTCATACTAGCGTTCTGTTCACAGTCTCTTTTACAACTTACCACATCTTTCCAAAATTCTCCTAGTATCATCTTCCTTTCCTGCAACTGTCCTTACATGCTCATTTCAGTTTATTGTCTGTGCAATATTGTATCTAGATATTTAATCTACAAGACTGTATTGAGAAGATCACTACTAATAGTGTATTTGAAGATTATATAATTGTTATTGCTTTTTATTTCTTTTAAATTGTATTTCATCCTGTGCATCTGCATCACATTACTTTTTTCTAATTTTAGAGCCTCTCTGGGAAATGGCAGGAAAGTTGGGGAAGAAGGCCATTGTACACTCATTTTGCTTGCTGTGGGTCTCATCCAAGATGTGGAGGAGGCTCTGAACAAATCTGGATATTGTTGTTCATGTTGGCACCAATGATACCTGTTTCCTGGGATCAGAGGCCATCCTAAGTTCCTACAGGCAGCTAAACTCACATGGGAAGTGGAAATGGAGCTATTGATTTTCATCGTTGTTCTTAGAATCAATCACAGTTCGCTGGTTTGGAGCTGAGTAGAAGGCTTAAACAAAAGGCTCAGATGATTCTGTGGTGGATCATGGATAGAAATTTGTCAACCTCTTCTATCAGGCAACGAAATATTGGATCCCTCCTGTATAGGCTAGCTGTACACTAAACATAGGAAGTGGCTGCTATGTTTTTTAGCATAGAGAAACCCAAACACCTCCACAGGACCAATAATATGCCTCATACTCAGGGCCGATGTATGCATATAGGCAAACTAGGCAATTGCCTAGGGCACTCTTATTTGAGGTGTGGAAAATTTGTTGTGCACAACAAATGCTTGTGTGCTTGTGGTGTGGTTTACTTTGCTGCTGCGCTGCAGTTCCAGGATCCAAGGATTCCCGGTTACTACACATATACAGAGCAACAGGTAATAGACAGGACACAAGTTAATATTATTTGCATTCTCTTTAACTCTTCATAATTTTGCTAGTAACTGTTTAATGAATAGACCAGTAGCAGTTTTTTTTACTAATCATCCTGTGATCAAAGCTGGTGACACTGCAGTAAATTCAGTTGACGAGAGATTTCATCAGAGTAACAACCTAAATTGTGTATTTGGCTGTCTTTATAACTTACATGATGTACAAAATAAAACTCCCAAAGCTGTTCTTGAAGAATGTGTTAATTTGGAAGAGTCTCTAACTCACAAAGACTCTAATATTGATGCTACCAACCTGTGCAATGAATTACAACCCATTGCTGGCAGAGTACCCAATAATTCAGGGTCACAGGACATTCTGTTTGTAAAAGAAGACTTGTAGACATTGTACCTAATTTAGGTACTGTACTAGGAGTATTCCTGCGTCTTTAGCCAGTGGTGGGTGCAGCTTCTCGAAATTAATACTATAAAACACATATCTGTGATCCACAAAGACTCAAGAAAGGCTTGTGGGGTTGGCAACTTTGTCAGTTGAATGAGAAACAGCGGATACAATTGATTTAAAGGCAAGAAAAATGAAATTTGTGTGACTCTTCTATATCTACATGGATATTCTGCAAGTCACATTTAAGTGCATTGCGGAGGGTTCATCAAACCACTTTCATGATATTTCTTTGTAGTTCTATTCTTTAATAGCTCATGGGAAAAAAGAACACCTAACTCTTTCTGTTTTCAATCTGACCTCTCTTATTTTATTACGATGATGATATCTCCCTATGTGTTGTTGTTGTGGTCTTCAGTCCGGAGACTGGTTTGATGCAGCTCTCCACAATACCCTATCCTGAGCAAGCCTCTTCATCTCCACATAAGAATGGCAACCTACATCTGTCTGAATCTGCTTACTGTATCCATCTCTTGGTCTTCCTCTGCAGTTTTTACCCCACACACTTCACTCCAATGCTAAATTCACAATTCATTGATGTTTAAGAATGTGCCCTACCAATCTATCCCTTCTTTTAGTCAACGTATGCCAGAAATTTCTTTTCTCCCCAATTCTGTTCAGTACCTCCTCATTAGTTACGCTATCCACCCACCTAATCTTCAGCATTCTTCTGTAGCACCACATTTCAAAAGCCTCAATCCTCTTCCTGTCCGCACTGTTTATCGTCCGTGTTTCACTCCCATACAAGGCAACACTCCATACAAACACCTTCAGAAAGGACTTCCTTAGGCGTAAATCAATATTTGATGTTAACAAATTTCTCTTTTTCAAGAACGCTTTTCTACCCATTGCCATTCTGCATTTTATATCCTCTGTACTGCGACCATCGTTTGTTATTTTACTGCCCAAGTAACAAAACTCATCTATCTCCTTTATTGCTTCGTTACCTAATCTAATTCCTTCAGCATCACCTGATTTTTTTAGACTGTACTCCATTACCCTAGTTTTGCTCTTGTTTATCTTCACTATTTCATCTCTCAATGCTACCCATTACTCCTCTACTGTTTTATTTTCCCCCGTTTCTGTCAATTGTTGCCTAAAGCTCCCTCTGAAATTCTTAAGAACTTCAGGTTCCTTCAATTTATCCGTACCATCTCCTTATTTTCCTTCCTTTCTGTAGTTTCTTCAGTTTCAGCCTACAGTTCATAACCAACAAGTTATGGTCAGAGTCTATATCTGTCCCTGTGTATGTCTTACAGTTTAAAACCTGGTTCCGAAATCTATGTCTTACCATTATAAAATCTATCTGGTATCTCCCGGTGTCTCCTGGTCTCTTCCACGTATACAATCTTCTTTTGTGACTCTTAAACCAGATGTTTGTTATAACTAAATCATGTTCCGTACAAAATTCTACCAGGCGGCTTCCTCTTTCATTCCTTTTGCCCAGACCATATTCACCTATTATCTTCCCTTCGCTTCCTTGTCCTACTACCGAATTCCAGTCTCCCATAACAATTAAGTTTTCCTCTCCCTTAATTGTCTGAATGATTTCCTTTAGCTCCTCATATATTTCTTCGATCTCCTCATCATCGGCAGAGCTAGTTGGCATATAAACCTGTACTACTGTGGTCGGTGTTGGCTTCGTATCTATCTTGACTACGATAATGCGATCACTGTGTTGCTCATAGTAGTTTACCCACATTCCTATTTTGTTATTCATTATCAGACGTACTCCTGTAATACCCCCAACTGATTTTGTATTTATAATCCTGTACTCGCCTGACCAGAAATCCTGTTCCTCTTTCCACCGAACTTTACTAATCCCCACTATATCTAACTTCAACCTATCCATTTCCGTTTTTAAATTTTCTAATTTTCCTACCCGATAAAGAGATCTAACATTCCACACTCCGATCTGTAGAATGCTAGTTTTGTCTTTCCTGATGATCACATCCTCCTGAGTAGTCCCCGCCCGGGGATCTGAATGGGGGACTATTTTACCTCTGGAATATTTTACCCGAGAGGATGCCACCATCATATGTTCATACAGTAGAGCTGCATGTCCTCGGGAAAAGTAATGGCTGTAGTTTCCCTTTGCTTTCAGCTGTTCACAGTAACTGTGTGGCGAAGCCACATTAGCTGATGTTACAAGGCCAGCTCAGTCAATCATCCACACTGTTGCCCCTGTAACTACTGAAAAGGCTGCTGCCCCTCTTCAGGAACCACACGTTTGTGTGGCCTCTCCACAGATACCCCTCCGCTGTGGTTGCACCTACGATACGGCTATCTGTATTGTTGAGGCACGCAAGCCACCCCACCTCGGCAATGTCTGTGGTTCATGGCTCATGGTTCACCTATGTAGGTGGGTGTTTCACAATATATGTCAGCATTCTGAAGAGAAAGTTAGTGAAAGAAATTTCGCAAATAGATCTCGCCACAAAAAATGACGACTTTGTTTTAATGATGTCCACCCCAAATTGTGCAAGATTTCCATGACATTCTCTCCCTCATAACACAATAATAGAAAACGAGCTGCCCTTCTTTGAATTTTTTCTAAATCAACGCACTTAGAATTCTATCAATTATTGTAATCTATAAAAAAAAACCTTTTTAAAAGACAAACTGTGAAAACGATGAAAAAGTAACATCATTGTATAAAAGTGTATGATATGTCCCATTTTAATGGAGAAATATGTTTATGTAATATATATGTTGTGTTTTTTTTGTTTCCACCCCCATGAACCACAGACATTGCCGAGGTGGGGTGGCTTGCGTGCCTCAACGATGCAGATAGCCGTACCGTAGGTGCAACCACAGCGGAGGGGTATCTGTGGAGAGGCCAGACAAACGTGTGGTTCCTGAAGAGGGGCAGCAACCTTTTCAGTAGTTACAGGGGCAACAGTCTGGATGATTGACTGAGCTGGCCTTGTAATATCAGCTAGTGTGGCTTTGCCACACAGCTACTGCGGACGGCTGAAAGCAAGGGGAAACTACAGCCGTTACTTTTCCCGAGGACATGCAGCTCTACTGTATGAACATATGATGATGGCATCCTCTCGGGTAAAATATTCCGGAGGTAAAATAGTCCCCCATTCGGATCTCCGGGCGGGGACTACTCAGGAGGATGTGATCATCAGGAAAGACAATAGTGGCATTCTACGGGTCGGAGCGTGGAATGTTAGATCCCTGAATCGAGTAGGAAAATTAGAAAATTTAAAAAGGGAAATGGATAGGTTGAAGTTAGATATAGTGGGGATTAGTGAAGTTCGGTGGCAGGATGAACAGGATTTCTGGTCAGGTGAGTACAGGATTATAAATACAAAATCAGTTGGGGGCATCACAGGAGTAGGACTGATAATGAATAAGAAAATAGGAATGCGGGTAAACTACTATGAGCAGCACAGTGATCGCATTATCATTGTCAAGATAGATACGCAGCCAACACCGACAACAGTAGTACAGGTTTATATGCCAACTAGCTCTGCCGATGATGAGGAAATCGAAGAAATATATGAGGAGCTAAAGGAAATTATTCAGACAGTTAAGGGAGAGGAAAACTTAATTGTCATGGGAGACTGGAATTCAGTAGTAGGAAAAGGAAGAGAAGGAAAAATAGTAGGTGAATATGGATTGGGAAGAAGGAATGAAAGAGGAAATCGCCTGGTAGAATTTTGCACGGAACATGATTTAATCGTAACTAACACGTGGTTTAAGAATCACAAAAGAAGGTTGTATACGTGGAAGAGACCAGGAGACACCGGAAGGTATCAGATAGATTTTATAATGGTAAGACATAGGTACCGGAACCAGGTTATAAACTGCAGGACATACCCAGGGGCAGATATAGACTCTGACCATAACTTGTTAGTCATGAACTGTAGGCTGAAGCTGAAAAAACTGCAGAAAGGTAGGAAAATAAGGAGATGGGACTTAGATAGATTGAAGGAAAGTGAAGTTCTGGAGAATTTCAGAGGGAGATTTAGGCAACAATTGACAGAAACAGGGGGAAATAAAACAGTAGAAGAGGAATGGGTAGCATTGAGAGACGAAATTGTGAAGGCAGCGGAGGACAAAATAGGTAGAAAGGCAAGACCTACAAAAAATCCATGGATATCACAGGAAATACTACAGTTAATTGATGAAAGGAGAAAATATAAAAATGCAGTAAATGAAACAGGCAAAATGGAGTACAGACGACTAAAAAATGAGATTGACAGGAAGTGCAAAATGGCTAAGCAGGAGTGGCTAGAAGCCAAATGTAAATCTGTAGAAGAATGCATAAGAAGGGGAAAAGTAGATACTGCCTACAGGAAAATAAAAGAGACATTTGGGGACAAGAAAGGCACCTCTACGAATATCAAGAACTCAGATGGGAAACCAGTTCTCAGCAAAGAAGGGAAAGCTGAAAGGTGGAAGGAGTACATAGAGCAGCTCTACAAAGGAAATGAACTTCGAGACGATGTTGTAGGAAGGGAAGAGGAAGTCGATCAAGATGAAATAGGAGATACTATATTGAGAGATGAATTTGACAGAGCCTTGAAAGACCTAGGTCGGAACAAGGCCCCAGGAGTAGATGACATACCCTCAGAGCTACTAAAGTCTCTGGGAGAGCCAGCCATGACAAGACTATTTGAACTGGTGTGTAGGATGTTCGAGACAGGCGAAATGCCCTCAGACTTTAAGAAAAATGTAATAATCCCCATTCCAAAGAAATCAGGCACAGACAGGTGTGAAAATTACAGAACCATCAGTTTGATAAGTCATGGTTGCAAAATTTTAACACGAATTATCTACAGGAGAATGGAAAAGCTGGTAGAAGCTGACCTCGGGGAAGATCAGTTTGGATTCAGGAGGAACATAGGAACTCGGGAGGCAATACTCACTTTACGTCTTATCTTAGAAGATAGATTAAGAAAAGGCAAACCTACATTTTTAGCTTTTGTAGATTTGGAGAAAGCATTTGACAATGTTGACTGGAATACACTCTTTCAAATTCTGAAGTCAGCAGGGGTAAAATACAGGGAAAGGAGAGTTATTTACAACTTGTACAAAAGCCAGACCGCAGTTATTAGACTCGAAGGGCATGAAAGGGAAGCATCAGTTGGGAAGGGAGTAAGACACGGTTGTAGCCTTTCTCCAATGTTATTCAATTTGTACATCGAGCAGGCGGTGAAGGAAAGTAAGGAAAAATTTGGAATAGGGATTAAAGTTCAGGGGGAAGAAATAAAAACATTGCGTTTTGCTGATGACATTGTAATTCTGTCAGAGACAGCGAAGGACCTGGAAGAGCAGTTGAATGGAATGGACAGGGTGTTGAAGAGAGCGTATAAAATGAACATTAACAAGAGCAAAACAAAAATAATGGAATGCGGTCTTAGAAAGTCAGGCGATGCTGAAGGAATTAGATTAGGTAACGAAACAATGAAGGTGGTAGATGAGTTTTGTTACTTGGGTAGTAAAATAACATGCGATGGTCGCAGTACAGAGGATATAAAATGCAGAATGGCAATGGGAAGAAAAGCATTTTTGAAAAAGAGAAATTTGCTAACTTCGAATATTAATTTAAGGGTAAGGAAGTCTTTTCTGAAGGCATTTGTGTGGAGTGTTGCCTTGTACGGGAGTGAAACATGGACGATAAGCAGTGTGGACAGGAAGAGAATAGAGGCTTTTGAAATGTGGTGCTACAGAAGAATGCTGAAGATTAGGTGGGTAGATCGCATAACTAATGAAGAGGTACTGAATAGAATTGGTGAGAAAAGGAATTTTTGGCATATCCTGACTAAAAGAAGGGATCGCTTGGTAGGACACATTCTTAGACATCGGGGAATCGTAAATTTAGCATTGGAGGGAAGTGTGTGGGGTAAAAATCGCAGAGGGAGACCGAGAGACGCGTATAGTAAGCAGATTCAAGTGGATGTGGGTTGCCGTTCTTATGCGGAGATGAAAAAGCTTGCTCAGGATAGAGTAGGGTGGAGAGCTGCATCAAACCAGTCTCCGGACTGAAGACCATAACAACAACATGTTGTGTTTATTACTTGAATAAAAAAATTTTGAGCTGTCAAAAGAATATCACAAAGACCCACTTTTGTATTACTTCCGTAACCTAAAGTGGGCCAAAAGATTCAATGAGCGTAATTGATGTTTTATTGCGATTTTATTAAATTGGGGTGCTATTAAAATAACTTGCCCAGGCTGCCAAATTTGTTCTGGCCGGCCCTGCTCATTCTTCCAGACAGAGCAGGATTTGGCACAGGAGAACTGAGAAAGGACTGTCAATATATAATAATAGATAACTGCAGGACCATCTATGGAAAGATCCCAGAGCTGCTCTCACTTATAAATGGTCATAATGCCCATATAACTGCCAGGAATGGAATGCTGGCTGAGACCAGATGTCAGTAGGAATGAAATTCTATTTTCAGACCAGAATGTGTACTACACAGACAGGATTTAGACAAGTTTACAGCGATTAAAAATATGATAATATTGAGTGAAATTATTACAGATCCAGAATTTGAAATAATTTGAGTGAATGTCAGGCTTACAATTGGCTTTAACATGGTCAGTGGCTGTTTTTATAAATTCCCTGGCTCATCTGCAGTAGTGACAGAACATCCAAGGGGAACCTTGGAAAATATTTTGCATCAATTTCCTAGTCATGTTAAAGTATTAGTTGGAGATTTGTCTTACCTGATAGAGACCGAGAGACTCAAATTTTTGAGACAACAGGCAGGGACAGAGATTCAAATGACATTGTTGTAATTGTCTGATCTGAAAATTACCTTGAACAGTTGAATTGAGAACCAACTTCTTAGACCTGCTGATGACAAAGAGGCCTGAACTTTTAGACTCAGGGAATCTGTGATTGTAAGGCTGTTGCAGCATCATTGAATACATATGTAAATAGAAATATTAATGGAGTTAGGAAAATCTGTCTGTTTAGCAGAAGCAAGGGAGAGATTTCAGAGTACTTGATGGCTTAACACAAAAGTTTCATCTCTAACTTTGACACTGTTGACCCTCAGTGGACAAAGTACAATATGTGTTTGACAAGTATGTACCAAGTAAAATTATGTGAGATGGGAAAGATCCATCTTGGTTCAACGACCAAGTTAGAAAACTTCTTCAAAGCAAAGATAACTTCACTGCTAATATAAATGTAGCCAGTCTTGCAGAGAAGCAAAATTAGCATAAAGAGGGCCATGCGAGAGGCATTCAACAACTTTGAAAATAATCAATTTGGGAGAAAATCCAAAGAAACCATATTCCCAGACACACCATGACTGTAATTGTGTTCAAACAGAGGTTGACACACAAAATGTTGAAATACTAATGTCTTTTTTCACAGAGGATAAAATTATTCCTCAAAATTTTTGCATGTATGACAATAGTTAGATATTGAAATAAATGACAGTGATAGAAAAGCAAATGAAATTGCTCAACAGAGGAAAGGCCACTGGACCTGATGGCATACCAGTTTGATTTTACATGGAGTATATGAAGAATGCTTTTCCTCTTCTAGTCGTAGTGTACAGTAGGTATGTAGAGGAGTGAAGTGTTCATAATGGCTAGAAAAAATGTGCAGGTAATTTCTATTTTCTAGTTGGATCGTTGAACAGATGCAAAAAATTAGAAGCCTATATTTCTAATGTCTGCCAGCATTGAAGTTTTGTACCTTTCTTATTTTGGTTTTGTATTATGATATTTCTGGAGACCAGGTATCTCTTCTGTATGAATTAACGTGGGTTCCAAAATACTGATCATGTGAAACCCAGTTCACAGTATTCGTCCATGAGACCCAGAGATAGTAGATGCAGCCTCTCATGTAGATGTCATGACTTCTGCAAGGTATTCCATACGGTTCCCTACATTTACTTAATGAACCAGTTAAGGGCATATAGACTAGTAGACCACTTTGTGTTTGGACTGAAGATTTTCTAGCTAATAAAATGTGACATGTCATTCTCAATGAAGAGCAGTCTTCCAACATGCAAGTGATTTTTGACGTACTATGGAGCAGTGTTGTGGGACCATTGCTTTTCACAATATACATCCTCTGACAATAAAGTTAGGGGAATAGCCCTGTAACCCTAATGTAAATGAACTATTAGCTACAGTTATCTTACTGTCCTTTGAAATAGTCACATCCGATAACTATGCATTACTGAGCTCTACCATACATGTTCTGGAAACTTTGCATGAGGTTTTCCTTTGGCACAGTGTTCAAAAGCTTCGTCACGTTTTGCTGGATCTCAGGAATATCATCAAGTGTCTTTCCTTTCTTAGTGAGTTTGAGTTGAGGGAATAGGAAAAAGTCTAAGAGGATTGAGATCTGGTGAGTATGGTGGATATTAAAGTTGCACCACCATCTTTTTTTGCCAGAAACTATTGACAATATTGGCTGTTTGTGGATGAGCACTGTCATGCTACGTGGACATTTGCCAGACTCACCGGATCTCAATCCTGCAGACTTCTTCCTTTCCCTCAACTCAAAATCACTTTGAAGGGAAAGACACTGTATGATATTCTGAGATCCAACGAAACATGATGTGGTGTTTGAAACTATACCAAAGGAACACTTTGTGCAAGGTTTCCAGAACATGTGTGGCAGATCTAAGCAGTGCATCGTTATTGAAGGTGACTATTTCGAAGGACAGTAAGGTAACTGTAGTTCATAGTTCATCTGTGTTAAAGTTGCAGGAATATTCACTGCACTTTATTGACATAGGTTGTATAGAACGATCGCGTAGACAACATTACATGTTCAGTGTGGCATTTTGCGGATGCTGCTGTTCTATATTGAGAAGACGCAACACTGGATGGAAAATTGTAGCAAAATGCATGAGCATCTGTAACGTGTCTACAGATGGTGTATGGAATGGCAGTTAACTCTCAAGGTAAACAAATGTAAAGTGCTTTGTTTACATAAAAAGAAGGATCCTTTATTGTGTAGTTATGCAATAGTAGGACGAATACTGGATGCAGTTGGTTCCATAAAATATTTGGGAGTAGGCATGAGGAATGATTTATAATGGAATGACTACATAAAAGTAATTATGGATAAGGCAGATGCCAAATTGAGATTAATTGGGAGAAATAGCAAATGTAGTCTATCAGCATTAAAAGTAGGTTACAAAACACTCGTTTGGTCAACTTCTCATCAATGAGGAATCAGTATCAGGTATGATCGATAGATAGACAAGTTCCACCCAGAGAGCATCACACTTCATTAATGGTTAATTAGTAAGCATGATAGCTTCACACAGATGATCAGCAACTCCAATGAGATATGCTACAAGAAAGATGTTGTGTGTCATAGTAAGGTTTTCTGTCAAAATTCCAAGTACATGCAATTCTTGAAGAGTCAACTAATACATTGCTTCCTCATACAGAAGTATACCACCAATCATTTTTTCCGCAAACCATGTGCAACTGGAATAGGAGGAAGAAATTATGAGGGTACACAAAGTATCTTCTGGCACATGCTTTGAGGTGGCATATGGAGTATGCATTAGATTTACAGCTAGTTGCCATTCAGTTCACCAACTAAGAACTGATGACCAAAGAAATTTGGTCCCTCCATCCCCCCAAACCAATCAACCATACCACCAACTAGAAATGTTTTCAAAGTCATTTTGTGTTCTTATGCAGTCACTCAATGGTCTGTGACAAACACATGCCACCGAGGACATTGTACTGGGTTCTTCAAGCTACTGAAATATCCATAAACCTAATCCACATGCTTGTACTTTCTTTAGCAGTCTACATGGTGGCACCATGTCAAATGCATTATGGAAAGAAAGGAATATGCAGTTTACCTATTGATCATCCATGGTTCACAAGATATCATTTGAGAAAATGACAAGCTGAGTTTCACATTTGCAATACTTTTTAATGCATTGTAAATGGACAGAAGACTTTTAGATTCAGGAAATTTAGCTGAGAATATGTTCAAGAAATTTGATTTGTAATTATGTGGGTCTATTCTTTGACCGTGGTTCATGGTGTGGGTTCCTGTAGTCATGTCGTAGTTCATGAATCACGGGCAATGTATGTGTGGCCAAGTAAGTGGTCCTGACAGTTGGGATACCATTTACTTTGGAATAAGGTTGGGCATCTTGGACATTTTCTGAGTAGTGGCCACCTTTGTGCTCAGATGGCAAAGACTACCAAATCCACTGGTTAGTCCCTCAACCGTTTAGGGGTAAAACCCAGTGGGGCCCTGGGCAAGTAAGGCTAGCAACCTGCTTCCCAGGTACTTCAATATCATGCTGGCAACAATCAGAGCAAAATGCCTTGGGCTTTTGGAGGTGATGGAGTCCCACCTCTAATTGACAGACCAGGGACTCCTCTGATACAACTTGGCAAACGATCTGGAATGAGATGGGGAGCTATTAATATCAATGGGGATTACACTGGGAAGAAGGTAGAGCTGGCGGAGGCTTCAAGTAAGATGGGATTGGATATTTTAGCTGTTAGTGACGTTAGAGTAAGGGGAGAGAAAGAGGACAAAGTCGGAGAATACAAGGTCTACCTGTCAGGAGTCAATGTAGGAAGAGCACAGCGGGGTGTAGGGTATTATATCAGGAAAGCGATCGAACCCAGCATAATTGCAATTAGGTATGTAAATGAACGACTGAGGTGGATAGATTTCGCCATCTCCAGAAAGAAAATTAGTATTGTGGCAGTGAATTCACCCTGTGAAGGTACAGATCAAGATGAGATGGGCAGATTTTACAATGCACTTAGTGACGTAGATTTTAGAGTGAAGGATAAGGATATTGTTTTACTCATGGATGATTTCAACGCCATGATAGGAAATTGAACAGAAGGATATGAAAAGGTTATGGGTAAGTTTGGAGAGGATATGGAGGCCAACAGGAATGGAAAACAGCTCTTGGATTTCTGTTCCAGTATGGGCTTAGTTATCACAAACTCCTTCTTTAAGCATAAGGACATTCACCGCTATACTTGGAAAGAAAGGGGAACCAGATCTGTCATTGACTATATAATAACAGACCAGGAATTCAGGAAGAGAGTCAAGGACACACGTGTTTCAGGTTTTTTTTTTGATGATACTGATCATTATTTAATCTGCAGTGAAATTGGTTTTGTGATGCCGAAAGATCAGAAAGTCAGGTCCATGTGTAGAAGGATAAGATTGGAGAAGCTTCAAGACATGGAAATTAGGCACAAATACCTAACAAAGATCTCGGAAAGGTATCAGTTAGTTGAATCTAATGATTTACAGTCACTGGAAGAGGAATGCTCAAGGTACAGGGACACACTACTGGAAGCAGCTAGAGGATGTCTTGGAACAGTAGTGTGTAAAGGCAAGAAGAACCAGCCAGCTTGGTGGAATGACACAGGCAAGGCAGCCTGTAAAAAGAAAAAGAAGGCATTTCAAAAATGGCTTCATACTAGGAATCAGGCAGACAGAGAAAGTTAGGTTGAAGAAAGAAAGAAAGCCAAACGGATAATTGCAGACTCCAAGCAGAAATCATGGGAAGACTTTGGAAATAAGCTAGAAACTCTAGGTCAAGCCACAGGAAAACCATTTTGGAGCATAATCAGCAATCTTCGAAAGGGAGGGAAGAAGGAATTAACAAGTGTTTTGGACAGGCCAGGAAAGCTGCTAGTCAATCCTGTGGATGCCTTGAGCAAATGGAAGGAATATTTTGAAGAATTGCTCAATGTAGGTGAAACTTTCAATGATGTGTCAGATTTTCAAAGTAGAATGGGATAGGAATGACGATGGAAACAGGGTCACATTTGAGGAAGTGGAGGAAATGGTCAGTAGATTACAGTGCAATAAAGTGGCTGGGATGGACGAAATTAAGCTGGAACTTGTCAAATACAGTGGAATATCAGGTCTCAAATGGTTACACAGGATAATTGAGAAGGCGTAGGAATTGGGACAGGTTCTGTCTGACTGGACGAAAGCGATAATCACGCCAATTTTCAAACATGGAAACAGAAAAGATTGTAACTACTATTGAGGTATCTCTTTAATTGGCGTTGTAGGCAAAATATTCGCAGGTATTGTTGAAAGGAGAGTGTGAGTATTAATTGAGCACAAGTTAGATGAAAATCAGTGTGGGTTTAGGCCTCTTAGATGCTGTCAGGACCAGATCTTTAGCTTACGGCAGGTTGTGGAAAAGTGCTATGAGTGGAACAGGGAATTGTATCTATGTTTCATAGATCTAGAAAAGGCTGTGACCGCGTTCCTAGGAGGAAGCTACTGTCAGTTCTACAAGATTATGGTATAGGAGGCAAACTTCTGCAGGCAATTAAAGAGCTTTATGTAGACTGTCAGGCAGCAGTTAAAGTAGATGACAAATTAAGCTCATGGTTCAGTGTAGTTTCAGGGTAAGTCAAGGCTGTAACCTGTCACCACTTTTGTGCATGCTATTCATGGATCATATGTTGAAAACAGTAGACTGGCAGGGCGGGGTTAAAATAGGTGAAAACAAAATAAGCAGTCTCGCATATGCGTATGACTTAGTTGTAAAGGCAGATTCGATTGAAAGGTTGCAAAACTAATATTTCAGAGCTCAGTCAGAGGTGCAAGGATTATGATGTGAAGATCAGCATCTCCAAAATGAAAGCAATGTCTGTGGGAAAGAGATTTAAACAGATTAAGGGCCAAATAGGAGGAACAATGTTAGAACAGATAGACAGTTATTTTCTCACAGGACGGCACTATTGTGAAAGAACTGGAATCGTGGTGCAGGAAAGCTAATGCAGTGAGTACTCAGCTAAGATCTACTCTCCTCTGCAAGAAGGAAGTAAGTACCAAGACTAAGCTAGCAGTGCACCACTCTCTTTCGACCAACTTTTTTGTATGGAAGTGAAAGTTGGGTGGATACAGGTTACCTTATTCACAAGGTAGAGGTTAGAGATATGAAAGTAGCAAGAATGATTGCAGGAACTAATAGATGGGAACAATGGCAAGAGAGTGTCCATAATGAGGAAATCAAAGAAAAACTGGAAATGAACACTATAGATGAAGCAGTTAGAGCGAACAGACTGAGATAGTGGGGTCATGTTACACACATGGGAGAAGCAAGGTTACCTAAGAGACTCATGAGCTCGGCAGCAGAGGGTAAGAGGAGTCAAGGTAGACCAAGAAGAAAGTACTTAGATTCGGTGAAGAATGATTTTGAAGTAAAAGGCATAACATCAGACGAGGCATCAGTGTTAGCATTGAATAGGGGATCATGGAGGAATTTTATTAGAGGTACTATGCCCCAGCCTGAACACTGAAAGGCATAATCAGTCTCTAATGATGATGATGAGATTCTTTGACCATCCTTGTCAACAGGAGAGACTATTTTTTCTGGTCTCTTGGGACTTTTCAGTGGTTCCAAGATTCATGATAAATGCAAACTTTAAGGGACCAATGAAATAGAGTACTCTTTTGTCTGGATAAGGCAACTTATTTGTTTTTAGCTTTTTCAGATGATTCTGTACACAATGGATGCCTATTACTTTGTCCTCCTTTTAGGAATCTGGCACTGGTTAAATGGTGGTATGTTTGTATGAACCTCTGCATGAAAGATTTTTTAAACATTATGTTTTAAACTTCAGCTTTCCTTTATCTATGTCCTATTGTTAGCCCAGACTGATCAATGGAATGCACAAAAAACTACTGCATCAGGTAACAATGTTGCATATCTTCTCGTAAACCAATGGAACATTTTCAACAAAATTTGGTACACACATTTCACACCATAAGGAAAGAATTGATGTAGGGGTAAGAACAACCTACAACACATTGTTCAGGAGATATGATGTCATAAACAATGAGAGTCATCATAAACTGCCCACTAACATAAAACATGACATGAAACTTCCTGACCGATTAAAATTGTGTGCTGGAACCAGGACTCAAAGCTGAGACCTTCACCTGTTGCAGTCAAGTGCTCTATTGATTGAGCTATCCCAGCACATTTCATGGTCTGTCCTCACAACTTTATTTCTGCCAGTACCTCGCCTCCTACTTTCCAAACTTCACTGAAGTTCTCCTTTGAAACGGCGTGTGCACTGCAGAGTGGAAGTTTCATTCTGGAAACATCCCTTAGGCTGTGGCTAAGCCATGTCTCCACCGTATCCTTTCTTCCAGGAGTGCTAGTTCTACAAGTTTCACAGGAGAACTTCTATGAAGTTTGGAAAGTAGGAGGTGAGGTACTGGCAGGAGTAATGTTGTGAGGACGGATTGTGAAGCGTGCCAGGATAGCTCAGTCTGTAGAGCACTTGCCTGCGAAAGGCAGACATCCCAGGTTCGAGTCCCGGTTCTGGCACACAATCTATCAGGAAGTTTCACATCAGTGCACACTTTGCTGCAGAGTGAAAGTTTCATTCTAATATTCAATGGAAAGAAAAAAAAAAGTTTATCAGTAGGCTCAAGAACAATGAAAATGTCTACTACAGAGTGAAAAATGGAACTACACTTTACCTATGGTTTTCTTAATGCCAGGCAAGTGTTAATTCTGTTTAGTACATCATAGTAAGTGTGGTTTGATATTAATAATATTTTACTACCTATATTCAAGAAGTTAGCTTTTCTTACTATAATAACAGTTTAGAATTACATTTAAAAAGAACATGAAATACGAGCAATAGCAGCTGCATGATCTAAGTGATGGCTGAGTGCTAATCTATCCCCTCTTGAGCATTTAATAAACTGGGCCGTGAAGCCATTAAGTCATCAGACTATATGGTTATATACTGAGGGAAGACTCAATTGCCTCTAAGAGAAACATTTTGTTAAGAGAAGATGTGCACTGATAACAGCAAATAACCTATATGTATTTTAATAGTCGTATGATAGCTCTAGATAAGGTCAATGTATTTTTGCTGCTCTTCAGAAGAAGAGTTTCACACAAAAGGCTGTAAAATCGTGAATAATTTATAAAAATTTGTCAGTTGAATATTGTTTTATTATTTATAAATAAACTTCAATATGCTTTTAGGTAAGTGCAGTAAGATCATTTTAAAGATGATGCTTATTTAATTTTCGATTAATGATTGAAATTCTCCACAGAGATGATAAATTATTTTTCAAAAGAGATAGATTGGCTGGCCAGTACTTACCTTTTTGCTGTACTGCCAATAGTTACACACAGAAGGAACACAGTTCCGAAAGCTTTATATTTTTTCGTCCTTTTCTCTTTCTGTACCTGAAGAAGGAACACAGTTCCGAAAGCTTGTTATATTTTCGTCCTTTTCTCTTTCTGCTTGTAACTATCGGCAGTACAGCAAAAAATGGTTATTTAATTTTGTAGATCTAATATTTGACAACCACTGTTGACAATGATAGCTAATCAATAATTAATAATATAATGAAAGCTGAAAATCAGAATGAATACTGTTCCCATCGCACCACAGCAAAAAGGGCAGAATTATATGTGTTATAGTGGAGAACTGGCATCATAACTAATCTAGCAGCTTGAAAAAACATTCCAATCAAAAAATCTAGTAATATTAACAATTTTTACTCATTGTTATTATTACCCATGTCACATCTTAAATTGCATCACATGTATCACATGATGCCATATGTGAAGCCCATAAAAGTCATGACGCATATGTCCTGTTGTGTGAAATATCACATCACTCCACTGAATGCTACTTGCATCTTAAGTCATGGCACATCACACCTTGTTGTGACATATGATTCATCATCTGCCTTGTAATGTCTCACATAATGTGCCGTGTCATCGTGTAGCATGTATATCATGTCATGACACTTTGTTTTAAGATTTGACACTTGACATGTGATGCAACACTTGACATCATGTTTTATTGTGCCTCATGATAGATTGTAATGTAATGCATTATATCACATTGATTAATGAATTAATGTCACTGCATGTCACATAGTACACCATATTGTGTTATGTATGTTGTTGTTGTGGTCTTCAGTCCGGAGGCTGGTTAGATGTAGCTCTCCTCCCTACTCTATCCTGAGCAAGCCTCTTCATCTCCTCATAAGAATGGCAACCTACACCCATTTTAATTTGCTTACTATATTCATGTCTTGGTCTCCCTCTGCGATTTTTACCCCACACACTTCCCTCCAACACTAAATTCACAATTCCTTGATGTCTAAGAATGTGTACTACTATTCGATCCCTTCTTTTAGTCGAGGTATGCCAGAAATTTCTTTTCTCCCCAATTATGTTTAGTACCTCCTCATTAGTTATGCGATCCACCCACCTAATCTTCAGCATTTCAAAAGCCTCTATCCTCTTCCTGTCCGCACTGTTTATCGTCTATGCTTCACTCCCATACAAGGCGACACTCCACACAAATGCCTTCAGAAAGGACTTTCAATGTTAACAAATTTCTCTTTTTCAAAATGCCTTTCTTCCCATTGCCAGTCTACATTTTATATCCTCTGTACTGTGACCATCAAATGTTATTTTACTGCCCAAGTAACAAAACTCATTTACCACCTTTATTGATTTGTTACCTGATTTAATTCCTTCAGCATCGCCCAATTTTCTAAGATTGCATTCAGTTACCCTTGCTTTGCTCTTGTTAATGTTCAACTTATATGCTCCTTTCAACACACTGTCCATTGTGTTCAATTATTCCTCCAGGTCCTTTGCTGTCTCTGGCAGAATTACAAAGTACAAAGTCATCAGCAAACTGCAAGGTTTTTTATTTCTGCACCATGAACTTTAATTCCTTCTCCAAACTTCTCCTTGCTTTCCTTTATAGCTTGCTCAATGTACAAATTGAATAACATTGGGGATAGGCTACAACCCTGTCTTACACCCATCCCAATCTCTGCATCCGTTTCATGTCCTTAACTCTGATAACTACTATATGATTTTTGTACAAGTTGTAAATTACCTTCCGTTCCCTATATTTTACTCCTGTTAATTTCAGAATTTTTTTAGAAGGACAGGGTGCTTATTTACGTTCGATGAGCTGCAGGTAGATACAATTAATAGACAATAACTTTCCTGGAATTTACATTGTTTGATTTCAGAATTTGAAAGAATGTATTCTAATCAACATTGTCAAATCATTTCTCCAAATCTACAAAAGCTACAAATGTAGCTTTGCTTCTCCTTAATCTGTCTTCTAAGATAAGTCGTAAAATGAGGATTGCCTCCCATATTCCTACATTTCTCCTGAATCCAAACTGGTCTTCCCCAATTTAGCTTCTACCAGCTTTTCCATCCTTCTGTAAATAATTTGCATTAAAATTTTGCAACCATGATTTATTATACTGATGGTTCTATAATCTTCACACCTGTCTGCAACTGATTTCTTTGGAATGGGAATTATTATATTTTTCTTAAAGTCTGAGGGTATTTCTCCTACCTCATACATCTTACACACCAGGCGAAATAGTTTTGTCATGGCTAGCTCTCCAAGAGACTTCAGTTGTTCTGAGGGAATGTTGTCCGCTCCAGGGACCTTGTTTCGACTTAGGTTTTTCAGTGCTCTGTCAAATTCTTCTCTCAGTATAGTATCTTCTATTTCATCTTCATCTACATCCTCTTCCCTTCCTAAAATATTCTCTCTAAGTTCATTTTGTTTGTAGAGCCCCTCTATATACTCTTTCCACCTTTCAGCTTTCCCTTCTTTGCTAAGAACTGGTTTTCCAACTGTGTTCTTGATATTCATAGAGCTCTTTTTCTTATCTTCAAATATCTTTATATTTTTTTGTAGGCTGTATCTATTTTTCCCCTATTTATACATTCTTCTACAGACTTGCATTTGCCTTCTAGCAAAGACTGCTTAGCTATTTTACACTTCCTGTCAATATCATTTCTTAATCATCTGTAATCTATTTTGCCTGTTTCATTCACTGCATTTTTATATTTTCTCCTTTCATCAATTACATTTAGTATTACTATAAAAAAATAGATGAAGATTACTCACCAGGTGAAGGAGCACAGGTGGTGATAGTAGCACAAAAACACACACACACACACACACACACACACACACACACACACACAAACACAAGCTTTCGCAACCCAGTTGCTTCTTCAGGCAGAAGGGAAGGAGAGGGAAAGGAAATGATGATTGTTTTAAGGGAGGGGGTAAGGAGCCATTCCAATCCCGGGAGAGGAGAGACTTACCTTGGGGGAGGGAAAGGAAGGTAAACAAATACACACCCACCCACACATTTACACAGATGCAAACACACCTAGTCCATCCCTGTGAAATCCCCAAACCACCTTCCCCAACTTCTGGCTCCTACCCTTGTAACCGCCCCTGTTGTAAAACCTGCCCTATGCACCCTTCCACCACCACTTACCCCAGTCCCGTAACCTGGAAGGTGTACAAGATCAAAGGCAGAGCCACTTGGCGATAGTACCCATGTGATTTACCAACTGACATGCCTGCACTGTGAAGAGTTCTGTGTGGGAATGACCAGCAACAAACTCTCCATTCACATGAACGGTCACAGGCAGACAGTGTTTGTTGGTAATGAGGATTACACTGTGGCTAAACACGCCCTGGTGCACGGCCAACACATCTTGGCACAGTGTTACACCGTCCGGGTTATCTGGATACTTACCACTGACACCAATCCTTCAGAACTCTGCAGATGGGAACTAGCCCTTCAGCATGTTCTCTCTTCCCATTGCCCACCTGGTCTCAACCTCCGCTAAATTTAAATTCCCTCCCACCATCTTTAACTCTTTAACATCTTTGCCTTGGTTCTCTGGACAGAGCCTCTGCCTCAAGTGGTATCTCTGTCTAACTCCTTAACTTTTTTGCTTTCTACAGTATGTCTGCCTAGGTGTGTTTGCGTCTGTGTAAATGTGTGGGTGTGTGTGTATTTGTTTACCTTCCTTTTCTTTCCCCAAGGCAAGTTTCTCCTCTCCCGGGATTGGAATGGCTCCTTACCGCCTCCCTTAAAACAATCATCATTTCCTTTCCCCCTCCTTCCCTTCTGCCTGAAGAAGCAACTGGGTTGCATAAGCTTGCGTTTGTGTGTGTGCGTGTGTTTTATTTGTGCTACTATCACCTCCTGTGCTCCTTCGCCTGTTTTTTTATATCTATATTTTTCCTGCTAGGAATTTTTCGTCATAATATTCGTATCATACATTTAGTATTTCCTGTGATATCCAACGATTTTTTGTAGGTCTTGCCCTCTACCTATTTTGTC
Source organism: Locusta migratoria (assembly GCA_026315105.1). NCBI lineage: Eukaryota > Metazoa > Arthropoda > Insecta > Orthoptera > Acrididae > Locusta > Locusta migratoria. Next base: position 659,183,079 of record CM048746.1, read on the forward strand.
CTCCGTTGCCTTTACTATTTCATCTCTCAGTGGTACACATTCTTCTTCTACTGTTTCATTTTCCACCGTTTCTGTCAATTGTTGCCTAAAACTCCCTCTGAAATTCTCAAGAACTTCAGGTTCCTTCAATTTATCCAGTTCTCATCTCTTTATTTTCCTATTTTTTTCAGTTTTTTTTTTCAGTTTTAGCCTACAATTCATGACCAATAAGTTATGGTTAGAGTATATATTTGCCCTGGTATGTCTTACAGTTTAAAACCTGGTTCCAAAATCTATGTCTCACAATTATAAAATCTATCTGGTACCTTCCAGTGTCTCCTGAGCTCTTCCCCATATACAACCTTCCTTCATGATTCTTAAACGAAGTGTTTGTTATGATTTAATTATGTTCCATGCAAAATTGTTCCAGGCGAGCTCCTCTTTCATTCCTTTTTCCCAGTCCCTATTCACCTACTAATTTTCCTTCCATTCCTTTTCCTACTACCAAATTCTAGTCACCTATCACAATTAAGTTTTCCTCTCCTTTAATTGCCTAAATAATTTCCTTTACCTCCACATACATTTCTTCGATCTCCTCATCATCAGCAGAGCTAGTGGGCATATAAACCTGTACTACTGTGATCAGTGTGTGCTTTGTATCTATCTTGACTATGATAATGCGATCACTGTGCTGCTCATAGTAGTTTACCTCCATTTCTATTTTCTTATTCATTATCAGATGTACTCCTGCAATACCCCCAACTAATTTTGTAATTATAATCCTGTACTCGCCTGACCAGAAATCCTGTTCCTCTTTCCACTGAACTTCAGTAATTCCCACTATATCTAACTTCAACCTATCCATTTCCCTTTTTAAATTTTCTAGCTTTCCTACCCAATTAAGGGATCTAACATTCCACACTTCGATCCGTATAATGCCAGTGTTGTCTTTCCTGATGATCACATCGTCCTGAATAGTCCCCGTCTGGAAATCTGAATGGGTGACTATTTTACCTCTGGAATATTTTACCCGAGAGGATGCCATCATTATATATTCATACAGTAGAGCTGCATGTCCTCAGGAAAAGTAACGGCTGTAGTTTCCCGTTGCTTTCAGTCATTCGCAGAAGCTGTGCGGCAAAGCCACATTAGCTGATTTTACAAGGCCAGCTCAGTCAATTATCCAGACTGTTGCCCCTGTAACTACTGAAAAGGCTGCTGCCCCTCTTCAGGAACCACACATTTGGCTGGCCTCTCTACAGATGCCCCTCCGTTCTGGTTGTACCTATGGTACAACTATTTGTATCATTGAGGCACGCAAGCCACCTCACCTTGGCAATGTCTGTGGTTCATGGGAGTTGCTACAATGTGTGGCAGGCAGTGTAAGACATTCTGAGTCACAGTAGACACTGCCTTCATATTTCGTAAGAGAGGCTGGTTTCTGATTAGAAGCAACATACAATAATTTGATTTTTGTCTGCACTTTTTTGTTTCAGTTTCTAAATTTATCATGTGTTCACCTGCATATTAGATTCAAATTTGCGTTTAAGAAACAGTGTAGTCTTCCTTTGAGTGATGTCTGTTTTGTTTTCATTGGATTAGTAACAGCACTAGTAGTCTTCATTTACTGTAGTTACCCTCTGTTCAGACTACATCCTTTGGGCTGTGTTAACATTGGTTGCACATCTAGAGTTTAAAGTTAAGGGGAGCTGTTGTTGTTGGCCAGTTATGGGAACTGAACAGATGCCTGGCATGTCCACTGATCGACCTGTGGCAGCGACAATCCCTGTTCCTGATTTCAGTGAGGCAGACACCCACACCTGTGCTTGCATGGGAGGTTACTACAGTGTGTGGCAGGCAGTGTAAGACATTCTGGGGGACTGATCATTAGACCACCTGGTTCGTCTTTTGAACAGGTTCAAGGCACTATCTATTCTGGACATGTTACTGAGCCAGATGGTGTTACTCATCCTGAAGTCACCATGCAGCCTACAAGATCTGGACTTCCACAGAGGGTGGATTTGGTTGTATCCAAGAGCTCCAAAGTTAGGTGGGAAATGGAGCCCCTTAACGGAGATGGCTCACCAAAGAGTGGAAGAAGGCCAACATGCAGTCTGTGTGCATATTGGATGGAATCATTTCAGATATGGAACGGGTCCTTCTGAATGCCATGAAGGGTAATGGTGTGCAGCCAAATGCATGTGGTGGCTCATTTTCGTACCAATGATGTATGTCGCTTGGGATCTGAAGAGATTCTCTCAGGTTTTGAGTGGCTGACTGAAGTGGTAAAGAATGCCAGTCTTGCTTACAGGATGAAAGAAGAGCTCACCATCTGCAGCATAGGTGAAACGAATGATTGTGGACATCTGGAGGGTTTGAATCACATGGACATCTGGAGGGTTTGAATCACATGGACATCTGGAGGGTTTGAATCACATGGTCAGATGGTACTGCGACCATTTAGGCTGCAGATTCCTTGACTTGCAAGATTAGATTGTGAGGTTCCGGGTTCCAATGAATTGGTCAGGAGTCCACTACAGTTAGGAAGCAGCTACATGGGTAGTAGGAGTTGTGTGGAGCGATTCTTTTTTATTTTTTATTTTACTTTATTATTATTATTGTTATTATTATGTTTTTATTGGTTAGAGGGCCTCAGGAACACACAAAAAGGGTTTCAGCCTGAAAAGGTAAAGGTCAAAGATTCAACAAACATAGATCTAAAAAATTATGGTCTAACAGTTGTAAATTGTTGTTGCTGTGTGGGGAAAGTACCAGAGCTCCAAGTACTAATAAAAAGTACTGAATCTCAAATCATTATAGGTACCGAAAGGTGGCTAAAGATTGAGATAAGTTCAGCTGAAATATTTATGAAGGAGCAAACGGTGTTCAGTAAATATAGATTGAATAAAATAGATGGTTGCTTATTTATTGCTGTCACAGCCAGTTTATCCTGTAGTGAAATTGATGTAGATAGCTCCTATGAGTTGGTATCAGTGGAGGATATACCTGACAGTCGTAATAAATTAATGAAAAAAAAAAAAAAAAAAAAAAAAAAAAAAAAAAAAAAAAAAAAAAAAACCCTTCCCCAAAGAAGACAATTTTAAAATTTCAAAATATTTAAAGTAAAAAAAAAAAATGACAGATTCACTAATTTTTCTGAATTAACACTAATTCCCTAACACAGTGCGTTCTTGAGAGGGGAAAGTGGAGGGAGATTCAGAACCTGTAATAGCAAGTTTCTATGAATGGGGATATGGAAATACATGAAATACATGCATCCTAAACTTAAGTTACACACTTTATCTACATCAGCAAGGCTACTCTGCAAGTCACATTGAACCACTTTTATAATATTTCTCTGTAGGTCCATTCTCTAATAGCTCACAGGAAAAAAGAACACCTAAACCTTTCTGTTTTTGATCTGATTTTTCTTATTTTATTATGATGATCATGTCTCCTGATGTGGGTGAGAGCTAACAAAATATTCACATTCATAAGAGAAAGTGGTGATAGAAAGAGAAAGTGGTGATAGAAAATCCACAAATAGATCTTGCCACAACAAATAACCCCTTTCTTTTAATGATTTCCACCTCAACTCGTGCATCATTGCCGTGACACTCTCTCCACTATATCGTGATAATACAAGACAAACTGCCCTTCTCTGAACTTTTTCTAAATCGTTAGTCAGTCCCACCTGGTGTGGATTCCACAATGCTCAGCAATACTCCAAAATAGGACACACAAGTGTAGTGTAGGCAGTTTTTTTAGTAGAACTGATGCATCTTCTAAGTGTTCTACTAATGAAATTTAGTCTTTGTTTCACCTTCCCTACAATATTTCCTATGTATTTTTTAAAAATTTAAGTTTTTCAAAATTGTTATTTCTAGGTATTTAGTTGAATTGGCAGCCTGTAGATTTGACTGATTTAACATGTATTGAAGTTTAACGGCTTTCTTTTTATAGTCATATGGATGACCTCACACTCGTCATGATTAAGAGTGATTAGAAGATGCTTGTGAGGTGCAGTGTCAAAAGCCTTCCAGAAAACTAGCAATACGAATCTATTTGAAATCCCTTGTTGATAACACCTATCACATCATGTGAGTAACAAGCTTGCTGTGTTTCACATGAATGATATTTTCTGAATCCATATTGACTATAAGTCAACTGCCATCAATGATATAGGTCTGTAATTCTATGGATCACCTATTACAGGAATTGCCTTTCTTGAATATTGCAACTTACCAGTCTTTGTGTACAGAATGTTCACTGCATAAGCGATTGTATATGATAGTTAGGTATAGGGCTATTGCATCAGCACACTCTGAAAGGAACCTAATTGGTATACAATTGGGACCGGGAGAAATTTTTGTTAAGTGATTTAAGTTGCTTTAATACTCCAGGGGTATCTACTTCTAAATGACACATGTTAGCAGCTGTACTTGATACAGATTCTGGAGTATTTGCCTCATCTTATGTAGTGAAGGAATTTCTGGCCTGTAGTTTTGACTGATTTATCATGTAAATCCAGGTTAACAAATTTTTTTAGTGGTCATTATTAAGTGTTAGTTGTCATTTTTTTCCACCATGCTGATATCCTGTTTAAAACATTTTACAATTGCTTTTGATCTTCTGTTGATTTTTCTAATTGATAAATGACAGCTTTGTCTGCAAACAGTCTAAGAGAGCTATTCAGGTCGTCTCCTAAATTGTTTATAAAAGTAAGGAACAGTAGGGGCCCTATAACACGTCTCTGGGGAACATGAGATATCACTTCCATTCTACTCAATGACTTTCTGTCAATTACAACGTACTGTGTCCTTTATGACAGGAAATCATGAATCCATTCGCACAACTGTGGTGATATTCCATAAGCACGCAATTTGATTAGAAGACTGTTGTGAGGTACAGAGTCAAAAGTCTTCCAGAAATCTAGAAATACAGAATCTATTTGACATCCCTTCTTGATAGCACTCATCACATCATGTGAGTTTTAGAAGTATACTTTCTTAATCCATGTTGACTATGGGCCGATAGGTCATTCTTTTTGAGGTAGTTTATAATATTTGAGTAAAGTAAATGTTCTAAAATTCTACTGCGAACTGACATCAATGATATAGACCTGTAATTTTGTGGATCACTTCTATTGCCTTTCTTGAATATAGGAGTGACCTGCGCAACTTTACAGTATTTGGGTATGGAATGGTGTCTGAGCGAGTAGTTATATATAATAACTAGGTATTGGGCTATTGCATCAATACTCTGAAAGGAACCTAATTGGTGTACAATCGAGACTTGAGACATACTTTTGTTAAGCAAATTAAGTTGCTTTAATACACCAGGGGTATCTAAATTACACATGCTGGCAGCTGTTCTTGATACGAATTCTGGAGTATTTGCTATGTCTTATGTAGTGAAGGAATTTTGAAAAACTGTGTTCAGCATTTCTGCTTTAGCAGGATTCTCATCAGTAGCATCATCATCACTATTGCGTAGTGAAGGTATGTATTGATTTTGTTTTGTTGCTAGTATACTTTACATATGACCAGAATTGCTTAGGATTCTCTCCCAAGTTATGTGACAAAGTTTCATTGCGGAAACTATAAGCTTCCCACATTGAAGTTCAAGCTAAATTTCAAGTTTCTCAAAAAGACTGGCAGTTTTGAGGATTTTTTGTCTGTTTAAATTTGTCATGCTTTTTCTTTGAGTGATCTAACTTGATGGCAGGTCAGACTCCTCTTTTGTTGATTTACTTGGTATAAATCTGTCAATGATTGCTGATAATATATCTTTGATCATAAGCCACATCTGAAGTACACTGACATTGTTATTTTCGAAAGACTGGAGGTTGTCACTCAGGAATGCCTTAAATAAGTTTTTATCTGCTTTATGAATAGATGTACTTTTCATTTGTTTTTGGCAAATTTGGGAAATCCAGTATTCATTTTTGCTATGACAACTCTGTATTCACTAATTCCTGTGCCCGTTTTGATGCTCTTTATTAGCTCCAGATTCATTGTTTCTAAAAGGTCGAGTATTTTTACACAACCATTTACTATTCTAATGAGTTCATGAAGTGATTGCTCTAGATAATTTTTGAAGAATGTGTTCAGTACAATTTTGGATGATGTTTCATGCTTGCCTCTGGTTTTATACATGTATTTTTGCCAACATTTCAAGGGTAAGTTAAAGTCACCTCCAATTAAAATTGTATACTTTGGGAACATTTTTGAAATTTGCTCCAAGATTTCTTTGAATACTTCTGCAGTCGAATCATCTGAGTCAAGCTCAGTAAAAGGAGCCAATTATTAATTTATTCTTGACGTCAGGTATAGCCTAAATTTCAGCTGAATTTACATGGCTTTAGCCAAATTTTGGTACCTATAATGATTTGAGATTCAGTACTTTCTATTAGTGCTTGGATCTCTGGTACTTTCACCACACAGCTATGACAATAGCTATGACAGTTCACAAATGTTAGACCAATGCTTTTTAGATCTGTGTTAGTCATATCTTTGACCTGTACCCTTTGAGACTGAAACCCTTTTTGTGTGTTCCCGAGGACCTCTAACCTAAAAATCAGCCCAGTCCATGCCACACAACTGCAACTCCCACTACCCATGTAGCTGCTACCTGCCTTTAGTGGACTCCTGAACTATTCAGTGGAACCCGGAACCCCATCACCCAATGGCACAAGTCGAGAAATCTTCTGTATATACGGTCGCAGAATTGTCTTTAGTCTCTGATTCAGGCCTTCAACTCAGCTCTGTAACAGAGGTCCACAGTTGGTTGTGTCAATTATGCTGCAGAAGGTGAGCTCTGCTTTCTCTTTCAAGCAAGACTGGCAGTTTTTACCACTTCAGATAGCCACTCAAAACCTCTTCAGCACCATCATTGATGCCAAACCTTCATGGCATCTGGAAGTACCCATTCCACATCTTGAATGACGCCACCTGGTATGCACAGGGAGTGCACATTGGACCTCTTCCCTTCTTTGGCAGCTATCTTGCAAAGGGGCTTCATTACCCGCCTAATGTTGTAGCTCCCAACTACGAGCAAACCCACCCTCTGTGAAAGCCCAGATCTTCCACGCTGCATGGTGGCCTCAGGATGAGCAACCTGAACAGGTAACACCTCAAACCTCTTCGAAAGACAAACTGGGGAGACCTCACAAATGGTCCCCGGAATGTGTTATGCCTCCTGCCACGTAACCACCACTGGGGTGTCTACCTCATTGCCATCAGCAACAAGGCGTGTCACTGCCATAGACCGAATGGTGGAGACACCATGCATTCGTTCGGTTCTCACGACTGGCCAATAACAATGGCACCTCTTGACCACAGCCTCAAGCTGTGCAACTGAGGTTAACACAGCCTAAAGCTGGAAAGAGTCACCAGCTCAGTCAGCATCGGCACACAGCAGTCACAGTCCCTATTCATGATTACAATACCCAGAAAAACTAATGACTAGAAAGATGTGATATAGACTCAACAGAGGTTAACTAAGGTAAGCGAAGATGACTAGAGCTGGTACTAATCCAACGAAAACGAAACAGATGACTGTCAGAATTTTCACAACAGAATAATGCACTAAACAGATGCTTAACACAAAATTAAATCTAATATACACGTGACCACAAGATAAATTTAATAAACTGAAACAACAAAGTTACTGAACATTCAAAACATGTCACTTCTAGTAAGTATCCGTTTTTACATACAAGTATCGGTGTTCTCGGTACTGCGATACCAACATAAAAGTCAGTGCAGTGAACACGTCAGATTGTAGATGACATTTGTTGTTTTAAATGTGGCCATGTTCTGAATGGTGTAGGTTAATTCCTGTAGTTTTGGGAGGATGCATGGGACAGGTTGATTATAGTGGTGGGGACCATTAGTAGGAAATGTGGTTTTGGGATGTTCTAACATTTCATGAGGATGTTGCAGAGATTGTGAGGAAGGTGGGAGGCTACTCTTACGTAGAGTGGTAGGATGCTGTGGAAGGATGATTTCATTTCACGACATGTCTTGAGAAATTCATAGCCTTGACAGAGCAATTTGTTGAGGCATTCCAGGCTTGGTCAGCCAGTACCATCTTGGCCTGGAATGCCTCAACAAATTGCTCCATCAGGCCTATGACCTCCCACATCTACATTCATACTTTGCAAGACAGTGGGCAGTGGGTACTTTGATTACCATTGTCACTTCATCCTGGTCCAGTTGCATATGGTTTGCAGAAAAATGATTGGCTGTTTGTCTCTGTGTGAGCCACAGCCACAATGTGTCTGATTTTTTGTTGTGGTCGCTTCTCAAGATATACATACAGAAAGCAATATATTGGTTGACTCTTCATGAAACTTTTCTTTCTCAAAAGTGTGTACAATGACACAGAATGCCTCTCTTGCAGCGTCTGCCAACGGAGTTTTCTAATCATCTCTGTGACACTTTTGCACCTACTAAATGAGCTCATAATGAAGTGTGATACTTTCCATTGGATACTCTCAGTGTCTTCTATTAAGCCTACCTGGTACGGATCCTACACTAGTCAAATGACAGCCGAATGAGAGTTTTGTAACCTACTACCTCTGTTGATGGACTACACTTCCTGAGGATTCTTCCAATGAATCTCAGTCAGGCATCTACGTTACCCACAACTGATTTTATATGGTTGTTCCATTTCAAATCACCACTTATGTCTAGTCCCAGATATTTCATGGAAGCAACTGCTTCCAGTGCTTGTACTACAATTGCATAATCATATATTATAGGATCTTTCTTTCTGTGTAAACACAGCACTTTATACTTTTTTATGTTTATGTTCAATTGCCATTCCCTACACCATGAATCAAACATTACAGACCATTCTACATTTTGCTAGTATTTTCCAGTGTGATTTCTCAATAAACTGCAGCATCATTCGTGAAAAGCCTCGTCGAACTTTCAGTGTTATCTACCAGGTCATTTATATATACTGTGAAAAGCAACATTACTATAACACTCCCCTGGCCCATGCCTGAGATCATTTTAATGTCTGAAGACTTCTCTGCGTTGAGAATGGCAAGCTGCATTTTTTTTAGCCAGTCATGCCCTGAAATGAGATCACCTCTTCAAAGTATTCTCCCCACGTCACTGTTCTCCACACCTCCACAACGTTCTCATCAAACTGTACAACATCCCAAAACCACGCTCCCTAAATAATGGTTCCTACCCTAGTAACCAACCCCACTGCAAAACCGATCTCATGCATCCTCTCACAACCACCTACTCCAGTCCCGCACCTACACCATCCAAGACAGGGTCACAAGAAAAACAACACATGTCGTCTACCAACTGACATGTTTTCAGTGCACAGCCTTTAATGTTGGTATGATAACAACAAATCAGCTGAATGCATGAATGGTCACAAATGAACTGTTTCCTGGGGGACAATCAATATCCTGTGGCGAATCATTCCCTCCAACATGGCTGCAGGGGTCTTGGCACATGTTATAGCATACGTGCCATCTGGATACTCTCACCTAGCTCCTGTGCCTCAGAACTACAGAGATGGGAACGTACCCTACAACACATCCTCTCCTCCTACCATTGTCCTGGCCTACATCTACATTAACCTTTCCTCGGTCACCATCTGAAACTCAATTATACCTCACCCTTCCTTGTGTGTGTATGTGTGTGTGTGTGGGTGTGGGTGTTTTTTTTTTTTTTTTGTTTTTTTTTTTTTCCTAGTTTCTTAAAATTAACTATTTGGCACACTGCCAAGTCAGAATAACATAAACCAAATTTATAAAATTGGAAAGTCCAGGTTGGAATAAATAATATAGTGAGGACAGTTTACTACTCACCGCAAAGACGTGGCGACGAGCTGCGACAGGCACATACAAAAGACACACACATACAACACATTCAGCTATCGGCCATGGCCTTCTTCAGAAATAGAGCACTCACGCAATCACACAGGCACACAACACAGTCATACAACCATCACCTCCGACTGCCACAATTCGAAGTGTGGCAGTCGGAGGTGATGGTTGTATGACTGTGTTGTGTGCCTGTGTGATTGCGTGAGTGCTCTATTTCTGAAGAAGGCCATGGCCGATAGCTGAATGTGTTGTATGTGTGTGTCTTTTGTATGTGCCTGTCGCAGCTCGTCGCCACGTCTTTGCGGTGAGTAGTAAACTGTCCTCACTATATTATTTATAAACCAAATTTAACAATATCAGGCTTATTGTGTTCCACAACAACAGATGTAACATTATATAAAACAAAGGAGCACCATCAACATTTCTTTTATAATTTTTTGGCCATAATAAGTGCTGAAGAAGCCATGTTGACTATAAAGCCATCCACTTGTACTGGACAGAAAGTAAAGCAATCTTGGGATACATTATTTTTACTTTGAGAACATGTTCATTTTCACTATGGCCAAATTTTAAAAGTGAAAAATGAAAGCTTTGGCATTTCCCAATTTGTTTGAGACTTTATCACATAAAAGGTAGATGACAGGAATGCAGTCATGCTTCTATCTCAATATTCTTGGTCAGTGAGGATCTGCTGTTAATATTCTGAACATATAAATTGATCCCAGCATAACTGCAATAAGGTATGTAAATGAACAACCATTGTGGATACAATTGGCAGTTTCCAGCAAGAAAATTGTGGTTGTGTCAGTTTATTTGCCTTGTGAAAGAGCAAATCAAGATGAGATGGCCAGATTTTATGATGCATTCAGTGATGTAATTGTATTGTAAAGGAAAAGGACAGTGTTTTGCTCATGGGTGATTTCAATGCCAGGAAAGGAAATGAAACAGAAGGGTATGAAAAAGTTAAGGGTAAGTTTGGAGAGGATATGGAGGCTAACATGAATGGAAGCCAGCTCTTGGATTTCTGTGCCAATATGAGCTTAGTTATCAAAAACTCATTTCTTTAAGCATAAGAAAATTCACTAGTGTACGTGGGACAGCAGAGGAATCAGGTCGTCATGACTATATGATAACAGATCAGGAAGTTGGGAAGGCAGTCAGAGACACATATGAATTCTGAGGATTCTTTGACGAAAATTATTTAATGTGCAATGAAATTAATTTTGTGAGGCAAAAAGTGCAGGAAGTCAGGTCCATTTGTAGGATGATAAGACTGGATAAAATACAGGACAAGGAAATTAGGCACAAATACATAACAATGACTATATGATATGATCTCACAAAGATACCAATTAGTTTGATGTAGTCATTTACAGTCATTGGAAAAAGAATGGACAAGGCACTGGGGCACTGTATTAGAAGTGGCTACAGAATGCCTTGGAACATTAAGCAGGTCAAAGCCCACTATCCAGTCACTCGATCATTCTAGGGCAGTAATAGAAGAAAGCAAACAGAAAGCTGAAGTTCTAAATTTAACCTATCTTTCACGCAGGAGGACCGCACACATATACCATAATATACAGTTCTACAGTATGTCTGCCTAAGTGTACTTGTGTCTGTGTAAATGTGTGGGTGTATGTGCATTTATTTACCCTCCATTTTTCCCCCAAGGTAAGTCTTTCCTGTCCCGGGATTGGAATGGCTCCTTACCCCCTTCCTTAAAACCCTCATCATTTCCTTTTCCCTCTCCTTCCCTTCTGCCTGATGAAGCAGCTAGGCTGCGAAAGCTAGCATTTTTGTGTGTGTGTGTGTCTGTGTGTTTATTTGTTGCTATTACTGCCTGTGCCCCTTCGCCTGGTAAGTGTACTTCATCTATTTTTTACGTATATTTTTCCTGTTAGGAATTTTTCCTCTATAATATACCATAATTTGATCAACATACTAATTCCGAAATTGAGGACATAGTAATAGGTATTTCTGGTGTAGAGAAGCAGCTGAGAGAGCTAAATACGAAAAAGTGTGCTGGTCCAGATGGAATACCAGTTTAGTTTTACAAAGAGTATTCTGCGGCATTGGTCCCTTACTTAGCTTGCATTTATCACAAATCTTTAATTTAGCGCAAAGTTCCTAGTGATTGGAAAAAACCGCAGGTGACTCCCGTTTATAAGAAAGGAAAGAGAACTGGCCCACATAATTACAGGCCTATATCGTTGACATCAGTTTCCTGTAGAATTTTGGAGCATATATTAGTTCGAATATAGTAAATTTCCTTCAGACAGAACAGCTTCTTTCTCCGAACCAGCACGGATTCAGGAAACATCGTTCATGTGAAATTCGGCCTGCCCTTTTCTCACATGACATCTTGCGAGTCATGGATGAAGGGCAACAGACGGATTGTGTTTTTTTCGACTTCAAAAAGGCATTTGACTCGGTGCCACACTGCAGACTGCTAACAAAGATACGAGCTTATGGAATAGGATCACAGATTTGTGAATGGCTGGAAGACTTCCTAAGTAATAGAATGCAGTATGTTGATCTCGACAGCGAGTGTTCATCAGAGATGAGTGTATCCTCAGGTGTGTCCCAGGGGAGTGTGATAGAACTGCTATTATTTTCTATTTATATAAATGATCTGATAGACAGACTAACTTGTAATTTGCGGCCGTTTGCTGATGATGCTGTGGTGTATGGGAGGGTGTCGTCTTTAACTGACTGTAAAAGCATACAGGATGACTTTCTAGTTGGTGCGAAGAAAGGCAGCTAGCCCCCAATATAGAAAAATGTAAGGTGATGCGCATGAGTAGGAAAAACAATCCCATAATATTTGAATACAGCATTAGTAATGTGCTTCTTGATGCAGTCGCGTCATTCAAATATCTAGGCATAACATTGCAGAGCGGTATGAAATGGAGTGAACATGTAAGGACAGTTGTGAGTAAGGCAGACAGCCGACTTCGGTTTATTGTGAAAATTTTGGGAAGATGTGCTTCATCTGTAAAGGAGACCGTGTATAAAATGATTGTACGACCACATTTTTAGTATTGCTCAAGTATTTGGGACCTGCAGCAGATCAGTTTAAAGGAAGATATAGAAGCAGTTCAGAGGCAAGCAGCTAGGTTTGTTACTGGCAGTTTCGACCAATGCGCGAGTGTCATGGAAATGCTCCAGCAACTCAAGTGGGGATCGCTGGAGAAAAGACGATGTTCTTTTCATGAATTTCTGTTGATTAAATTTAGAGGGCCGGAATTTGAAGCAGAGTGTGGTATGATATTGCTGCCACCTACTTACATTTCACTTAGTGATCACAATGACAAGATAAGCGAAATTAGGGCTCATACGGAGGCATATAGGCATTCTTTTTTTTCCTTGTTCTGTTAGGGAGTGGAATAGTAAAGGAAATGCCTAGTAGTGGTACAGTGTACACTTCACCACGCACCTTATGGTGGATTGTGGAGTATGTATGTAGATGTAGATTAATGAGTAAAGGCAGGAAAATGAAGACAACTTGGTAGATTGACATAGGAAGGGTAACCTGTAGAAGGAAAAAGTATGTATTTTGAAATTCGCTCTGTACTAGAACTCTGGCAGACAGAGAAACGTATTGAAGAAAGAAACAAAGCCAAACAGATAGTAGCAGTTTCCAAGCAGAAATCATGGTAAGACTTGGAAATAATTTGGAAACTTTGGGTCAAGCTACTGGAAAAGAATTGACAAGTGTTTTGGATATGTTAGGAATGCTGGTAGTGAATCCTGTGGATATCTTGGGCAGTTGGAAGGAATATTTTCAAGAATTGCTGAACATAGGTGAAACTGTGAGAAATGTTTCAGATTTCTGTGTATAGTGGGAGATAGGGACTATGAAGGAAACATGATCACATTTGGGGGAAAGAAGAGAATGATCAGAGATGAATATTATCAGTTATTACTCCGGGAAAGTCTATGCGACCAGAATGGTCAGTAGTCTGCAGTGCAATAAAGCAGCTGGTGTTGTTGACACTTGAGTTGGAACTCAACAAATTCAGTGGAATTTTAGGTCTCAATTGGTTACATGGATAATTGAAATGACATGGGAATCAGGAAAGGTTCCCTGTGACTGGGCTAAAGCAATAACCACACTAATTTTCAAACATGAAAACAGAAAATATTGTAAAAAACTACAGAGGTATCTCTCTAATTAGCATTGTGGGCAATATCTTCTTAGGTATTATTGAAAAAAGAGTTCAGGTATTAATTAAGGATAAACTGGATGAAAATCAAGCTGGGTTCAGGCCTCTTAAAGGATGCCAGTACCAAATCTTTAGCTATGGGATATAGAGAAGGCTGTTAATAAAAAGGGGAATTTTATGTTTTTTTATAGATCTAGACTAGGCTTATAACAAATTCTTCACAGGAGGAAGCTATTGTCAGTTCTACAAGAGTATGGAATAGGAAGTAAACTTCTCGAGACTTACTTAGATTGTCAGGCAGCAGTTAAAGTTGATGTTAAAATGAGTTCATGGTTCAGGGTAATTTCAGGAATACGTCAATGCATAACCTGTCACTACTGATGTTCATATTATTTATGGATAATATATTGAAAACATTAGACTGGCAGAATGAGATTAAGAAGATGTGAAAACAAAATAAGCAGTTTGGCATATGCGGATGACATGGTGGTGAGGGCAGATTCAATTGAACAGCTGCAGTCTAATATTTAAGAGCTAGATCAGAGATGTAACAGTAATGGTATGAAGCTCAGCAACTTCAAAATGAAGTTAATGCCTGTGGGAAAAAGATTTAAACAGACTGAGTCCCAAATAGGAGGTACAAAGTTAGAACAGGTGGACACTTTCAAGTACTTGGATGTATTTTCTCTTAGGATGGCAACATAGTGAAAGAACTAGAAATAAAGTGCAGCAAAGCTAATGCAGTAAGCACTCAGCTACAAACTTCTGTCTTCTGCAAGAAGAAAGTCAATATCAAACCTAGGTTAGCAGTGAACCATTCATCGTTTTGACCAACTTTGCTGTGCAGGAGTTATTACAGGTTACCGTTGAATATGGTTGAGGTTAAAGAAATGAAAGTAGCAAGATGATTTCATATACTAATAGATGCTCACAATGGTAGGAAGATGTCCATTATGAGGAAATCAAATGAAAACTGGGAATGAACACCGTAAATGAAGTAGTCAGAGCAGATAGGTTTAGATTGTAAGGTTATGTTACACATATGGGACAATCAAGGTTACCTAAAAGACTCATGGGTTCGGAAGTAGATGGTAGGAGGAACCAAGGTACACCAAGGACGAAGTAATTGTATTTGGTCAAGAATGCTCTTGAAATAATGGACTTAACATCATTGTTAGCAATGAATTGGGGATCATGGAGGAATTTCATATGGGGGAATATGCTGCAGGCTAAAAGGCATAATCAGTTGTAAATGGTGATGACAGAGATGATGCCAACAACATTAAAACATTTTAACTTATATTATTAATACTGAAATTGAAAGTAGCTGGAAATGAACTTTACCTTATCTATTTTGAGAAAAATATCATGTTTGAAGGGTTTGGGATGTGATGGCATGCGAGAGATTTATAATATTATTAAGTTTATGTTGTTATGGTCTTCAGTCCGGAGACTGGTTTGATGCAGCTCTCCACCCTACTCTATCCTGAGCAAGCCTTTTCATCTCCTCATAAGAACGGCAACCCACATCCACTTGAATCTGCTTACTATACGCGTCTCTTGGCCTCCCTCTGCGATTTTTACCCCACACGCTTCCCTCCAATGCTAAATTTACGATTCCTCGATGTCTAAGAATGTGTCCTACCAAGCGATCCCTTCTTTTAGTTAGGGTATGCCAAAAATTCCTTTTCTCGCCAATTCTGTTCAGTACCTCTTCATTAGTTATGTGATCTACCCACCTAATCTTCAGCATTCTTCTGTAGCACCACATTTCAAAAGCCTCTATTCTCTTCCTGTCCGCACTGCTTATCGTCCATGTTTCACTCCCATACAAGGCAACACTCCACACAAATGCCTTCAGAAAAGACTTCCTTACACTTAAATTAATATTCGATGTTAGCAAATTTCTCTTTTTCAAAAATGCTTTTCTTCCCATTGCCATTCTGCATTTTATATCCTCTGTACTGCGACCATCGCATGTTATTTTACTACCTAAGTAACAAAACTCATCTACCACCTTCATTGTTTCGTTACCTAATCTAATTCCTTCAGCATCGCCTGATTTTCTAAGACCGCATTCCATTATTTTTGTTTTGCTCTTGTTAATGTTCATTTTGTACGCTCTCTTCAACACACTGTCCATTCCATTCAACTGCTCTTCCAGGTCGTTTGCTGTCTCTGACAGAATTACAATGTCATCAGCAAAACGCAATGTTTTTATTTCTTCCCCCTGAACTTTAATCCCTATTCCAAAATTTTCCTTGCTTTCCTTCATCGCCTGCTCAATGTACAAATTGAATAACATCGGAGAAAGGCTACAACCCTGTCTTACTCCCTTCCCAACTGATGCTTCCCTTTCATGCCCTTCGAGTCTAATAGCTGCGGTCTGGCTTTTGTACAAGTTGTAGATAACTCTCCTTTCCCTGTATTTTACCCCTGCTGACTTCAGAATTTGAAAGAGTGTAGTCCAGTCAACATTGTCAAACGCTTTCTCCAAATCTACAAAGGCTAAAAATGTAGATTTGCCTTTCCTTAATCTATCTTCTAAGATAAGACGTAAGGTAAGTATTGCCTCCCGGGTTCCTACGTTCCTCCTGAATCCAAACTGATCTTCCCCTAGGTCAGCTTCTACCAGCTTTTCCATTCTCCTGTAGATAATTCGTGTTAATATTTTGCAACCATGACTTATCAAACTGATGGTTCTGTAATTTTCACACCTGTCTGCACCTGATTTCTTTGGAATGGGGATTATTACATTTTTCTTAAAGTCTGAGGGCATTTCGCCTGTCTCGAACATCCTACACACCAGTTCAAATAGTCTTGTCATGGCTGGCTCTCCCAGAGACTTTAGTAGCTCTGAGGGTATATCATCTACCCCTTGGGCCTTGTTCCGGCCTAGGTCTTTCAAGGCTCTGTCAAATTCATCTCTGAGTATAGTATCTCCTATTTCATCTTGATCTACTTCCTCTTCCCTTCCTACAACATCGTCTCTAAGTTCATTTCCTTTGTAGAGCTGCTCTATGTACTCTTTCCACCTTTCAGCCTTTCCTTCTTTGCTGAGAACTGGTTTCCCATCTGAGTTCTTGATATTTGTAGAATTGTTTTTCTTGTCTCCAAATGTCTCTCTGATTTTCCTGTAGGCGGTATCTACTTTTCCCCTTATTATACATTCTTCTACAGATTTGCATTTGGCTTCTAGCCACTCCTGCTTAGCCATTTTGCACTTCCTATCAATCTCATTTCTTAGTCGTCTGTACTCCATTTTGCCTGTTTCATTTACTGAATTTTTATATTTTCTCCTTTCATCAATTAAATTTAGTATCTCCTGTGTTATCCAAGGATTTTTTGCAGGTCTTGCCTTTCTACCTATTTTGTCCTCTGCTGCCTTCACTATTTCATCTCTCAATGCTACCCATTCCTCTTCTACTGTTTTATTTCCCCCTGTTTCTGTCAATTGTTGCCTAAATCTCCCTCTGAAATTAAAGAACTTCACGTTCCTTCAATTTATCTAGGTCCCATCTCATTTTCCTACCTTTCTGCAGTTTTTTCAGTTTCAGCCTACAGTTCATGACTAACAAGTTATGGTCAGAGTCTATATCTGCCCCTGGGTATGTCTTGCAGTTTATAACCTGATTCCGGAATCTATATTTTACCATTATAAAATCTATCTGATACCTTCCAGTGTCTCCTGGTCTCTTCCAAGTATACAACCTTCTTTTGTGATTCTTAAACCACGTGTTTGTTATGATTAAATTATGTTCCGTGCAAAATTCTACCAGGCGACTTCCTCTTTCATTCCTTCTGCCCAGTCCATATTCACCTACTATTTTTCCTTCTCTTCCTTTTCCTACTACCGCATTCCAGTCTCCCAACACAATTAAGTTTTCCTCTCCCTTAACGGTCTGAATAATTTCCTTTAGCTCCTCATATATTTCTTCTACATCCTCATCATCGGCAGAGCTAGTTGGCATATAAACCTGTACTACTGTTGTCGGTGTTGGCTTCGTATCTATCTTGACAATGATAATGCGATCACTGTGCTGCTCGTAGTAGTTTACCCGCATTCCTATTTTCTTATTCATTATCAGTCCTACTCCTGTGATACCCCCAACTGATTATTAAGTAACAATTATGAAATGTCAGTATAACTAATATGGCTACAGTCTTTCACAATGGAGTCCTTGCATAAGAAGTTTGTGGTGTTCTTAACTCTATATGCATATGTTTAGCTAAACTTAAATACAGTGTTTCAGTAAATCAGTCATTACTTTTTTATTGTTGAAAAAGTTACCAAAAGTGCATTTCATTCAGTAACATATAAGATTGTTAGAAAAGAAACACTGTTAAGATTTTCACAAATTATGGTGTGTGATAGACAGCTTCTGTGGTAGTCTAATCACCGGAGGTTTTCATTGACACATTGAGTTTACTAAGTTGCCTACATAATAAATGTAAAAATATAACTAAGAGGAGTAACTTAACAACCAAGCAGTTTGAATACAGGGAGTGTTTGTACACACATTGATATTAAATTTGAATTACATAAATAACAACAACCAAGCAACTTAAAGGCAGGATGTGTATAGATACTATATACATGTCTGCATTGTACATTTGCAATTTTGCTGTTTAGTTTCATTTTAATATTTTTGGATACTTTCCTACAGGTGTGTGTTTATGAAATTTTGATTTTTTTCTGTGATTTAAAAACCATGGTATCACATGAACACACACAACTTGAAATGAAGGTTGATCAGTTTCCACTGTTTTCTTTGAGTGTAGGGGGAGGGAAGGGGAGGTGCACATACCTTAATATTTACAAATGTGCATGGTTTTATTTCTTTGTTTCTAGTCAACAGATGAACAAAATTGTGTTACATGTACTATTACGTGGAAGGGATCCACAAGAAGGAAATAAATGGAAAGGTAAACAGTTCTTGTTTAATAACACTTATCCTGGATTGTACATCAATCTATAATCACATATGGTACACAGTATTGTTACATAACACAAAGGAATACATGGTACATATACATAGATTTTTACTGATGTTTACACACATATGTAGTTCTTTTGCTATGTAATCTGGAAGGTTGTCTAATTGGACAACAGGGAGACACACAAGATGCTATGAACACTCTTGCAGTCTTTCTTATTACATCACAAATATTGCAGAAACTATTTCTGTGTCTGCAATATCTATAACGAACACTTTTACACTCATGCACAATCAATTTTGAATTTTATGTGGATTCCAGATCAAAAATCAGTATTGTCTTTTCTGTTATGAAAATTACACCATCAAGACACTTCATAATGGCAGAAGAAATTCGTGCTGAGTAAGGTCATGTGATATGATTAACTGGTGTACCTTTTTACACAAATTACTTCATACAAAATAAATACAAGTCGAATGCTTAAGATCTTCCAGCTATTAAATCTTTCTTAGGAAGTATGTTGTAATTGTGCCATATGTGTGGACACACAATTTCAAGCTTCAATGAGAAACATAAATTTAAGCTTCCACCTCTTCTTCCTTTACCTTGTCTCCCTTTTTGGACCAGTCTGGTTTCTTCTGCAAAAAATGAAAACAAAAAATGTGTCACTACATACATCTCAACTTTGAGGACAATTTAGGTACTTCAGTTTTTCTTTAAATGTCCTAATATACAAACCATTATATTGTAACACAGTAAGAATTTTTCAGCATCACTGAAAACATGGACTGTTAATGTCATAAGCACTTTAAAATTATATTTCTTGTAATTAATAGAGCAAATTATTTTTGCATGTAAGATGTTTCTTGACTTTATAAAAACAAATTTACGGATAACATAGACAGCTATTGACAAGTACACAATAAACAAGTATACACAAACACATTGTGTGATTATAAGAGTTAACCATCTTTCCCCATGCTGTTAGGCACTCGGATAGTTACAAATGCATTCCTTATTTATGTTTCTATCCTCCCATTTTTAAGTAAGATGAAATTAAGATAAATACAAGGGATGAGTTTATTTTCTTGCAACAGGAAGAAGGAATATATTTTTTAATATTGATTATTAATGGGAACAGTTTGTGTTTAGTAAGGCAAAACAATTTTTTACTGGAAAATAATGGGGAATTAGTTTACACAACATGTTAGTATCTAGATGCTCTTACAGAAAATATACATATAAACACTGAATGTAATTATATTCACTAAGTATATGTTTGTCACCTCATACTTCATTATTTAATGGCAGGTTTTTTCATATTAAAGAAATACAGTTTGAAGTAAGAGCAGTATTTGCTGTTGTATTCAAAGATTATAAACATTGTTGTGTGAGTGTCCTATGTTCAACAAATTAATTTTCTAAAGTTCTTAAACAGCAAAACAGAAATGTCCTTGAGTTTACTGAAATTTCTTAGTTACAGTAATTTTAGACTCAGATTGAGTTGACATGGACTCTGTAGACATACTGTTAGTTTGTTAGGGAGAAACAAATATTTGAAATTTTCTGATTATGAGCTGACTGAAGAAAATATTTGTTTCAACATTTTATGAAGAATTGAGAGATGATAAGATTTTGTATGAATTGTATTTATGCTGCATTAGAAGTTGTATGTAAAGACTGATAGGAGGAAATTAAGAGATAGCGAGTGAGAGAGATGTACTTTATATGAGAAATCAATGCTCTGGAGAGATTCTGTGTGAATGTTGTATTTTATTTACTGGCAAATATTATGTTAACATTTTTATCTCTGTCCTAGCCAGTACGTCCACAAAACATTGATGTGTTTGTTAATATAACATCTCTCCAATCTGTTAAATAAGCAGTTAAATAATTAATAATGCTTTTCTTAAAGTGAAAACAAACTCACACTTAATAAGAATTTGTGTAACCCTCAACAAAATCACACTGAAAATAGTTTTTCTCAAGATTAATGTATGAGAGAGACACTGTCACATGCCAAGCCATTTTCTCACCTCCTTTAATTGTTATAACTGCAGGTCCTTTTGTGATTTGGTAGGAAATCAGTAGTTTTCCTAAGTATTGTAGTGAATAAAAGGCTTTATGCCAGGGAGTTATTTCTTTTCATACTGAGTGTGGCATGTGTGTGATAAAAGTTTGTGTTAGGACCAAAATAAAAGTGTCATTGATCCCATAAAAAATAGAAAATCAAAATTTAGTGCTCAAAAATACGTATTAAATGCATTCAGCATGTTAAAACTATGAACTACTGAACATTTGTTGACTAATATGGACGAGCTACAACACAAAATTTGGAAAAAGAGATACAAACAGACATTTCACCAAAAGAAAAAACTCACAGGACATCACAAGTACAGGAAAAAATAACACAAAAATATTCTGAAAATCTTCTGCACAATAATAAAAGGAGAAAATCTCAAAACTTGTGATAATGCCAGAAAAAAGTTGACTGTGAAGTACACCATTCCTGAAAACATGTCATCAACTAGGCAAAGAAAAAAAAGATTACCAAAAACTGTGGCAAAGTGTTTAAAAAACATGTTCCATTGCATATGTGCGAAAATGTCCATTATTATAAAATCCAGGGTAGCAGTTATTTTGAAGTAGAAATACTTAAAATTTGTATAAGAATTTATTGAATTTAAAAATCTTCAAGTAACATAGGTCCCAATATTCTGATCAAGTGAACTTATGTACAAAACTTCAAAAAAGAACCAGTTTAAGAGTTTATCTCATATACAGTTGTTCATATTTGGGAACATCACAAAACATAAATTACAATTTCTGGATGTCACTGAATTGAGGATATGAAATGTGTTATTGGTATATATCCCTAAACTTATTTCTTCGTCTGCCACTCTGCCTTCTCGGATTTCTTGGGCTGTGAATGCAAGAAAATAAGTGAAATGTGAGGTTATCAAGTTACCTACGAGTTTTAATAATTATTTATACTTTTCTCACATTCAGAAATCTTATTCACTATCAGTTATGTATGATGCAGCTTCATTCGTAGTGAAATAAAAGTGATTGAAACTGTTGAAAAAAATCAAAGGAATATTAACATCACACGTCCAGATAACCTGGAAAATAACATATATTTATAAAATGTAATTATATGGTGAGCTTTGAAGTATTTGTTACCTCCTTGTCCTCTTCCTCAAGGGTGAATTCTTTCTTCTTGACAACTTTGAGCTGGTTTCTGAAGTTGAATTCTGCAGCCTTCTTTTGCAGTTTGGCGAACTTGTTTTCATATTTGGACACCTTCTTGAGTGTTGGCTTCATGCTGAATTGTTAAGAGATTAGTAATCAGTAAACATTCCAACCATTTTTATGTAAGAGATGCATTGAAAAACAAGTATGTACAGAACTATGACTCAGCTAGTAACTGAGTATAATTCTAATATGTTAGTGACAGTTATTGTTCAGGATATAAATTACTAAAGAGGTTTATTAAAACATTCTTGCTATATTCTGCATCATAAATTTAAGATGCATCTTTAGGCATGAAGCAAAAAGTAAATTGTGGGCCATAGTACCAAAAGTAAGCTAGTGGTAGAAATTACTTCTGTAGGATTCATTGGCTATAAATTGATTTGATACAATTAATTAGAAAATCATAGTATTAAAAATATTACTTTTCTGTTTCTGATATTTTAAGGTAAATAGTTATATGTGTGCAGTGTTAATGACTGATGTAGTGGTCTGTAGAGAATCATGTTTGACATAATCAGGTGTTCAGTCACATGCCATGCCACGGGAATGGGCAGATGCCATGAGGAAGTGCAATGACCTTCAGAGAACATCACCCAAGGATGCACCTCCTCTTGGCTTCATGCTCTACTGGTCTGTTGACTATAGTATTTAGAGATTGTCCAGTCTAGATCTTGCCCTCACTTCTATGTTTTCTTACAATTCACAGTCTTGACCAACGTGAGCCAGTCATGGCAAGCCTATTGATTGTACTAAATCTTCTCCTGAAGTATAATAAACTGGTTGTTATGTCATGTGATTCCATTTCTCAGGATAGATGTCTTTAGCTATACACTGAAATAATCAAATTGTTGCCTATGTCCTCCAGCATGCTGGATATAAGTGTTGTGTCAAAGGCATACATTTTAATGAAAAATGTTGATAACAAGTGAAATTACCAGATGATCAAAAAGTCAGTACAAATTTGAAAACTCATTAAATCACAGAATAATGTAGATAGAAAGGTAAAAATTGACACACATGCTTGGAATGACATGGGGTTTTATTAAAGCCAAAAAACAACAAAAATTCAAAAAAATTCTGACCGATGACACTTAATCTGATCAGAAAAGCAATAATTAGTATAAAAAATTAAGACAAAGCCAAGGTGATGTTCTTTACAGGAAATACTCAATATGTTCACCATCATTCCTCAACAATAGCTCTAGTTGAGGAATAATGTTGTGAATAGCACTGTAAAGTATATCCGGAATTATGGTGAGGCACTGGCGTTGGATGTTGTCTTTCAGCGACTGCACGAGTGCTTCAGTTTTCATTTCTTCCTGAACTGTCTCATCATTATTACGCCTTGTGCTCGGTCGGCCACTACGCGGTCTATCATGTAAGCAACCTGTGGCTTTGTACTTTGAAATCATTCTCGCCACAGCTGCATTTGTCAACGGACCTATACTTCTTAGAATCCCCTTCCTATGGCTATAGGATCGTAACACTGAACTAGCACATTCCCCATTCTGATAATACAGCTTCACTAAAAGCACCTTTTCAGGTAACATCAACATGCTGCGACTGCTGGTGCATCTGATTCTCTCTCTCATTACAGTTCCTTTTATTATAGATGATTTTCAATCCAAGTCACTTCGTTTTGCTATCCAGCGCCATCTGCCAGACATTTTTTGAACTTTTTTTCTTTTTTGTTCTAATAAAACCCCATGTCATTTCAAGCATGTCTCTCAATTTTTACCTCTCTGTCTACATTATTCCGTGTTTTATTAAGTTTTCAAATTTATACTGACTTTTTGATCAGCTGGTACGTGCATCAGTGTAATACTCTGGCTGTACGAAACATTAAATTCTACAGTCATTGGTAATGTAGAGACTGTATGGTCCTAAAACAAGTAGTAAAGCTTTTTTTATTTGACACAAATACAAATTGTATGGTAGTATTCAATACTACAAATACTAATAAATTAGGTGTTTGGAGTTAATATATTTGCATTTATACGTACAATTTTCCTCGGAGATCGTTCACTTGGCTGTTCAGATCGGCAATCTGTCAAACAGTACATAACACATATTATAAAACAAAGTTCGTTGAATGCATATTTAATTATTTATAAAAGTGAATATTGAATGCTAAGTTGTTCTAATTCAATCTTTTGTAATAATGACTGAATTTAATATTTTGGTAATTTTTCATTAAACTGAATCTAAATGTTTGCCATAATATGAGAAAAATAAATGTTTTGAAGAAAAGTTTCATACAGTTTGTTGACATTAGATTTGATTGACATCTAACTTCAGAAGTACAAATAAAGTTTACAAATCATGTATTTTAAAAAGTTATCATGCAAAAGAAGCTGTACATGCAAGCTTACATATAGTTATACATACTCATGCATGTTTTACAAAACATAAACTTTAAGAATGGAAACTAATATTAATAGTTTGTATATGACCTAGTGAGTAACAGATTCATGAAAATAAGATAAGCAGATAGATATTTGATCTTTAAGAATAACAGTGCACCTGTCTATATTCAACTAAAGCATACTTAAAATGTTAATATTGTTCAAAAAAAGCCAGCTACATGATGCAGATTGCGTTATTTTGAAATGCGCAGCAACATTAACGTTTCTATTCTGTTATATTTTTTGTATTTCATATTCTTTCATTATTTCATTTCGTAATGTATTATGTGGTATCACAACTGAAAATTTGATTGCCATAGAAAATAAAACAGACGCAGTATGTACTTACAGTACATTTTGATTTTAACCAATAGCCAATAAGACTTAGAAAATATCAGGTAATATGATTGTAAATGTAAATATAATCTTTAAATGTATAAAATGTAGCAGTAGTAGTTTACAAATTTAGTATACAAAATATAAAAGTTAAAGGAAATATGTGGAAAACCCACATATGTTTCTAAACTTTCACACTTCTGCATTTATAATGACACACCTTCCTGCAAGAAGAATCATCTGCACGATAATTATTCTGTGTATAAATAACTGAGTACAGTAAATATTCAATACTTAGCCCTTTCCTTCATAGGTGAAGTGACTTGCAATGGATTCATCATGGAAATTTCAATATAGTGCACAACATGTGTTGAATTTTTTTTTTTTTAAATTTTCACTGCTGCTAAAGTTGAGAAGATGACACTTCTTTAACAGAAACAGCATCTATATCTTTTTAATTATCAGCAGTTAAAGTTAGAGATAAAACAATTAGGTTCTTGTTAACAATTCTATACTAGAGCTAAAGTACAATTTTTTCAGTTATTGTGATTTTCAACCAGAGCAGCTATGTAATTTTTGTCACTTTCATTTCCAACAGGTGTAAACCACATATTTTATGAGACACTTTGAAATGTCTATGGATATTACTCCTCATGATATGGACTATGTTTTCCTGTCACAGGTAGGACTGTAACAGATGTGTGTTTATACTCAAGAACACAGTTCCATTGTGTTAGCTTTTTGTCAGCATCTGCCAATAACTGGCATATGAAGCATGCTGACTTTGTTATGGAAAATGTTATAGCTGTCCAGTTTGTAACAAAACAATGTCTGTAGTGCATATTATGTCCTGGAAAGCTCAATAAATATGGAACTCTAATTCAGTCATGGACATTACAAGAACTTCGTAACTCAGTGTTTCTTATTTAATTTTGGTACACTTAAAACATCACTTTAATTTTTGTTTACATCTCTGGCAGAGAACAATACCCTCTTTTTTTAGCCCTAATACATGTTGGAGAAGGTTGAAAATCACACTAATCTGTACAGATTAGACTTGTAGCTTCTATAGTACGTATTTGCATTTTACAGGTCACATTGTAAAAGAAAATCACACATATCTATGCAGATTAGGTCTGTAGCCTTTCTAATGCGGTACCAAAATCATATTTTCTGGTCATGTTCAGCTTTCACGGTATGTTGTATCTTTTTTTTTTTTATTTAAGAAAACATCAAATATATTGTTACTGTTCAAATATATTTTGCAAGTCTACAATGTGCGTAGTTTCCTAGACTTGACAGATAAGTTTATGTTTCACAAAGTACAAATAGTCGTGAAACCTATACTTTAACAATAACATTTGAAGTCTGTATTAACTCAAAAGATCTTATTTTACAGTGTCAATCTGAACTTATTATTAACTGAAGAAGCACCACTCTATTAAAAGAAACTGAGATAAATATATTATGTTCTACTGCAGACATTTTATTCTTTTCTGAGCAACAAAAGTCTACAGGAAAATTTCAATAAAGAAATTGATTGGTACTTTGTTATATGAAGTGTGGTACACTGAATAGCTATCATGGAAAGCCATATTTATAAAATGTTGAATATCTTACTGCGGTAAACAGTTAAGAACATGCCAGAAGGTGGTTATATGATGCATGTTTTGTAATAGTTGTGAACAGTATGACACACTCATTACCGAAAAAAAGGAAAAACAAATATGTTGTTGAGATCCCCTTTTTGCTTCTTTACAGCAAGTCCTTCAGGAAGAGAAATTGGAAGATAATACACAAATAATTACAGGAAATGACTCATATAGAGAATGAACAATAATTTTGTACATTGTACCAATGTGGTGTAGAAGAAGTTAGCTGAACAATTTTCTGCAGGACAGTTGCATTCCATGAAATTGGAAAAGCACCTGAAATTGTCCTAGCGGAAGAGCTACACCAAATACATATCACACAAGATTTTCATATGCTCTTGCTCTCTAAACGCAAACAGTTAATCCCAGAGAAAAAAAAATTGCTATTAATTTTCTACTTTTTCCACAAGAGGCCACACTTTTTAAGTTATTCAGGGAAAACATACAAATGCACCCTTACACACAAAAGGGTTGGGATTCTTAGAAAAAAAAAGAAAAGTGAAAAAGAAATAAACCACACACACCCTAAATGTTCCACAAGGGAAATGAAAGAAAAGTAACTTCTGTAAACATTATGCAAAAATTTAATTGCCAATACAATCTGAACATAACCCTTACAACCCCAGTAGTTCCACAGTCAGATAGCACTACAGCCAAGCTAATTTATGTGTTAATTATATGGTGTTGATATTAACTTTTTCAATTTGTATGTTCATCCTTAAGTTGGTGATTTGGTGGCATAATAAGCACAGCCATTGAAGACCAAAAAATATTGGATATGGGAAATAATTGTTATAGTCTCAAATGTTCGTGCTCTGGGGTTTCATACACAACTTTCTAAAACTCCAATTGTGGAGTGTGTTTGAAGCTCACTTTAGAAAATTTTTCTTCATTAACTCAGAAACTATGGCCTCTAATAAAGAAAAAAGAAGTACTGCATCAAATTTCCTACAATAAGTTTCTCTTCATTTTTGTTTCTCAAGCACTAAAAGTCTGTATGTAGAGATCAAGATGGGATGAAAATCCTACATTCATTCATTTGTTTGTGACTTGTTGTGTAGGCTAATTTGAGGTACTTCCCCAGCATGATAGACTACACATATAAAACTGTGTACAGAATGTTTCATCTTGACTTCCTCTACACTGCTATAATAGAGTCTAAATAATTGAGATAGATTGGCTGGGCAGTACTTACCTTTGTGCTGTACCACCGATAGTAACACAAATGAAGAAAAAGAAAAAAAGAGCCAAAAAGGGCAAGCTTTCGGAACAGAACATGTCTCAGTTCTGGTAGACCAACACCTCAACCTATAACCTGCAGGCTCCCATCCTATATCAAAGATACAAACTACTTTCTGGTACGCCTCAAATCCATCCCTATGCCCCTGCCACCTGAAAGCTTCCTTGTCATCATAGATGCTACATCCCTCTATACCAACATCCCCCACACCCATGGTCTATCAGCCCTGAAACACTATCTTCCCCAATGCCCACCTGAAAGGCTCCCAAAAACCTCATTCCTTGTCACACTTACTAATTTCATCCTCACCCATAATTTCTTCAGCTTTGAGGACCAGACCTAAATACAGATCAAGGGGACAGCTATGGGTACCAGGATGGCCCCTTCCTATGCCAACTTCTTCATGGGCTGCATGGACGAGGCATTCCTTAAGACACAGAAGTTGCCTCCCCTGGTTTGGTATAGATTAATAGATGATATCTTTGTGGTCTGGACTAAAGGTGAATAAACCCTCCTGAACTTCTTTCACGAACTTAACTCCTTGTCCAAGCTAAAATTCACCTGGTCCTTCTCTAAAACTCAAGCCACCTACCTTGATGTTGGCCTTTACCTTGGTCGAGTTCCACATCCATCCCTTCCATATCAAACGATCCCTTCCCTACAGCCCGGGCATCCGTGGGAAACGTATCTGCTCCAGTAACGAATCCCTTACCATCTACAACAACAATCTCTCCAATGCTTTCCTCTCCTGCAACTACCCTACAGACCTCGTCCACAAGCAGATCTCCCAAGCTGTCCATTTCTCTCCTTCCTACAACAATGTTCCTAACTCCTGACCACCCGGAAGCACCCCTTAGTCACCCAGTACCATCCTGGCCTAGAATGCCTCAACAAATTCCTCAGACAGGGCTATGACTATCAAGTCATGCCCTGAGAGATCATCACTCCAAACTGTTCTTCCCACACTACTCAGAGTAGCCTTCCGCTGTCCTCCCAACCTCCGCAACAACCTTGTCCAACCTTACAACATTCCAAAACCACCCTCCCTACCTAATGGTTCCTATCCCTGCAACCGATCCCACTGCAAAACCTGTCCAATTCATCCTCACACTACCACATACTACAGCCCCATCACAGGAAAAACCTATCCGATTCAAGGTAGAGCCACACGCGAGACAACACACGTCATATACCAACTGACATGTGTCCACTGTGCAGCCTTTTATGTTGGTATGACTACTAAGAAATTGGCTGAGCGGATGAATGGTCACAGACGGACTGTTTGCCTGAGGGACACCCAATATCCTGTGGCAGAACATGCCCTCCAGCATGACTCCAGGGCCCTTGGCACATGTTATACCACACGTGTCACACTATCAACAAACACCAGTCCCTTAGAGCTATGGAGGCGGGAAATTGCCCTCCAACATATCTTCTCATCCTGCCACCCCCTGGCCTAAATCTACACTAACCCCTCCTCTTCCTCCATCCTCAGCTCACCTATTCATTATCCCTTCCTTCTCCCCTTCTCTCTCTCTCTCTCTCTCTCTCTCTCTCTCTCTCTCTCTCTCTCTCTGTGTGTGTGTGTGTGTCCATCTTTCCCTGTTAATCAAAAACATTTTAGACAACCCCCCGTCCCTCCTACACCCCTCAGCATCATTCAGTTCACTCATCTTCTCTTCTCTTTACTGCTTGATCTTTCCTTTTTGGATATATATATCCTATGTGGCTTGGCTCAGTACTAATATGCAGTATCTCTGACTTCCACACTCCTCAAACACCATACTCATAACCTACATCGTGAATTACCTTTCCCTCCCGTTCCCATCCTTTTTTCTTCCATTCTCTCCCACCTGAAGAAAGCTTGTCCTGTTCATCTCTTTTTTTCTTTTTATTCATTTGTGTTACTATCGGCTGTACAGCACAAAGGTAAGTACTGGGCAATCAATCTATCTCTTTTGAAAAATAATTTATCATCTTTGAGAAGAATTTCCATCATTAATCAAGTCTAAATAATTGTTGCATTCTGTGTACTCATTGGTCTTTTAACTTCTGTTTGCATTGTATATTCTATATGTGAATGTGTTTTAAGCAATATTAATTTCTGCATATATTTTCTTTAGTTTTTGTATTGCTTACTTTTGGTATTTCATGTACTGAAATAACTGATTTGAGAATTTGAAATTTAGTTATTCAAGCTCTTATTTATTCAATTTCATGATTGCTTTTTTATTTATGTATACATAAACACTGTTGTAGATGTTTCTAGTTTAAAAGATAATCAGTATTCCAAGCATATGGTGTTCCCTTTTCTTAGACTGTACAGTTTGTAATAAATTACTGATCAGTTAAACAATTAATCCTATATTGCTAAGATATATATTATGAACATGAGTTGAGAGCAGAGAAAAATCAAGGTTTTGTAATCTTTACTAATTGTTGGTTTTAAATTTTACTGACAATAAGTCAACAAAATTTACCATGTTCTTACAGTTAGTTTTACATTGCAAGTAAGATGTGTTAGTTTGCTTTCCATGGCTCTATTTATTACCTGAATGAAAAATAATATAACACAAATGAAAATAAACTATGCACATTGTAAACTTTCTTAAACTTAAAGAAATCTTGAAAAAAGTAAACCATTAGAAAGGACGTATCTTACTGAGGTGCAAAATCCTGTATCTGTTTATTTTTGTATAGAATACATTATTCATCAGTGCATATTTGTCAATTGTCAACTAATAAGTAAATGCCATTAATTACTGAAAAATCAGAGGACATATCATGTACTTTTGTCTTGTAAGAGATAAAAAATGAAATAAAAAACCATTGTAAATTGATTGAAAAAACAATGGAAATTTGAGGAAGGATTCAACAATTTTAGGTTGCTATTCACCACAGAGATGTTGTGATGATTTGCAGAAAGGCACACATAAAAGATTACGATTACACTTAGTTTTTGGCTGTTACTACCTTCTACAGAAGTAAAACATTTTCTCACACAGACACAGAAACATGTCCACGCAGTCGCTGTGGAAAGACTCACAGCCACGGCGGTGAAGACAGGAGTCATGTTTGTGTGTGTGTGTGTGTATGTGTGTGTGTGTGTGAGAGAGAGAGAGAGAGAGAGAGAGAAAGAGAAAGAGAGATTATGTTTCTGAAGAATGTCGTAATGGATGAAAGCTAAGTATACTTGTAATCTTTCATGTGTGCCTTTCTGTGTATCATAGATCATAGGGATGTAAAAAAGGTAGGAAAACTAAATTTAGAATCTGAATAGAATATTTTAGTGGCTAATTGTTCGTAGCGAGAGGAACCAAATGACAGAGTAGCAACCTATCAGCGTATTATCACTGTGTTTAGGACAAAAAATCATTTGATTTCCTGACATGTTAATGACAAATCTATGTGACAAAGCAGCCAAATATAATATGCAGTAACAATCTAGCTATTATATAATTTATGCATAAAATAAGGGAAAGACAACCTCTCATCTGTTGTAGATTGATGTGTGGAGGATGTTTCTTACTAGAGGAACTACTTTATCAGTTTATTGGTGGGCGATGGGATGGGGTTCATAGTGGCCATTACTAGACATTTACCACTACTCACTACTCACACCACTACTGCACATATACTTTCCTCTTCAACTCCCAAATAAATTGATGGGAAAACACATGCCTACATACTTCCATTGAACCATAGTTTTTTTTATCTTCATGATCCTGAAGTGAAATCTGTCTGAATGGTGACATTGTCAATAAGTTTAGATTTAACTGCTCAATACAGTTTTTGAAAAATGTTTTCTTAAATTGTCCATAAGGCTATTTGTACATCTGTAACAAGTCCACGGACATACCACTCTATACTCAATGTGCAAAAGAGATAGAGTGGCAAACCAGTACTTACCATAGTTTGGTACTGCCAGTAGTACACTGAAAAAATGACACAAAAGGTGACAAAAGTCCAAGTTTATACTGGTTTTGAAAATTTGTTTCCTTTGTCAAGTAAGAGGAAGAAAGAGAAAGGGGACAGAGGGGAAAGGTTAATCGCCACCTAGTTCATGAGGTGGGTTGGGTGAATGTGGATGTCAGAGATGTTGCGTCCTCAGATATATTGCTTGAGAAGTACTGATAGATCAAGAAGTGAACCGAATACTGCTAAATGGCAGTTGAGTGGAGGGAGGGGGGTTGATAAAAAAATAATAAAAAAGGGAAGATTGGAAATGTGTACACACACACACACACACACACACACACACACACACACACACACACATATGCAAGGGATGCTGAGAAATTACTAATCAATAAGTGTTTGCAGATGGAAGAGGGGGAGAGGTTAATGTAGGTTTAGACCAAGAGCATGGCAGGAGGAGAGGATGTTTTGGAGGGTAAGGTCCCATCTCTGTAGCTCTGAGAGGCTGATGTTATGGGGAAGTATCCAAATGGCATGTGTAGTGTAACATATGTCAAAAGTTCCTTGAACCATGGCATGCCCTGCCACCAGATATTGATTTTCCCCCAGGCGAACAGTCTGTCTGTGACCATTCATCTGCTCAGCCAATTTGCTGGTTGTCATTCCAACATAAAAGGCTGTGTAGTGAATGCATGTCTGTTGGTAGAACATGTGTTGTTCCACAAGCCGACTTGCCTTGAATTGTGTAGGTTTTCCCTCTTGTGGGTCTGGAGTAGGTGGTTGCAGAAGGATGCATGGGACAGGTATAGCAGCGGGGTCATTTACAACAGTAGGAACCATTAGGTAGGATTGTTGGTTTTGGGATATTGTACAGTTTGACAAGGATGTTGCAGAGGTTGGGAGGACAGTGAAAGGCTACTCTAGGTGGTGTGGGGAGGATACTTTGGAGGGATGATCTCATTTCAGGGCATGACTTGAGAAAGTCATAGCCCTGTCAGAGCAATTTGTTAAGGCATTCCAGCCTGGGGTGATAGTGGGAGACTAGGGAATACTTTTGAGTTGTCTGGCGTTAGGAGTATTGTTACTGGAAGGGGCGTAATGGTCTGCTCAGCAAAACTACTTGTGGACAAGGATAGTTGCGAGGGAAAGCATTGTACAGGTTGTTGGTGTAGTTGGTAACAGATTCATCATTGGAGCAGATACATTTGCCATGAATGTCTAGGCTGTAGGGAAGGTATTGTTGGATATGGAAGGGATTGCAGCTATCAAAAAGTGGAGGTGCTGTTGTTTGTTTGTGGGTTAATATGGACTGAAGTGTCGACGAGGGACTTAATAAGGTGAAGGTCAATATTTAGAAAGGTGGCTTGAATTCTGGACAGGGACCAGGTGAATTTCAGGTTGGAGGAGTAAAGGTCTTGAAGGGCTCTCAGGAGAGTTCCTTCACCTTGCTTCCAGACCAAAAAGGTATCATCTATGAATGTACACCAAGTCAGGGGGGAGGGGGGCAACTGCTGTGTCTTAAGGAAAGCCTCTTCCATGTGGTCCAAGAAAAGCTGGACATAGGAAGGGGCCATCCTGGTTCCCATAGCTGTCCCTCTGATTTGTTTGTAGGTTGGTCCTCAAAGGTGAAGTAGCTGTGAGTGAGGATGAAATTGGCAAGTGTGACAAGGAATGAGGTTTCTGGGAGGCTTTTGTGTGGGTGTTAGGAAAGGTAGTATTCTATGGCAGAAAGATGAGGGGGGAAGGATGTGGCATCTCTGGTGACAAGGAAGCTATCAGGTGGGAGGGGCATGGGGATGGATTTGAGGCGTTCCAAGGAGTGGTTTGTGTGAATGATGTAGGATGGGAGGTTGGAGGTGTTGGTCTACCAGAGTTGAGATGTGTTCTGTTGGGGTTTAAAGCCTGCTACGATGGGATGGTCAGAACGATTTTCTATATGAATTTTAGACTGTAGATAGAAGGTTGGGGTGCATGGTTCAGTTGGAGAGAGATGTTATTTCATTGCCTTTTATATCCTTTTTGTGTGTGTGTATGCTATATCGATGGTACCAAACTACGGTAAGTACTGGTCTGTCATACTATTGCACATTATTTTCAAATCTCAGTAAAGAACTTCCATCATTAGTTGGATTTGTTCTTCGTTACTTGTGTGTTTCAAAAACACAAGTACATGTGAGCGGGCTGTATCTTAAGCCTTAAGCAATGAAAAGTCTGGTATTGATGATTATGAGTAAAGCTGCTTGTAAACCTGTGCAATGCTTTCTCTCGCAACTTAGAGAATTATGATATACTGCCATTTTAAATTGGCTCTGTTAGGAATTTTTACAAAATAATTTCTTTTCATTCTTATACAGCAGATTACTACTGTTTACAGAAGTATCAACAAAGTTTGGTGGTCAGTGTAATTTAAAAAAAAAAAATGTAGGCCACATACATGTTTTCACTTTGTCATCTCATAAATAATGTTGTTTCATTGCAACAGGACTTTGCACCACAGAAAGATGTAAACACTACCACTACAGTCTGGATGAATAACTCTCTAAAGGGAATTGAAACAAAAACTGTGACCAACAGAAAACAATACAGAGTAGACTGTGTCAATGTAGTAATGTTTTGTTAGCTAATTTTGGAATATGATGTGGTTTAAGGCTGTCATTTACCACGCTGGAAGTATCAAGACAAGACTAATGTAATTTAGTCCAATAATATTTTTAAGTTCTAAAAGTGTATACATAAGTCTAACTACAATATAAATTAGGATAGGTTGCTAATCAAACCTGGAGGAGATGCCAATCACCTAAAGACCACATTTTAAAGTTGGATATTAACATGTTAAGGATAAAGTCCTTCAACAGATTTAGGAACATATAACTGAGGAATGACTTAGATGAGAGCATAATAATATCCAACTGTGGACTTTTTTTAAAAGACCCTATCTGCTGGTCAGTACATCCTCTATGCATTGAGTAGCAATCTGTCCTAATTTATCTGTTATTCCTTCATAGATTTTCCATTGTTAACAGAATTCTTGCATTTTATATTAATTAGAAGTTAAGTATTTTAAAAATAATACATTTATAATATTGTTATATGGAGCCAATTTAGTTATTATGTAATCAAAATTATATTACATTGATTGTTGTTTACCAAAATTAATATTGTTTTTCTCCCAAAACAAAGTATCGTACAAGTGTGTGCACTAAGGCAGTATATAGACATTTCCAGTGATTCACAAATTAATACAGTAGTCTTCTTCTGGATAACCAAGTTAACTCATGATATTGCAATATAGAAACTTATGAAGAAAGCTGTTAACTTGTTGTAAATTTGTTGTAACTCAGTGTTGCAAAGAAAACTTTATTCAGGCACTAACAATATAATTTGAGGAAGCCCTACTACATTCTTGTTTTTAATAAAAGGAATAAATTTGTGTGCAGAACAAAAATATTTATGATCACTATATTATGTCTTTATGCAAAGGGGATAATGTATCATTTTGTATTCACAGTAGCAATAAACTTTATCTTTAGCACAAAAAGGATTGATTGCTAGATAAGCTACTCATTTCCTGTTTCAATTTAATGTATAGAGGAAATTTAAGAAAAGTAATTCATGTAATGAATTTAAGTGTGAACTACTTCTTAGAAAAGTAAAATTGTACAATCCTTTTATGTGTAGCAGCTAAATGCAGCTTTGCATTACCCAAATAATTTTGAACACTGGTATAGTTAGGCCAGAGGGAGTGATATGATGTGGAATTGTAAGTTTCTGTGGAGAGAAGCGAGCAGTAATAGAAGCTGAACAATGAGAAAGTGTAACATGGCCTTTGCCATCTAAGAGGGATTCATAGAAATTAACATATTAACCAGAGAAAAACATTAAGCTGACACCCTCTCCCTTTCTTCTTTTACCTCATAAACCAATACATTAGGCTATATTTGATAGAAGATTCATAAGACCTGCAGTGCTTACAGTTACTCATAAAGATTTAAACATTTTCCCTTCTAACTTCATAATGTGGAGGAATTTTCAGAAACATATTGTATTGAGAGAATGGAATTTATGTATTCATGCACAATAATGGTTAACATTTGTTTGAAACGAGTGTATGGTGCTTTAAGGCTGTTCACTAAATTCCACTGATTTTGTAAAATGACACAAATTTCAATACAGTAGTAAAATGGCACAGAACCAGCCAGAAGTATGTGGTGTGAAATACTAGCCAATATTTGGTACAAGGTATCTATATTGCAGTTCTTTATTCAGATGTCAAAAAGTTCTTGTTATCATTTTTATGTGATTGGGGAGGGAGAAGAATGTATAGGAAACTGAATAATGAATTAACAGGAGAAACAGAACAATCAAGTAAGACATGGTTGAGAGAAAGAGATGTAAGGAAATAAGAAGCACTAGAAAAGGAAGGAAAAAATGAAATGATGTATAGATTAGCTGCTCATCTAGTCTTTGAAACAATGAAAAGCACGGCAAGTATTGAAACAGAAAGAAGTTATGGCACAATGGTTCACAAATTGGAGGAAGTGTTGGGAAGGTTTCAAGAGTGCTTATACAAGGATGATTAAAAACTGAACAAATTGGAGGAGGAGACAAGAGTTACTGAAGAGGACAAAGGATGTTGCATCTTGGAAGAAAAAGAAAGGGCCTTAAGAAAGATGAAGAAACACAAAGCAAGTGGAAATGACTACCAGCAGAGTTGTTTAAGAGCCTTGGGAATAGTGGTGTGCAGTAATTAACTTATATATAGTATGTAATAATATATACAACAAAGGTGAATGGCCAGATGACTTTCTTCCAGCATTAATGATGATTGAGAAGAAAAGAAATGCCACAAAATGTGAGGATTTTCAAACCATAAGTTTGATTTCTCATACAGCAAAAGTTCTGCTATGGGTGATAAACAGAAGACTTCATGGAAGACTGGAAAAATAATATTGCACAGGAGCAGTTTGACTTTAGAAGAGGGAAAGGAATGAGAGATGCTTTGGACTGCTAAGAATTATAGGGAAGAGATATATTGAAAGAGGAAGAGAAGTGCATACTGTTTTCATTGACTTGGAGAAGGTCTTCAATAGAGTACAGTGGAATAAGTTAATGGACATACTAAGGAAGAAGGGAGCTGACTGGAGGGACAGATGGCTGATTAAGAATCTAAACCTGTAATGGAAAATATGAGTACAGATTGGGAATGACCTTTCAGAGGAAAGCACAATAGGCAGGGGAGTGAGGCAAGGCTGCTGTCTCTTCCTATCACTGTTTAACATGTGTTTGGAGTACATTAAGCAGAAATGTATGAAAAAAACAAATGTGTACAGGCTGGTGGTAGGGGAATATAAGGCATTTGATTTTCTGATGATATTGTAAACTGGCAGAGAATGGAAGAACTATGATTGAAATTTTAAAGGATTTCAGTAAGACCTGTGAGGATTTTGGAATGAGAATTAATAAGAAAAAGACACAATGTATGATTATAAGCACAAGAAAAGTAGGAATAAACGGAAGGCTAGGTCAGGACGTAATAGAACAAGTTAGTGTTTTCAAATACCTGGGAAGCATAATTACAGGAGATGCAACAAGGAAGTGAAACCCTCATAGCAATTGCCAAGGAGGGATTTAATAATAAGAGGAGGCTTCTATGCAGATGAATCTGAGGAAGATATTGACAAAATATTTTTATGGGTTGTTGGCACTTTATGGCACTGAGAAAAGAGGATGAAAGAAGATTAGAAACATTTGAGATATGGACTTGAAGGAGAATGGAAGGGATAAAGTAGGTAGACAGAGTGAAAGATGAAATGCTGTTGAGAAGAGAGGCTGAAGAGAAAGAAACTTTCAAGGTAATCAGAAAGAGGAAATGTAATTGGATTGGACACTGAATGAGAAGAGACTGGCTGCTATGGAGGGAACACTGAATGGAAGAAGGAGAAGAAACAGTAGATACCAGATGATTGACAGTATAAGGGCAGGGGATAGTTACGAAAAAACAAAGAGAGTAGCAAACAACAGGACTGCATGGAGACCTCCATGTGAAGATCTGCCTTACGGCAGATAATTGGTGATAATGATGATGGGAAGATTTTTAGCTAAGCAATATTTCCTAGCAATTCGATCAAATCTGCTTCAAACACTTTTGTAAAACTCTCTGCTCTCACCAACATGGAATACTTATTTTCTCCTAATCCATTACTTTAAAAAATATCTATTTCATTTAATTCTTCACCTCTCTTAATATCTTTATGATGCATTAGTACTAAATATAATTTCTTATAAATTCCCCTCCAATGAAATCAGTTCAAGTTCATATTTTTACACCACAGAATATTTTTCCCATCACCCTTGGAAATTCACTGTCAAACAAGAAAAGGACTTACGTAATGCATCATATGTTCATGCTGTTCTTTATTTATCACACTTTTCTTATGCCTAACAAGTCAGAACTATTTCAAATGTATTCAGTTTAAAACAGTGCAAGAACAAAATTAAAAGTTTTTATTACATTAAGTGAAAACATCATTCACTGTTTTTTTGTTAATTTTGTTGTTGTTAGAAATGATGAAGGTAACTGTTTAAACCTGTTTGTTGTCTTTAGTAATAATTTGCAATCCATAAGGAAGCTCATAATTTATCTTCACATGTTATTATAATTTGCCACTACATTTAGCTGTGTTTTAACAAGAATTATACAATGTACTGTAGTGAATACTGAACTTAGTTTTAATTCCCCTATAATTTTTATGTTTGATTTATGTAATTATTTTATGTAATTGATTTTGACTAAACTGATCATAATTATTTGCATGAATCTGTAGAATGTGAAAATTCATGCATGATGATCAAATGGCTTATGTGACTGGAATAACAGTAACATCAGCAACAACAATAAGAACAAAAACAACAAAAACAAATGAAAAAGGAAATTGTTTTCTAAGGCTTTGTTTTACTTCACTCTTCAAGAAGTATTCTATTTCCCAATTTTCTAAGGGGATTTCTTTTTATTCCTTTTCTAAAAATACATGTACAAGCTTTGCCATCATACCTCATAATCTTTATTCCGAATTTCACGTTCCAAATCCCATTTCTGACCTTCACACAGATAAACACGATCATAATACTCCTTCACGATAGCCTTGAGTTCCGCTAGAAAATCAAATTAGCAATTACAGTTTAACAGATGTCATACCTTTAAGATGCTTATAGTGGGAGAGCTATGATGCTACAAGGTGTAAGTACATTTCACAAATTTTAGAATACTTTTCAGGTAACAACTGTATATAATTTTTGTAACTGACACTTTTGTGTGTGGTCAGAAGCCTCTCATATATATTAAAAAACTCCACAGTTTGTATTTTTATGTGATATGTTGCTTTGCAACAATGTAATTGTAGAATGTGTGTGTGGTTTGTTTTAAATTATGTTTAGTATCAATATTGTTCTTCATTGTGTGATCCAAACATATGTTCTAGTAGATAAAAAGAAATTAACAAAATGAAAATGATTAATAAATAATAATTAATTGCTGCCTGTCTACTCTGGCAGTCAAAATAAAATAGGATTGTGACCTTGTCGAAAAATAACTCATGAGAAAGAATCACTTAAAAATGAGATAAAAGGTACCTCATTACGTTTTTATGTGATATTTTCTCATGAGATTTTTGTAATCAGTTTAATATGATTAAGCAGACAAACCATGTTTGCAAACAGACTTACCCTTTTCATGTGTGTTATGTGTTATTATTTTCAAATTGCCAGAATTTTGTAACTGTAAAACAGCTTCAATATCTGGAAGGTAAAGCTCTGAACATTAAAAGGAAACATTTAAATTAGACTTTTGCATGCAAAAAGCACTAAATAAGAGTAAAAATTATTGTGTGCATTAAAGGCTTAATAGTTTTTTTTCTTTCTTTTTTTTCAGTTTTTGAATATGTTCATAGCTTTACCTCTGATTCACACTGTGAAATTAGATTCCATAACATATCAGTATGTTATGGAGAAACAAGTTTGTTATAAAATTAATTGCAGTTGTGACTAAAAAGAGAAAAAAGTAACTTTTAATTTAGATATTCAAACGTAAAATGTTTCGTGCAGTATTTAAAATAAATTAAAAGGTATGGATGTATAAACAGAAATAGAGGATATTCGTTAACATGTCAGAAGAATATCAAATGAAAGATCAGACTGGAAGAAGAAATAAGCTGAAAACAAATTTTGAATAAAAACTGTGGGCTTGAATTACCTCCTTATCTTTGAAAGTTATAAGCATTTCAAGATCGTATGCATCACTTGCAAGTTTCATTAGTCTGTCGTGGTACATTTTGCAAACGCTCACGATTTCAGCTAAAAGCAAACAAAAACACACACAAATTGATAAGGTATCTACAAAGCAAGGGGCCACTGTTGTTGGACTATCAAATATGGAACCAGAATTGCGTTGTGTTTTTGAACACACTTAAGTTCAGTAACAATATGTGTTTCACAGTAAGGACTAAGATAAAAGAATTTTGAGAGGGCTGTGGTGTTCAAATTATGTTTCAGGATCTTATTCCATTTCATTGACAATTATAAATGTAATATAATGTAATTCACAAGTGCTCTGGTGTTACTGAGTGACATCATTATTGTTAAGCTTGTAGTGGGAGTGCATTCCCATAGAAACAATACATCATTGCAAGATACATTCCATGACAAGACAACCTGGATATGAATGTACATATTTTCATTTTGTTTAGATTACTCATTCCAGTCTTAATGATTTAGAGCAGGCTGTCCCACTTATAATGTTTGATAACAGGCAGTTGAGCACCCACTTGCCCCTGTGGACAAGGTATGGCAAATATCTGGCATACGGGCAGTTAAGCAGCCATGCTATAGGGTACTTCAGTAGCTGAAATAATATTGGAAGGGGTGCAATGTGGCTTTTACATGCACAGAATGCATCTGGTAGATACCCTGTAATAGTTGTTCCTGCCCAAGGATAGACCATGAGAAGGGCTGCTTGTGATCTAAAGAGTAACATTGGAATAATCTAGCCTAGAAATTCTACATTTGTACTGCTGTTGGTTTACAATTATGATGTATGTGTACATATTTCAATAGAACCAAGCATTTACTCTTACTTTAATGTTGAAATGTCTTTTTAAGTTAACTATTTTACTGTAGCATACATGCAATAATAGAAAATGTGTTGTAACTAAAAACTTTCAGCAGGAACACAGTGTGCAATTCTGATTTCCATAAGTAATAATCCCAGATTTTCATACACAGTAGCTCATTTATTTTCTTGGGATACACAGAACATAGCACTAATCTACAAGGATAATTTAATGAATAGAAACATTAAAATAGTTCTCCCTTTTACATTTAGAGATTTTTGTTTACATCTTGTTGTTGATGTGTTGCCTTTACTTATTTCAAATTGGCAACATTGTAGGTCTATGCTCTCTGCTTAATGATTGTTGTTAAATTATAAATTATGTGTGGGGATGCATAACATTCATTGGCAAAAAGAATGTTCTATTTTGAGGTTATTATAGTTTTTGAAAAGTACAGTTTCCTTTCGTAGGTGTGACCTACAAATTGTCACTTCTGAATTTTAGTATGTCACGTTACACAGTCCTTAAGTAATTAATGACAAATAATGCCATATGTCTTCTCAATTTTGAGGAAATTTTTGGAAGAAAATATGTAACATGTAAATAAAAACATGTTAATAATGATGTGTGCTCCAAATATAATACACCAATTACTGTAAGTTGTTCTGACAGCATGTGATACAGACTTCAAAATTATTATCCACCTACATAATGAATAAAATAATATGTTCACAATAAGTGAAGCATCAGTGATGAATATTCAAAGTTTAGGCTGTCTTCTACATTACCAAATCACTAAACATTAATGGCATTAATATTAAACTGAGTATGAGAGTATGTTTAGCAAAATATCTGTTCCATATAAAGAGAGAACAGAAGTGAATACATATGTCAGCTTTTGGTAACAAGAAAATAATTGAGAGCTTCATAGAAACATGAATGTTGCTTGTCACTTGTAAATAAAGGCAGCAACATCAATGAGATTATAATGGTTTTATATTAATGCTTTATGTGGTCATTAGTTGTTCCACATACTTTTTAATGTGTCAACTTTAGTAAAGAACACATGATATGTAAAAGAGAGAAAGTAGGATCTCAATACAATGGAGTATACATAGCAGGACATTTACTAGCATGGAATACATACAAAATATATCTCTACAGGTGCCATCATTCTAGTAAATTACTGAATTATACAGGTAACATACACTACACAATATGGGGGACAAGTTCAACATGGATAAATCTTGCCAAATTCAAAACATTTAATTCCAGGGCACTTTGTTGCTCACATACATCTGAAATAAATGAAATTCCACTTCACTGTATTAGAAAAGCATTATTTACAATAGGTACAGGAAAACATAGCAGGAATATGTGGATTTTTGTTTCCAAATCAAACTGCATATCATGGGGGGAATCACTGCTTAGGTTAAACAGGTGCTCTATATTTCTACATATTTGCTCAGATCACATGGACATTATAATTAATTAATATATAAGCAATCCAGGGATCATACACAGTAGTAAAAATAGAGGAAAACAACATCTGAACATTAACTACTACATCTTCAGGGTCTTCTACAGGGTGTTAACACTGCACTCACCAGTTGCAGTAATGCACTTACGAAGTAAACAAGCTCACAGTAGGTTGGTCAACCATTAGTTAGGGGACTAATGTACAGATAAAAAAGATACAGACTAGGTCACCTACATTCTTCAAATACCTCTATAACTGATTATAATCCTCTGTTTAGATAATAAGTAACTGCAATTTATTCAAACTTCCACCAGATGAAGTTGAGTTTAGCACACCTGGAGGATACAAAAGTTTCCACAGTTGTTTTCCTTATAGAATAGTCTGAATTGAAATGGTATGATTGTTTCTTGTAGACCAGTTTTTTCAGATTGTACAGTAAGTGTACAGATCCATATAGTGAAGTTTCAGTTCCAAAGAGGGCTAAATTTTAATCTCATGTCATTTAAACTAATAATTGTAAAATACCTTTTCTAAAGCTGCAGGATGCCACAATGTGTTTACATTCATTGAAGTATATTTCACTTCTGTAAGCATAATGGTCTCTTGCTTTTAACACTACAGTTCAGAAAACAGATATTAACAAGTTATTTTTTATAATAGTCTAATAAAGAGGTTTTACTAAAAATGAGAAGTGCTTTTCAGTCATCAAAGAAACTCAAAACTGCAGTAAGGTCTAGATTGATTAGAAACATGTATTTCTTACAATATTTATTTCACTTTCATTAATAAAGTGTTATGA
Source organism: Locusta migratoria (assembly GCA_026315105.1). Classification (NCBI taxonomy): domain Eukaryota; kingdom Metazoa; phylum Arthropoda; class Insecta; order Orthoptera; family Acrididae; genus Locusta; species Locusta migratoria. The sequence continues at coordinate 659,226,210 of CM048746.1, forward strand.
AGTAGGGAAAGACTAACCAAATATTATATTTAGTTAACGAGAAGGAGAAACAGAAGATAGCAAGCCTAGTGAAGGACAATGGGAAATGAAGTACTCAGATTACATTGGAAACATAATTTCATAAGTTTTCGGCTAGAGTCAGTTGAAATGAAAATATTCTGGGTATGGTACCATGTCACATTGTTAAAAAAGTAAATAAAGAGAATAAAATTAAAATAAATAAATGAAACCTTTATTAATGAACCAAAGTTTGGACCTACTAGTGACCTAGAAGAAGGCTGCTTGTAATCGTGGCTGAAATATTAATTCATCAGTAGCAATTATTTGTTTTACAGTATAAAGTCGACTTATCCAGTAAAGTACTTGTAAACTATGTATGAAAATTGGACTAAGGAAAACAGTAGACAAGAGTTGGATGGGAAGGGTATGAATGCACATTGTTGATATGGATTACTGGTATGTTTAAGATGCTGAATCTTATATATCATGCTAAGCATACACTGATTTGCATTGCTATGTGTAAAAACAGAACTGTTAATAAGTGGTAACCTTTACTAGTTTCCTAACACATTTTTGTTTTTCATATATACTCCCATGGAAAATATTTATAATTGACAATTACACAAGTCTTCTTAAATGTGAAACAAGAGTAAAAGGTAAAAACTCTTATAAGTTTAAATTATTTTCATATTGAATTATCCAGAGTAATAATTAAAGTGGAGCTAGTCATAAAGGCACAATTTGAGATGTAATTATTGTATGGCCATGTAATTTGGTAGATATACTTATGTGTTAATATGGAGCTGATTTTTGCTGGAAAAATTAATTCCAAATTTGGCCACCATTTGCAAAGTACTTGGATTCGGTGAAGAATGAATCTGAAGTAACAGACTTAACATCCAACAAGATAGCAAGGTTATCATTGAATAGGGGACCATGGAGAAATTTTACTAGGGGGCTATGCTCCAGACTGAATGCTGAAAGACATAATCAGTCTCTAATGTGGAAATATTGATGCAAGAAAGACATACAGAAATGTCGCCATATGTAGTGACTTTAGGAACTAGACATGTGTAAAGAAACAAGTGAGAAATGCATATTGTTGATTTTATTAGTAAACACTGCTTACTCAATTTGTTCAATAATCACAGTACCAGATTTGCACATTGCTTCTGAAATTAGAACTAATGTTATTCCAGCATAAATCAGTTGTACATGAACACAGTGGAATATCTATAATTTTTGTAGCCATGTAGAAAAAAGTGACACTACTGTATATATTACTTATCAGATAATGAAACAAACTGTGTAACTAGCAGCCGTTACTTTGTTATAACTCATGTTCAATATGCAACAATAAGCATTTATAAAATAGTCTATATATTACTATCTACAACTATGTCATTCAGCAAATCTGTCAGTAATGCTTCCTAATGCCTAAGTATTTGCAACAGGCATTTTGATAGTATAAAACTTGCTTTCAGCTAAATACAGTGGGACCAAAAGACAAAATTGGTGTCACACTTGTATTATCTGCCCATTATAGTAGTTTGTAATATTCACATATTACCTTAAACTGATTGCTTCATCCAATGAAAATTATACACATGAGACCATTCTTTGGTACTGAAATCAGAGGTAAGTAGATATCTAGCAGTAAGATTTGATGTAGATCGATAAAGAATGCATTATATATGGAGAGGAAATATAGCTGGTCAGTTATGACTAACAAAACTGTGGTCCAGTAAATTACCTTGAACTCCTGAAATAAGTGCAATCACCACTGTGATCTTGAAACCCAACAGAAGAAGAATATAGATAGGTCAAGGCAGGAAGTATTATTAGAAGGATCAAAGAGAGATCCAGGCTTTGGTTTGTTTGTGTGGCTCTGTGGTATTGTGGGTAAATACTAGACTATAAGTATGAAACTCCTCAGTGTGTTCTAGGATTTTATAGACACATTATCACTTCTCTCACCTATGACAATTCTTTATCTATATGGAAATTCCAAGTTGTAATGTGGTTATAATCCATGTTAAACTACAGGTCAAGTGGCTGGGAAGTGAGTTTCAAGGTCAGAGCAAATGAAGTGTGAGTACATTCAAACTCCCATAAGATAAATCCTAATAAAGCACTAAGGTGTTCAAGGCAATTTTCACAAATCCTTAGTTGTTTGTTTGGATAAAAAATAAAAAAGAATTGAATGTTAAAATGGCAGTTAATCAATGTTCTAAACAGACTAAATATGTTTGATGATACATTTTGAGTACTGAATTGGAACAGTGCAACTGCTTCATATGTAATTATTAATTCCATAAAATATAGCAGTCACATTGTAATGATCAAGTTTTTCTCCAACATGTCTGTGTACTATATCGTTTTTCAGTACAGATGTTTTAATGTTAGCTAAGATTCTAAGAATATGCTGCTTGCCATTTTAACTCTGTTGAAAGTCATTTTTAGTTTAGAGCTTCATTGTAAATATAGAAGCCTAACAATGAAAGGTTATTTGTCTCCATTCATTTAGAAACTTGGAAATACTAAACACAATGACACACAGTGAACTGGTCTTCTGCCTGGATACAGAATTTAAAAAAAAATGTATGTAATATATTGGAAGTACAGACTGAAAGTACGTCATCAGTCACAGGCTATGTGAAAATTACTTTTTTTTCCTGAAATATGAAAAATTGAGTGAACCTTACCAGAAAAGAAGAATTTCAGTAATTTTTATGTGAAATATTTGCGTTTGTTTTGTGGTTGATGAATAAAGATGTAAGAGGAAACAAACTTCAGTGTAGATGAATCATTGGCAAAAGAACTTATGACAGTGAAAATTCAATATGCACTTGCCCTATTTCATTGAATCCACTGAGAAAAATCAATGATTCGATGAAATGAAATATGTGTATAGCATCAGTGCCCTGGAGATGTCATTGGGGGATTTCAGTGAAATGATAGAATAATTTTTGAGAGCATTTTGGTGATTTGCACATCATTCATTATGATATGATTATGAGGACAACAAAATACCCAGTCCCTGAGAAGATAAAACCTTTCACCAGGAAAGGATCTACAGACAGAAATGCTAATTGTTAGGACATGAACTGTGGACGCAATCCACTAGTTGATCTGAGATCTATAAAGAGAATTTCTGGAGATGATAGAGAGCTATAATATATGATGTAGAAAACAAGACAGTGAACAGTATTTTGTGCTTAAAACCTGACCAAGTCTGTGAAATTATAAAAAGAAAAAAACAAGGAACTAACATAGTCTAAAATGAAGATACACACAATGGGATGCTACTTGACACATCTTAGTAATAGGAAGAAAGGAAAATTCCAGTGTGTAATAAAAGGCTCTTTACAATATTAATAAATATGCCAAGATAATTTTTGATATTCCAGGTACAATCACAACACTAACTGATATCATAGAGTATATATATATATATATATATATATATATATATATATATATATATATATATATATATATATATATAAAAAATCATTCATGTTCTTTATCATGTCTGGCTAAAAAATATTGTGTCTAATTTAGTAGCATAATATAAGTACAAACATCCTTGATGACAAAAGTTTGTGAATAAATGAATGTGATTTTGCCTTTTGATCCTTCAAATCTTTACTACTATAAATGCTGCATACACAATTGGAAGCATTGGTGTTCATTTTAACCTAATTATACCCATGCTCAGCTCTTGTGTATTAAATTTATATAATCCAGGAGAAAAACATGTTGCTGTTCTTTAATGCATCATATAGGCCTAATTCTACATTGTGTGAAGAACAGCATACCTAAAAGCAATTAAGATGATAATGTCAATAAGAAAAATGCAATAAAATATTAAATGTGTTCATTTTATATTCAGTTTCTCTGAGCAGTTTTTGGATCATCAGTTAATGATTTAGTTCTATGATTATTATTTGTATTCCTGTATTTAAATTTCTAATGTAACATTATCATCTAATGTGCAACATTCTTCTCCTGGATCTCACTCATGCTTCCATTAGAGCCGTACACACCTCTAAATCCTTTTTTGCCACTTCATACTCGAGGTCAAATTTCTCTCCTTCTAAGCTCGCGATGCGTTTGTGGTATGTGTTGATGATGGATTTCAGGGTTGCTATGACACAAAATATCTGATATAACTCGCAAAGATTTACAGCTTTCTGTGCAATCCTTCACTTACTTGGGATGTTAATGCATATATTATTGATATTTAACTGGCATATGATGACAATGGAGTACTTAGTTATGGATGTTATTAAATAAATTATCATCTAATTATAATATATATCTATATATATGGTTCTGAAGAGGGAAAAAAAATCTCATGTTACACCATAATTAGGCTATACAGTACAAGTAACTGCTGTGTACCAAACTGTGATGTCCGATTGTTGATAGATATATCGTATGTATATAACAGAATAGTTCAATTGGTCATTTCTGTTAGTATGCAAATAAAAAAAAGCGGCTATGACACAGGGTTAATAATGGAGATTTACATTGGAATTGATAAGCTGTTTCTTTTTTAGATAAATTTTTACTACAAAAAAGGTGCACATTTGAAACTCAGCCTTTGGTTTGAGTTTGTGCAGACATTTCTGATTGTTATTTTGATGATGGTAAAATGTGTCTATATGGGAGCAAAATGTGGTTATATGGGAAAAATTACTTCAAATTTCTTAATAGTCAGTAAAATTCTTGCCAACTATTATGATTACATGCTCTACAGAATGGGTCATCTTTGAGAATGATGGAAATGTATGATAAAATGATACAATGAACATATTACAACATATTATTTGGAATATATTGTAGGTTCAGACTAAAATTAGAAATGGCAATATTACAAAAGAAAATGAAAAACAGGTGCACAGCAGAAAAAGCAAAACAAAGTACAGAAGAAATGCACTTGCAAATTCTGCAGATAAATGAATATACAAAATTAGTTATATCTTATGTGTTCCATAGTGAGAACTGACATGGAAAACTACACATATAGCATAAATGTTAGGATGCAGCTTTAGCATCAAAACCTTGCTGTGTTAAGAATCCAAACACCAAAGTTAAGCATTTAATTTGTATAAAGCTAGCTTACACTGCCATTTTACACCATTCTTATATTAATAAGTTGTTTAGGTACAGAAGTATTTACATTAATGTAAGCACTCCTATGACATGAAAATTCTGTGAAATACTAGAAAAGAGTAGGATGTAAAATGGAGCAATATTTTTGGGTGTCGAAGAAACAAAGTTTTGTTAAAACACATTACATGAAAATATTAATGGAAATATTAAGGAAGGCAATATTGGAAGATGAATAACTGAATGATGGAAATTGAGTAACTTTTGCCTGTGTTTTTGTTATTATTCACTACCTCAAAGTCTTTCTTTTTAACAGCATACTCCAGATCAAACTTTTCATCTTCCAGCTTCTGGATTCTAGCGTGATAATCCTTGAGCACACGCTTAACTGTATCTGTAGGAACATGAAGAAACAAATGAGTTGTATGGTGTTAAGATACTGATGCTACCTCTAGAGACATTGCTCTTCATGGTGAGAAAGACTTAAATGATCATTTGGAGCTCTGAAAATTGGAACAAACAATAATTTGTGTACTTGCCCCATGCACATTCTGAAAACAAATGACTTTTAGCAGATAACGAAATATTCAATTAATGGTCTAGACCATCAAAGTTGGGTGGCAAGTGTTTAAATGCACTAGGAACAAGAAACATGGTGTAGAGATAAATATGCTTCCAGCATGACTTGTCATTTTCCTCACAGTGGAATGAGTGAAACAGAAGAGATTTCCTAGGAGAGTGAAAGCCATTTGTAATTTTTTTCACATATGTTTTTGATTAGAAATTATTTTCTATGTGTGATTATAAGAAGAATGTTCAACTACATCATCTTGAAAAGATTACAAGCTGAAACGAAATTGAAGAATATTTCTCTTAATTATTTTGAGGCTCTATTTTAATTGTTAATAAGATAAAAATTTCTCTTCCTTGCATCCCAGCATTAGTACATAGAAAAAGCTGTAAAATTTGTATCATAGTCAATGATGACCATATGGCTGCTTTGATTAAAATGAATGCTGGAAAGAAATTTTTCTGTGGGTTATCTGTGTGCACAAAAAGAGATTATTAATTTAATTTTTGACAACTTTCTGCAACAGAAAAAAATAGATTTTTTATAATTTGCATGTAGTTGAATCATAGATTGATTGCCTTGTACATTGTATGTACTGTATGTACATTTTTATGTACTTTCCTCAAGCAATGAATCTTGGAGTTCTCATGTTGTGTTTGCCACCAATTTAGAGTTTAAATGACACATCAGCAATAACGATATTTGAACGTATATTGTATGGAATCTTTACTTACAAAAAAATCACATAACAATATTGAGCTTTGTGCTGACTGAATCTACATGCAAAGTAGAAACTGGAACAAAAATTTTATTTCAATGTGAATAATGTACCATTTTAAAATTATTGAAGTCAGTTCAAAGATTAGTATGTCACTGCCACTTCCAATAGTGCAAAAAGGAAAAAAAATCCAGTTTTAAGTGCACATATTATACAGTTTTAAGAGCTGTGAAGATTCACTCAGCACAGGATCAGCTGTAAAATGAGAAATTCAGCCATGGTGTATGACTATGAATGCATTGATTCATGTAACACATGTACAAAATCTGGAAAAAAGTAACTGCTTGAAAATTGTAATGAAAAGCCATTGTAGTCTTGTTCTTATTTATAGAGTTTAGAAAATTTTAATTATTATGATACTGAGAACACATTGGCAATGTAAAGGACCTATTACTTCCTATTGTGCATCACAGTAATAAGTACTAACACTATAACAATATACTTTCATACCTTCATTGGCTTCATCAACATTCTTTGGTTTGCCACATCGCTCCTCAATAATTCTCCTCCTCTCAGCTGCTTTCCTCTCTTGTTCTTTCTTCAGTTCTTCTGCTGCTTTCTTTCTCAGCAGTAACTGTTATCAACAATAAAATGAGACATTGAAAACAAAGTTTATATGGCATAGATAAGTATGTTATGTCCGTAGAAGAATAGTTTTCCTTGATCATATTTTGCATGGATGCTACTTACCCTCAGCTTCTTCTTCCTCTCTGGAGTCATGAAACCTTTCTTAGCCTTCTTGGCTTTAGATGCCTCCTCGAGCCGCTTGCGCACTTCTGCGCGCTTGCGGTCGATTTCAGCCTGTTTGGCTTTCTTTGCCTATTAGAAAATAAAAAGAGCCATTTTAATGATACAGAACAGATAGCACAGTTTGTACTTTTGTAGTAGGAACATAAAATTATTGGAAAAGAAATTTGTGTGTAGGTAGCTATTTGAAGTCTTATCTCTGAAACAATCACTCAGCTACCTGGATTAATATTTTCTGTCTTTCGTTACAAATCAGCAAAACAAATTTGTTCAGAATTGATACTAATTGTAGAGTATAAAAATTGTTGAATCTCATGGAATAAAGGATTATTACTGTTGTATTGGAAGATTTAGAATGGGCCAGTGACTACTTAATTTAGAACAGAAAGAAAATTTAAATAATGGTACTCAAGGTTGCACTTTTAGGCTATACTTAATGTAAGTTTATTTGTTAAATATTTAATAGTGAGTAGGAGTTGGATATTTTAGTGTTATTTAACTATTTTCCTGCCATAGACCATGTAGCTAAATTTGATAATTTATGTATTGCATTAGGATCGATATTTTTTACAACATTTAATCGTGGGAAATTTTTAATACCAAATTTTGTTCTTCATTTAGGTGGAATAGAGAATGTCAAACTGTCTTGTGCAAAATAGTAGTATTTTAAAATACAGGAGAAGTATTACAGACATTAAACAGTTTGTGGTGGGAGTAGACATTATCTCACAACAAATCTTACATTTTGAACAGAAGAGACTGTGTTGTGGACTACTGATGTGTTGCTTTGAGACTGGGTAAGTGTACCAATGACAACATAATATTTAACAGTAAACGAGGAAACGAAAGAGTTATGAACTCTATACACTTGAATACTGCCGTAATAATCTTACTCCGATAATCTTTAGGGAGACAGCATTTCAAAATGACTGCAGCATGTTTGTGTTGCTCACCATTTAATTCCATGTATTACTGTTACTTATGTGTGAGAGAGTCCTGTGCATGCTATAGGTAGTTATGTGTGCATACAGTTTTGAATTTCTTCACTTTTTAATCCTTTGCATTTATTTTTAAAGAATCCTGTATTGAAGAATTAAAAACTGTCATATTTACATTTTTAGGAATGTACCAATAATACCAATAAAAGAGTGATTGTTCATTATACATATGCACTGTTCCTACTGAAAAGTTATTTCAAAATGTGGTATTCAGATATTAAAACTAAAGGAAATAAAGTTTTCTGTATTATTCAAAGGTGCAAAAAATTTAGAAAATACATTTCTGTTAAAAAAGGTCTAGATAAGAACTTACCTCAGCACAAAAAAAACCTTTTTGTTAAACTAATGGTTATAAAACTAAAAACCCTGACTTTTAATTCAAGATTATTGAAAAACAGTTCTACATGGGTACATTACTCACATCAGTGCATATAATTTTAGATATTTTGATTCAGTTCACTTCATACTTATTTAAATATATACTTATTTAAATATATAAGCAATCTGTAATGTTTTTTGCTTTTGCTATTATATAGTGAAATATATTGAACCTTGATTGAAGAAAAGAATAAGTGAAAAGTATAAACACTGATGGTATATAAGAAAACTTTTTATGGAAAGACTCTAACATAAAACCTGCACCAGAATAATTTTGACTACATTTAACATTACTTAGGCTAGAAAGGTTTTGTTTAACTTATCAAATGTATTATTCATATTTTGTGCTGTTGTTTCATTTGTTAGTAATGATAGTTAGATTCAGAGGAAATGCTTCTTCCTCATGGTCCCATATTCTGTACATGCCTCCTCGAGACGCTTTCTCTGAAAGGAAAAAAGAAAAGCTAGTCAGTATAGGTGATTTAAATTAATAAGATACAAATTATACTGTTAAGACAATTCAAAATATCTAAAGATATATAAAAAGAGCAAATGTCCATTAATAATTAGCTGACTGGAATTTAAAGTATTGCCTCTCAGTTATCAAGTTTTCTTGCACACAAAGGAAATACAATGTTGCACAATTAACTGATGCAGTTAGGTATTATAAATAAAGGCAAACATATTTCAGTTATTGTATTTAAAATGCCTGTTTCCATGTCAAGGAATATAAAATTTCACATGAGTCAATAGTTAGTGTAATTGTCAGTTCATGACAGAGTATCGTAAATAATGAAGAACTATTTACAAAAGTTCTTAGATTAAAATAAATGCAGAAAAGATAAAAGGAAGGAGTGAGCTATATATATTTTAATGTATAGTCATTTAGCTTATGTTGTGTTTATAATCAGTCACTGCAAGGCCTGCTTCATTTAAAGGTTGAACTGGCACTTGAATCAATTTATATACAGACAATTATAATTTACATCCTCCTTTATTGTTTTAGCAAAATTAGCAGTGCAAAACTGGAGAGCAGATGTAAGAGAAGTGAGTGTACATAACTGAATAAAATAATAATAATTAAAAAAAGTCAATCAATCAATCAATCAGAAGGAAATTAATCCTGAGTCACATGATGCATGCCTGTGTTGGCTTACTAAATATATAACAGAAAATTCATTTGACTAACAGTGTATGATGAAAATCTATACTAAATCATAAAAAAAGTTTTGTCTTCTCTTATGTTTTAAAATGGCAGAACCTGCTGTACTGGTATTAGCAAACATATTCTTACGATTTGTTTCCCATTTCTTTTTCTACCAAACTAGATTGAAATACATACTCTGTAATTTACTTAAAGCTGCATCATGTGTCTCCACACATTATCTTTAATAAATGAACAGTTATAGTTTGAATTTCTGTAAGACAAAAACAGTCACATAGCAAACATGTAGTGTGTTATTTTGTTACATATATGTTTCATAATGTGGCTTACTGTCTTTCTTGCATATTCACCAGTTCCTCACGTGGTTCTGTAGGACCTATAAGATTGCTATGAGTAGCATGGGTATATTTTACACACACTTGAAAAACACTTCTGAGCTTTTAAAATCGAACATTGTTCTGTGATGTCATGGGTGAAACACATAATAGTAAATCATTTAAGATTTACAATGTAGTTGTGAAAGAACAATAGGAATTATTTTTACATGAAAAAATAATGAAAGTCTATTGTAACACTCAGTTACATACTACCATTTTCTTTTGCTGATGTTCCCTATACAGCAGTTTTTGTTGTTTTTATATGATAATGTTCATTAAAGAGTACTCAAAATAAGCTATTCCATTAAAAGGTTCCACTGCGAGCTGCTGAAAATATCTGAAATTTATGAGAGTAAGTAGCCCCTGGTTGAAATAATTGTAAATTTATATTTTTACCCATAGTGTTTATAAGTGTAATTTAGTAAAAGCTACATGCAAAGGACACACAATTATTGTACCTTTGTTTCATTTTGTAGCTTCTCTCACTGCACAGACAAATCCACCAATGAGACAATGTCCATCATTAATTTTGTTGTACACGCAGATGATACCATGAAAAAAAGACGAAAAACAAATTTATTCTTGTTTAATAAAAACTAACAATTATTGGGAAATAGAAGTAATAACTTTTAACTAGACAGAACTAAATTAAGTCGAATTATATGCACATTCATAGTTAATACTGGTAACACACAAATATTTACACGTCATAGAAATGAACAAAGGTTTTTAATTTATAATGTAGTGGTTATTAGTGCTTAATCTGTACTTATGAATAGAAATAATTAAATTCATTTCATTACCAGTGTTTTGTGAAGTAAGTTGGGAATACAGGAATGGTTTGTTAACTCACCTCACCTCATCGTCCGCCATGTTTGATCACTTGTCTTTCTTCCTAAACCTAAAACAATTGCAACACAATTGATTAAATTAGAGAAACATTAATTGTATATTTACTTGCTGAATTAAATCAGTATTTTTTTCTAATTCTAGTAAGAAATAGAAATTACGTCTCTAATTAAAAAATTAATACTTTTGAAAGAATTCAAAGTCTTGATGTTGATTAATTATATCTCTTATAGAATAATAAAAACTATCATTTGTACCAGGTAAGTCTATTATGATAGTCTCAAACGTATATCAATTGTAATGTGTTGTAATACTGATAGATTATGTGAAATTAATTCTTAGTTATTCTGTGTACAAGTTTACAAAAGCTAGTAAATCAGTAAAGGATCACTAAAAGTTATTTTGCCTGTTCACTGGCCATTTAATATTACTTTTGCAAAAGATTATGATTTATTCTTTATACCAGTGTTTCTCAAACTGTGCACAGAGCTGCTGGAGCTCTATGAAATAATTTCAAGGGCTCCGTGTAAAGGATAAGGATTATCTTATTAAAACTAGGAATTTTTATTTTTAGGAAACACATGGAGCAAACATCTCAATACACCAATTTTTGTTGTTGTTGAGGAGGTTGTGAATACATATTGTTTATTGGAAAAGTCAGCATCTATCATGCCACAGCAAAGTGACTGCTTGCATGATTTGACGTCAGATTCCCGGATAATTGAAAAGTTTCAAAGGAAGCCATCTGACTTTTGGTGTACGCTAAAATATAAGTTTATATATAAAAAATAGAAGAAGATTTCTCACCAGGCGAAGGAGCACAGGTGTGATAGTAGCACAAATAAATAAAACACACAAACGCAAGCTTTTGCAACCCAGTTGCTTCTTCAGACAGAAGGGAAGGAGAGGGAAAAGGAAATGATGAGGGTTTTAAGGGAGGGGGTAAGGAGCCATTCCAATCCCGGGAGAGAAAAGATGTACCTTGGGGGGAGAAAAGGAAGGAATGTCTGTCTAGGTGTGTTTGCGTCTGTAAATGTGTGGGTGTGTGTGATTATTTATTTACGGCCGTCTTACAGTGCAACAAATCAATGAAAACCCACAGAAATATTAGCCTCTGAGAGAACTTAACAGTATATAACGGTGTTACACTTTAAATAACCTACTCTCGCCTTCTTGACATATAATTATTTAGTAACATTTGTTAATCCCCCTATTGACATCTGAAGTCCAGGTCGAAACTGGTGGCCAGCTCTTTCGCGCCTGCTTTGCCCTTCGCACAAAATCAAGTTCTGCACCCCTAGCGACTTGCATTTTAGCAAGGGGAGGAGAAGGGAATGGGGGCAGGGTGTTTCGTATCCTGAGCGTTGGAGTAACACTCCGCCAAAGCATACCCCCCCCCCCACCCCCCACCCCCCGCTGCCCGCTGCAGCACCTCACCAGCTTGCAGTTCCTCTTCCTCCACAGTTCTTCATCCAACATGGTACACAAATAGCAGAATCCGAAACTGATTCAGATGTCTTCTGTAGCATTAGAAAGTCACTTGTTGTCATTGCCTTGCTAGCACTTAAGTACCTTAAACTTCAATAATAACTGGAATCTAGTTAGCAATGACAGACAAGAGTATTCTGTTATTTGTTGTAGTGAAGTTACCAACAATGTGGCCAGCTTGTCAACGCCTTGAATGCAAAAAGGCGTTGACGATCTCGACATTTAGCACAAGAAGATAAAGAAACATGAGCGTTGTGCATCACATATGACTGAGACGCTAGCGCACAACCTCTTAGGGAAACAGGATACTACACAACAACTGGACAGTGCTTACAGGCAGTCAGTTATAAGTCACAAATCGGATTCGCAAAAATCGTTACGTGCTCTCCAAAATTGTGGATTGCATTAGATTTTGTGGTGCTTTTGAGCTCGCACTTCGTGGATATGAAAGCAGTAATTAATTAAATCGAGGAATTTTGCTGTTGCAACAGTTTACGTCGACTCAGGAGGATGTAAAAGAAGAAGAAGATTATTGAACAAGTCCTGAGATTCCATTAAACCAGAAAGTAGATCGTGGAATAAGCCTACCGGAGAAACCATGTTAATAAGTGCCAAGTACATTACCGGTACCCTAATATGTGGCGTGGAAACATTTCCATATAATTGAGAGTAGGGTCTATAACTTTAAAACGGCTTTTTCTCAGAAACAGTAAATGTCAGAGAAACAAATATCAGAACAGTTTTTGTAGACAACTCAGACAAAAATTGTAGATTGTGTAAGTATTTTCATCACAAAACGTACCGTTTCGCCAAAAATAAAACATTTTTGTGTGCCTTGACCTTGTGTAAAATTTTTTGCACACACGGGATTGATGGGGACTTTTCACAATTCCGTTATAATGGTATCCCAAACATGTATGTAAATTTTCAGCTATCTGGCGATTAACGCTTGGGCGAATGTCTGTTTTGACCGGTATTTTATTTCTGTATAGCAATTATTTTTCTACTTTTTTTTTTTTTTTTTTTTTTTTTTTTTCCCGTTTAGAATATCCTGATTTATCTTCTTCTGAACCCCCCAGAAAAACCTACCCAATCCGCCACTATGGTAGTCTACTTGTTCTTGCAATTACGAACCAATACATTTAATTCATTTTTACAATGTGAATGGAAAATTTTGTCACAATTTTCTTACTTCGGGACATACACAACCGTCTATCTTCATCTTTAATTATTGGATCCGTAACAGTTGTTAATTTTAAACGTTTTTATTTATAGGCCTATGCACTACCCGAATTTTGAGACCTATGTCTCATTACATGACCGACGTCATAATTTATTTGATTGTAATTCGCAGGATTTGGTTCTGGGGAGGGGGGCCTCATTTTTAAAAAATTAAGCCTATTGCATTTATCAATCTAAAACTTATTTTTACCCTTTTTTATAATGTAATCAATTATACTACTGTACGAAAACAATTCCACAAGAAATAAATTAGGTAGGCTCGATTTAATTTGAAATTGTAAGAGGAGCAACGTGGTGGAAATGGAGTGTATATAATCAGTTCATAAAATAATTAAACAACTTCTTTGTCACCGGTACTAGCCAAAGAGCTTTGCAGTTTAATTATGTGTAAAAACTGAACTAAAATAACACTATTGTTGTTCATAAGATTCCATTCGGTGGCACCGCTGACCTGCTAAGCAGCGGGTCGCCGCTCGTAATCAGCACAGCAGTACAAGAGCGGCAGCATCAAAGCTGGTCGCGGCGGAATTAAAAGCACTCACAGTGACCGCTGCACACGTTCTCAGTGGCGGCATAAAGTTGGTCACCTAGTCTCACGTTCACCTGCCACTGGCAAATTATAGTTACGTTGTGATTTATTACATGTGTAGTATTTCAAATTTCCGGTGCCGACCTGTTTAAAAAAAAAAAACAAAAAATGAAAACAATAAATAATAATAAAATAAAAAATTCTTTGGGTGGTGCTGCGGGAGGGGGGGGGGGGGCTAATGGGGTTGAAGCCACTGGGCATAGGTCTCGAAAATCAGATAGTGCGCTCCCGATCGCGAACTAGTATGCGCAAGTCTACTCCAATGGTCTGCTGGCGCAGCCGGCACTCAAAGCCGATTGGCGCAACCACCAGGGATCACCTTCTTTCAGCACGACTATAGGGAACTGGTTGTTCTTAATGTTTTACTGTGACTTTCAGTACATATCACTAAACAGACTGTCAGATTATACCAATCTGAGACCTATCTGTCGAATGCACGTGTAAAATAACACCTTAAAATATTTTTGTTTGTAAGTGGAAACAAACCAATGTATTTTGACGACGGTGACTCCTGCACGAAAAATGTTACGGCCAGTATTTGTCTAGGCTGACTCGAGTTACACACTGCAAAATAAAACTGCAAATATCTACAGAAACACCGGAGAAAATGCGCCTGCCGACTGACACCGTGTATAATAATATAATGCGGCACTGTCCCGCAATAGCTTGGAGTTTAGCATCCCGTCGACAGCGTGATCATTAGAGACGGAGCTTACACTCGGAGTATTTAGGTAAGGATGTGGAAGGAAATTGGCCGTGCCCTTTCAAACGAACCATCCTGGCATTTGCCTGAAGTGATTTAGGGAAATCACGGAAAACCTAAATTTGGATGGCCGAAGGTGGATTTGAACCACCATCCTTCCGAATGCGAGCCCAGTGTGTTACCACTGCGCCACCTCGCTCGGTGTGCCCCGCAGTAAATTCACCCACCAACTGAGGGCTACGTACAACAGCAGGCCAATTGCTGGTCCATTTAACGAAGTAACAGCACATCGCTTAGATGGACATATTATGGGCTATTGAAGGAGGTAAAGGCTGCAAAAACCTGCACTTCCACAACTATCATTGAGATATATCTGGGATGAAGGGTCGGAATAGGAGGAGGAGAAGAAGAAATGTAAGACATAACAGAGGAGGAGGAGCATTATAATGGCTAAGACAGAGATGAAAATTGAAGAATAGAAGTGGGAGGGGGACAGAGTCGAAAGAGAAACAAGTGGCAGTAGAGGTATTAGGAAGAGGATGAAGTAGGTGCTGGCAGTTATGAGTAGTAATGAAACTGAGAGGAGAAGCAAATACATTTGCCGAGAAGACTGACATTTGATCTGATATGCTATTGTGGGGTCTTTTTCGGACTGATACGTTCCAAATCAGATGGTGAAGTACCTTACTAACGCCGTAGCGGAGTGGCCGAGTGGATTCATACCGTAACGCTACATAGAGCGCTCTTTCCCAGGCCATATGCCCTCTTGGTGAACTATGGTCGTTAAGGAGGAATACTATTTCTTTATTCTTCTTATCCACTCCGGCGCTTCTCCCGCTAAACGTCTCACCGTTCGTTGCTGCTACCAACTACAGACGTGCGCACTGTCAGCTGATAAGCGTGCACTCATCGCTGGAGACATCGTATTCGAAACGGATGAAATTTCTTTTGCTTTTTACACGCGGCACTGAACGACAGCTCATGAGCGATTTCCGCTTGAACAAGGAGTGCTGAAGGGACATGGAGGCCCTACTCTGTTTTTTTATCATTTCTTGTGTTTCATTACACAATGTTTAATTTAACCAAATTACAATTAAAAAAATAAAATAATAAAAAAATTACAAAAATGGCGACTCCCGTTTTCAAGTTACGAGAAGACGACTTCTGTTGTGAAATTACTGTTTAACGAGTCACGGAATTCTGTTGGTGCCAATAGCCTGCGAGGCACTATATTTGAGAAGACAAACTTAGAATCGGTAGAGAGAGAGAGAGAGAAAAGAGGCAGTTAGTCAAAAAACGAAAAAATAAGGGTCAGTTGTTGCAGCGTAAAAAAAAGAGGCAGTTAGTGCTGCGTGTAAGGAGGAAAAAAAAAAAAAAAAAAAAAAAAAAAGCATCGGATTGAGTCGCTATACTTAGATGCGCGAGGTCACTCCCCGTCGGGGGTTCGAATCCCCTCTCGGTCATGGATGTTTGTGTCGTCTTTAGTATAAGGTAAATCATAAGTAGTTTTTAAGTTTAGGGGACTGATGACCACGCAGTAAGTCCCTTAAGCTTAACAAACATTTGAACATTTTTGAATCTTACTGACGTCATGTCTCAAACGGTGCAGCCACTTTAAATATCGTTCGATTGGAAGGCGTTCTTCATTTCCAACGTCAGATTTAGCTGTGAAGGCAGTGCGGCCACTCTTTAGATGACAAAAGGGGCCTGCAGAAATGCGTGCCGTGGGGCCCGGCAGGGCTGAGCAGCGCCGCTAGCGACGGAAATAGACGCGGCCAAATTTGGGCTGGTAGCTGGTGGCCGGCGCTGCCCGGGCTGGTCCCGGGTATAACCAGGGCATTCCGTGGGAACGCAGTCTGCAAGAACACAGGCTGTCGCAGCTGTGACGCTGAATAAGTGGCCTCGAGGTACCAGCCGCGTCAAGTACTTCAAATGCCACGAGCGTCTCACCGATACTACTCGGTCTGTATCACTGAAGTGACGTCAAACAAGAATAGCAACTAGATCGTTGACGAGGGACAGCAAAAAGAGTCTTCTTTTCCTCCCGTTCTGTTGCGACGTAGGGAGCAAAGATAAGTCGCCTGCTGCAGAGACACAAAGTCGAATCCATTTTCACGCTTCTGTCAAAGATCCGTCAGTTACTGAGATGAGTTAAAGACGCGAACGGTCTCAGAACACCATCTTCTTCTTTGTTAGCGCTTCACACCTTGATGAGCCTTGGCTTCTTCGACGATATTCTTCCGTATTTCTCGGCTGTTTATTGTTATTTTCCACTCCCATACTGATGAGATCCTCTATTACATCGTCACTTCACTTTCTTCTAGGTCTCCCTTTCACCTGGCCGAATGGAACGCACTTTCCATCATTTTTATTTTATTTTATTTGTATTTGTTTTTCGCTCTGTGTGTCCTATCAATTGTATCCCCTAATATTTCACAAATTTTACCATGTCCCTACCTTATATTAATAGCTGCATTTGTTGCAGTGTATTATTCAACCTTCCCCGACACTTACTGGACCAAAGACAAGTGTAAAGTGCTGCGTTTACGCACAAATCCTGTGTTATAGCAGGTGATCAAAAAGTCAGAATAAATTTGAAAACTTAATAAATCACGGAATACTGTAGATAACAGGGGTAAAAATTGACTCACATGTTTGGAATGACATGGGTTTTATTAGAACATAAAAAAAGTTCAAAAAAAGATCTCTTGCGCGCGTCGTTTGGTGATGATCGTGTGCCGAGCCGCCAGTTTCGTCATGCTTGGCCTCCCAGGGCCCCAGACCTCAGTCCGTGCGATTATTGGCTTTGGGGTTACCTGAAGTCGCAAGTGTATCGTGATCGATCGACATCTCTAGGGATACTGAAACACAACATCCGACGCCAATGTTTTTTGTTTGTTTGTAGAGCTTATGGGACTTAACAACGGGGTCATCAGTCCCTAAACTTACAAACTACTTATTAACTAGCTAATACTAAGGACGGCACAAATATCCATGCCCGAGGGGGGATTCGAACCACCGACCGTAGTGGCCGTGCAGACCGTGACTGGAGTGCCTCAGTCCCCTCGGCAACCGCGGCCGGCCGACGCCAATGCCTCACCATAATTCCAGACATGCTTTGCAGTGCTGTTCACAGCATTATTCCTCGACTACAGCTATTGTTGAGGAATGATGGTGAACATATTGAGCATGTCCTGTAAAGAACGTCATCTTTGCTTTGTCTTAATTTGTTATGCTAATTATTGCTTTTCTGATCAGATGAAGCGCCATCTGTCGGAATTTTTTAACTTTTTTTAAAAATCCTAATAAAACCCCATGCCATTCCATGCGTGTGTGTCATTTTTTACCTCTCTATCTACATTATTCCATGATTTATTAAGTTTTCAAATTTATACTGACTTTTTTATCACACGGTATAACTAAGCAATAGCAGGACAAACATTGGAAGCAGTTACTTCCATAAAATATCTGGGAGTAGACAAATGATGATTTGAAATGAAACTACCATGCAAAATTAATCGTGAGTTAGGCAGATGCCAGGCTGAGAAATTATGGGAAGAATCCCTTAGTAAGTGTTGTCCGACAACAAAGGATGTAGATTACGCAACCCTTGTTCGCTCATTGCTTGAGTATTGCTCATCAGGTTGCAACGTACCAGGTAGGGTTGATAGAAAAGGATAGAATGGAGAACAGCACGCTTCCTTACGGGCTAATTTAAAAAGCACTAAAGCGTCACAGAGATTATTAGAAAACGTCTAAGGCAGACGATGCAAGATAGACGTTCTGTACCACAGTACGGGATTCTGCCCACGTGCTTAATAATCTTCCTATATACATCTCGCGAAACGATCTCAAAGATAAAATTAGAGAGATTAGGTCCCGCACGGTGGCTTCCCGCCAACCGCTTTTCCCGCCAACGCCGTTGGAGTAGGAGGAGGAAGTGACTGGCACACAAAGTACCCTCCGCCACGGAGTACAGACGTAGAACAATTTTACGTAGTATTTTCCGCTCAGTGGGGTTCTTCATCCATTTTTGTCACGTCTGTACCTCTGATACGTACGTGATGACTGGGTGGACCAGCAAGTTGTATATTAGCAGTTATGTGTTTCTTGTAACAAGGCTATTTCTGAGAAGCTGTATATTTGCAAAGTAAACTCTATTTCACGCTGGTATTTTCTCTTATAGCCTTTACAATACTCTTATCATTTGCTCTGAGAATACGTGGGGGCCTACAAAATAGCTTTCAAGTGTTGCCAATCACTCACGAGCCAAAGCCCACAATGCTGACTAAAATAATTATAAATTAATCTGATTGGTAGTACGGTGTAACAAGGGGTTTTCGGTGTCGCTGTATACGAATCGAAAGATAAAATATTAAATAAAAATAAAATGGTTGATCTAATAAAAATCACTTTAAAAGAAAGGGAAAAACATATATCCATATACTGCATAATACATATGTACGATTGGCTAATTAACACTTTACGCATCACCAATCGAAGAATAATCCGATATACAGTCAGTAGATTCAACTTCGAAATCCAAATTTCTTTTCAGCTTCTCTCCTATTATTTTTTTTCCAAAATATTATTTCAAAATGAGAAGAAATCACTCATTTAAGTATATAGGTATCATAAAACTCAGTACAATAAATACCACACACAAATTGAAACAAAAAGAGGAAAATATTATACTACAAATGTTTTAAACATTCAGAAAAAAGTTCTTAAATTTGATACACTTATATGACGGGACCGATCGACGATGTAGATGGAAAACTAGTTGCAACTACAATGAAAAGCATACTTTTCCGACTTTTGTAGATTAAAAATGCGGAATATCGAAAAGTGACTCAAATAAAAGTGGCATAGTTTGCAATATCAATTCCAGCGTATAGGCCCTACTCACCTTTAAGATTCTTATTTCTCATTTCCACTGGCACTGTTTCGAAAAATATTCTTTTTCTTTATTTGTTTGTGACATTTATTATGCAGTTTATTAAAATGAATAATTTTTTCTTCACAAACATCATAAAAAAGAACACTCAACAAGGTTGAATATGGATTCGGAGCTTCAAATTGTATCAGTTGATTATGATTCGTCATTCTTCTTCGGATGGCGATGCATAAATGGTTAATTAACCGATAGTACCTTTGTATTTATTTTGTACTTTTTGTACTGTAGTAGTTCACGTTAGATACACTATGTTACCGTTATTTAAATTTTTACCTTCGAATTCTTAATGAAAGACCCCGAAACCCAGAATCTTGCCTTACAGTCAAATTTGCACCCCCTCCAGAGCTATATCCATGAAGGGTCACATGCAGTGCAACCTGTGTTCCATTTGAAACAGTTTGACAGTTCATGTCGGCTGATGCTGATCTGGATGGAACGTTTGTGCTTGAACAGAGATCTGAGCCGTCGCCCCTCCCGTCCAGAAGAATAAATTACTCATCTCACTCGTAGTGATGCCACGTTCTCACATTTTTTTCCTGATTTCATCGAGTTCTTGCGGCCAACAAATCGCTGTACACTACCTTTTAAAGCGGTGATTGCGACAGTCCAGTGTCACCAGATAAACAATACAACATGTGTGACAGTGTTTCCCTAGCAAACTTATTTTCGTTGCTTTCATGTTGTATTTGTAGCACCTAAATAGATGAACGCTGTTTCATTTTCATTTCGTATAAATCAATTTTCAGCTCCTCTTACAATGTTACAGTCTATACGTATTTCACTGATGAGTGACAGCAGGATTTTCGTACATCAACTTACGAAATTGTTCGTAATCTATCGGTATTAGATCTTTTTCGCAGAAAATGTTCCTGCAAAATCAAATGAGCTGCAGTGTCCGATTTGCCGTAGATACCCCTATCTTACGCTAAGCCACAGGCCCATCTTCTTCATTCGTGTATCGCACACCAAGGCTGTGTTTTTTCTCGCTATGGATATGTTGATACGAAAATTACATCGAATGTAATATAATCCAATACAACCTGATTAGGATCGCGGACGGATGAGCAATATTAGAGGATAGATCGAATGAGGAAGTCACGTCCATGGACGTATTACATTTACTTAGTTTGTTATGAATCTCAATACTATTTGGTTTACTACATCGCAGATCACTAGTAGCTCGATGGTACATGTGGGGTAGGGCTACATTATCATCTAGAGTTACAGCCATGACACGGCTATGACCAGCGTCATTTATGGAACCAGTATTGCATACCGCTACAGTAAAGGCGTGCTACTACTAGTAATTGTGGTTATTAGTTTTTCAAAATTGTAGGAGAATACCTAGCAGAAATGCCTGTCTTGACTGAGATATGTTGTGGAGGTCTTCTCACACACTTTGCTTTTGGAATGAGTGTGGTGGCTTATTTTTTATTTTTTTATTTTTTCGAGTGGTCGTGGAGCGTAAAGAAGTTTCTGCGGGGTTAATTGTGCATGCCGTTTAGTTCTGAGGTCTCATAATCGATTGTGGAAAGAAACGGAATAGGGAGGCGACTAAATATCGCGCTTGCCACTAAATATGTCGCAACCGAGAGCATCAAGGCGGCCGAGGTACGTGGCCGTTGTGAGGAGAGGCTTGGCGGTCGCGAGGAGCCATGTTCGACGGCTGCCGTGCGGCTGTCCACTGGGACAAACACGATATTTAGTCGTCCCGCTGAGAGCCAAATTCTGCCTTTGAAAATTCACCAGACTCTGGGTTTTAACCAATTACTTCCGAGTCGACTGCCATAGCTCTAGCGTGCGTTAGTGATTTTAGCAAGAAGACATTTGTTGCAGACATAATAAGGATTATTCTCAAAGCAGTACGTACATTTAATACAGCGTTAAAAAACATTCAGTTATCCAACAATGTCTACAGCAATAATAAATGCTTCCTACATGTACATAGATACTCTGCAAATCACA
The DNA here is from genome assembly GCA_026315105.1 of Locusta migratoria. Lineage (NCBI taxonomy): Eukaryota > Metazoa > Arthropoda > Insecta > Orthoptera > Acrididae > Locusta > Locusta migratoria. The sequence goes on from CM048746.1 coordinate 659,248,135, forward strand.
TTTAAGTGCTTGGCAGAGGTTTCATTAACCACTTTCATAACCTTTCTCTACACTTCCATTCTCTAACGGCGCGCGGGAAGAAACAACACCTAAAGCGTTCCGTTTTCGATCTAATTTCCCTTATTTTATTGGGATGGTCATGTTTTCCAGCAAAATATTTTCACATTCAGAAGTAAAAGTCGGTGATTGAAATTTCCCAAATAGATCTCGCCGTAACGAATAACGTCTTTCTTTCAATGATTTCCCCCTCAAATCGTATAAAATTTCGGGTGCCGTTTTCCCCCCTGTTACGTGATAAAACAAAACGAGCTGCCCTTCTCTGAACCTTCTCAATGACTTCCGTCAGTCCCACCTGGTGAGGGTCCCACACTGGGCAACAGTACTCCAGGAGAGGACGCACAAGTGTGATGTAGGCAGTCTCTTTGGTGGAGCTGTTGCATCTTCGAAGCGTTCTGCCAATGAAACGTAACTTTTGGTTCGTCTTCCTCACAGTATTTTCTATGTGTTCTCTCCAGTGTAAGTTGTTCGTAATTGTAACTCCTAGGTATTTAGTAGAATTTACGACCTTAATATTTGACTGATTTATCGCGTAATTGAAGTTCAGCAGATTTCTTTTAGTGGTCATATGTATTACTGCACACTTTTCATTATTTAGTGTCAATTGCCAAATTTCGCACCATGTAGAAATTTTGTTGCTTTTGATCCTCTGTTGACTTCACTAACCGATAAACGACAGCATCATCCGCGAACAGTCTAAGGGAGCTATTCAGATTTTTCTCCTAAATCGTCTATAAACACAAGGAAGAGTAGGGGACCTATAAGGCTTCCCTGGGGAACGCCAGATATCACTTCTCTTTTCCTCGATGACTTACCAACAATTACTTCATCTAACGATCCCCACTATCTCTGTTCATCTCCTTCTTCCCTCCTTGTGATAATCGGATTGAGATGATCCACAGTAAAATTTCTTTCTCTATATATGTAGACCTTTATTCCTTTAGTCCATCTTCTTTTCCCCTTGTCTTTTCTAAGGTGCTTCTGCCACCTCCCTCTGCCCATCTCCTCCTATCAATCTCCTTCTCTCCACTTTCTCTGTCCATTAGTTCCTTCCTCTGTCTTGCCCGTCTCCTCGCCCTTACTTCGTTCATGTCTTCATGTCCCCCCCTCACCTCCTTCACTGTCCATCGCGTCCTCCCCCTCACTCTGTACACCTCCTCGTCTTCCTTTCTACCTTTATCTCCTCCCCAGTTTCTATGAAAAAAATACATATACCTACCAACTTTCATGGTTATCGGTGAAACGTTGTTAAAGCCTATTGTGAGGTACTCTCACCGTGCACTATACTGCGGCTTGCAGAGTTTATAGAAACCATGAAAATATATATACATGGTGCTTGGTCAGACGATGTAGAAGTCCATTGTAATGAACCCCCCGCCATGCACTGTATGATGACTTGCGGAGTACGAGCAACACCATCTAGAGACAAAGCCTCACAACACCCCGTGTTTTTTACTTGCTGGATATGCATCGTACAAACATCTTCTCCATGATTAAACACTCATGTGTACCAAATTTCATGGTAACTTATTCAGCTGTCACAATCTTTCCTAATTTACAATGTTTGAGCTCAGTTGAACTTCATTTAAGAGCTTCGGAAAGAAACACTGCTCTCATTTGCCTACGTCGATTATGCTGGAACGCCCCCTGGTCTATATTGTAACAATGACGAGCCTGTAAGAAGATGACAGTCACAAAAAAACAGACCGCTTACAAATAAATTCTACACAGATACAAATATAGTTCACATATCGTCTGCTAACGTACGCTTATCTTTACGTCTTGTAGTCGACAATACAAAACAGTTTAGTATTTAGTAAAGAGACTAGAAATTAAGAGATACATAGTTTCTCACTAAATAAAAAGTTTTAAACCGCTCATCAATTCGAAGGACGTCAGTAGGACAGTGCCTATAACAAGGTGTTATGTCTGATGCACTTCTACGTTGATTTGCACTGCATAAATGTAAGTATTGGGCACGGTTTTAGTGGAGACGATATGCCTTGCTTTCCTCCGAGCTGTGTTTACGTTACTACAGTATTCGAATGATGTGTGTACTTACCAGAGGTAATACTCGTGTTATCTGCCAAAAACAAACTTGCCTCAGATCATAACTCAAACCCAGAAAGTTTGGATGTCTTGTCTGATATTTTCCCATCAAAACCACGAGATTTACAGGTACTGTGTGCGCTATACAGTTCATATTAAAATGGGCCTTCACGTTGTAGACACAGAAGGATATGAAGATGTACACATTCAGCAGTATGTTACATCTGCTGCGTTTTAATACGGAATTTTCTAGAAAATTACAATTCTTGTCCAGATTAAGTTTTTGTAACACCACATTAAGCAACACCACATATCGTTATTCAGTAACACTTTTACAGATAGAGTTCTATAAACCCCATCGTGAAGGAGAGCCTTCTGCTATGTGAAACGAGTCGAGCTACACAGCACTGGTACAGTGTACCCTCCGTCACGCACTTTACGGTGGATTGCAGAGTATATATGTAGATGTCAAACAGTGGGCAGGGTCAGAGAATTTACTTCAGGCTTTCAGCATTCATTACTGATAAAACTACATTAATTGATTTGATTCCCACAAAGGTAGCATTTTTCCTCGCAGTTTTAATAAAATAGATCTTTTGTAAGCTTTCCATTTTCATGACATGCACTGTACTAGCGAAACGAGTTCTAGTTCACTATAAGAAATGTGAACTGTATGAAGTCGTGGTTCCAACAGGTACCATTTTAATTTTATATTTATTCCATTATGTTCTACAACAGTGTGGTCCCTGAAGAAGATTTTCTTGTCAAATATGTTTTTCACTGTATATGTTATTCAGATTGTTTTTCTATATCGTTTGACTTCACCGAGGATCTCTGATGTCTTTAATTTTATTTATATTAACAATTTTAAAACATCCAAATTTGCAAATTGTTAGTTTTTTTTATTGACGACTAGTTTCGGCCTTGCCTGAGCCTTTTATCAAGTAAGCCAAGTCAGTATCATCTTCAATACATATTAAGTATTGTATTATCCCTTGAACAGTGAAACGTGACGTATCTCGTTTTAGGCTCACATTTCGGTGTGCTACTCGTGCCGCCAAAAGCTAACACTCCACATTGGTGTATTCAGGTGGGGGGGGGGGGGGGCTGTCGGGCTGCAGCACTCCCCCCCCCCCAGACCCGCCTCGAACGCCCCCCCCCCCCACCAGGCCATGATGTAGCCCCCTCCAGATCCTCCACGAACCCCCCACTCTCCCAGACTATGCTTAGGGATAGAGGAGAAAGAAAATAGAAAGGGATCAATCCTCCCAATATTTTATATATATATCACGTCAGCTCGGATTGACCTCAGCCCCCACAAGGCCACGATCCTGGATACGCCACTGACGCTCCAACAAAATCTATGCATTGCATAAACGAGAACTTCGTCATTAAACGCTTCTAAATCAATGCAACAATGTTTCGGATGACTGCGGTTCAAATACCCATCCGGCTATCGAGATTTCAGTCGCTTAAGATGAATGCCGAAATGGTTCATTTGCAAGGACACGGTCAATTTCCTTCTTCAACCATCCCCAATCCAAGCCTGGAATGTAAACTTCTGTAATGACATCGACGTTGACTGGACATAAACTGTAAGGTTCTTTCGTTTATACACTATTAGTGTTTTTTTTTTTTTTTTAATAAAATTAGACTTTTCTGCAATAATTGCAATACGCAACTGTAAACATGTACATGAAAGAAAACATAACATAGTATGAAAGAAAAAAAGTTGTGCGGTATTTTGGTAGATGACTCGGAGGGATTATTGAACTGAAGCACAACAAACGATTTCGCCTTCACTCCACTTAGCATGTTATTCAGGGTATACAGGGAGTACAAAAAAAGTTTCGAGTACTTTGAGAGGTTACTCATCGAAACAAGAAAAACGAGTCCAATAAAGATGGGTCCTGAAACACATACTTAATGAGATAAACACGTGTTTATTAGACGATGTGTCTGTATACACAGTCATTACGAACGCAAGTACCCTAGTATCTCAGAAGACGAACAGTGGGAGGTCTCACTAAATTAGCACGCCAGAAACGTACGAACGTGTGTTACTCTTTAAGTCGGAGAAAACCTTGGTACCAGTGTGTGACAGTTAGGAGCAAAGAAAACGTGTCTAACTCTTTTATATCGGGTGTACTTCATGAACAGTTGCTTTACCCATGTCACCTACAGCACTTTCAAGCCCTAAGGTCGCAAGGTCAATATGGCAGTCGGCGGTTGTGTCAGTGGATGTTGCAGAAAGTGTCGCAGATCCAATGTTTACTTCGAAGATTTTATTTACCGACCAGGCAGGGTTCACAAGAAATGGGATTGTGAATTTCCATAACCAGCAACTGTGGGCAGATGTAAATTCAAAAACAATTCAAGAAATAGGGCATAAAGCAGATTCTCTATCAACTTATCGGCAGGCGTACTTGACGATCGCTTATTAGGGTCATACTCGTTACCATAAAGTTTAAAGGAGCCCATTATCTGAACTTTCTCATGAATGTTTTTGCTTACCATTTCGGAGAATGTATCACGTAAGCAACGATTACAACACACTTTTGTCATAATGTGCGCGAATATATGACTCAAACATTTCAGGACCGCTGGAGTTTTCCAGAAGGCCTCACACCTTGTCCTGCTCGTTCCTAAGACCTCAATCCCATAGGCCTTGGGGACATTTGAAGGAAGCGATCTATGCAAATCCAATCAACGAGGTCGCGCCTTCAATGAGCACCAGCATATACTGCAACAAGAAGCGAGTATAATTCAGTCCTTACGCCTAAATGCAGAGAGATGCGTTATCATGAATGTACGCGACGTAGAACACATCCTATTAACACGTGTTTATCCTCGAAAGTCTGCGGTTTCCAGACTCATGTTTATTGGACTTACTTTCCTTGTTTCAATAAATACTAACATCTCGTAAAGTATTCGATACTTTTTAAATACCTTCCTTCAGTTAAAAACCGTCTTGATTGCAAATTGTTTTATTCCTTATTTAATGACGTGTTTCGCCTTTTAGGAGGGCATCTTCAGATTATAATGCGCTCTCCGTGGTGTGACACCGTAAGTTGTTTTGCGGTGTTTCTATGTTTTTGAATTTTGGATTTCCTTGTAGCCATTAAGGAAATTCAAAATTCCTTGTAGCCCTTAAGGAAATTCAAAATTCAAAAACATAGAAACGCCGCAAAACAACTTACGGTATCACATCACGGAGAGCGCATTATAATCTGAAGATGCCCTCCTAAAGGACGAAACGCGTCATTAAGTAAAGAATAAAACAATTTGCAATCAAGATGGTTTTTTACTGAAGGAATATTTATCTTCACTGATTGCTGTACACCATGGACTGGAAATCGTTTTAAATGCCTTGTATAAGCGCTGTGTCTGGAACATACCTATGTAGATGACCGTGACGAACGCTCGGAAATGTAGTGTTTTGTTGTTAGTGACAGGAGAGAGGGCGAAAACCGGTAGCGGCGCACTGCCTACTCTTCAACAGCACCAACGGAATCGCTGTCACACTGACGTATCGCTGTCAGAAGCATCAAATACCGTTACAGGAGGAATTTGTTTGTATGGAAGTCAAACATGAAGGATAAATGGCTCTGGCATAAGGAGAACATAGTAGAATAGGTAGAATGTTGATGTAAAAAATTATCTGGGTAAGCCGGATACTCAGTGGAGAGGTACTGAATCGAATGTGGGGATAAAATGCATAATCCATCTAGAAGAAGGGGTAGGGTAAGGAGGACTCCTCTCGAATCAATAAGGAATAGTTAATTTCATAATGGAGGAGACTGTGTGTTGTGTGGTGAAAATTTTAAAGCCAGACTAAGGCTTGACTACAATAAATAGTTTAAAACGGGCCTTAATTGCAATAGTTGTGCGGAAAAGAGTATTGTAAAAGACAAGCTAATGTGGACAGCTGCTTTAAAACAGAACAAGAGAAACGTCACTTATTATGTCCACTGAACGTAACTTTTTATAGAATAATGAACAAAGTATGATTTTGCAACTATTGTGGTAAAGCATTGTTAGGTAAATGACTGTGTTTTTCTTGGACAGAACACCCTGCAAAATACTGACATTGACATGGACATGGCGTGTGTTAGCCGGCCTATCCTCTTTCTGTTTTATCGTGGGATCAAATCTAGACACTAATGTAACACTCCTACATAATTATCGCTGACTCAGGAATTTTACTTCGAAAAAGAATTGTGAAGTACTAGTGATTCGTCTTGACTGCGTATCTAAGTGAACGGTAAGTGCGCTCTTTCAACTTTCTTCTGTCATCGTCTAAGAAAGATTGAATAAACGTTTTCACTTGTTTGAGCGCCATCTAGATTAAAAATAATCATTCTCGCCATTATTCATAAAAAGTCATCTCTATCTAAAGGCTGGCATATCATGGACGCGATGTCGAGTAATCATTTACGTGGGAACGGGCCTTAAATTTACTGAAAAGGACAACAGTAATACGGACATAAATAATTTTAGAAAGCTGTTTTAGTGTTCTGAAAGTACGTTAGTTCAATCATGAGAAAAGGGAGACTGTGTTTTGTTTGGTAGTTTCTGCGCTGTGTAGTCGTCAGACTAATTCCGTGCTACGTTTGATATACACGACCTAGATGCGCTTCCCCGCACCAGACGCCAACCGATATAGATGTATTTAACTGAGAGTTTTCTGACGGCATTTTCCGGGATAACCTTACTGTACTTTCGAAAAGAGGCTCAAAGCTCCATGATATGTTATTCGTTCCATGTTGGAAGATAACACACAGTTGCGTAAACCGATAGTCGCTACAAATCTTTAAAACAACTTTGTCTCTAGTATGCAATTTTTTCAGCTCCAAGAGTACAAGATTTGTAAGTTAACTTTTATGGTAGGCTCTTTAGAACGTCTTAAGTGCAGTACAAAAATATCGCTGCTTACATGTATATCGGTTTCACGACATGAAAGAGATAGCACTACCGAGGCTTGCGGGCCGTCGTTCTTCCATTGCTCTATTCGCTAATGATACGTGGAATGCAAGTAAATTTGGTCGGGCAAAAAACTGCTAAAAAAGACGAGGTTTTAACGGTCCGTCGACGGAGAAGTCATTAGACAAATCACGAGCTTGGATTGGTGAAGGATGACAAAGGAAATCGGTCGTTCCACTCCAAAGAAATGATGCCGGTGTTCTCCTTATGCAGTTTAGTGAAGTAACTGATAATTTATGTCTAGATGGACATTCGGGGATTTGAACCATCGTCCTCTCGAATAACCTCGAATAACAGTACTTTGTCTTACCAGAGCGTTACCGACAGGAGTATGCCTCGTCAAGTGCGGCTGTATGACATTTTCCAGAAGGGAGGGTGGGGGGCCGTCCTGAGGGTATGAAGAATTTTTAATGTTTTGGTAGATGAAGACCAATTTGATACGTTGCGGTTTCGACCCTGCTAAAAACTTAATCCTGTCATTAAAAGTCGACTTTCATATCATTTTCTTTAAAGAAAAAGACAACAACTATTAACAATTTAGAGAATCCACAACTGAGTAAGAACAGAAATAGTGTGTCACTCCCTATCCTGAAGTTGAGGAGGGGTTAAATCACCCCCCTTCAAAGCCATGCTAAGGTAAATTTTTCATGAGTTTCACTATAACTGCTTGATGAAATTGCCCAGCTGATTCTTTGAAGTTGACAACTACAGGCACCTGATCCTTTTTTTTTCATCCAAATTAACCTAATATCGAATCAACCTTGTCAACAAGAAACGAAATGTTAATACTGCATCATCCTTCCTTGTGAGCAAAAAGTGCAAAAATCTGGAGAAAGGATTATAAACATAAATAATTGAAATAACAACGAAGGACCTCTAAGTCAACGATCATGTAAGGTATAAAACAGAACTCTATATCTAGCTAGAAAAGTCTTGAGTGTACATATCTTAAAATGTGACTGCGCTGAAAATACGTTCCAACAACTTCAGTGAGGAAAAAATGCGAAATGGAAACCATTGGTTGAGAGAAGAAACATGAGCAGTCCACTAAAGTGGTTTTAGGACATGTTGCGGAATTTTTCAAGTATTAAATTTGAAGGATCACTAGCATAGCAAACATGCTTCTGCCTCCTCAATATTCTCAGTTTTGCTTTTATAATAATATATTTCTTGATTTCTCAGGAGAAATACTGAAAAGAATTGACTGAAAGCAACACTATTGTCTAAAACATCTTTCAATACTGGTATCATCTGTTTCCTCGTCGAGAAAGAGTAAAGACAATGAAGTACGATAAGCAGTGTTTGCTGAATCACAGGAGGAAGTGTAAAATATGATGGAACAGGTCGTAAAAAAAGAAAAGTGATGAGAATCAGCATATATGAGGGTTCCGTCAAAATATCGTTGATAGGAACGACCTCGAAAAAACTAAAATCTTTTAAATTCTTAGGATGTTAATGACTGCAAGTGAGTGCTAGTCGGAGTAAATAATAAGTGCGAAGTTTATGAGTAAAAATATCTTTCGAAAAAGTGAAATGTTTGTTGATCTGAACAATAATTCCAATGCATTTAAGGAAGTCATTCGGCAAGTGTTTTGTCGTGAATGGACTATCAAACATGTTTTCAGTTGTATCTTCCTATATGTTCTTTCGGGTCTTTACTTTTGGTCTTTAGCCATTGGGATGTGATTAATTACTATGCCATGACAGTCACATTGCACGCTTAGCACACATCAAGGAAACCATATGCAACATTCGTGACGTGTGCTACGAATTGCAATGGAAGTGCCAAGTTTGAAAAGGAATTATTATAAGTGACAACAGATCGAACTTTGAATTGTGTCCAATAGGAAACAAAAAAGAGTCAGTCTTGCTTTCATTTAGACAATCCTAAATGAGTGCGACTTCCCAGAATAGAAACATGGTCGATTACGTGAGTGGTTGTGAAAATAATTCAGAAGTATGAATCAATTGACAAAGAATAAAGAAGTACTTCTACGAAAAGAAGGCGAAATAAAAGCAGTGAAAATGATGAAATGAAGTAAACATATTGAGTGGAACACACATTGCAAAAGCCATGCCTGCAATGAAGAATCATTGAAGGAAATGTAATGCGGAAGAGAAGGAAGGGAGGAAGGAGGCTAAGAATGCTACATGCTATTGTAAATGGATGAATTTAGCAGCAGATTAAAAAGAGGCCTAGGAGAATAGAAAGTGGAGAAAGTACGGTCGATACGTAATGAACGGCTGATATACCAGAGAAGAAGATTGTGACAGAAGACGGCGTTTACATACATTGTCGAAATCAAAAGTTTGTACACCTGAAAAGACTACGTCGATTGATGCGGCTGGGGAAACACAGATGTACTGATAATGGTTTCAACATGGTCTCCAACAGATAGCGAAGCGACATCGGCCAGAGCGCCATCAGTGGGTACGCTTTATTATGGAATGTTCACAGCCGTAGAGCTGAGTGTGAAGGAAACGGGCGCGTCCCACGGAGACACACTCGTGCTTCCTACAGCCAGCAGAGCTCAGATTGTGGCGTTCCAAGTCAGGAATGGTCCTTTCGGAGAAGTGACACACAGAAGTTGGTTGTGCTGCGACAGTTGTGCAACGATGGTTGTCGAAATGGCCACGTGAACATTCTGACACTCGCAGATCATGTTCTGTACGTCCACCAGTACAGACATCCGCCAAGATTATGGTATGATAGGGGCAGCAGTGGCAAATCACGTATCTACCACAGCACAGATATGAGAGTTTGCGAGCCCACAAGTGTTGACACCAACTGTTGCAGTGGGACTACATGCACGCACACCTCTAGCCCCTTTCCACTCAGCCACAGCATCGACGTGCTCGGCTCGGTTGGTGTCATGACACGATCACATGGAATGGTGGGCCGTAGTCTTCAGCGATGGAAGCAGACTCTGCCTGCACGGAAGTGATGGTCGTTTGAGCGTATGACGTAGACCTGACGAGCGCTGTCTCGTAGAGTGCGTTCATCCATATCACATTGGTCCCAGCCCAGGCCTCATGGTCAGAGGCGCTGCGCCGCGGTGAAGTAGCTGAGCGGTCTAAAGCACCTCACTGCGGAGCGCGCGGTTGCTCGCCGTGGAGGTTCGAGTCCTCCCTGGGGCATGGGTGTGTGTGTTTGTCCGTAGATTAGTTTACCTAGGTTTAAGTAGTTTGTAAGCTACGGACTGATGACCACACAGTTTGGTCCGATAGATTTACAGACATTTGAACATTTTTGAGAGGCGCTGCCATTCTTGCAACAGGAAAGTGATGTGTTGTTAACAACAGGATAATGTTCGCCTACACTCTAAGCCTGCAAGACGTGCAGTAACTTCCGTGACCACTGTCTCCAATCGAGCGTGTATGGGATATGATAGGGTGACAGCTGTCATGTGCGACTTGTCAACCCACAAATCTTGCAGAACTACACGAAAAGATGGACCTGGCGTGGAATAATGTATGCCAAGACAATATTCGTCATCTGTGTGATCGAATGGATACACGATTCAGTGTCTACATCGTCGTCTGTGAAGGCTACACCTGACAGTAATACGGATGTTTCAGCATGGATCGACACCTCGAGCTGTTGATCTGTAAATCTAATTACATCATGCACTGTATATTGACTGTTTCAACTAAAAATCTTGAGTGAAGTGGAAAACTCTAAGAGGGTGTACTAATTTTTATTTCCCGGAGTGTAGTAAGGAGAGGGAGAGGGCGGGATGGTGGCGTGTCTGGAGTCAAGGTCACAGCGTCTCGAGTTATGGTGGTCGGGTGGAGCTGGGCGGGCTCGCTGTGTGGCACCCGCGCGTGGGCGGCGGTCCCCACGCCCTTCCCTTCCCTCGCCGCCATTTTTGACTCGCAGCCGCGATATATTTCTGTTGCCGCTAACTTTAGCAATCGGCACGGCGCGCCCAGCCTGCGGCCGACTCCCAGCGGGCGCTGCTGGTGGCCGACGTGAGGCGCCACAGTCGCAGAGTCATCGATAGATGCAGCCGGCGGCAGCTCACAGGGGGACCCCGTCAACCGATCTGGGACTCCTCTTTGCGTCGTATATTAATGACCTGGCAACTGATATAATACCTCTCCCTTCCTGTAGACGATACAAATTACCTAAAAGGTAAAGCAGTCAACAATCCGAAGATTGGTTTGAACACCACAGTGCTTTACAAGGGATGGTACTGTCTGCAGGTGGTATACCGTTGCCTTCCTCCGACCTTCAAACTGACTTACCCAGCCAGTTATAGGGGGACCTACAGTTTAACGTGGGTTCCGAACCACGGTGCTACTCGGTATTTTTCACATCAGCAACACTGCCAGAGGTGAAAGAAGTAGAAAGTGACACATAAAAATCTTAGGACCTGGGGTGGATCTAACACGCGGCCTTCGCATTTGTAGTCTTGCACTCCTCCCCTGTGCTACAGAGCCGCACAAATTACCTATCACGAAGTAATATCTCAAAAAATAATTGCAGAAATGGGTGCGGAGACTGTCGACTTATTCAAGAAAAATCACAAAACGGAAATACATATCATGCTAAGACTACAATCTCTGTGATTTGCATTTTGAATCTGCCGGCTCCTACAGGTAATTGCGTGTAGTAATTTGTGGTCAAATGAAGAGGGCCGATAATATAGTCGTAGATAAAAAGGACACGGCCGACTTTCGTACATCAGTAGGATAATGCGGAAGAAAGGAAAGATCAGCAGTTAGCGTCCCGTCGACGACGAAGTAATTTGACGGAGTACAAGCTCTGATTACGGAAGGACGGCAAGAAAATTGGCCACATCCTTTCAAAGCAACCATCCATGCCTTTACAGTAAGCAGTTTAGGAGGAGCACGGAAGTCCAAAATCAGCATAGCTGGAAGGAGGTCCGAACCGTCGCCCTCCCGAATGTGAGTCTGATGAGTTAATCAAAGCGCCACGTCATTTGGTCCATAAAGGACATTGTTCACAAATCCTGTAGTGGGGTTCATACCATATGGACGTAACAGTGGATATTGGACGTATGTCAAGAGTAACACAAATGGTGACAGGTTTGTTTGGTCGAAGAGAGTGCGTCACTCAAATGCTGGAAAGCGTTAACCTGCTTACAAAGTTCCAGTCCAAATATTAAGTAAAGAATCGAGAAAAATACTATAAACCCCTACGAATCTCTCCCGTTGGGACGCGGAAAAGTGTTTTGAAGTATTTCGGCGCGCACAGTTGCAATTGAGCTGTTATCCTTCGCGTGCTTCACACCGATATACTGGTTAAATATAACGTATAATCTGCATTGAAATTCATAGTGGTTTCCAGAACATGAATGTAGATATAGATCTTCAATAGTAAACTGCAGATAGTTCGATACAGGAAGCTTTTCTTTTTGTTTCTTTTCAGCGAATTTCCCGGGCTTAACACATTGAAGTACGTATGCAGACTAAAACAATGTAGCAAGGCTTTGAAACGAACCCGGGTCTCCTGCCCACTAGGCAGATTGCACTAACCAGTACACGTCCTGACAGTGGCTTTGCACAACAGCTCGGATTTGTCCTGGCACGCTTCCCTCCTCAGGCCAAATACTCAACTCCGCCTCATGCCAAAGCAGGAGACCCGGGTTCGATTTCCAGACTCGTTACAAATGTTCAGATGATGCTTCAGTTTGCATATACACTACTTAGTTAGAAGATAAACTTCTGCGTTTCATATACTTGAAACTGAACCTCAACCCATTTTTAGAGAGAGTGTAATACTAGAGCCTCGTAATAGACGACCATAGTTCAATTTATTTTTGCTCTTGTAACGAAAGCATTAATGAAGGTAGTTTGTCATCATGTCTCGCCAAGTTGTCACCGAAATAATTTCACCCATCTTCACTGTTGAAGAATCTTTTTTTTTTTTTTTTTTTTTTTTTTTTTTTTTTTTTACTACCTATGGACGACATCAGAGATTATCTGATTATCGAAGGTATCAGTATTAGAACCCGAGGGTATGACCCTACAACTATTAGACGACATCGTGCCAACAAAAGTAACAATCACCGGTTCAGAAAGAGAGTTACACTATGCGGTGAAGAGAGTGCCGATATGATTACGTTTTTATCTCTCTGGATGGTAATTTTTGTAGTAATCAGTTAGCTTTATCTAGCGATCCATACAGAAACAGAATACTCTCCAGCTGAAAAAAAAAACTTTCTAGCTTAGGTCCGGAGTTTTGTGCGCCACGTAACTATCATCCTGTCTCGGAGATTCCGGAACTAAAACCACGATGGTTGTTTGCCCAACAAGGGATGTGGCAGGGCCACTATTGTATCGAGGAAAGTTGGAAAGTTGTACTGGTAAAATAAAGCTGAAGACGAAGGATCTCTGGAAGAGGGGAAAGCTAAGAGCGAGTTAGATTCTCGATCGAAAATGTCATCTTGCAGTAAAGATTGGAAAGCGGATAATGCAGTTATCTCACATCATCCTATGAACTAAATATTAACTGGTACCGTGTAAATTCGTGAGGAAACATCTTGAGGCAAATTTAATATATATTCATACGTCTTTAGAATATTTAATACTTGGGTCAATATCCAGACAGTGGAAACTTTCATAAATGCGACTGCATAGGTAGATATTAAGTTATTTATTATTTGCATTTAGGGCCTTTTTAGAAGAACACCGAAAAGTTTAAAAATTTCATTGAAACGTAAGTGACAGCTTAAGAATAATGGAAGGTTGCTGTCATTTTAATACCATGGATTCGAAATATTAAGGACCCTAGTTTTAATGATAATTTAGAACATTTTTAATTTTTTCTCTGTCCGTGTGTATTGAAAATGTTATTTTTAATGTGTGGTACATCAGCCATTCGTAGTTGGTTGCTTCCTTGGTAATTAATTAGGAATAGCGTTTGAAATGAAATCCTCTTTTTAACTGTACTGTGATACCTAAGAGACAGACTTTATTTGTCTGCATCAGTTGTAACATGCTGCTAGCATCTCTTCCACGTTTATAGAAGACCAGTACGAATGTTGGTGTTTTTATCAATAGTAATGCCAGTCGCCGACATAATATAGAAATGGAGAGAGCATTACAAAGAAATGATGACGGTTTTGTACAATTAGTTTTTCTGTGCGTTGAACAGAGGGCTTCCATTTATTTTTCGAGCAGTAGAAATTATAGCGAACTCTGTCTAAGCTGAATGAAACCTTTGGCTATCAGCATTTGGAAGGCAACATCAGTAACAATTTCTTGATTACAGACAATCATGATCTACAGGAAAAGGAAACACAATGAATTTTACTTGTCAGTACCTCGTGACACGTCCACAAATATAATGCGCATAAAGAATATGAAAAATATATAGTTATGAATCCTCTGTTACACACATATTGTCGCAAGGCGCCGATACGGGAGACATTCATAACGAACGTTAACGACCGCAAAGGCTTCAGATCTGATTGGTCGCTTAGTCGTTGGGCGATGTAATTTTGCTGGTAAGAAGAAACTCCCTAGCTGTTTAACCGGGAATTTAAATTTAGCTCACTAACTTATTCGTAATCTCTATCGATTTCTGTCCTCGTGAACGTTTTTGGGCGACTGTTCGAGAAATTGCGTAAAGAAGATGGAATACTGTTTGAAGTGATTTATAGTCATCTGGGTATCGGGTTATAAATTGGAAAGAAAACCACAATACCTGTATGTGTTTTAAATAGTTCACTGACTCCAACATAAACCGTAAACCATATTCGGTATTAGATATATTCTTCCCCAATGCATTTCTTCCGAAATTTTTCAGTGAACAAAAATATCTTAAATAGTGATATTGTCACTGAGATGCAGCGAATGTAGTGTTGTTAGTAATGTAAAAATATTCTGTCCCACTTGCAATTTATTTTGATCAACATAGGAGCAGTTTCAGTGCCTTATTTACAATCATCATATATAAAAATCTTAATTAGAAATAACTCCTCAGTTTGAACTACAATGTAGTATCACAAGCTACAGACCTAAGTACTGATAGTGATACTCATACGTAAGTGTTTTATATGTCATGATAGTTAATCAGGCACAGTAATTTTTCATAAGTTGACAAAAATTATTTGGGATCGAGGCAGAATCTTTTTATATTACCTACAGTCTGTGATGTTTGTCTGATGAGAACAGTCATAGCTTCATCTTGAACATTCTGCAGTAGTACCGACAGAGCTGCTTTTCGTCTTTTAGAAGATTGCGCTACATTACTATTACTGTTTTGAAGTAATTCAAGAACGTATTTACGCGATGCCTTAGCTGAATGAAGTTGCAACGAATAGCGGGTGAATCCCTATTAACTCCCGTTCATGCACATCAATTGTGCATTTTAACAGCGCCATTCAGTTCTAATTTATGCAGTAGGTTCTAGGATCACGATGCTGTTCATGGGATTCATAGGACGCAGCCTTAAAGCTGACATTAGTAAATCGTGCAGAGCCGTTAGTACTTGTGGTATGGCGCGGAATACATTTCCCGATTGACCTACAGTAAAGATCCCATTCCTCTTATTAGTGGATGAACACTATTTATAATTCAGTATGCAAGTACGAGGCGCGTCCAGAAAGGAAGTTCCGTTTGGTCATATAAAACGAACGGGTACAGATAAAGAAAAAATATTGATTGTACAAAAATCTACAACTGTTAAACTACTTTTCTACATAGCTTTCGAAATTTTGTAGGCAATTGTCATAGCATGGCACAAGGTTTTGTGTGCCTTTTCCATAGAATGTTGCCGCCTGTGTATTCAACCAGGTGGTAACATGTTCTTTCAGCTCGTCATCATCGTTGAAGTGTTCTCCACCAAGGACAGATTTTAGGTGTAAGAAGAGGATTACTTCAAAAGATTTTTTTTTCACGATAATGTCTGACCTCACACACCGAATGTGACCAAACAATTCTTACGGAAATTTCAATGGGGCCTGTTTGATCATCCTCCATACAGCTCGGACCTCTCTCCTAGCGACTTTCATATCTTCTTACATCTAAAATCTGTCCTCGGTGGTCAACACTTCAACGATGATAAAGAGTGTTACCACATGGTTGAATACACAGGCGGCAACCTTCTGTGAAGGATGCATGCAAAAACTTGTGGCACGCTATGACAAGTGCCTACAAAATTTCGGCAGTTATGTGGAAAAGTAGTTTAAGAGTTTTAGAATTTTGTGCAATAAAAATTTCTTCTGTATCTGTGTACAATTTCATTTTATTACCAAACGGAACTTACTTTCTGGACGCGCCTCGTATTAGCGAGTGTCAATTTCCGTTACGAACACTTTCGGTCGTCAGTCTGTCGGGGTCAAAAAGCCTTCCCTGCAACGATGGGGTGTAGTTGCCAGCTAGTGACCTTTCATCTGGCTCGACTCAAAATTTCACCAATAACTGCTACGCAGAAACTCTCGAGAGGTAAGTGGAAACAGTATCATTCAATGACCGGAGTCGTTGGAGGTACGAGTCTTGTCGTGAAATGAATTAAATGCACAGAAGTGACACGAACATGTCGATGAAGATTAGGAGTGGTCAGGTGGTTAAGGGAAGTGCTGACGATAAGCAGGGTATCCCGGTGGAGAACGATTTGGTTTGCCGGCAAGCCGCGGCACTCACCTGCTTGAGGATGAGGGGAGTCGGCCGCAGACAGAGCACGAGTGACCTGCCAGGAGGTGGGTTGGAGCCCGACTGGCGGCGGCGGCAGCGGCGCGCGGCGTCGAGGCGCCGGCCCGGCCGCCCATTGGCTGGCCGAAATACACCGCCGCGAAACGCGACCGGCCCCGCCGCCGCCGCCACAGCCCCCTGGATCTGGTTTCCCTCGCGCCGCCGCGCGTTGCACAAGGCGCGCCCGGTGCACTGCCCGCCGCTCTGCACCTCGCAGCGATGCGCCGGAAAGGAGGCAGTGTGGCATTCTGATTGAGTCCGAAAGTTGATGCAGTATTGCTCATATGAGACTAAGTTTTCAAGGTGTCATAATGGGATGACGAATTCCACACAGAAGGGCTGGATCCAGCTGAAACACTGGATTCCACCTTCTCTCGTTCGTCTTCCTCTAATAACTTATGTAAAAGACACATCGTTTGTATTTTGAAAAAAAAAAAAAAAAAAAAAAAAGTCCTCCTACGACGCAAGCTAAGATTTTTCATATCAAGTAAAAGAGAGAGAAGGAAATGCTGTTCAGCAACTTCGTCACTTTTATTGACAGATTTTTTTCATGTTAATCCATTCAATAAAAGCATCGTCGACTTCGTCTTTTCCCTTTCGTTTTTTGTGTGATTGACTTGAGCTTTTACGAGCGGGTTTCTCGAGTAATAGCACGGAAGAAGCTTCATCAGTACGAGCAGGTTTTTCGGTTAATTGCACGGGAGCAATTTCTTGGGCATTTCCTGTTCAACCAGTGTTTCACTTCCATCACTTTGATCAGTACTGGCTGCTCTACTGCTGTATCTTCGAGACTAAGATTGCCAGACATATCTCCCCCTTTCAAATATGGTTGATGAAAAGACAAATGCTCAGTCAAATAATGAGTTTTCTTTGAATTCTGGCTAGCCCCAGATTTTGGTGGTCTTCTCTTCTGCCCGCCATGTTTACAGCTCGAAATAACGCTCGCGACTAATCGCTCAGGAGATCGGCAAGCGGTACGTAAAGCGATATATCCCTTACGATATATCGCGCAATCGACCTAGTGTGAACCATTTTTATCGCCTCCCTCTAGATTTCACGTATCTCTCCATGCTTGACGCGTATCATATATCGTATATCGCTTACGATAAATCGCTTACGATATATCGCCGGATTGTGAACGGCGCCTAACGTGGCGAGGAGGAGGGAAATCAGCCGCAGCCTTTAAATCAACCGCCCGGCAAATCAATATACATATATTAGCTGAAAACCCATGCTTTGAGTACTTCTCCTATCCCTTCTCTCTCTGTCCATCTCCTTTTTTTCCAAAAAACATGCTACATTTATCGGAGAATAAATAAGCAATAAGGCTGTATCGCCCGGGTATTTATTTATTTATTCCTGTCATTTTTCAGCTTTATATTCCTTTGTATAAGGGCCGTATGTCTGTCACATTTCTTGCGAATACAATTAGTAGTAAAGAAGTAATACATTAAAACTTGGTGCATGATGGAGCAATTTTCCATGAACGTTACTGTTTACGTGCTCATATCTCATGAACTACGTGTCGTAGTTTAGAAGCTACATTCAACTATATATGTGTATACTCCACTCCCATGAACCACAGACATTGCCGATGTGGGGTGGCTTGCGTGCTTCAACGATACAGATAGCCGTACCGTAGGTGCAACCACAGCGGAGGGGTATCTGTGGAGAGGCCAGACAAACGTGTGGTTCCTGAAGAGGGGCAGCAGCCTTTTCAGTAGTTACAGGGGCAACAGTCTGGATGATTGACTGAGCTGGCCTTGTAACATCAGCTTTGCCACACAGTTACTGTGAACGACTGAAAGCAAGGGGAAACTACAGCCGTTACTTTTCCCGAGGACATGCAGCTCTACTGTATGAAAATATGATGATGGCATTCTCTCGGGTAAAATATTCCGGAGGTAAAATAGTCCCCCATTCGGATCTCCGGGCAGGGACTACTCAGGAGGATGTTGTCATCAGGAAAGACAATACTGGCATTCTACGGATCGGAGCGTGGATTGTTACATCCCTTAATCGGGTAGGAAAATTAGAAAATTTAAAAAGGGAAATGGATACGTTGAAGTTAGATATAGAGGGGGTTAGTGAAGTTCGGTGGCAGGAAGAACAGGATTTCTGGTCAGGTGAATACAGGATTATAAATACAAAATCAGTTGGGGGTATCACAGGAGTAGGATTGATAATGAATAAGAAAATAGAAATGCGGTTAAACTACTATGAGCAGCACAGTGATCGCATTATCATTGTCAAGATAGATGCGAAGCCAAAACCGACAACAGTAGTACAGGTTTATATGCCAACTACCTCTGCCGATGATGAGGGGATTGAAGATGTGTATGAGGAGTTAAAGGAAATTATTCAGACAATTAAGGGAGAGGAAAACCTGATTGTGATGGGAGACTGGAATTCGGTAGCAGGAAAAGGAAGAGAAGGAAAAATAGTAGGTGAATATGGTCTGGGCAGAAGGAATGAAAGAGGAAGCCGCCTGGTAGAATTTTGTATGGAACATGATTTAATCATAACAAACACCTGGTTTAAGAATCACAAAAGAAGTTTCTATACGTGGAAGAGACCAGGAGACACTGGAAGGTATCAGATAGATTTTATAATGGTAAAACATAGATTCCGGAACCAGGTTTTAAACTGTAAGGCATACCCAGGGGCAGATATAGACTCTGACCATAACTTATTGGTCATGAACTGTAGGCTGAAACTGAAAAAATTGCAGAAAGGTAGGAAAATAAGGAGATGGGACATGGATAAATTGAGGGAACCTGAAGTTCTTAAGAATTTCAGAGGGAGCTTTAGGCAACAATTGACTGAAACAGGGGGAAATAAAACAGTAGAAGAGGAATGGACAGCATTGAAAGATGAAATAGTGAAGGCAGCAGAGGGCAAAATAGGTAGAAAGGCAAGACTTACAAAAAATCGTTGGATATGACAGGAAATATTAAGTTTAGTTGATGAAAGCAGAAAATATAAAAATTCAGTAAATGAAATAGGCAAATTGGAGTACAGACGACTAAGGAATGAGATTGACAGGAAGTGCAAAGTGGCTAAGCAGGAGAGGCTAGAAGCCAAATGCAAATCTGTAGAAGAATGTATAAGGAGGGGAAAAGTAGATACTGCCTACAGGAAAATAAAAGACATTTGGGGACAAGAAAAACAGCGCTACGAATATCAAGAAGTCAGATGGAAAACAGTTCTCAGCAAAGAAGGGAAAGCTGAAAGGTGGAAAGAGTACATAGAGGAGCTCTACAAAGGAATTGAACTTGGAGACAATGTTGTAGGAAGGGAAGAGGAAGTAGATCAAGATGGAATAGGAGATACTATACTGAGAGATGAATTTGACAGAACACTGAAAGACCTTAATCGGAACATGGCCCCTGGAATAGATGACATTCCCTACTGAAGTCTCTGGGAGAACCAGCCATGACAAAACTGTTTCACCTGATGTGTAAGATGTATGAGACATGCGAAGCACCCTCAGACTTTAAGAAAAATGAAATAATCCCCATTCCAAAGAAAGCAGCCGCAGACAGGTGTGAAAACTACAGAACCATCAGTTTAGTAAGTCATGGTTGCAAAATATTAACACGAATTATCTACAGAAGGATGGAAAAGCTGGCAGAAGCCGACCTCGGGGAAGGTCAGTTTCGGTTCAGGAGAAATGTAGGAAAACGGGAGACAATACTCACTTTACGGTTTATCCTACAAGATAGATTATCGAAAGGCAAAACAACATATATAGCTTTTGTAGATTTGGAGAAGGCTTTTGACAATGATGATTGGAATAAACTATTTCAAGTTTTGAAGCAAGTAGGAGTAAAATATAGGGAGCGTAAGGTTATTTACTACTTGTTCAACTTGTACCAGACAGCGGTTGTCAGAGTTGAAGAGCATAAAAGGGGTGCTGTGGTTGGGAAGAAAGTAAGACAGGGTTGCAGCCTTTTTCCAATGTTATTCAATTTGTACATTGAGCAAGCTATAAAGGAAAGCAAGGAGAAATTTGGAGAAGGAATTAAAGTTCAGGGTGAAGAATTAAAAACATTACATTTTGCCGACGACATAGTAATTCTGTCAGAGACAGCAAAGGACCTGGTACAGCAGTTGAATGGAATGGACAGTGTGCTGAAAAGTGCATATAAGATGAATATTAACAAGAGCAAAACTTGGTTAATGGACTGCAGTCTAAGAAAATCAGGCGATGCTGAAGGAATTAGATTAGGTACCGAAAGAATAAAAGAGGTAGATGAGTTTTGTTACTTGGACAGCAAAATAACAAATGATGGTCACACTACAGAGGATATAAAATGCAGAATGGCAATGGGTAGAAAAGCGTTCTTGACAATAGGAAATTTGTTAACATTGAATATTGATTTAGACCTAAGGAAGTCCTTTCTGAAGGCATTTATGTGGAGTGTTGCCTCATATGGGAGTGAAACATCGACGATAAGCAGTGCGGACAGGAAGAGGATAGAGGCTTTTGAAATATGGTGCTACAGAAG